>CM068312.1:13696889-14332240 GCA_034768735.1 Schistosoma mekongi | reverse complement strand
GGTCGTTCTGTAAGATAGCATATTCCTTTACAGCTATTTCCGTTGAAGGAAAATTCACACTGTAATTCGCCAATCAGCGTGCGCCATCACGATCATGCACTGAGCATGCTTTAATCCGGTCTATATCCCACTAACACCTCCCCCTTGAGCAGATTCGTAGGATCTAGTGTTAGGATTCACCTGCAGCCGTTGTACTGGTTTGTGCTTACGATTTGTCCACCTTCTAGGTAATAAGGAAGTGGTATCATCCTTCGTTTGCACAGCGACTGTCCTGTCTGTTTCAGGTATGTTGATCTCAAAGGTGTCTAGCAGAACATCGAGAGGTAGTCTATACCGCGTCTCGTTGTTGGCGGTGCAGGTTGGTTTCAGTTGGTTCGCATGACGCACCCAGACTTCTGAGCCAACAGACACCTCGTACACCACATTTCCTTTCTTTCGCACGATCCGACCAGCCGTCCAGGTAGGATGTTTGCCTCGATAGTCCATAGCAAGTACCCTTTGACCCACAGTGAACAATCGTCTTTGCGCCCCATGCCGACGATTGAACTGTTTCTCCATCTTTACGTTTCGTTGAGGCTCAAGAGCTGGCGTCGGACGGATGCTATCGAAATGTGTCCGTATTTTTCTGCCCAGTAATGCTTCTGCTGGAGAGACCCCGTTAGTTGTCTGAGGGTTCGGTGTGGAACGGTAGATAAGCAAGAACCTCTCTAAGATCTCTTCGGTTGTCCCCTCCCCTCTTGATTTTTTCAGAGCATCTGGTTTCACGGGCAAATGAACTTTCATTTTGGTGCAGTGACCAAGGGTATTCTGAAAAACAGGAGCGAATTTTTTCTTCGGCTTTCCTGGTAACTTTTCACCTGTCTGTTTTGCACGTATAGGGGTGTCTAATGATGGACACGACACGCTGCAAACACTGTTGATGGGTACATCCATTATTCCAAGTTTTTCTAGCATATCAAGACCAAGGAGATCAAGGTATGGTCGTTCTGTAAGATAGCATATTCCTTTACAGCTATTTCCGTTGAAGGAAAATTCACACTGTAATTCGCCAATCAGCGTGCGCCATCACGATCATGCACTGAGCATGCTTTAATCCGGTCTATATCCCACTAACACCTCCCCCTTGAGCAGATTCGTAGGATCTAGTGTTAGGATTCACCTGCAGCCGTTGTACTGGTTTGTGCTTACGATTTGTCCACCTTCTAGGTAATAAGGAAGTGGTATCATCCTTCGTTTGCACAGCGACTGTCCTGTCTGTTTCAGGTATGTTGATCTCAAAGGTGTCTAGCAGAACATCGAGAGGTAGTCTATACCGCGTCTCGTTGTTGGCGGTGCAGGTTGGTTTCAGTTGGTTCGCATGACGCACCCAGACTTCTGAGCCAACAGACACCTCGTACACCACATTTCCTTTCTTTCGCACGATCCGACCAGCCGTCCAGGTAGGATGTTTGCCTCGATAGTCCATAGCAAGTACCCTTTGACCCACAGTGAACAATCGTCTTTGCGCCCCATGCCGACGATTGAACTGTTTCTCCATCTTTACGTTTCGTTGAGGCTCAAGAGCTGGCGTCGGACGGATGCTATCGAAATGTGTCCGTATTTTTCTGCCCAGTAATGCTTCTGCTGGAGAGACCCCGTTAGTTGTCTGAGGGTTCGGTGTGGAACGGTAGATAAGCAAGAACCTCTCTAAGATCTCTTCGGTTGTCCCCTCCCCTCTTGATTTTTTCAGAGCATCTGGTTTCACGGGCAAATGAACTTTCATTTTGGTGCAGTGACCAAGGGTATTCTGAAAAACAGGAGCGAATTTTTTCTTCGGCTTTCCTGGTAACTTTTCACCTGTCTGTTTTGCACGTATAGGGGTGTCTAATGATGGACACGACACGCTGCAAACACTGTTGATGGGTACATCCATTATTCCAAGTTTTTCTAGCATATCAAGACCAAGGAGATCAAGGTATGGTCGTTCTGTAAGATAGCATATTCCTTTACAGCTATTTCCGTTGAAGGAAAATTCACACTGTAATTCGCCAATCAGCGTGCGCCATCACGATCATGCACTAAGCATGCTTTAATCCGGTCTATATCCCACTAACACCTCCCCCTTAAGCAGATTCGTAGGATCTAGTGTTAGGATTCACCTGCAGCCGTTGTACTGGTTTGTGCTTACGATTTGTTCACCTTCTAGGTAATAAGGAAGTGGTATCATCGTTCGTTTGCACAGCGACTGACTTCTGAAGAAGTTGTTTACTAATCACAGTGCTTTTTACGCGAACGAAATACCTGGCGATACTTACGGTTATTTTAATGAAAAGTTTCTATGTTCTATTTTACACTTCCTTCCTTTTTGTTTTCGTTTCATCCATTTGTTTTCACCACTTATTTAGTTCACTCCGCAGTTCATCCACAGTGAAAATGCTGCCCTGTAAGTTTGGTCTGGAGTCGCTGAGTGGTAGTGCTAAGGTTACGAGAATAAAGGAGACATCTCGATACCTGCTAACGAACGTGGGACCAGCGACTCAACAACAGGTAAGTTAGGCTATTTCGCAGTGTGCCAACTCAACTAAATAGAGGAAGAAGTCCAACGTCAATAAGAAGCGTTTAATTCCATTAGCAGCTTGGTAGATGGACCATAACCACACATCTCATGCATATAAATACCGAAAATAGAGAGCGTCCTTGGAATGTCACAAATAGCGTACTAAAATAAGCAATGAATCAATAAGATTTAGCGTCTTGCTAAGTGGGAAACACAAACTGAAGGTGAAAAAGGAATTTTTGGTGCGAAAACAAGAGATTTAAATTTACACAAATAAATCACAAAAATAACAAGTTTGCCAAGAGAATTCTGGGGATCTCCAACAGGTAGATTCCTTGTTTGTTGCCACCGATGTCTATATGTGATACAGCGTTTCAGGATCTACGTGTGCCATCTGTGTAATTGGGTAGTTGTGGGTGCAGGTAGTAGTAACTCATGAGATAAATCTACGGATAATAAAAGCTAATCTGGCTTATGCCAAACTGGGTCGTTATTAGAGCCACCGTTCGAGTTTACAACGCTTTGGTGAGAGCGGTCTTGCCTTATGCTTGCGAAACCTGGTCTCACCGACCTGAAGATGTCCGGTGTCTCTGTGTTCAATCATGGTTCAGTCAGTCAGTCAGTAACAATGCAAACCTTGGTAGGTGAGCACATCAGTTCAAGTTGTCATGCCCCAATTAGCAGATAGAGATTAAATTATTGGACCAAATCACAAAGTAAGGGAGGTAGTAACCGAGTTAGTACTAATGGAAACGAATAGAGATCGGAGATAAGATTTAAGAAAATATGATTCAGTAAAAATAAAATTATGATAAGTACAGAAACTTAGAATTTGGAGGAAGACAAGGAGTGGATGCACCTGCGCGATTGCCAACGATTTTGAGCCATATCACCCAAAGTCTCTAACCACTTATGACGATCATTACGCGGACCTCAACCAGGTAGTCTGCACCTATTAACATGGTTTAGCCCAATTGTCAATGACTTCATGGACTGGTGCCATGTCTTGGTTTAGCCACCTCTAGCTTTCTTCCAGCCTACTTCCACACCAGACAGCATTGCTCGTCGAGGTAGGCGGTGGTCAGGCATACGTAACACATATCCTAACCACCTCAGCTGATTAAGATCCACTACTTCATCAATCGATTTAACACATTTATCCAGTACTCTATTCCTAACCCACGTATTGCTTACTCGGTCATCCCATAAAAAACGAGCAATGCTTCGAAAACATCTATGATCAAATACTAGAAGCCTACAAATATCCCCTATCCTTAACGGCCATGTTTCACATCCATAAAGTAGAATGGATCGGAATACTGTGCAGTAAACGTGCCCTTTTACCGGTGGAGGAATGACTCTCCTACTCCACAAGTGACATTATCGCCAAAGAAATGCTGATATTCGGTAAGAACGTCATGTTACTAATGCTGAGATTCGGGATCGTGTGTTCGAGCGCACCGATGACGCTTAACTAACGTTACTACCTTGAAGCAATGGCTTAAGTGGTTTGGTTATGTTTTACGAATATTACTATGAAGCTTCCATATCATGCACTTGCTGACGCCGAAACTACTTGGAAAAAGCGAAGAGATGGTCAGTTGATGACATCATGTCGTGGAATGAAAAAATGTCGAATAAGACAAATCTCTGTCAATCCATCCCGACTTCCAGGTTAGGAACCTAGAGATAGTGACTTACGACTTAATCAGATATGGCACAGAATAGAAACCAGTAGTGACCCTGTTGCGGTTTGCTACTAAAATATTCATTAAAGTATGATGACGTTTTTTAATGGAATAAAACCTTCGTGCTCACATTTCTATCCAAGCTTTATTTCCTGCCTAGTAATTCTCTTGTTGCCTTATGAAGTTCTATTTTTTTTCCTTAATCGCCTTCTGTCGCTAATTTACTCACAGTATTTCTTCTCCACATGTGACGCATATATTTTGGTACCCGTTTGTACTAAACTCTATGTATTTCAATAGATAAATAAAATACTAAACGGAAAATAGCTTACTTATCTTTACCAAACCAATTCCCCATACAAGCGACAACTGCTGGCCAACCAGAAGCTTGAACCAATCCAGCAAGACCCTAAAAAATTTCACCATTACAAAGGTTGAAAAATGTTAATTTAAGTGGAATAATAAAACGATCAATAAAACTTTAAATCTAAAAACATAAAAATTACTTGTCTCTAAAAATGCGCGAATGATTAAGAGTTAGTCAGTTAGTTACAGCATAGAACTTCGTACATATGTACATCAGTTCAAGTTGTCATGCCCCAATTAGCAGATAGAGATTAAATTATTGGACCAAATCACAAAGTAAGGGAGGTAGTAACCGAGTTAGTACTAATGGAAACGAATAGAGATCGGAGATAAGATTTAAGAAAATATGATTCAGTAAAAATAAAATTATGATAAATACAGAAACTTAGAATTTGGAGGAAGACAAGGAGTGGATGCACCTGCGCGATTGCCAACGATTTTGAGCCATATCACCCAAAGTCTCTAACCACTTATGACGATCATTACGCGGACCTCAACCAGGTAGTCTGCACCTATTAACATGGCTTAGCCCAATTGTCAATGACTTCATGGACTGGTGCCATGTCTTGGTTTAGCCACCTCTAGCTTTCTTCCAGCCTACTTCCACACCAGACAGCATTGCTCGTCGAGGTAGGCGGTGGTCAGGCATACGTAACACATATCCTAACCACCTCAGCTGATTAAGATCCACTACTTCATCAATCGATTTAACACATTTATCCAGTACTCTATTCCTAACCCACGTATTGCTTACTCGGTCATCCCATAAAAAACGAGCAATGCTTCGAAAACATCTATGATCAAATACTAGAAGCCTACAAATATCCCCTATCCTTAACGGCCATGTTTCACATCCATAAAGTAGAATGGATCGGACTACTGCGCAGTAAACGCGTCCTTTGGTCAGTAGTCGGATGTCTCGCCTACGCCACAAGTAAAGTAGATTCCCAGAAGCTAGTCGAGCCTTACGTATACGAGCCGAAATTTTAGCAGACAACAGACCGTCAAGACTGACGAGGCTGCCAAGATAAGTGAAGCGGTCAACACATTCAACTGCTACATACCGTATCACTAACTTCGGTACCAATTCGAGCTAATCCTGAAGCAACATTTTGCATTTGAGTAGAGAGAATCACATCCCAAACATTTTTACATTCATGTTTAAGGTAGCCAAAAGATTCTGCATTCTACTAGCATCTTCACAAAATATCATCTGCATAAACTAAATCAGTAAATTTATTACCTGGAAGGAGATCAACCCCGGAGATGTCAGACGATGACGATGTCAGACTATGTCAACGATAAAATCAAATAAAAATGGGGAAAGCGAACAACCTTGACGAACACTACTTGAAATAATCAGTCCCGACGACAATCTGCCATAAACTCTCACTCGACATGTGGTGTTCGAGTAGAGAGCTTGTATAAAGTTAATGTACTTCTCTGGTACGCCTTTCAATAACAGACATTGCCACATAACCTAATGGTCGGTAGAGTCAAACGCCGCCTTATGATCAAGGAATACAACGACTGTTGGATGTCTGAGTCATGTTTCAGAACCTGCTGAAGTGTGGATATTTGGTCTATACAACCACGTTCAAGTTTGAAACTACCTTGGTTTTCTCGAGTTTGCTCTTCACGAGCTTTAGTTAGGCGTTGAAGTGTTATTGAAGTCAATATTTTTGATACTATATTGGTTAAACTGATTCCTCGGTAATTGTAACAAAACTTCTGTCCTTTCTTATACGCCGGGACGATT
The DNA here is from genome assembly GCA_034768735.1 of Schistosoma mekongi. Classification (NCBI taxonomy): domain Eukaryota; kingdom Metazoa; phylum Platyhelminthes; class Trematoda; order Strigeidida; family Schistosomatidae; genus Schistosoma; species Schistosoma mekongi. The sequence goes on along the minus strand of CM068312.1, from coordinate 14,325,891 downwards.
AGTGTTCAAGATGAGTCAGATGGGATCACTTTCAGTCCCCAGATTCTAGCCAAGATCCCGGTTAACCTCGCTGCTAAAACTGGACCACCATTTCTAAATATCTCAGGGGTTAACCCATCAGATCCTGCTTCTCTCCCTCGCTTTAGATTCCCTATAGCCTTCTCAACCTCACTAAGACTTGGAGGACCAATATCAATTTGCCACTCAAATTGCTAGGGGATGGTGGGCAACAGAGATGAGGCCGAGGGCCAGTTGAACTGTTCCCTAAAGTGTTCTGCCCATCAGTCCAATCTTCAGCAATGACAGTGAATAATAATCTTAACTTTATCTGAGATAGTTTCACTTTTACTTAGATTTCTGATACACATTTCCTCCGTACGTCTGAACAGTTGCCTACTGTTACCTATTTTCACTGCCTTTGATATCTCCTTAGCTTTTGACACCCACCACTATTCACGATCATTATGTATGTTTTAACCAGCTTGTGCCTAAGTTGCCTTCGCTCCTCATCGTGTTCAGAACTAGATGCGATGTATTGACGAGCATTTATCAGTTCAGTAGATGCCGCTGAAATCCACTGATTCTTCCTAACCTCTTGGTCTAGTTTACCAGTAGATATCACTGTTGTTTCAACAGCTCTTTGGATATCATCCCAAGCTGACTCAGGATGGGTACAGCTTACGTAGTTGACTAATTCGTTTTATATTCGTTCCTGAAATGTATTCAGGACTTCTTTATCATTAAGTTGAACTCTGAGAGAGATCCTTGCCGTGGATCTATTACGTCTAGTGAGAGGCAGACTAATACTCGCTCGTACTAAAGCATGATCCAAGTTCAAACACGTACTCCAAAATGAGAGGCAGCCTTCTATCGAAACTCTCCAACGGTGGCTGATGGCAACGTGGTCTATTTGAGTCCAGTGTTGAGTTGATTGTGAGAGTCGCCAAGTCAATTGATGTCTTTCTCTATACTTAAAGCTGGTACTTGCGAGAAACAGACAGTTATCTCAACATAGTTGTAATAAACGACAGCCATTATCTGTTTATTGAGCCTCGACACCATAGGATCCACCGAAGTGCCTTTCGGTTTCGCCTAATCTACCTACTTGGGCATTAAAATCACCAGCCACTATCACTATGTCAGTGAGCTTAGCTTTACAAAGGAGGTCGGAAAGTTTTCTGTAAGATTCGTCTTTTACTTCATCTGAGCTGCAATCGGTGGGAGCGTAGGCAGAGATAACAAAGAGACAACGGCGTGTGTCCCTATCTTTCCGAGTTCTTACCGTCCCGTCTAGACGGACAGCGCATAAGCGACTGTCTATGGGAATCCAGTCAAGGAGATCCTGTTCAGCTTTTGAAGTTACTGCTATACCTACACCAGCAAGGCTTCGAATGGTCTCCGGAGACACGAAGGGTGAACCGGACCGGTTCTTTATTTTCACAAGGTGAGGTCAAGCGAATGATTGTACTAGGATCCTGTATACACGTTTCGGAGACGCAGCAAACATCGATGCAACGAGAATCCAGGGTCATAGCTAGGGAGGCTTGCTGTCCTATTTGGCCTAAGGTTCGAACGTTGGAAGCTCCGATATGTAGTTTAGTGTGAGGTTTCAGGACACCAGGAATAACGCTTCATGAACTCAAACCATTAGCATTAGAGGCGTGAGGTGATAAAGTCAGACTAGAAGGGTTAATCGTGGGGATAAAGGAGTTATTAACAGTTGATAGTGGGATTTGACCTCGAACAAGTTGATCTCGTGTGCTGTTAGAGGTATGAAGGCCGTTGGCACTTCCTGGTTGCCCACACCATGGAAGGGTATTACTTCTTGAGATACCTGAAAAGGAAACTGGGTAAGTATTGGCCATAGTGACCCGGGAGCGCGATCACAGAGCCCAAGGGGCAATTGCTTGAGGCTGATTACGCACGACCTTGTTATGGGGAGCTATTGAAGTGTTACCTCCGTTCTTTAGGTCTCATCACCGGAGATGGAAATCCGTGGAGTAAGGTGAAGTGTGACATTTTTGGGGTCGACCTTATCTAACCCCTTCCTTCTGTTAAGGCAGCATCGCTGCAGATGCTGGTTATGCAAGGGAAACACTTTACTTTTTTCCAAATCTAGAACTAATCCAAACGAAGAAATATGTAAGATTTTATTGCGGAGTATCAAACAAGGCAAACGTTATTTATTTGAATGCATTAATTTATATGTCAATTAATTTACAGTGATAATTAGCTAAATGAAATTACTAACTGAATATAACAGGTGGACGAAGCTTAACATGAATGATTATCCTACTAAGTGAGTACATAATTAAGTGTAGTATAATCAAATGCTACAACATTTAGTCTGGAGTATAACCCATATCGAACTAAATCAATTCTATAGTGTCTGGTTAATTCTGGTCATATTGTTCCACCAGAATCCATTTTTATAGTCAGCTATTATATTAGACGAAATGGTTTAGAAAGATTACATATCGATAAGCTATGTACTGAAGAGGCTCTAGCATTTTATATTTTCAAGCCTGATCTTTGTGTACAACAAGCACTACATTTAATCCCTTAAAGCTTTCCATTTCTCAATAATCGATTATTTTCACTCTATTCTTCTCTTTCTCATGATTACCGTCAATTAGCCACCATTACAACAATTATTTATCTTTATACTGAAGCATATATCATCTTTTTCACTAACCATTTGCTCATTACATAACTTCATCTTCATAACATGATATCTCCAAATAATTTTGTTCAATACGTAACATCTATATAACTTCACACTTCTAGATAATTCGGATCATCGTATGACTCCTTCACAATTGTTGCTTCCAAACCACTTTGTCGCGACACCCCTTGCTTTCATTACACATGCCAAACTTGTGATAATTTTGACTTATTAGTTTCATGTCGCAACTCATTCGTTTATTTCATAATAGACTATTTTTTATGCAAAACTAACAACCAATTATGATTGTAGAGCTCTAATAAATGGTATCGTCGGAAAGAAAAATTTCCCCGCTAAACACTTTATTTTTTTCCCTCAGTGACACAATAAGCTTCTTTAGTTCTCTGAGGATTGGCAATGACCCAACGACAATGAAGGAACTCAACGCGTTTCTACGATATACTATCAAACTTGTAACAGAGAATAACAGATATTTTTCTGTAAAGCTGCATAGACAAATACGAACACCCATGACAGTTCTAGAAAACACTCATATTCGTTTCAATTATTGTTCACTAAAACGACTCACACTTAACTGTATTGACAAGATTAAAGTAGAAACGGAACGGTATATTTCACTACGAATACAAGCTGTATAAATGAAGCTGAACGTGGGAAATCCACTGAATACATGGATACAAATGCTAAGAAGCAGTCAGAGAATACTAGTTTAAAGCCTACGAGGAGTTTAGAACCTATGGAGTTTCAGATCTCTCTTCATGAAACACCAGAAATATACATGTTTATTTATGCCAAAACCACATTATCCAACCTACAACTATGAGCTTTATCATTGGGTCTACAAGAGTCGATGAACTTGATACCAAAATTCAGTACGAAAATTTAATTCACCAAACAAACAAACAAACTCATTTTAGTCTCTATTAAAGATCTCAAACAATTCAAGACAACACCAGTAAGCTGCTGTAATCAATATGTGAATTAGAAACCAATGTCAAACGACTTCTATCGACGGAACACAAATTCCACCCACTTCGTCTTCTGAAAAATAAGGATTTAGTGATAACTCATCGCGATAAAAGTGCTGGGGTTGTCTAAATGAACCGTCAAGATTATATTAACAAAGTATCTTCGAAGCTATCGATGTGAGCAAATTTTCGATAGACAGTACTGAAAAAGACACCACGGAACTAATTGGACAAAATCTGACAGAAATTCTAAGGAAGATAAAAGATGAGTCAGTAATCAGTTGCGATCTCTTCGTATAACATAAGCCATCTGGGACCGTTACCTTAAGATTATATAGTCTTCCTAAAGTGCACAAAAAAGATGTACCGGTACGGCCTACATTAGATATGAACAATTTAGCTTACCACGAAAATACTAAGTGGTAAATGGATATCCTGCAGCCAGTTAGAAATACCCTCAACCGACACTGCTTTTAATCCGTTTGATTTTGCTGATACTATACATGATATTAATGCAACAAGAAGATATTATCAAATTCTACTTCTCGCTTTACAAATGTTCTTATCTCAGAAACTATTTGCTATATATGTGATTACAATGAGAACAATAACGTCGATATGAATGATTCGAAACACTATCATCAGGAATTGCTCTTTTGATGTACTTTCAATATGCACTTCGAAATTAATGGTGAATTTTACAGACAAACCGACAGCCTGGCGATGGGATCGCCAATAGATCCCCTCCTAGCCGAATATTTCTTGGCTAAGCTGGGAAACCCTGTACTTAGGACGAACAACTGAGCTTGCATCCATACAGATATTTAGACGACACCACCTAAATGATATCATGAATAAGTTCAACAACTCACATCCATCAATTAATTTCACACTAGAATCGGAACCAAACACTGCGCTCTACTACCTAGATGTCCGATCGGAAGGAAGACTAGATGACCCTGCAAAAGTCAATATGCAGGAAGCCAACTTGAGATGGCTAACATAATAATTTTCAGAGTTTGGCCCCGTTGAGCCGAAGGAGAAATTTGACCTAAGCTCTTATCTCGAGACAGACGAGTCTGCAGTGACGACACTATTAATGACGAACTGGGGAAACTCTGAAGAATATTTATAGCTAATGGATATCCTCCTGGGTTCATTGGTAGAAATATGAAACTAAAGCAACCATGAGGAAAATTATCAGGCATACCAATGGTAATTTTATGGAGGTTTTATTTAAAGAAGATATTGTCAAAGATATCTTGAAAGACAAACTCTTCAGATTTCTAAGGAAAACTTCCCACTCAGCTAAATTCTGTATCGCCTTCACCAGCTGACCTATGGTTCGGGGATGTATTGAAGATAAGCTTATGCTTGGGCCTAATTAATGTGTATTTACAAGCTTACATACTACTACAACTATTGTTCTTCATACTTAGTCATGTATAATCTTTTTCATTAAGAATTTGTTCATCATGTAACTCCATCTTCATAATCTGATATTTCAATATAATTCTGTTTAATGTATGGTAGACTAACCGCCGATAATTTCATCCACTCATACCAACAAATGAATCGAAATAATAGTGGTATTGTGGTGGATACTACTTATAAGGTCATCAATAAGTAGTAGGTAGCAGAGCGTCACAGGAAATTAGGAAGAATCAGTAAACAGCATACAAGGCAAGTTGGGAGGTGACAAGAAGTAAAGCATGATTAAAATACACAGGAGAATCGAGAACAACCAAGAGAAGCAAGCTAATAAACGACACAGCCTAGAGAACGCGGAGGATGTGCAAATTGATGATTGGAAGTAATGTATGTAATATTTTATGACATACTCTGTTTTCGCCAAATAAATCATTACTTGCCCAATTGGTCTTTTCACAGTATCAATCAGTAAGAAAGATTAAATATAAAGAATGTGGTCTAAAAAGAACTGAACATGAAGTCAATATGCGGACCAAATAATCTATGAAATGGATTTGTAGACAAATATATATTCACATTTATTTTTCATCCCACTGCGATGCAGTGTGGCAACACAAATACATCATAGAATAAATTAGAAACAAATCAACTAGGTAGATTCACCTAGGTGACATTAGTTACCAAAACACTTAAAATATTTACCTTCTACCAATCTTCGAATCTACCAAATAGTTCAAATAGGCAGTAATGAGCAAAAAGCCCAAATATAAGTAACACACGATAAGGTTATCAAGTCAAGATAAGCTCTGGAAACATGAACTACTTACTTGAACAATTGCATAGTAAGCGAACGAGTGAACATTTAAAAAATACCCGAGACCAAAGGCTACTGTTGTCGTTCCAGAAAGAAGAGTGCCAATGCACAAATAAATTCTTAGGTCCATTTTATCTGCAACATGTCCACTGTAATAAAATGCACAGATTATAACAATTGCAAGACAAGAAAAACGAAAAAGCGATAGTTTAGATTGAGTTAATAATGGTCAACCTGGTAAGTGTGATAACATCGCAGTAAAAATTGAATGGATTTGTAATATTTGTTATCAGTTCTTATTGTATGGACAAAAAACAAACATCGAAAAGTTAAGAGCTAGTTAAACTCATACTGAGATAGCTTATCGTAAATTAAATGTTAACACCTACATAGTACGATCTTGTGAATAATTTCTTGAAAATAGATCCATTTTAACCAAAATGTGATTTGTAGCTTAACGTAATTCGTCACTTAACATAAAAATTTTTGGTTGACCCATTTCTTGAGTTAGCACACGTCGAACAAAGCAATATTTTGCAATAACTCCATTTCTGGAGACGTTTACCATTTCACGCTTTCTAAACTTAGAATAAAAATTTATGATTAGCTGACACCATTATTTGCATTAATGTGAAGCTACTGAATTCCCTGATCGCTTCACCTGCTTAATTTGTATTAGCCAAAAATGAGTAGTGGTCAGTGGAATTTCATCAGAATTTAGAAATCTCTAAGTGTCTGTTAAGCGTTCTCATACGCGACATAGGAGACAGCTGTGTCCGTCAAACAATTAGTATGCTGTGTTGCAGAACACCATCCCTACGACTGCGAATAACTACGGAAGCCAGAAAACCTAGTTATATGTAGCTTATCATGTGCTTTATCAACTGTTCACACAGTGAAACCACCGACAAAGACAGTTGAGTCGAATATGAACTACTAAACTAAGTACATAAATCGGTAAGTATGGCATGAACATTACATTTCCAAAATGGAAAGTATTTCTGCAAAACTGAAAGGAGTCTGGCTGCGCGTTAGAGATAGTAGAGAAACTCGTGTATCTGGGTGACTGTGTGTATAGGTAGTGAAGCTAGAGACGAGGTCAATGTACGCATAGTGGAAACCAGACCGATATATGCCAGCGCTGCTATGATGAGTCTAATTGCGAAATTTCAAATTTTTAACGCTTTGACAGTTGTTCTGACTTGTTCTTGTGAAACCTGATGTCTCCGAGTTGAAAATATTCGATGTCTCTTCGTGCCAGACCATTGTCTCCAAACGGCTAGTGACAACCGGTGGTATAATCATGCTAGTAATACCGTCTGGCATCGTTTTCTAGATCAGTGGTGATAATGGAATGTGCCAGTACGTTGAAAGTGGCTTGGTGACGTTTTGAGAATATCATCTTCATAGTGCTTAATTTGCTTAGCTTAAGTGGGAAAAACTAAAGTGGTTAGCCCATTTTATGGCGGTGTAATGATAGAAAGCTGCATAGGACTGATCACTGTTGGTCAATCCGAACTTCTTGCTTAGAGTCCTAGAGATGATACGATTCAGTGGATTGAGACCATGACTAAAACAAAAACCAATCGAGATCCTGCTGCAGTTTTCTATCAGATACAGAGAAGTGATCATGTTTTGACGGGATGAAGTATTCTTCACTGCATTTCTATTAGGATTGCATCTTCTACTCTGTGATTTTCTCTTATCAAACTTGTGGTTATGATCAACTACCGTCTTCTACATAATAACGAAATTGAGTTCTTAAGTACGTGTCGCATACATTTTTACCGAATAAATACATCTATCAGCTGAATTTACTGAATATGTAATGATGTTAAAATGCTTGTCAGCTTAACGAAATCGTTTTACATGAAAATAACAGGCTATCACCAGAAGTAGTCAACAGACAATCGCTTTGGAACACTAAGAGACAGGTTTGATTATTTGAAATCGTGATGCAAATTCTGTTGACTACCATTTGAAATCCGAATGACCTAACTACTAAGCCTAGTTTAATTAATAGTCCAATAAGAATGTTGCCTAATTCTTTTGCGAAACACCAGCATGAAATTAAATTTAATACAACAGAGTTAGAAGCACAGTGTCTATGAGTAGTAAACACTTGTTTTTTACAAAGAAAGATTCCGTAGTACCATTAAAGCAACCATCATACAATCTGTTCAGGACTGAAAATGGTTTGCTAATTATCATGTAAAACTTTAAGATCAAGATAATAAATCTACAACCAATACAAAATACATAAGGACTTGGTAGGATCGTTAGAAAACATTGAATTTATGCCATCATGTTGACATTTTTTGGAGAAAGAATCACTAACCTGAAGAACATGCTGATAGCATAAAACGAGAGAAAAATGAGATCAAGCATACCGAAGAGGGAATCATAATTCTGACTATCTATTGCATGAAAGGAAACTCAGATTAATAGTCCGTGAACACAAACCGAAAGGAGCCCAGTCACAAAAAGTTTCATTTTCAGGAACTATGATCTTTCCTTCCTTGTGAGCCTCTTCTGAACAATTTTGGTGAAGTACTGATTTTACAATACTAAGTGGTTTTCGGGATAGGTGGTAGCAGGTGTAAATCACCAAAGTAAATAGAAATATATGAACGCAACCACTAGAATTATTAGTGATGAGAACGAAAACTACCTTTTAGAGTTTAGCGGCAAAACTTTGTGGATAAATTCTGCTGCTGGTGCCAAATGCACCATTTGGAAATGATTATCCTAATGTTTGTTAGATGATCGGATGTATCTATTGTGTATCCAAACTAAAGGCTTCAGTCGTGTAACTTTTAGGTCTCGGTAGTTGTAAAGATGCGTTGTATGCCGGAAGGAGTGTGAAGAGCCAGTGTGTTAGAACCTGAAAGAGAAAACAATAAAAGGAAAAGTGAGCCGACAACTCAGTAAGCACATCAGATTACTTATACTTAGTAACGAAAGAAATCAACCAAAGTATGGAATGACACGAGCTTCAGGCGAAAACAAGATAATAATCAAAACAATAACTCGGCAAATGTGGGTTTTAGAATGCACCCCAGTTACAGTCCTGCAGGACTATAGAACAGGGACGACCTTGACATATGTTATGCGAAAAGTGACTAATAAGAAAGCAGCTAAGGATGGAATGATATTATAATTAGAAGTCTTCCAAAATAAAGCATTAATAAATGTGTACGATAATTTCACATGATTAATAAATGTTTCAAGATTACCTAAGGGTTGTAAACATTTAAAATCAAAGTAACTTCCACGTAAATACTCATTCATGTGGTACAGGGCATTCTTCGACGTGTTCCCTTATATTTGCGAAGATAATTTTTCAACCTAGACCACATGGCTTTTATGTAATTAGTGTGTGTTCCTGTTGAGGGATCCACAGTGTCGGTTATGAACAACGAACTGATGACTGTATCAAAGTCTTAATAGGAACTTGTATGACTTTAAATCTTCTATGGAAATTGTTGTTCCTCGTTTAACATACTCCTTGATAATCGGAATTAAGGTAGATTCTTTCGGGTCAGAAGCTCTTTCAAAGCGTTCTTTTCCTAGGTGTCAATCCAAAATACCAAATATCTAATGGAGGCCTTAATATAAAAACTACATACCAAAACTGTATAAATACTGCATCCCCGATTATATTTGCGATTTCCAAGAACCTTTCTCCCGCAAGTAGTTAACGATAACTTCCTCCTCTAATTTAACGACATTGTCGACAAAACTGTGCTCAGTGACCTTCAGATGAAAAGTCGCCATCTCATTAATTCGTCCCTAACCAATAGCCGTGACCAAAAACTATCTCAAGACAGTAATTACCACTGTAAAGTAGGCTGATTCGATGTTATTCTCATGTATTCTGTCAGCAACTAAAATAAGCGATCTTGGGACCAGAGTAGAAAAAGCAGCAAAGCAACCAAAAGAAAAGGTACAGAAAGATCATCGTGAATAACTCACGTGCAAGATCTAGTAACAGAGTGTGTCTTGAAAGTCTTACACCACAGACGATTAACAATAGATTATCCAATAACTATATAACGAGCTGGTTTTAAACCGATCAATTTCTTCGTGGTCCGGTCTTTAAATCCGACGTCAAGGCTTCTGGTAATAGACCTATTACAGCGGTTGATAAAAGCGGGCTAGAATACAGTATATTCAAACTCCAATATATATATATATAAGCAATCATGAACAAACGATAGGGTTTCTTATCAGTTACGTGTTAAAGTTCCGGAGTCGCTTCATTATGGCTTCAACAGGAATCGCGTTGAGATTTATCTACCGTTTGCTGCAACGACCCCTAGTGTTGTTATTATTATCTCACTTTATTTTATTATTTAATGTTTGTCTGGGATTATGGCTAACGGTAGTCTGATAACAAAAAGCAACTGGCTTAATTACTAAGAGATAGTACATACGTACACATAGTTGAGGAAAGAAAGATAGTAATTAATTATGGTGGATATTGACGTATAGGTATTGGTGTAGGATGGTTAGTACATCTTTCCTCTATTTAAGGTAGCAGACGGTAGTCCATGTTGTGTGACATGGGCATCTAGCCTCTGTTTGATGCTCTCCACCTATGTGGTGACCATAATGGAAGCTGGCAAAACATTTCAAATGGGTTACATTCATTATTTAAAATGAGTCCGCATTTGTGAGGTTGCCCTCTGATGAACAATTTTCTATGAATTACCCTGTAGTTCGTTACGACTTATTTGTAAGGGGGTGGAGACGAATCTTCAAGTGTTTTAGATCTTGGAATATATAACAGGTTTAGATAGGGTCTCCTCTTACTCTTCTATAACTAAGAAGAGACCTAGCTTTTTAAGACTTGAAAGTAGGTAGCTGTATACGGAATATACGTCTCATAGTACACATTCGTCACTCGGCGTTTCATCAAGTTAAATTTGGTACCATTCTCCTCGGTTTACATTTCATACATTGTTAAGTCACGTTGAAGGACTAGAGAGTCTTTGTTTCTTATGGCTCTCTACATTTAGCACCGTCTACATGCATGAATATTGAGGAATTCAATTTTGTCGGGAGATCGTTTATGAAAATAAGGAACAGTAATAGTCCATGTATTGTACCTCGTATAACTCCTGATGTAGTGGTTGTCCAGTCGCTTCGGACCCCGTTAACCCTGGTGCAAAATACTCATTCTTCTATATGTATTTATGAACAATATAGAACCTGGCACATGTATACATCGTTCCAAGTTGCCATGCTTCTAAAGCATAGCAAGATTGACATCACATTAGTAAAAGTAAAAGTCACCTAAATGATAAACAATAAAACAAAGAAGAGTGGACATATAGAATATGGTTCAGGGAGAAAGAGATGGAGCGTGGAAAGAAAGTTATGAAATAATTTTAAGTCCACAATTTGAGGGAGAATAATGAGTGGATACATCTGCGCCACTGTGACTGATTCTGAGCCATATCACCAAGTGTTCCTAGTCACTGGTTACGGTATTCGCAAGGGCCCCATCCAGGTAGTCTGCAGCTATCGACACGACTAAAATCAACAGTCAGTGACTTCATGAACTGATACCATATTTTAGTTTGGCCGCCTCTAACTCTTCCATCCTGCTCCTACATCAGCTAACATCGCGTGTCGAGGCAGACGGTTGTTGGGCATACGCAGCACATGTTCCAACCACCTCAGCCGATAAAGATTCACAACCTCACCGACTGATTTACCACATTTTCCTTACACCTGTTGTCAAACCTCGTTATTACTTACTCGGCAATCCCAGCTGACGCGAGCGATGTTTCGAAGACATTGGTGATCAACAACTAATAACCTTCGAGTGTCGTCTACCCTTAATGGCAACGCCTCACATCCATACAGTATGACAGAGCAAATTGTTGAGCAGTACACTTTTTCTTTCATCGAGAGGCGAATACATTGCCTACGCTGTAGGTGACGTAAGTTGACAAAAGCCAAACGAGCTTTTTGAATTCGTACTGAGATTTCGTCAGAGACCAACCCATTAGGGCTAATCAGACTTCCAAGATAAGTGAAGTGGTCAGTGTGTTCAACCACTTCACTGCCTATCTTTAGCTCAGGTATTGACGAAAACCAGTCTTGGAGCAATAGTTTGCATTTGAGAGGAAGGAACGGATTCTGGACATGGTTGCATTGGTGCTCACTGCTGTTAAAAGCTTCTGCATCTTATCAGCATCTTCGCCAAACAGGACTATGTCATCAGCGTATTGTACGTCAATAAGTGAATCCCCTGGTAGGAGATCAATTCCCGAAAAGTCAGACGATGAGAGTGTAACTTTCAACAGTAAATCGACCATGAAATTAAATAAAAATGGAGACAGTGGGCAGCCTTGGCAGATACCACTTGAGGTTACGAGTTCAGATGACAGTTCGCCATATGCTCTGAAACGACTAATAGTGTTTGAGTGAATAGCCTTCAAAACTTAAGCATACGCCAAAACAATTAGTCTCCAGTATCCATTTACTTCCTTATTCTGCATAGGGATTATATTTCCTATTAGCTTATATTGAACGTTGAGAATTATCTGTGTGTTTGAAGAACTAGAACCCCGCTCAACTGTCTCCTGCCCACGCTATTGAATAAAGACCTATCCCCATAATACTCTGGATTCTTGTGTCACTAGATAGGGATATACTTAGGTGCTAAATACATATATATATGCATAATTTTTCAGATGTTTACATGAGAAAAGAGTAGCTAGTTGAGACACTGAATGCTCACAAATCGTATTGCACTAAACATAATATTGAATAATGCTATTATTATTATTGCAGTCTATATGTACAATTTTGTTGCATCCTACAATTTGGAACACCACATTTTCTTCCACAAGCCTTATTTGTCTCAGTCTACCTCATTTGTGGATGCCACCTTCGTCGAACTTGTTTGTTTTATATTACTGTATGAAATTGTTCTATTATACATAAGTATTATTGTAATCTCGAACTTTACGCTGAACCACATACAAAATTTATGCAAGTGTTTGTCACAGTATTAGAATTATACTTGTTAAAATTCACTAGATATCACAATACCATGTTTTATGTATCAAGTCATTCACGCTTGCAAAACTAGTTTGTGCATATTTTCCAAAATAAATTATTGTTATTATTGTATATCGTTTCCATGGTACTTCTGGCAAAAGTCGGATGGCGCACATAACGATCTTCCTAGCTCCCAAATATCTTGAGGTACTAGCACATAGGAAAGCGATTCGGATTACGGTTGTTTCGACATAATCTAGTTCGAGGCCTGTTTCCATACAGCTGACGATCTTTTCCTCGTAATGTCATTGTAGCGTTCTGTGAACCTGACAAATTAACTTATTGTTGCAATAAAGTGAGCTTATCTGTCTTCACTGCTTGTAACTGACTTACAGATACTAGTTTTATACATAATTATCGCCTATAGTGGATTGCAGCAGCCACTGACAACCCTCGATGTAATATTTCATTTATTGTACATTATCATCATGGCATGTATGTTACTATATGACTGAACATCGGACCATACCTTATCTGGACTTTTTGGCGTTAATATTATTATATTCTGAAATTTCATACAGAATTGACGCCACGTTAGAGGCATAGTCCTAATGATACAAAAAGGTTAACTCTTACACAAAAGAATGTAAATGTGACAGAAATGATTGCATGAAAAGCAAACCATTTACAATTTACAAGATATAGGTGTAAAGTGATTACATGAAGTGACTGTCCGCCACCATCCAGAAGATAATTTGTAGTCCTAAAGGTCTAGGGATACGTGAGAAGAAAACTAATGAGAGCAATCAATTAAGTTAAGGAATGTCATAAGCATGAAACTAAAATAATCAGATGATCGTAAGTTGTTTTAAGTGGTTATTTATGGCCTCTTGAGTGGAGAGAGTCTCGTGAGGGAATTACAGTGACTAGAAAGACCATTGTAGGGATCAAAACTACCAATAACGTTTGAAAGTTAACGTTGTTTCTGTATAGGGCCTGCTGGTTCTTGAATCACGCACGAATTCGCAACAGAATATCCAATAACACAATTTACTGGTGCAAAATGTGGTACTATATTTAAGAATAATCACAAATTTAGTACACAAACCTCAACAGTTTCCGTTTTTCACACAGCCAAAGGGATTCAAGCAAATTGTACAATTAATCAGTAACAAAACAAATACGTAGTAAATAAACATCAAAATAGTTACTTGTCCTAACAAATAAAGCCAACCAACTGAGCCAAGTCACTCAGGCATAGACAAGTAAGATATCAAACCAATATAGCTTACAACAAGACCTTGAGACCCAGTGAAACAAAATGGAAGACCAATAGCATGTAGCATATGCTAACAAATAGGGATATGTAAGAAACTGGTTGCGAGCAAATACAATACTGTTATAATAAAAAAGGGCAAACAGAAAGAACGAAGATCTGTTACAAAAGTCAAAGCACATCAAAATGATAAAATACAAGCGAAGGAACTGCCCAATACAAAAAATAACATTGGGGGATTTTCATACAAGCAAATAAGATTTTACAACCATATTAAAGTATCGTAATAGGACAGTGAATACGTGCTCTATTTTTTAGCAGCCAGATGATTGGTGCTAATTTAAACGTGACACGGAAGTTTATAACTTAACGATAATAAAAAAAACCAAGCAGAAGAGAGGTAGGATACAATTAGGCAACAAAGCATGACTGTTTACGATAAATCCTATAGTATATAAATTACATTAAGTGAAGCTCACTTATTACTTGTTTCCTTTCCAGAACGTCGCTTAGTGCTAATGACAACTGATATAGCTTACAGAGTAGACAATCCAGAGGAATAAAGCTTGAAATAAAATGTATCATTTCTAAAAAACACAGATTTTACGACACTGACATTACGGTACTGGTTAAAGTAGAATAAGGTAAAAGGATTCTTGACATCCGATAATTATGACAAAAAGAACGTGAATACGAGAGGTGTATAAGTAATGCACTAGACCCACTGAAAATACTCAGCAGATTAAATATGGCCACCAAGGCATGAAGATGTAACCTCAACAGATAAAGTATGATGTAAGATGAATTAAAAAACTACAGTAATAAAAATTATGCATCATATCTATGCAAGTGCAATCTCAGCTTTGCAGGTAAACTGTAAAATTGTATTATTATCCATATATATGCATTTTGTTGAAATAAGTTAATACAAAATAAATGATTTGCATATTTTATGTCACTGATTCAGCAAGTCCAGCACACAAATGTATGTATTAGTATATTCATATAAATAAATCGAAGTTTTTAAAATGTGTTAATGAACCATTTTAATCATATATAATCCGTGTTTGTTAAGCAGTACTTCGTCGCGACGCAAATCTATAAGTGATGTGAATGTAATGGAATGATGATTATTGAGAAGTATTCTAGAAATAACAACATGCTCTCGATTTATGCTTAGCAATGTATTATCGCTGTGCGATTGTTATCCTAGCATTATTTTAACTCATTAATAAAATATCGTGCACTTCTATACGACCTTCTACAAACGCCAAGATACCCGAATTAGGATCCACGCTCAATCCGAAATTCGAAAATCAGTTAGCACAAGTTAGTTTATTTAGAACAGTTGCGACCAAACCAACCAACCAAACTTAACGAGGTGCGCAGGTCACACGAATTTCTGTTTTTAGTCATGTCAAACATCTAAACCGTAAAATAATGGACGTACAATCAATAAAACTCCAGTATTGTGTCCAGGGTATTGGTGATTTTCCACTCCTTTTTCACATGCTGGTGACTGATGGTGAATAAGGTATATTTGATCGTGAATAGAGCGTTAAAAGGATAGTAACTTCCAGTCTGTCTGATTAAAGAACGGGTTGTTTTCTATGTGATGCTGTGTCGTGATCCTGTGGTGGCACTAGACCGGCAGCCTTCAGCTAGTGGCGTCCACTAAAATAAACATAGCCAGCATCAATGATGAGAGCCTATTCAATTATTTATTAAGGAAATTATTTACCGCTTCCCATCCTTGAATCTGATTCTCTAGAACTCAACTTGGATGGGCCTCGACAAAAACAGAAAAAATGGTGAAGAAAGGAAAAAATATTTAAGATTATCAAAAATAGTTAATGCTAGGATTACCGTGGTCTTGTAGCTACATGCATATTATTGAAAGTTACCAAAGAACTGAAGCCAAAACCTAGATAATCAAGAGGCAAGCGTAAAGATATTAACTGGTTTTCACTGGCTGTTTAAACTGATATTGTATACGAACCTGGCTCGTGTTTTACCGTTTTAACAATTAACAGCCGTCCAATCAGATTCGCTGCCTTTGTTGCTGTACTGTGTTGGCTTTATTCAAAATGACGAGATACCCAGATAGAGTTACGTCGGGTGTTCAGAAATCCAGCAGTGAGCACCCAATCCACTTACATGTACCTGGTGATACACCAATCCATCTACATGTTAATAAAAATGCACAACTAACTCGTATTCCTGAATTACCCACTGGAAAAACGCCTAGTCAGTTCCAAGTTCCGTGGGTGCCACCACCAGGAAAAACAAGTTCAGGTAAATGCTTACTAAATATAGAATTGCAAATAATATGCACAGTACATTCGATTAAAAATCGTTTTCATGTTTTATGCCAAAAACGGCGCAACTTATAAATAGTGATGTGGTTTATCTTAATACAAACCACAGGGTTCCTTCCTTGTCGCTTCTTGATTGCTTCAACAGGAATCGCGTTGAGATTTATCTACCGTTTGCTGCAACGACCCCTAGTGTTGTTATTATTATCTAACTTTATTTTATTATTTAATGTTTGTCTGGGATTATGGCTAACGGTAGTCCGATAACAAAAAGCAACTGGCTTAATTACTAAGAGATAGTACATACGTACACATAGTTGAGGAAAGAAAGATAGTAATTAATTATGGTGGATATTGACGTATAGGTATTGGTGTAGGATGGTTAGTACATCTTTCCTCTATTTAAGGTAGCAGACGGTAGTCCATGTTGTGTGACATGGGCATCTAGCCTCTGTTTGATGCTCTCCACCTATGTGGTGACCATAATGGAAGCTGGCAAAACATTTCAAATGGGTTACATTCATTATTTAAAATGAGTCCGCATTTGTGAGGTTGCCCTCTGATGAACAATTTTCTATGAATTACCCTGTAGTTCGTTACGACTTATTTGTAAGGGGGTGGAGACGAATCTTCAAGTGTTTTAGATCTTGGAATATATAACAGGTTTAGATAGGGTCTCCTCTTACTCTTCTATAACTAAGAAGAGACCTAGCTTTTTAAGACTTGAAAGTAGGTAGCTGTATACGGAATATACGTCTCATAGTACACATTCGTCACTCGGCGTTTCATCAAGTTAAATTTGGTACCATTCTCCTCGGTTTACATTTCATACATTGTTAAGTCACGTTGAAGGACTAGAGAGTCTTTGTTTCTTATGGCTCTCTACATTTAGCACCGTCTACATGCATGAATATTGAGGAATTCAATTTTGTCGGGAGATCGTTTATGAAAATAAGGAACAGTAATAGTCCATGTATTGTACCTCGTATAACTCCTGATGTAGTGGTTGTCCAGTCGCTTCGGACCCCGTTAACCCTGGTGCAAAATACTCATTCTTCTATATGTATTTATGAACAATATAGAACCTGGCACATGTATACATCGTTCCAAGTTGCCATGCTTCTAAAGCATAGCAAGATTGACATCACATTAGTAAAAGTAAAAGTCACCTAAATGATAAACAATAAAACAAAGAAGAGTGGACATATAGAATATGGTTCAGGGAGAAAGAGATGGAGCGTGGAAAGAAAGTTATGAAATAATTTTAAGTCCACAATTTGAGGGAGAATAATGAGTGGATACATCTGCGCCACTGTGACTGATTCTGAGCCATATCACCAAGTGTTCCTAGTCACTGGTTACGGTATTCGCAAGGGCCCCATCCAGGTAGTCTGCAGCTATCGACACGACTAAAATCAACAGTCAGTGACTTCATGAACTGATACCATATTTTAGTTTGGCCGCCTCTAACTCTTCCATCCTGCTCCTACATCAGCTAACATCGCGTGTCGAGGCAGACGGTTGTTGGGCATACGCAGCACATGTTCCAACCACCTCAGCCGATAAAGATTCACAACCTCACCGACTGATTTACCACATTTTCCTTACACCTGTTGTCAAACCTCGTTATTACTTACTCGGCAATCCCAGCTGACGCGAGCGATGTTTCGAAGACATTGGTGATCAACAACTAATAACCTTCGAGTGTCGTCTACCCTTAATGGCAACGCCTCACATCCATACAGTATGACAGAGCAAATTGTTGAGCAGTACACTTTTTCTTTCATCGAGAGGCGAATACATTGCCTACGCTGTAGGTGACGTAAGTTGACAAAAGCCAAACGAGCTTTTTGAATTCGTACTGAGATTTCGTCAGAGACCAACCCATTAGGGCTAATCAGACTTCCAAGATAAGTGAAGTGGTCAGTGTGTTCAACCACTTCACTGCCTATCTTTAGCTCAGGTATTGACGAAAACCAGTCTTGGAGCAATAGTTTGCATTTGAGAGGAAGGAACGGATTCTGGACATGGTTGCATTGGTGCTCACTGCTGTTAAAAGCTTCTGCATCTTATCAGCATCTTCGCCAAACAGGACTATGTCATCAGCGTATTGTACGTCAATAAGTGAATCCCCTGGTAGGAGATCAATTCCCGAAAAGTCAGACGATGAGAGTGTAACTTTCAACAGTAAATCGACCATGAAATTAAATAAAAATGGAGACAGTGGGCAGCCTTGGCAGATACCACTTGAGGTTACGAGTTCAGATGACAGTTCGCCATATGCTCTGAAACGACTAATAGTGTTTGAGTGAATAGCCTTAACAAGACTTATGTACTTCTGGGGTACGCCTTTCAATGAAAGACACTGCCATAGAACTTCTCGGTCTACAGAGTCAAATGACGCTTTCGAGTTAAGATAAAGCACCATTGTTGGGTGCCGAAAAGTTTGTCTGTATCTTAAAACCTGACGAATGGTTTATATCTTGTCTATGCTATCACGACCACGTCTGAAACCGACCTGGTTTTCTTGTATTTGTAGATCATTTATTGTAAAGAAACATCTGATAAGTATCAATCCATCAATGCTTGTTACCACAAGTTGAACATAGCCTGCCAACCAGCATTCTTTAACCAACGTCGTCCTGAGCTTTCTTTACCAGCTCGTCCCAAGTGCTCTTCATTCTATTAATGTCCGTTTCCAATTCCCGACACAATGTGTTCTTGGGTCTTCCTCTGTTTCTTAGGCCTTTGGGATCTCAAGTTATTTCTTGTCCTACGACACAGTCCGATGGTTTCCTTAATGTGTGTCCAATCCACCTCCAGCGTCTTTTCTTAATTTCTTTCTCGGCTTGAAGTTGATTAGTTCTCTGCCACAAAAGGTTGTTGTTGATGGTATCTGGTCAACGGATCGGAAGTATCCTACGCAAACAGTTGTTAATAAATACTTGTATCTTCTGAAGGATACTTTTCGTAGTTCTCCAAGTTTCAGCTCCATATAACAGAACTGTCTTCACATTCGTATTGAAAATTTTGACTTTAATGTTGACTGACAGTTGGTTTGAGTTCCAGATGTTTTTCAGTTGTAGAAATGCTGTTCTTGCCTTACCAATCCGCGCCTTCACATCCGAGTCAGACCCTCCTTGTTTGTCGACTATGCTGCCCAAATATGTAAAGGTTTCAACGTCTTCCAGAATTTCTCCGTCAAGTGTAATTGGGTTAGTGTTCGTTGTTTTGTATCGAAGGATCTTACTCTTCCCTTTGTGTATATTGGGGCCTACTTCTGCCGGGGCTGCTGCTATATTGTTCATCTTCATCTGCATTTGATGTTGTGTGTGAGATGGAAGAGCTAGGTCATCTGCAGTCCAAGTCATCTAGTTGCGTCGATGCTGTCCATTTGATTCCGAGAATGTCTTGAGATGTTGCGGTCTTCATGATCCAGTCGATGACCAGTAGAAAGAGGAAGGGCGAGAGCAAACAGCCTTGTTTGACACCGGTCTTCACTTCGAATGAATCTGTGAGCTGACCTCCATGCACGATTTTACAATGTAGTCTGTCGTAAGAATTCCGTATGATATTGACTGTCTTATCGGGTACGCCATAATGTCATAGAAGGCTACATAATATTCTCCTATCCACGCTGTCGAATGCTTTTTCATAGTCGAGGCCTTTCGATCTCGGAGTTGGGCGTCGACTGGGTCCTTTATTCCGTTGAATAACACTCTGTTGAAGACCTTTCCTAGTACCGAAAGTAGAATGATGCCTCTGTAGTTCTCACAATTGCTGAGATCGCCTTTCTTTGGTATCTTGATGAGGTACCCTTCTTTCCAGTCTGCCGGAACTTGTTCTTCCTCCCAAATCTTCCTCAAGAGAATGTGGAGTATCTTTGAAGTTGCTTCTATGTCTGTCTTCAGTGCCTCCTTTGGTATGTTGTCTGGTCCTTCTGACTTACCAGTCTTGATCTGTCTGATGGCCATTTTGATTTTTTCGACTGTTGGTGGGTCCGTGCTTTTAGGGAGATTCGTGTCTGCTGCTTCGATGACTGGTGGGTTCAGTGGGGCTGGTCTATTCAAGAGTTCTTCGAAGTGTTCTACCCACCTGTTACGTTGTTCATGCACTTCAGTGATTGGTTTACCAGCCTTGTTCTTGATTGGCCGTTCTGGCTTAATGCATTTCCCAGCTAGCTTCTTCGTTGTATCATATAGCAGCCTCATGTTTCTTTCTCTTGCAGCTTTTTCCTCTGTCATTGCTAGATCCTTAACAAATTTCCGTTTATCCGATCTGATACTCCTCTTCACTTGCTTGTTGACTTCGGTGTATTCGGCCTGTGCCTTGGCTTTCTATGTTCTTGTTCGGCTGCTATTAATCGCTATCTTTGTGTTCCTTCTTTCTTGGATCTTGTCCAGAGTACCAACAGAAATCCATTCTTTTTGGTGTTGTTTCTTGGGACCCAAAACCTCCCGACATGCTGAAGTTATTGTTTCTTTAATCGCTTTCCAGTTGTCTTCCATATTAGTTCCACCTTTTTCTAGTAGATCATGAAATGCCTGGAACTTGTTGCAGAGAATTAATTTGAATTCGTTGGGTTTGTTAGTATCCCGGAGAAAGGCTGTATTAAACTTGTGTAATACTGCTGCTCCAGTTGTCCAGTGCTTCCCCAGCTTCAGTTTCATTTTAGCCACCACTAGATGGTGACCGGAAGCTATGTCGGCTCCTCTCCTTGCTCTTATATCTTCCATGGTCCTTCTAAACTTCTTATTAATGCAGATGTGGTCTATTTGGTTCTCCGTAATGTGGTCCGGTGAAACCTATGTAGTTTTGTGTATACGCTTGTGGGAAAAAATGGTGCCACCTATAATCATTTTGTTGAAGGCACATAAGTTTACAAATCTCTCACCGTTATCATTCCTTTCTCCCAGTCCATGTTGTCCCATGATGTCTTCATACCCGGTGTTGTCCACTCCAATCTTGGCGTTGAAGTCCCTCATCAGAATGGTCAGGTCCTTGGCTGAACATTTCTCGACGATTGACTGCAGCCTTGCATAGAAATGGTCTTTGTCGTCTTCGTGGCTGTCGTTGGTGGGTGTATAGCACTGACATGACATTCATTGTATTCTCTTCCTTCTTTGTCTTGAAGAAGGCTTTGATGATCCTAGGTCCATGAGGTTCGCATCCTACAATAGCCTTCCATGCTTCTTGGGGTATCATTAGTGCTACCCCTTGTGTGTGGGGGGCGTTTTCTTCTTCGTGGCCGGAGTATAAAAGCACATCTCCCGAGGATAATCATTGCTGTCCAGCTTGTAACCAATGCGTTTCGCTTATTCTAAGTGTCTATAGGTCGTATCTTTTCATTTCTTCAGCTATTTGCATGGTTCTCCTTGTCTCGCACATCGTGCGATTATTCCATGTACCTATATTAATTGTTGCTTTGGTCGTCAGAATAGACATCGGCCTCGTGGCATCCGAAGAAACTGGGCTTTTACCATGAGGCGTCATAACACACCTTCCAACTCCCAGGGCAGAGTGAAAATGGTTATAAAGGTTTTTACTGGTTAGCGTTTATTTAGCAAGGTTGTTTTACGGGATGGGGTTGCTAACTTCATGCCCAACCCTACTTCTTTATCCGGGCTTAGTGCTGGCAGAAGCCCTATGGGGCTCCAGTCGGAGTTTCTGATAAGTGTAGAAGCTAGTATTTTCGACACTATATTGGTCAAACTAATTTCTCTATGGTTATTGCAGGACGATTTTGGCCCTTTCTTATATAATGGAATGATTAACGATCGACACTAGTGTACTGCGCAACAGTTCGCTCTGTCTTACTGTATGGGTGTGAGACGTGGCCATTAAGGGTAGATGACACTCGACGGTTATTAGTTTTTAACCATCGATGTCTACGAAGCATCGCTCGCGTTAGCAGAGATCACCGAGTAAGTAATAACGAGGTTAGACGACGGGTGTTAGGCAAATGTGGTAAATCAGTCGGTGAGGTTGTGAATCTTCATCGACTGAGGTGGTTGGGACATGTGTTGCGTATGCCGAACCACCGTCTTCCTCGACGCACAATGCTGGCTGATATAAGAATGGGATGGAAGAGAGTTAGAGGTGGCCAAACTAAAACATGGCATCAGTCCATGAAGTCACTGACTGCTGGTTTAAGTCGTGTCGGTAGCTGCAGACTACCTGGATGGGATCCTCGCGATTACCGTAACCAGTGGCTAGAAACACTGAGTGACATGGCCTAGAATCGGTCACAATGGTGCAGATGTGTTCACTCATTGTCCTCCCTTAAATCATGAGCTTTAAATTATTCCATAACTTTCTTTCTACGCTTCCTGAACCATATTCTATATATTCATACTCCTTGTTACTATTATTATTTTATTTTATTGAAGTGATTTCTACTAGTGGTGGTGGTGTTAATCTTGCGGTGCTACGGTGGCATGGCAACTTGAACCGATGCACACATGTGCCAGGTTCTATGTTGATTGTACAGATAGAATTATGTCAAGTTCCCAAACCTTAGACAAAATATCAGTCAGCCTAGTTGTCAAGGTAAGACCACCGTCCTTAAAGACCTCTGGCGATAATCTATCCGGACCCACTGCTTTACCTTACCTCAGATTAGCTATTACTTCTTCTACTTCGACATGGGTTGGCGGACCCAGGTTGACTTTCCATTCCGGCTGTCTTGGAATAGTGGGAAGTTCTAGAGCAGCTGGAGTCCAACTGAACTGCTCCTTGAAGTTTTCAGCCCATCGTTCCAAACGTCTAGACTGAGAGCTAATAAGCGTTCCATCATTTCCGGAGATTGCCTCACTAACGCTGGATTTTTTAACCCCGGTTTCTTCCATTAACTTGAAAAGTTGTCTAGTGTTACCTAACGTCGCTGCCTTTTTCATTTCCTTTGCTTTCGTTACTCACCACTACTCACCACCGTTTCGCAAATTTTTTGTCAATTTGTACCTGATTACTCTTCGCTCCTCATCATGTTCTGAGCCTAATGGGATGAGTCTTCGGGAGTCTATCAAACCAACAGAAGCCATCGAGATCCACTGATTTTTCTTGATATGTTGATTTAAGTCCTTGATAGATGTCACTGTAGATGCCACAGCTGTTTGGACATCTTGCCAAGCAGTATCTAGTTGGGTTGCATCTTTATAATTGCCTGAGTGATTCTTCAGTTGTTCCTGGAATTTGCTCTTGGTTGTTTCGTTGCTAGACTGAATTCTAATGGATTTTCTTGTAGTCGTTTTGCTTCGCCCAGTAAGATGCACGTAAATGCGTGCTCGTACTAGAGCATGGTGAGAATTCAAACATGTACTCCAGAAAAATCAACAGTCTTCTATCGAGCCTCTCCAACTGTGACTGATGACAATATGGTCTATTTAGGTCCACCGTTGAGTAGGGCCAGGTGGTCGCCATGTTAGATGATGTCGCTCCTCGTGCTTAAAGTTCATGTTGGCTAGAAATAAACGATTGTCTGAGCAAAGTTGCAGCAGACGGTCGCCGTTATCCGTCCTCTGAGCTGGAACACTGAAGCATCCGCCTAAGTGTCTTTCAAACTGGTTCAATCTACCTATTTGGGCATTAAAGTCACCAGCCAAGAGTACCAAATCTGAGTGTTTGTCCCTATGAAGGAGTTTTGGAAATTTTCTGTAAAATTCATCATTCACTTCATCAGGGCTGCAGTCAGTGGGAGCGTAGGCAGGAACAACGGAAAGACAACGGCGTTCGTCCCTATGTTTCCGAGTTCTTACTGAACCATTTAGTCGGGCGGCACATAGGCGACTGTCGATAGGAATCCATTCAAGAAGTACCTGTTCTACTCTCGTACTTAACGCGATACCTACACTGGCTAGCCAACGAGAAGTTGCTGTTGAGTCGCCAGATAAACGGAGAGTGTATCGCGAACGTTGTTCTCTCGACCGTAGCTGCTACCTTGACATGGAGGTCGGGATTGCCTGTTGTGATGACCCAACCGAGCTATATTGGCTGAAGCGCTTGTTCCTCTAGGTTCTACCATGCCAAGCAAGTCTGTTGAAGAGCGATAAGACTAAAGGCAGCAACCTAAGATCTGAGGGAGAAGTCGTACTGCTAAATACATCGGGATGTGACAGCAGTAAGGTGTTTCCCTCGAATAACTAGCATCTGCAGCGATGCTGCCTTAACAGATGGAAGGGGTTAGATAAGGTCGACCCCAAAAATGTCACACTTCACCTTACTCCACGGATTTCCATCTCCGGTGATGAGACCTAAAGAACGGAGGTAACACTTCAATAGCTCCCCATAACAAGGTCGTGCGTAATCAGCCTCAAGCAATTGCCCCTTGGGCTCTGTGATCGCGCTCCCGGGTCACTATGGCCAATACTTACCCAGTTTCCTTTTCAGGTATCTCAAGAAGTAATACCCTTCCATGGTGTGGGCAACCAGGAAGTGCCAACGGCCTTCATACCTCTAACAGCACACGAGATCAACTTGTTCGAGGTCAAATCCCACTATCAACTGTTAATAACTCCTTTATCCCCACGATTAACCCTTCTAGTCTGACTTTATCACCTCACGCCTCTAATGCTAATGGTTTGAGTTCATGAAGCGTTATTCCTGGTGTCCTGAAACCTCACACTAAACTACATATCGGAGCTTCCAACGTTCGAACCTTAGGCCAAATAGGACAGCAAGCCTCCCTAGCTATGACCCTGGATTCTCGTTGCATCGATGTTTGCTGCGTCTCCGAAACGTGTATACAGGATCCTAGTACAATCATTCGCTTGACCTCACCTTGTGAAAATAAAGAACCGGTCCGGTTCACCCTTCGTGTCTCCGGAGACCATTCGAAGCCTTGCTGGTGTAGGTATAGCAGTAACTTCAAAAGCTGAACAGGATCTCCTTGACTGGATTCCCATAGACAGTCGCTTATGCGCTGTCCGTCTAGACGGGACGGTAAGAACTCGGAAAGATAGGGACACACGCCGTTGTCTCTTTGTTATCTCTGCCTACGCTCCCACCGATTGCAGCTCAGATGAAGTAAAAGACGAATCTTACAGAAAACTTTCCGACCTCCTTTGTAAAGCTAAGCTCACTGACATAGTGATAGTGGCTGGTGATTTTAATGCCCAAGTAGGTAGATTAGGCGAAACCGAAAGGCACTTCGGTGGATCCTATGGTGTCGAGGCTCAATAAACAGATAATGGCTGTCGTTTATTACAACTATGTTGAGATAACTGTCTGTTTCTCGCAAGTACCAGCTTTAAGTATAGAGAAAGACATCAATTGACTTGGCGACTCTCACAATCAACTCAACACTGGACTCAAATAGACCACGTTGCCATCAGCCACCGTTGGAGAGTTTCGATAGAAGGCTGCCTCTCATTTTGGAGTACGTGTTTGAACTTGGATCATGCTTTAGTACGAGCGAGTATTAGTCTGCCTCTCACTAGACGTAATAGATCCACGGCAAGGATCTCTCTCAGAGTTCAACTTAATGATAAAGAAGTCCTGAATACATTTCAGGAACGAATATAAAACGAATTAGTCAACTACGTAAGCTGTACCCATCCTGAGTCAGCTTGGGATGATATCCAAAGAGCTGTTGAAACAACAGTGATATCTACTGGTAAACTAGACCAAGAGGTTAGGAAGAATCAGTGGATTTCAGCGGCATCTACTGAACTGATAGATGCTAGAGTACTAGGTAGATACGGTAAGTCTATTGATGAAGTAATAAATCTTAATCAGCTGAGGTGGTTACGAAATGTGTTACGTATGCCTGACCACCGCCCACCTCGACGAGCATTGCTGTCTGGTGTGGAAGTAGGCTGGAAGAAAGCTAGGGGTGGCTAAACCAAGACATGGCACCAGTCCATGAAGTCATTGACAATTGGGCTAAGCCATGTTAATAGGTGCAGACTACCTGGTTGAGGTCCGCGTAATGATCGTCATAAGTGGTTAGAGACTTTGGGTGATATGGCTCAAAATCGTTGGCAATCGCGCAGGTGCATCCACTCCTTGTCTTCCTCCAAATTCTAAGTTTCTGTACTTATCATAATTTTATTTTTACTGAATCATATTTTCTTAAATCTTATCTCCGATCTCTATTCGTTTCCATTAGTACTAACTCTGTTACTACCTCCCCTACTCTGGGATTTGATCCGACAATTTAATCTGTATCTGGTAATTTCGGTATGGCAACTTGAACTGATGTACACATGTACGAAGTTCTACGTTGTAACTGGCTGATTGACTGATGTACACGGAATGGAAATTGGGTTAGGGTTGGTCTTAGAGACATGGGTACTTGACTACAGTGCCCAAGTAACAATTGCTTGATGCCGGTGACACACGACTTTTTTGAGAGAGGTTTTCGTTGTTGTATTTCCTTACTTTTTAATGTCCTACTGCTGCCGACTTAAATCCGTAGAGTAAGTAAGATTCGGGAAGGCAGCATTTGCTTTTATGCTGTTTGTCTTGTGAAAACATCTACTGCCTCCACACCTCTGTGCAGTCAGCAGTACTACTTCGTCCTCGGACTTGGTATTTGTTGCTTTGGGTCTCATCTCTCTTTAACCGACCTGTCTGGCATAGTAGGACCTTGAGAAACTATTGTTCCAGCCAGTGTAGCCCGATTGAGTCATCACGATAGACAAACCCGACCGCCACGTCAAGGTAGCAGCATGGTCAGGTAAGTTTTAATCCAAAAGCGATGAGCCCGTGAATCCTATATTTGCCACCTTTCTGGTGAGTATCGTGCGCAATATAGTGTTGAAGGCTTTTGCAAAATCTAGGAAAATCTGGGAATATTTGTTCCCAACTGGTTGACCGACTATTCCATGCTATGGAAAGGTTAAAGGTACATGATCTGCCTTTACAAAAACTATACTGAGACTTATGAAACGTCTTTACTTGCCCATCTGTTTCTTAATTTGATCGTTGAAAATGTGGGAACCAATGCTACTTGTTTGTTACACTTAAAGTCTCTTCTGTCACCTTTAAATATTGGTGAAAGGAAAGGCCTCTTCCACACCGCTGGGAATTGGTGGATTACTAATAGATACCTGAATAAGTTACACACTGGTTTACAGATGACTTCTGCTCATTGCTTTAAGAATATCTGGTTAATGCCATCAAATCCAGGTAAGTTACCTTGCTTCAGGGACTTTAGTCTCTGGAGAACCGTCTCCCGAGTTCGTGCGATTACACTCGTACCTACGGGTAGTGATGACCTCGTGGGAGCGTCGTCTTCCTCGTGGTGAATCTAGCTGAGCTGTTGGGCGAAGTGTGAATTAAAGACATCGGCCATCGCTTTACTGGTGAGGTTTTTTGCTTTCAATCCTTTAGTGACACAAGCCTCCTGTTTTGTTGGTTTCCTTTTTGCCACAAACTCATACAGTTATTTAGGGTTAGATCTTGTTTTGTTTCTTTGATGGATTTGGAAGAACCTCCTGTCTTTCCCAACATTGCGTCACACTTATTTCTTAGTCTCATAGAAGTGGCGATTTGTGTCTTTTTGGGACGCCTTTCACTTGTATCAAGCTCTTCGTTTGGATTGGAGTAGTCGCTCAGTGCCTCGTTTAACCAGGATGTCCTTTGACCCAGTTGTCTCGCCAGTAAGGGAATGTAGTTAGATATGGTTTCTAGAAAAAATTAACTTTCCCCTCATTATTGTCTTAGCTTAAATACTCTGCGACATAAGGCTACAACCTCGCATCCTTTGTAAATTCGCAGCACGACAGGATGATGGATAATGCACATGGGAAGTTGCAGTAATGCAAACTTGACTGTTAGCTTGAACTGAGAGAAAATAACATTGGAAAAGCATTCATTGGGCATTTCAAGTCAACATCACGTTATGCCATTAACTGGTTTCAATAAATCTGCTATACCATCAGCTTGTGTACGAGTATTCATCCAACTAATGGATTTTGTTTATCGAGTATTGAAGAAGCTTTTTAGAACTGGAGGAATCAAATCGAAGTCTCCCATTTCAAAAGCCTGATAAATCACCAAATATTTTGTTTGGGATTGGTAATTAAAATCAGTTGTGTAATAAGTTTCAATCTTTCGATGCTTTGATTTTAAATATTTTGGATGTCAGAGTGAAGATATATTGAAGCAAACATAAAAGTAGACTATGAGGGAAAGAAATCTGAAACAACAAAAGGTTCAAGTTTTGAAGAAAGTTGCTATGTAAAGGTGTTTGCGCCGTTATTATTTATTTTAAAAACAGTCTCCAACTGGTTTTTTATATTTGTCGATAACTTTGACCACAGGTTGTCGCAGTAGTTGACTTATGTATTTTCCTGCTATGATAAGTAACTCATATTCTAACTAATTACTAGGTTAAGGCATTATGTTGAACACATTTTTTTAATAGTTAAATATGGTTTTCTTGGGAATCAGCGGATGCTGACTTGTTTGAAATTTTTACAGGGCGATTCGTATACGACCCGACACGTCGTGTAAAGGTAAAGTCTGATGAAAGAAAACGTCGATCACGTTCCGCGGAGTCTCTTAGTGACAATATACACAAGGTGAGTTAAAATGCAATCTTGATACTATATTTATATATAACTGTTATGTCAGACCACTAAAGAAGAGTGGAAGAACTTCTAGAACTGTATTTTAGAGGACTAATTCATTTATTCTGGTCGTGTGTAATGTAAACATTGCATTTTTATTATTGTTATGTTCCTCTTACTCTATCCTCTCGTTTAGTAGCATATTTGCTGTTATTGTATTGTCTCTTACTATGGACTACAGTTTATTAGTTGTGTACAAGTTACCCCTATTCACTGCCACATTCTCTTATGTTTTGTATTAATGTAAAATCCCTAATTGATTTGCTGTGTGGTCTGAATTTGTGTATATATAAAGGCATGGTTAAAACACAATATGACCGGCAATTGGACTGGGTTGGGTTGTGTCTGGTTGGCTCGTAGCTGTTGTTTTCTCTATTCCGGCTTTGGGGGGGGGCTGGTAGTCGTGGGGTAGACATGTCCGTATTCTGATTGGCAAGTATCAAGGGCACAGTGTATTCTTTTCAATACGTAACAATAACCTCACTTATTAAAGTATGTGAGCGATTATATATGATGGTGACATAACAAGACTTTTAGTGAACACTTGCAAATCCTGGCGTATTTGATATATTTGTCTCCAAAAATAATCTGTTTATTACCTTAACATAATCATTATCCGATTTGTCACTGCATTGGTACTTATTGAGCCATT
Source organism: Schistosoma mekongi (assembly GCA_034768735.1). Lineage (NCBI taxonomy): Eukaryota > Metazoa > Platyhelminthes > Trematoda > Strigeidida > Schistosomatidae > Schistosoma > Schistosoma mekongi. The sequence continues at coordinate 14,296,160 of CM068312.1, read as the reverse complement.
TTATTTAGCGAACCATATGTATGCATTCAGCTACAAATAACTGCCAAAACCGAATGGGCTACTTAAATCTTACTTCATATTTGTCACATATTCCAAACAGTCAGTCAGTTATCAACAACGTAGCCTGATACGGTAATGCACTATCTCCAGTTATCATACGGCATCAGGACAAAGATATCAAATTTATATGTCTAGCAATAAAGAAGTCGAGATAATGTGTGATGTATTCGATATGATAACCGGAAAGACTAAACATTGAGAATATGGTTCGGTAAGTCGGAGCAATATGGTATGCGTGAAGTATTACTGGAGCTCAAGATCTCGAAAAAAATAATGGGCGGATTCGCATGCACTACTGTTATGACGTGATGAAAAGGAGGAGGGTGATGATTTTGGTTGGTTGATGCGAACACCAATGCGATGTGTGCCTAGCTGAGAAATGCACGATTGACCTAAGCCCATTCACCCCCCTAGGCCGACAATAGGACAACCACAAGTGAGAGAACCGAGAACTGAGGACCGGAGAAAACGTATTATATTTTAATCATGCCTTTATATATACATAAAATCAGACCACACAGTGAACCAATCAAGAATCTAACATTTGTACAGAACGAAGGGAAGAGTGGCAGTGAATGTTACAACTTGTACACAATTAAGTAGGCATAGTTCATAGTAAATAAACAACATACTAAGAGCAAAATATGCGAAACAAGAGAACCGGGCAAGGGGAACGTAACAGTTATAGAAAATCAAATGTTAACACTGTCCGCAGTTATAATAAATGAAATAATGTTCTAAAGCACAGTTCCCGAAGACAGCCAATCTTCATTAGGTGCCCGGCATATCAACTACCAAGATCTATTCTTTACCACGTCACCCAACTCATCCAACAACCTCTGCGATCAGCAGTCAGCGACTCCATAGACTGCTAGATTGTCCCAGCTTGGCCGCTTCTATCTTTCTCCCAATCTGCTCCTACTCCATCCTCACCGCATGTCCCAACCACCTCCGTAAACCAAGATTTCTATCGTCACTAACTGACTCACTCTTACCTAATATTCTACTGCCTAAACTCGGTATTGCTAACATGGTCTCTCGACGACACGTGATAAGTACTTCGAAGATACCAGTGGTCGAAAACTAGTCTATACATTTATCCGATTTCCATAGTTCATGTTTCACAGGCACAAAGTTTCTTACAACTATATTTGAATATAAGAAAAGACAAAAGAAGCGAAGAAATTTCCTTTCAATTAGTTTTTTTATCAAAGTTCTACACTTATGTAAATATATCTATATATAAATTTGCAATAATTTTAAAATAATTACCAAACACGGGGTGATGTGTTAAATAATTTTACAAGTTCAAAGCGATCAGGTTATGAGTGTGAATAAGGTAATTATAGTTTTCGAAAGTATATGAATAATAATTGAATGAATTGGCCTATTGTTGAGCACATAATATCTATTGAGGAGAAAACCGATAAAGTAATTACAAGAAATCTGATGGTCAAAATGGTTACGTAAGAATTAAGTGGCAACTAAGATGAAACAAAATTTGAAGTTGTGAAAAGAATTAAAGTCATGATAAAAAAAATAATAATAATGAGAGAATCGAGTGTAATAAGTCACTTATAAGCCACTCAATAAATTCCTTCGCACCTTTCGTCCTTTCTTTATGCCTAAATGGAAAGCTTTTTACTGTATTTGAATTTGATAATTGTAAGTACTCAACCGGTTTGAAGTAAAGCTTTGTTACTAAGCAGTGTTAATCAGAATATATATATATATATATATATATATATTAGTCAGTCAGTTACAACGTAGAACTTCGTACATGTGTACATCAGTTCAAGTTGCCATACCGAAATTACCAGATACAGATTAAATTGTCGGATCAAATCCCAGAGTAGGGGAGGTAGTAACAGAGTTAGTACTAATGGAAACGAATAGAGATCGGAGATAAGATTTAAGAAAATATGATTCAGTAAAAATAAAATTATGATAAGTACAGAAACTTAGAATTTGGAGGAAGACAAGGAGTGGATGCACCTGCGCGATTGCCAACGATTTTGAGCCATATCACCCAAAGTCTCTAACCACTTATGACGATCATTACGCGGACCTCAACCAGGTAGTCTGCACCTATTAACATGGCTTAGCCCAATTGTCAATGACTTCATGGACTGGTGCCATGTCTTGGTTTAGCCACCCCTAGCTTTCTTCCAGCCTACTTCCACACCAGACAGCAATGCTCGTCGAGGTGGGCGGTGGTCAGGCATACGTAACACATTTCGTAACCACCTCAGCTGATTAAGATTTATTACTTCATCAATAGACTTACCGTATCTACCTAGTACTCTATTCCTAACCCACGTATTGCTTACTCGGTGGTCCCAGTGAACACGAGCAATGCTTCCAAGACATTTGTGGTCGAATACTAGTAGCCTACAAATATCCTCTATCCTTAACGGCCATGTTTCACATCCATAAAGTAAAACGGATCGAACTACTGCGCAGTAAACGCGTCCTTTGGTTAGTAGTCGGATGTCTCGCCTACGCTACAAGTGACGCAAGAACTATTCTTAGCAACCGGACAGCGTCGTTTAGCGGTTCTGACTAATTTCGTATTTGATTTGACTTAGTTTTCAAAGTGATACGTAATCTTTTTCAAAGTCTTTTTGTTAAATATATGAATAAATAAATTGCCATCTTTGTTTTCTTCATTCATATTTGCTTACATTAAGGATTTTGCACGGTCGTATGATGCAGAATCAGATAAAGGATTGCGCGATGAATATTCCAATGATATTAACCCACATGACACCATGCCAATTCAAGAACAACCGTATGCTTCTCTGAAAGTAGTTAAGCCTACCTATATTTCGGGAAGGAGCAAGGTTTCTGAAGACAGACTAAATGATAGGTCATTATTGACTACTATAGTTCTAGATGAATGGATTAAGGATTTGGAGACTGCAACTAATCGTATTACGAAATCAGCCAGAAAAATAGTGGATTGTGTAGAACAGGTGAGGTCATACGTTTTTGAAGTCAGTATCTTCATTTTGAAATGACACTGTATGCATGAAAAAGAGTAGAATCACCTAATACTGAACAAATTTAGAGATGAATAATAGTTAGGGCTATATAATACAAGTTTCGGAAATAAATATTTAATGTACGTATTCAGTCATTTGATCATGACTTTCAGAAGTGTATATGATAACAGAGACGAAACTCTACAAGTACAAAAATGGAAATAATGAAAAGTATTACTGCTGAACATACTTTACATGAATGAATTTAGAGTAACAAGTACCACTGCATCTTACTAACAAACATGTTGTGAACTGTCATAATTTTCTCTGTTTTATCACAATTTACTCATAAGTGTCTCTTATCCTGATTTTACACTTATCAAGTGATACTTCGCCCGACTGACTTGATCGGTGTGAATGTTCATGCCGGTCATTTATGTAAGGATCTTTTAATTCGAACCCTATTTTTCCACTGTGTATGTTGTAACTTCAGATTCAGTTTATAATTGTCTGATCTATCCTTTTAGCAAGGCTTAAAAATAGATATACCTCAGTGGAAAATCTACATCTTGAACTAACGCCACAAGAGTTTTGACTTCATAAACGACATGACCTTATGGCGTAAGATTTACAGAGTTCTCAAGTCCTTACTTAAGCAAAGTAAAGCTCTTTCGCGCATTCATCTACTGTATCTGTATTTTACCTCTTTATCTTACTTGAGAGACTATGCAATTGCTTTTTAACGGCAAATCAATTATTTTAAAGTAGGTGAATAAATATGGTTATACAAAACATGCGTTTCTTGGTTATGCCACTTTTCACTTTAGGTTGCATATGAAGGGAGGCGTGTTGACTCACATGATATGTCATGTCTTGTTCAGCCACGAAACGAGTTACTGTTACATGTTGAAATCGCTATGCGTGCAGGACGGGAATTATGTCGGTGGGCTTCAAGTATTCAACAACAAAGAGATCAAGTTTTAACTAATCATTTAGCTCAGACACAAGCTCGTGAAGCTACGTTAGCAACTGAAGTTCAACGTTTAACAGAAAAACTGGATCGAATGGGTGGGTTGGATAGTTTAATTATTTAAACAGATTTACTAATCAGAGATAGGTTTGATCATGGGTTGACATAATCAAATAAAAATCAGGGAGGCCTAGATGAACGTTTCGTCTTATTTCATAAATGTATGGCAGTATATACTCATACGTCATGAAATCGAACCCAAGACCTTTAGGTCTTGTTGGGAGATAGTGTTCTTTTTCAAAGCTTTCGGGTTTCAACCTGTAAGTCGCACGTTCGGACATCCCATCTACTTCAGTTTGAGGTATCAGGTAATGTCACTGCCACTCATGTAAAAAACATAGCTCATACCCAAGCATAGAAATGAATGCACACAACTAGTCAACCATTTCAGATGTTGCAGTTATTCACTCTTGCCAATAAGCGTCAGAGTAAAATTTAGTCCTAATGGATCATCAGCTTTTACATACGATTTCGCAGTGTAGTCAACTCGAATATACGATTATAGTTTGACCCATGACCTCGTGAAGCGTTATACACGGTCGTTGGGTCGTTATTGTTTACCTGTTTATATTATCGTTAAATTAAATACATTCACTTTCTCGTTTATTTAGAAGTTGATTTAGAATTAACTCAAAGACAACTGAATAATCAACAGAATGAGAGCCCAAAAAAGCACACAGTACATGAATCCATGGAGTCTGTTAAAGGTCATTTGCAACGTCAACTACGTCAGCGTGAATCAGAATGTAGCCGGTTAGTTCTTTGTCATTAGCTAATGGGTAACCCTAATTTATTTCTGGTTGCTTGGGATGTGTCTCATCCGTTACTACTACCTTGACGTGATGGCTGAGCTTGCTTATATTGATGAAGTAATCAGGCTACACTAGCTGGAAGATTCGTTCTATATAGTCTTGCCGTGTCAGACAGATCTACTAAAGGATGATGAGACTAAGTTCAGTAAACCTAAAGGGCAATGACGAAGTCATGCTACCGACTGTACAGGCATGCGTCAGTGGTAAGCGTTTTCCTATAGACGGACAGCACAACAGTAACGGCGCCTTCCTATAAAAGAACAGTAAAGGTAGAAAAGGTCGGCCATAAAAATACACACCTTACCTTACTCCACGGATAGTCGTCTCTGGTGGTAAGGCCTTATCAGGTACGGAACTAATACAACATAAACTAACAAAAACGCGGTGCGTTAGCAAACTCGAGATGTTTTATCTAGGGCGGTGACGCTCTTAGGTCATTTATTTCATTCATAACTCAGTTTCCTTATAAGATACATGAGAAAGAAGTATCTTCACGGTGTGTGCAACTAAAAAGTGATAACCTCTTTCATAACTCAAATGACACTCAGGATCACTGTCTTCATATTCAGAATCTGTCACTTCTTGAGTGGATTCTTGTTTGTAGTCGCCTGTATCATGTCTGATTAAATAATTTTGTAAGAAATCGGAGGGATAAGGACTCACATCGGTGACTTTCCGTCATATCTGTCGCTTCCACTGACTGCAGTTCGGATGAAATGAATTGCATAAAAAGCATTTTGAATTCCTCTTTGAAGCTGAATGCTCAAACGTAGTACTCATTACAGGTGACTTTAATGTCTGAGTAGGTAGTTTAAACCATACTGAAAGCAAATTGGATGGGTATTTTGGTGCTTCAGCTCGGCGGATAGATGGTGATCATCTGTTGCAAACCACGTACATATAATCGTTTATTTCTAGCAAGCACGAAATTTAATCTTGAATAGACAGATCGTCTAACATAGCGACTCCAGTCATTGACTCAATGATGTAATGAAGAAACAATGTCGCTCGTTTTCTAAGCTATTACCGCTTCACTATTGCTTTATGCCAGGACAATGTTTCAGTCATCTATGTTACATTTCTCCGCTAATGTCTATCTTAGTGAAAAGATGTTGAGAAACTAAACCTCAATATAGGGAAAACCCCTCATTTTAGTCAGGTCACATATTAGCCATATGTAATAACCTCAATAATTAGGTATTTCTCGCTAATGAAGTCACTGACTGCTGATTTGAGTCGTGTCGGTAGGTGCAGACTACCTGGATGGGGTCCTCGCGATTACCGTAACCAGTGGCTAGAAACACTGAGTGACATGGCCCAGAAACGGTCACAATGGCGCAGATGCATTCACTCATTGTCTTCCTTTAAATCATGAGCTTTAAAATTATTCCATAACTTTTTTTCTACGCTTCATGAACCATATTCTATGTGTTCACACTCCTTGTTACTGTTATTATTGAAGTGATTTCTACTAGTGGTGGTGGTGTTAATCTTGCGGTGCTACGGTGGTATGGCAACTTGAACCGATGCACACATGTGCTAGGTTCTATGTTGATTATACATATATACGTATATTTCTCTCTGAGTTGTGATGACATATTTCGGAGGTAAAACCTACGATATTGTTTGTTAACAAACGTTAACTGAATCTCGACATTTCCTGTTATTCCCTTTTCAATACCGCATAAACTGTTTCTTAGTGTATGAATTATATTTTATTAAATTGTAATAAATTTGTAACCAAAATATGTGTACGATGTAATTGTATTCATTGCAGATTTACAGAATAGTTAAACTAGTGCTTTTTTGTTATTGTTGTAGCTTATCCATCCAAGTACGTAACTTAGAAACTCGTCTGGCAGAGCAGCAGTCACAGAGTCGAGCTCATCTAGGAACAGCTCAGTTAAATTTAGAACGTATGCGAGAAACTAAAGAAGCTCTGAAACGAGCTGCTAAGTCACAGAAACGTCGTGCAGATGAAGCTGAAGAAGCATGCCGTAAAATTACTCACAAACTAGCTACTCAAGAATCTATTATAGCTAGTTTTCAGGTAAGTGAAGATAAATCTTCTGAAGTGAGTTTTTTGTACAAGAAACGAAATTGTCCCCGAAAATATCAGGGAATAACTTACAGATTTCTCTATATGCAGCCGTTTCTTTACTTGTTGTACCTTATGAAGTGATTGTGAACATTAATAAACTGGACGAGCTCAACTCCCCCTGGGGCCCCCACAGGGTTGCTGCCGGTCCCAATCCCGGACAAAGGAGGAGGGTTGGGAATGGGGTTAGCAACCCCACCCCGTAAAACAACTACCATGCTAAAAAACAGCTTACGAATTAAAACTTTTATAACCATTTTAACTCTGCACTAGGAGTTGGGAGGACTGATATGACGCTTCATGGCGAAAGCCGAGTTCATTCGGAAGCCATGAGGCAGGCGTCCCCCTTCTGACAACCAGAGCAACAATTAATATACTTGACCGACCTCAAACAGCAGTCTCTTGAGCACTGCGGTTACACTCTCAGGTCATCACGACCTCCCCTAATCCTCTTTCTCTTTCAGGTTCCGCAAGAATGACCCTTCCACGGTGTAGGCAACCGGGAAATGATATCGGCCCTCATACCTCTAATAGCACTCGAGTTCACCTTGTTCATGATCAAACTCGTTCTCCATCTCTGGTCTCTTCTTATAACACTTCTTCTCCTACAGTTTCTATGCGCGCCACTTTTACTGGTTACCCGAGTTCCCAAATTATCATACCAGGTCTCCTGAAGCCACGCTCTAAACTTCATGTTGGAGCTTTTAATGTGCGTACGCTGTATCAAATCGGTCAACAGGCTGCCTTAGCTAAAACATTAGAATCTCTTACAATTGATGTATGCTGTGTCTCCGAAACACACATACAGGATCCCAGCATGGTCATCCGTTTGACCTCACCTAGTCAATGCAACGAAACAGCACACTTCACTCTTCGTTTATCTGGAGACCCTACAGCAAGCTCACGTGGCCTTGCTGGTGTAGGCATAGCACTAAGCTTACGGGCAGAACAGGCTCTTCTCGAGTAGATTCCTGTAGACAGACGTCTATGTGCTGTCCGTCTAAATGGCACAGTACGAACTCGGGAAGATAGGGACACACGCCGATGCCTTTTTGTCGTCTCAGCTTATGCCCCCACTGACTGCAGCACAGATGAAGTGAAAGACGACTTCTATATGAAGTTCTCTAGCCTCCTTCAGAAAGCTAAGCACTGAGACATATTAATTATTGCAGGAGATTTTAATGCCCAAGTAGGTAGACTAAATCAGGCTGAAAAGCACCTAGGTGGGTTACTCGGCATCCCAGCCCAGAGAACAGACAACGGAGATCGTCTGTTACAGTTATGTTCAGACTACCGTTTATTCTTAGCTAGCACAAACTTTAAGCATAAGCTGAGACATTGTTTAACCTGGCGATTCCTAACATCTACACAACGATGGACACAAATCGACCACATCAGCATCAGCTACCGTTGGAGAGGCTGTATAGAGGACTGCCGCTCTTTCTGGGGCACGTGTCTAGATTCTGACCACGCCCTAGTGAGAGCACGTATCTCTATGCGTTTTGCTGGTCGCAGAAAGGTTACATCGGGCAAACCCTTTAGATATCACTTTGAGACTGAGAATGCTAAGATTGCATTTATGAATGGCTTGGCTAAGCATTTAGTCGCCCACGACCAACAGGTTCATCCCGAAGCAGCTTGTAATGATTTTGAAGCAGGCGTAAACGCAGCAGCGCTATCAGCATTTAACCCCAATCCAATGGTTATGAAAGACCATTGGATCTCTAGAACTTCTAGGGTACTGATGGAGGCTCGAAAACTCGTTCCAGCAGGCTCGGAGTATGATGAAGAGCGACGACAACTGAAACGTAGACTGACAAAAAGTCTGCGTAAGGACCGTGAACAGTGGTGGGCAACAAAAGCAAAAGCGATAGAAGCATCGGCAGCGACAGGCAATAGTAGACAGCTGTTCCGACTTATTAAGGACACCGGTATTAAGAAATCGGCAGTTAGTGAAATTATCTCTGAAAAAGATGGGTCGATGATTTGCTCTCAATCTAGAAGATTAGAACGATGGGGTCTCTTGAACACCTTGAGTATCAATGCAGGCATATTTTGGATGCGCTTCTCCCCTCCCAAATGCAAAATGTTACTCCAGGACTGGCCTGCTTCTCCTAAATTAGTTATAGGGAGTGAAGTAATTGAATGCGTTGATCGCTTCACTTATCTCGAAAGTCTCATCACCCCTGGTGGGTCGGTGTCTGACGAAATCTCAGCGCGGAATCAGAAAGCCCGATTGGCATTTGTCAATTTACGGCACCTGTGGCGCAGACAAGATATCCGTGTCTAAACGAAAGGCCGGGTGTACTGTGCACCAGTCCGCGCCGTTTTAACATATGGCTGCGAAACATGGGCCATAAAAACTCAAGATATGCGTCGTCTCCAGATATTTGACCATAGGAATCTTCGTAACATCGCTCGTATATCATGGAATAACCGGATTAGTAATAGTGAGGTTAGACAAAAGGTTCTTGGGAAACACGGTAAATCAGTCGAAGAGGTCATTAACCTTCATCGACTGAGATGGCTGGGACATGTATTGCGCATGCCCAACCACCGTCTATCCCGTCGCGCGATGTTGGCTATGGCTGAAGTGTAGGATGGAAGAAGGTTAGGGGCGGCCAAACCAAAACATGGCATCAGTCCATGAAGTCCTTGACTACTGGTGTAAGCCATGTTGGTAGATGTAGACTACCTGGTTGGGGTCCGCGTGATGATCGCAACAAATGGCTGGAGACACTAGGTGATATGGCTCAGAATCGGTCACAGTGGCGCAAGTGTATTCACTCTTTGACCTCATCTAGATCTTGAATTGTATTGTTATTTTCTGGACATCTTTACTTTACTCTTCTTTCTTGTATTCTGTCTATACGTTACCTCAATAATCTCGTAGTGCTATTGTGGTATGGCAACTTGAACCTACGGACGTTTGTGCCCGGTTCTGCGTTGCTGCTGCTGATGATGATGGACGAGCTCATGTAGGTCACTTTCTGCAGAGCCAGATAGACGATATACTGTCTTACGGCAACATAGTGGGTATTGGAAGCAGTTCTGTGTCACTCGATCAATGCCCTATACCCTCAGTGGAGCATAGGTCTCTGTCCAACATTCTCCAACCAACTCTGTCCTGGGCAGTCCAATCTAATTATTTCACATTTTTGTTCTTTATTCTCGTGTCTGCCTCCGATGTGTCCATGGGTCTTTTTCATTTCCTCTGGCCGTAAAGATTCTAAGTTCGTACATATTTTGTGATGTAGTTTAGTGATTTCCTCAATATGAGTCCTATCAACCTCCAGCGTCTTTTAATTATTTCTTCCTCAATTGGAAGCTGATTTGTTCTCTGCCACAAAAGGTTGTTGTTGATGGTATCTTACCAACGGATCCTAAGTATCTTTCGTAAACAGATGTTTATAAACACCTGTATCTTTTGAAGGATGCTTTTCATAGTTCTCCGTACAAGTTTCAGCTCCATACAATAGAACAATCTTCATAGTTTGTGTTGACAATTATGACTTTGAAATTGGCTGACAGTTGGTTTGAGTTCCAGATGCTTTACAGTTGTAGAACTGCTGCCCTTGCCGTTTTCAATCCGTGTCTTCACATCTGCATCACACCCTCCATTTTTATCGATGGTGCTGCCCAAGTATGTGAAGGCTTCAACATCTTCCAGAATTTAATTTAGCCGTCAAGTGAAATTCCGTTAATGTTCGTTGTTTTGAATCGAAGAATCTTACTTTTCCCTTCGTGTATGTTCAGGCTTACTGCTGCAGAGGCTGCTATTACATTGTTCGTTTTCACCTTTATTTAATGCTGTGTGTGGGATAGAAGAGGTAGATCATCTGTAAAGTCTAAGTCATCTAGTTGCATCGATGTTGTCCATTGTACTCCGAGAGTGTCTTAAGATGGTGCAGTCTTCATGATCTAATCAACCACCAGCAGAAAGGGGAAGGGTGAGAGAAAGCAGACTTGTCTGACACCGGTCTTCACTCCGAATCAATCTATGATGAAAGTTTACAAATCATGTTAACAAAAAATCAATACAACTTGATAAAATGAACAATTGTATTTCTAGGGATTTCGAATCCCTAACACTTCAATGCACGATTTTACAATCTAGTCCGTCGTATGAATTACATAAAATGTTGACTATCTTTTCGAGTACGTTATAATGTCGTAGAAGGCTCCATAATATTCTCCTGCCTACCTGTTTTGTTGTTAATACACCAGTGATTGGTTTTCCAGCCTTGTTCTCAATTGGCTGTTTTGGCTTACTGAATTTTCCGCTTAGTTTCTTCGTCGTATCGTATACGTGTCGAATGTTTTTTCCTCTTGCAGCTTTCTCCGCCGTCATTGCTAGGTCCTCCACATATTTTTCTTTATCCAACCGTATACTCATTTTCACATACTTGTTGACTTCCACGTATTCGGTCTATGCCTTGGCTTTCTCTGTTCTTGTCTGGAAGTTATTAATTGCTGTCTTCTTGCTCCTCCTCTCTTGGATCTTGTTCAGAGTACCAACAGAAATCCATTCTTTATGGTGATGATCCTTGCGACCATAAACCTGCTTACATGTTGAAGTTATTGTTTACTTGATCTCTTTCCAGTTGTCCTCCATAGTAGTTCCATCTTCTTCTAGTAGATCATGAAACTTATTGTTGAGAGTTATTTTAAATTCGTTGAGTTTATTAGTATTTCCGAGAAGGGCTGTGTTAAACCTTTGTAAAACTGCTCTCCAGTTGTCTAGTGCTTCTCCAGCTTCAGTTTCATTTTATCTAATACCGGGTGGTGATCTAAAGCTGTGTCAGCTCCTCTTCTTGTTCTTACGTCTTCCATAGTCCTTCTAAACTTCTTATTGATGCAGATGTGGTCGATTTGGTTTTCGGTATTGTGATCCGATAAAACCTATGTTGCTCTGTGTAAGCATTTGTTGTTGTGAGTATGGTGCCACCTACATTCATTTTGTTGAAGGCACATAAGTTTACAAATCTCTCACCGTTATCATTCCTTTCTCCCAGTCCATGTTGTCCCATGATGTCTTCATACCCGGTGTTGTCCACTCCAATCTTGGCGTTGAAGTCCCTCATCAGAATGGTCAGGTCCTTGGCTGAACATTTCTCGACGATTGACTGCAGCCTTGCATAGAAATGGTCTTTGTCGTCTTCGTGGCTGTCGTTGGTGGGTGTATAGCACTGACATGACATTCATTGTATTCTCTTCCTTCTTTGTCTTGAAGAAGGCTTTGATGATCCTAGGTCCATGAGGTTCGCATCCTACAAGAGCCTTCCATGCTTCTTGAGGCAGCATTAGTGCTACTCCGTGTGTGTGTGTGGGGGGCGTTTTCTTCTTCGTGGCCGGAGTATAAAAGCACATTTCCCGAGGATAATCATTACTGTCCAGCTTGTAACCAATGCGTTTCGCTTATTCTAAGTGTCTATAGGTCGTATCTTTTCATTTCTTCAGCTATTTGCATGGTTCTCCTTGTCTCGCACATCGTGCGATTATTCCATGTACCTATATTAATTGTTGCTTTGGTCGTCAGAATAGACATCGGCCTCGTGGCATCCGAAGAAACTGGGCTTTTACCATGAGGCGTCATAACACACCTTCCAACTCCCAGGGCAGAGTGAAAATGGTTATAAAGGTTTTTACTGGTTAGCGTTTATTTAGCAAGGTTGTTTTACGGGATGGGGTTGCTAACTTCATGCCCAACCCTACTTCTTTATCCGGGCTTAGTGCCGGCAGCAACCCTAGGGGGGCTCCTGCAGGAGTTAATTCAGACATAGAGTCAACTACAAAAGTACTTTACACTCTCTTCAGGAAGATTTGAGAGGAAGAACAGGCACCAGAAGAATGGAAAGAAGGATACTTCATCAATATACCAATGTAAGGAAATTATAGCAAGTATGAAAACTGTAAGGGCGTCACTCTACTTTCAATACCAGGAAGAGTCTTCAACAGAGAGTCATTGAACCGATTGAAAGATCCAGTCGACGCCCAAATTCGAGATCAACAGGCCGAATTCAGTAGAGATCGGTCGTGTACCGACTAAATTGTGACACAACGGTTCATTGTTGAACAACCATTTGAATAGAACTCACAACTTTACATCAATTTCCTTGACCATGAGATAGCACTTGGCAGAGTGGACAGGTAAGCATTATGGAGTCAACTTCGGCACTACGGTGTACTTGAGAAGATAGTCAGCATCATATGAATTACTTACGACGGACTATACAGCAAAATAGTGCAGGGAGGTCAGATCACAGATTCATTCGAAGTGTAGACAGGTGTCAGACAGGGCTGCTTATCCGCGCCTTTTCTCTTTCTGCTAGTGATTGACTGGGTTATGAAAATTGTAATATCTCAGGGGAAGCGCGAAATATAATGAGCAGCTTGGATGAAGCCAGACAACTTGGTCTTTGAGGATAACCTAGCTCTTCAATCCCACATACATCAACAAATGCAGGTGAAGACGGAAAGTGTAGCAGCAACCTTGACATCAGTAAGCCTCAACATACACAAGAGAAAAAACAAGACCCTTAGATACAACACAGCAAGCACCAACCAAACGACACTCGACGACGGAGAATCTCTAGATGCGGAAACTTTTACATAATTGGGCAGCAACATCGATAAAAATGGAGGATGTGATGCAGATGTGAAGGCACGGATTGAAAACGGCAAGGGCAGCAGTTCTACAACTGTAAAGCATCTGGAACTCAAACCAACTGTCAGCCAATTTCAAAGTCATAATTGTCAACACAAACTATGAAGATTGTTCTATTGTATGGAGCTGAAACTTGTACGGAGAACTATGAAAAGCATCCTTCAAAAGATACAGGTGTTTATAAACATCTGTTTACGAAAGATACTTAGGATTCGTTGGTAAGATACTATCAACAACAACCTTTTGTGGCAGAGAACAAATCAGCTTCCAATTGAGGAAGAAATAATTAAAAGACGCTGGAGGTTGATAGGACTCATATTGAGGAAATCACTAAACTACATCACAAAATATGTACGAACTTAGAATCTTTACGGCCAGAGGAAATGAAAAAGACCCATGGACACATCGGAGGCAGACACGAGAATAAAGAACAAAAATGTGAAATAATTAGATTGGACTGCCCAGGACAGAGTTGTTTGGAGATTGTTGTTTGGCGTCCTTTTCTGTACGTGGGTATCACTGATTGTTTTGATTAATTTATGATTTAATCACGGAATCATTCATTTACTAATAAATTCATGAATGATTTTATTTATTTATATACAATGACACATTTTGACTCCCACATTCATATCCAGAACTTCAGATCAGTTATTACTTTTGTAGAGTTGTTTATTTCGCTAGCTTTTAAAACTAAGAAAATGAATAAGTGTCTTATTTTCCAGGTGACACTGGTAATAAAATATCACGAATGTTTTGCGCTTAAGTCAACAAAACGTTTATTAAATACTCTAGAATTTCGTATGTGATAAGCTATCCGTTTTGAAAGTAATAAGTTGTGTTCTTGTTGAGGTTTAACAAAATTAGTACTTGTGGCTTTGAATCGTTTTTACAATCGTGTGAACATGTATGTGTATAAACTAAAACTTATTTTGTTTATTATTCATCTTGTGATTACAGACGGGATTAGAAAGCTACACTCTTAGGTCTAGAAGTCTTAGTAAAGAACGTCATCTAAATAATGTGGGAGTTATGCATGATGGTGAATCAATGGATTCAAATAAAGCTATATGCATGAACAGTGATAAGGGTTTAAGAGAGGTGAGTTAAAAAACTTCGACAATTTTTATGATACCTTTGGTTCGATTTGTTTTCGTTGTCTTGCGATTTTAGAGCTACTCGGTTTCTGTATTCGACCTCCAATCAGATCCAAGTCCTTACTACCTGCTTATAGTCGAACGATAGTTTGGTGGTTAAAACACTAGACTTTCAACTAGTAAATCCAAACTACACTCCACCTTCTTCGGTTTTAACGGCCAGGTAATTAACCAGCTTTCAAACAAATAGTGTGACTCAAATCTAGATTCATAAATCCGTACTTGGCGGGTGAGTTGCCTACTGACAACCAAATAGATTTGCGTATCAACCCTCATGCAACAGATATGTTTTGTTACTTGGTAGGTATACTCTAGATGAAGAGATAGTTGTTATTCAGTTATTTATTTCTATTTCTGCAGGTATTTTTTATAGGATTGTGGTAACTAAATATATCTATTCACTGAGATGACTATCAGCTGGACACTACTGAAGTTTTGGGTACCAAAAACACTTTACAGTTAGAGTCTTTTGTTAACTGTGAGCATGTTTGGCACACATCTTGAATGTAACTTGCGACAGATGTTGGTGAAAGTTAGTTAAACTAAAGAAGATGACCTGGTTCAAAATTAGTATCTGGGACACGAATGTATTCATTGTTATTTTTCTACAAACCCTTAGTGTTTCATTATTCCAGACAGATTGGTTACTCATTGTTCATGTAGTTCATTTTTGAATGTTCTTAATAGTTTTCCGTCATTGTATATGGTGTTTTTTACTGTCGTGATTTCACGTAGCTAATGATTCCTTTCATTTTGAACATTAACAAAGGAAAATGTTCGGTTGCGAGAGGTGGCTTTAAAGTGTGAACAACGCTTACATGCAGCTGAAGAAGAACTGCAACATTTACGTGCTAATTTATCTAATTGTGAAGCTTTACTAAATGACTATCATGGTGACGCTGCAACACAAGCCAATCAACTCCATATTTTAAATGAACGCTTAAAAGTAAGACGAGTTTTTCTCATTCCATGTTGTTTTTTTGTTCTATTCATGATAGTATAATAGTAATTGAGCTTTATGTTTTATACAGACAATTGATTTTCATTTCCGTCATCACATAGATTTCCGGCTAAATAAAACGTAGTTAACAAAACATCAAGATTGTCTGATAAATCTATCATTTCTCAAGATTAAAGAACTACTAATAAATAAGTTCGTTTATACTGTTGATTGTATCTCTTATAATTACTAGGAAAAATGGATAGACAGAGATTTTTCATACAATATCAATCTTCGTGATGTATTTGCTTTTTATTGTTTAGTAAATGTATTCCAAGTTTATTATTCCAAAAATACCTATTTTCCTTCTTCCTTTAGTTAATTAGTGCCTTATCAAAGTTCCATTTCCACTAGCTTTATCCTTCTCTACAGCCCTAATGATACTCTAGAAATAGATATTATCTAAGATTTACATTGAACTGATTTCGGATATATGAGATATGGTATATTTATAAAAAGAAAACAGTGTTTGCTTTATAAGTCTTTAGTTATAACCTGTTATTTACCCATTAGTCCCTATCTCCACTAAATTTCTCGTACCTTTTGTTTTGTTCTCAATATACTAGTCAAGAATACTAACTCCATCGGCAAACGGTTTTAGCTTGACACCTACGTATATCAAATTAAAATTCGCCAAAATCCACTAAGCAGTTAAAAATCAATCACTAACCTTATTTATCTCATATTTCATTTAAGTCACAATTTTCGCGCTGTTATTCTAATTATCATTGAGGAATTCAGATGACTCCTGTGATCAAGTTAACTCATTTTGAGTTTCATAAAAGTAACTTTGGATATTTTGTTGGCCTGAAATACATGCCACTCTGTAGATGTTTTCCAAATCAGTTTTGCATCTGCATTAGAGTATTTGAGTAAATTTGAGTTTCTCAAACGCAGTACTCATGAGGTCTTATTATTCAAATATTCTGAAACAGGTATCTAACTTTTTGAACTAGTTCTACTCAAGAACGCTATTTACTTTCATTTGTTTGTGTTATAATCCTTTCATAGGCGATTAAATTATCAGATTTGTCAAAGACTAGGAGACCTTCCCACAATGTCCTAGTCCGCTGCAGTAATATCATAGGTACGTGAAAATTTTGATATTTAGTCTACGGTAGTGTGCACACTTCGTAGTTGTTCCCAGTTTGAATAAGTGACGTTAAGCACTCACCTACGCTCAGATTCGGAAAAACTGACATTTATCAACTTATGTTAATTGTGGCGTAAGGAAGATACCTGTCTCAACGAAAAACTGAGTATATTACTAAGCAGTCTACTCTCTTGAATTATGGATGTGTTATGTCTTTTGAAAGGGACTGATATGTTCGATTTGTATGACCAAGTGGTTGATGCAACCTTGCGCGCACGAAGTGACAATAGTGAGCGTCAATGAGAGTTCTATCTGACCACTACACGTCTGCCTGATGCCTACTTAGTCCCAAGCCGGAAATAAAGAACACAGATTGATAAACCAATCAGACAGAATCATATTGCATTTCGTGTAATCCTTTATATATACATAAAATCAAAAGACACCGTCAACCAATTAGGAAACTAACATTTGTACAAGATAGGAGTAATAGTGAATGTGAACTGAAGTAACATGTACACTATCAATCAGCCGTAGTTCATAATGAGAAATGATATGCTAACTGTTAATGTGTTGAACGTGAGGATAGAGAAAGTGTAACGTAATAATAATAGTAACAAAATGTTCAATTTGTATACAATCAAAAATAATGAAATAATCTACAGAAAAACAATTCGCGGAAATAATCAATCTTATTTGGTTGCTCGGTATTTCAGTATGCCAAACATGGGCTATACAAATGGATATACGTAGGCTTTAGGTTTTTGATTAAAGAAGTCCATTATTCAATCTCTTGGACACCTTGAGGAACAATTTAAGTATGTTTGAGATGCGTTTCTCTCTATATATATGGAAAACGGCACTTCGGAATTGGTCTTCATCACCGCCTAGATTGGTCATAAGGAGTAAAGTAATTGAGTATATAAACCTTTTCATTTATCTCGGGAGTTTCATCAGCCCCGGCTCATCGGTATCTGACGAAATCTCAGTGTTGAATCAGAAAGTTCGTTCGTCTTTTACCGACTAGAGCTACTCATGGCGTAGGAAAGACCTTCGTTTCTCAACGGAAGGTAAAGTGTACTGCGCAAAGTTCACCCTATTTTGAACTATGGTTGCGAAACATTTATTTTGAAAGTAGACCCCAGCTTTTTGACGATAGAAATCGAAGTGTCGCCCGTATATCGTTGAATGACAGAATAAGCAATATTGATATTAGATACAGAGTGCTAGAAAAAAACGGCATGTCAGTTGATAAAGGTTAACATGTTGGGACATATGTTGCCAACACACTTGACCACCGCTTGCTTTGCTAGACGGGCTGCTACCTTGACGTGGTGGTCGGGCTTGCCTATCGCGATGACCCAACCGAATCATATTGGCTGAAACACATTCCTATAGGTCCTACCATATCAGGTAGGTCTGTTGGAGAGCGGTAAGACTAAAGGCGCCAACCTAAGGTTTAATTGCGAAGTCGTATTGCTGACTGCAGTGGAGTGTAACAGCAGTAAGGTGTTTCCGTTGGATAACCGGCATCTGCAGCGCTACTACCTCAACGGAAGGAAGGAGTTAGAAAAGGCCGACTCTAAAAATGTCACACCTTACCTTACTCCACGGATTTCTGTTTCCGGCGGTAAGGCCTTTTAAAAACTCCCCATACCGAAGTTGTGCGTGATCGGTCTCAAGCAGTTGTCCCTTTGGCTCTGCTATCACTCCCCAAGTCACTAACACTAACTCAGTTTCTTTTTCAGGTACCCCAAGAAGTAATACCCTTCCATGTTGTGAACAGTCATGAAATGACAACCGCCATTATACCTTTTGTAGAACGCATGATCATATTGTTTGAGATCAAAACTATTAATAACTCTTTTGCCTCTGCGACTAACCCTTCTCACATGCCTTTATCACTTGGCACAGCTAGTGTTAATTGTTCTAGTTTACGAAATGTTATTCCTAACCTCCTGAAACCTCCCTCTAAACTACCTATTGAAGCTTTTAATGACTCTAGAATCCCTCTCCGTCAATGTGTGCTTCGCCGAAACACGTATATAATGATCCAAGTACAGTCACTCGCTTTACTCCATCTTGTCAAAATAAAGAACCAACCCAGCTTACTCTTCGTGTATTCGGGAACCCCGCTTCTACTACCTGAGGGCTAGCCGGTGTAGTCATGGCATTAAGTTCAAATGTAGAACAGATTCTCCTGGACTGGATTCCAATAGACAATCGCTTGTGCGCCGTCCAACATTGACATTGTTCTGATCTACATAACAGTTAAACAGATTATTTAGTTAGTTATAGCAACAGTTGGTTAAATATATTAAGAGAGCACACAGAAATGTCAAACAATGTATCCATAATAAGTTTTGATATAAGAGGATGTATAATATAAAACAATAGCAGCTGTGTAAACCAATAAATTGACAAGTTTAATAGAAATTAGTTGATATATGCTTCAGTTGAAAAAAAAATCATAAATTTTTCTACAGAATTTTCTATTATAAGGCGATTGGTTTTCATGTACATGTATACGTGATTCTTTATAACATTGTTGAAAAAGCCCGTGAAAGCTTTACAAATAATCCATAGAAATGCTCTTGAATGACTGAAAGTAAGAACGAAATTCATTGTTTATTTCGAAGCATTCATGTAGTCACTTGTTCATCTCTTTGGGCATATAGCTTCCTTAGGAATCTCTCCCTCCTACTAATTCCGTATGGACACTAGGTTAGTATCAGAAATTTTATGTAGTTCATGAAAATCATTAAGAAATAAGATTTCCTGATACAGAAAATCTGTTGTGGATTAAAGGATTATCCTACAGAAAATAGGGTGAGTTAAAGTATAGGATTTTTCATAGAGATTAGTATTAAGTTTAGTTGACTGAACTTGTCACAGATTGATGCTGGTAGGGTATCACTGTAAGTGGGAAAGAACTAGACACCTGTTTTATCCCAGTATGGGACTTTTCAACAGTACTCACCCTTGATTCTCAGGTTTTCTTTGTTTCTTCTGTCTGCAGTTACTACATTTTTCCAAGCAAACCTGTGTCCACAATTGTCCGTGTGTATTGATATGGAAAATGATATTGTTGGGGAGAGGGAGGTGCTAAATCTGCAGAATTCTCTTAGTTAGCTTATTGTTTTTATGACTCATTTCTGGACATTTGAATTTCTCATTTTCGCGCCAATTTCACCTTCAGTTTGTTTCCTACCTAGTAGGACGTCAAATCTCATTGGTTTTTTGTTTATTTTAGTACGCTATTTGTGACACTCCCAAGGATGTCCTCTTCTTTTGTGTATATACGCATGAATTTAGTGCTTGTTATTCGTATGATGGTCTGCTTGTAGAATTAAGCACTTCTTGATGACATTGGGCTTCTTTCTCTAGTTAACTGGGATTGGGTTCAAATGAATAGCTAGTTCTATCTGTTATTATATAGCTAGTCATATGTTCGTTAGCTGGTATCGTGGTGTCATCTTAATTCGCGAACTCTAGCAAATACATTATGGCGCCTAGCAGTCAATTAATGTTTATGTATGCGGAGGTAGGGAGGTCGGCCGCCATGTCCGATGTAGTGTTTATCACAGTTAGAGCAGTTGATTTTGGAGATGGAAACTTGATTTGTATTCTTTTGTTACCTTGTTCTTTGGTTTGCACAGAATTGATTGTAATGAACTTGGATTGTGTGATTTCAGCGTTTGGTTTTGAGTTCATTGGTTCTCTTGAGAGACATTTCTTGGTAAAGTTGCGTGGATAGCAGTTTTTTTGGAAGTCTGTCATTAGGTATTCTTCTTCATTTCTTGGTATTGTGTTGCAATGGGTTTTTTGCCCTTTGAAATAAAGTCTACACAAAGTTGATTTTGTGGGTCGTTGGATTGTTGCTATATTTAAGGTCGATTTGGGTTGGTTTTCGGTTTACTTGAGTCTCCAGTTTTCTTGTGTTGGTTCTGGTGACTAACATATCCAAGAATGTTAGTTTGTTATCTGACTCCGTTTTTAATGTAAATTTTGTTTCTTCAAAGATGTTGTTAATTAGACTGTATGCATTTTCCAACCGTTTCTTCTTAATGATGACGAATGTGTTGTTTACATAACGAATCCACATTTTTGGTTTGATCATTGGTAATACTGAGGTTCCTAACCTCTGCATTCAGTCCCGATATTGGTGATCCCATTGTGGTTCTTTTCGTTTGCTGGTTTCTTCAATTATTGAATTGAAAGTATGTTGTTAGACATCTCGATGAACTCCAATAAACTTTGACTTCGAAGTTTTGTATGTTTTGAAAGATTAGGATCGTTGGGGAGGAGGAGGACATAGTGTCTTGTGCTAGCTTTGGTTCATTTGAAGTGAATAAGGCTGTGACATCGATGGATACCATCAATTCGTCGTTACTGATTTGAATATCACTATTCTTATGCAAGAATTGTATGAAAGATTTGATACAATGATCACATGAATCCACGAAGGAATTTAGTATCCGGGAGATTTCTCTTGATAGGCTACACGTTGGAGTTCCTGAAAGTGAGATGATTTTTCGTAACAGGACGTTTGGTCCGTGCAGTTTCGGTCTGCCGTAGAATCGAGGGCAAATTTGACCATTTGCTTTCATTCGCTATTCGATTTGTTTTGTTATTTGGCCTGCATTGACAAGCTTGTTTAAATTTCTAGAGATCTGGCTATCCCGCCTTTTGATTGGATTTGTGCTCATTGATTGGTACATGTCTTTATCCTTGAGTTCATCTTCAGCTTTCTTAGCATGTTCTCGTTTGTCCGTGACTACCGTGGTGCATCTTTTGTCAGCTGGGAGTATGGCAATGTCTTCTCAGTTTATTAGTTTATTCAATGCTTTTCACTCCTGGTCAGTCAGTTGGGTGTGGTTTTTTTAATCGTGTTAGTGGTACTACGGTTTGTCTTATTTCTTGTTGAGTATCTTCACCCATTCCTGATGTTATGGGCGATAACTCCGGTACTACAGAAAATTCTAGTTTTGAAGCACTTCTCGTGTTTTAGTTTAATATTTTTTTGAAGAACCCGTTCTACCTACATGTATACTCGCTTCTTTGTTGAGTGTTAGGTAAATGTGTTAAATCGATCTATAAAGTAATGCATCTTGTTGTGTCGCGTGGTTTAGATCTTTTTATCGACCACAAGATCTCCGTCGTCAATTGTTATTTTGTCTAGGTTGACCGCACGATTCAACTCCTAAGCTATGATTCGATCCCGAGGCTGAAACTACTCGTCAACAGGAACACGAGATAGAAGACAGGAAATACCCCGAAAAACACTTTACTGCAAGAGTTCAAATATGTACAGAAAATTAGGAGATATATATTATTATGTCCTTCAGGCTTCTAGAGAATTCCGTAACCTACTAAACACAGTAGTGATAAGATAACTGTCCAATCAACTCCGCCTGGAGCCCCCACAGGGTTTCTGCCGGTCCCATGCCCGGATAAAGGAGGAGGGTTGGGCATGGGGTTAGCAACCTCATCCCGTAAAACAACTACCATGCTAAAAAACAGCTTACGAATAAAAATCTTTATAACCATTCTAACTCTGCCCTGGAAGTTGGAAGGACTAATATGACGCCTCATGGTGAAAGCCGAGCTCCTTCGGAAGCCATGAGGCCAATGCCCCCCCTTCTGACAACCGGAGCAACAATTAATATACTTAACCGACCTCAAACAGCTGTCCCCTAGACACTGCGGTCACACTCTCAGGTCATCACGACCTACCCTAATCCTCTTTCTCTTTCAGGTTCCTCAAGAAGAACCCTTCCACGGTGTGGGCAACCGGGAAGTAATAACCGCCCTCATACCTCTAATAGCACTCGAGTTCACCTTGTTCATGATCAAACTCGTTCTCCATCTCTGGTCTCTTCTTATAACACTTCTTCTCCTACAGTTTCTATGCGCGCCACTTTTACTGGTTACCCGAGTTCCCAAATTATCATACCAGGTCTCCTGAAGCCACGCTCTAAACTTCATGTTGGAGCTTTTAATGTGCGTACGCTGTATCAAATCGGTCAACAGGCTGCCTTAGCTAAAACATTAGAATCTCTTACAATTGATGTATGCTGTGTCTCCGAAACACACATACAGGATCCCAGCATGGTCATCCGTTTGACCTCACCTAGTCAATGCAACGAAACAGCACACTTCACTCTTCGTTTATCTGGAGACCCTACAGCAAGCTCACGTGGCCTTGCTGGTGTAGGCATAGCACTAAGCTTACGGGCAGAACAGGCTCTTCTCGAGTAGATTCCTGTAGACAGACGTCTATGTGCTGTCCGTCTAAATGGCACAGTACGAACTCGGGAAGATAGGGACACACGCCGATGCCTTTTTGTCGTCTCAGCTTATGCCCCCACTGACTGCAGCACAGATGAAGTGAAAGACGACTTCTATATGAAGTTCTCTAGCCTCCTTCAGAAAGCTAAGCACTGAGACATATTAATTATTGCAGGAGATTTTAATGCCCAAGTAGGTAGACTAAATCAGGCTGAAAAGCACCTAGGTGGGTTACTCGGCATCCCAGCCCAGAGAACAGACAACGGAGATCGTCTGTTACAGTTATGTTCAGACTACCGTTTATTCTTAGCTAGCACAAACTTTAAGCATAAGCTGAGACATTGTTTAACCTGGCGATTCCTAACATCTACACAACGATGGACACAAATCGACCACATCAGCATCAGCTACCGTTGGAGAGGCTGTATAGAGGACTGCCGCTCTTTCTGGGGCACGTGTCTAGATTCTGACCACGCCCTAGTGAGAGCACGTATCTCTATGCGTTTTGCTGGTCGCAGAAAGGTTACATCGGGCAAACCCTTTAGATATCACTTTGAGACTGAGAATGCTAAGATTGCATTTATGAATGGCTTGGCTAAGCATTTAGTCGCCCACGACCAACAGGTTCATCCCGAAGCAGCTTGTAATGATTTTGAAGCAGGCGTAAACGCAGCAGCGCTATCAGCATTTAACCCCAATCCAATGGTTATGAAAGACCATTGGATCTCTAGAACTTCTAGGGTACTGATGGAGGCTCGAAAACTCGTTCCAGCAGGCTCGGAGTATGATGAAGAGCGACGACAACTGAAACGTAGACTGACAAAAAGTCTGCGTAAGGACCGTGAACAGTGGTGGGCAACAAAAGCAAAAGCGATAGAAGCATCGGCAGCGACAGGCAATAGTAGACAGCTGTTCCGACTTATTAAGGACACCGGTATTAAGAAATCGGCAGTTAGTGAAATTATCTCTGAAAAAGATGGGTCGATGATTTGCTCTCAATCTAGAAGATTAGAACGATGGGGTCTCTTGAACACCTTGAGTATCAATGCAGGCATATTTTGGATGCGCTTCTCCCCTCCCAAATGCAAAATGTTACTCCAGGACTGGCCTGCTTCTCCTAAATTAGTTATAGGGAGTGAAGTAATTGAATGCGTTGATCGCTTCACTTATCTCGAAAGTCTCATCACCCCTGGTGGGTCGGTGTCTGACGAAATCTCAGCGCGGAATCAGAAAGCCCGATTGGCATTTGTCAATTTACGGCACCTGTGGCGCAGACAAGATATCCGTGTCTAAACGAAAGGCCGGGTGTACTGTGCACCAGTCCGCGCCGTTTTAACATATGGCTGCGAAACATGGGCCATAAAAACTCAAGATATGCGTCGTCTCCAGATATTTGACCATAGGAATCTTCGTAACATCGCTCGTATATCATGGAATAACCAGATTAGTAATAGTGAGGTTAGACAAAAGGTTCTTGGGAAACACGGTAAATCAGTCGAAGAGGTCATTAACCTTCATCGACTGAGATGGCTGGGACATGTATTGCGCATGCCCAACCACCGTCTATCCCGTCGCGCGATGTTGGCTATGGCTGAAGTGTAGGATGGAAGAAGGTTAGGGGCGGCCAAACCAAAACATGGCATCAGTCCATGAAGTCCTTGACTACTGGTGTAAGCCATGTTGGTAGATGTAGACTACCTGGTTGGGGTCCGCGTGATGATCGCAACAAATGGCTGGAGACACTAGGTGATATGGCTCAGAATCGGTCACAGTGGCGCAAGTGTATTCACTCTTTGACCTCATCTAGATCTTGAATTGTATTGTTATTTTCTGGACATCTTTACTTTACTCTTCTTTCTTGTATTCTGTCTATACGTTACCTCAATAATCTCGTAGTGCTATTGTGGTATGGCAACTTGAACTTACGGACGTTTGTGCCCGGTTCCTACGTTGCTGCTGGTGATGATGATATCAAAAGTGGAGTTCTTTGGCCTAATGGCTTCCGAAGGAATCCGACTTTTACCATGAAGCGTCATATTAGTCCTTCCAACTTCCAGGGCACTGTTGAAATTGTTATCGACGTTTTTGTTCGTAAGCTGTTGTTTAGCAATTTTGTTGTTTTTCGGAATGGGGTTGCTAGCTTCTTGTCCAACCTTCCGCCTTCATCCGAGCTTGGGATTGGCAGCAATCCTGTGCGTGCTCCAGGCGGAGTGGTGGTATAATTCATTGACACCATTTAAGTTTCAAATGGCCAATTGATGTGACATCAACACAAATGTATCCTGTTCGTATAAATGGAAATGAAGATGCAGCTTTACAGGACACTTAATTGTTTATATTAGTCTCCATCTTTATAGAACCAAAATAAACTAGCCATTAAAGAACTTCGTAGTTTGAGAACATGGTTTCTATATAATTGGACTAGGATACATGCATGTTTCTACTCATGGTATTTCTACACTCCTCCATTCAACAAATATAGCTTGTATTTTCAGATGCACTTTATTATTTATTATCAGCAGTCACGTACTATCTGCGAAAATATTGGTATTTTACAGGAAACAGAAGCTGACAGAGAACGCAATCAAAGTCAGTTGGATGATGTGGAGCAACGATTGCTTGAAGCAGAAAGCCGCAATCGTATGCTAGAGAATGCTCTTCAATCAAAGGAGTCTAATCATGGGAATTATGTGTCCAGTACTCCAACTAATATGAAACTAGGAAAACATGCTCAGCCACTGCATTTAGATCATGATGACTGTTCAGGTCGAAATGGTCAGTTAAACAATATTGTAAGTAGTTTATAAATGATTTTTAAGTATTATTAGTCAATAATTCCTTGAAGTACAAATGAAGAAAAGATAGTATTATTAAGGACACCATTCCAAAACTCATAAGTACGCGTTTGTACATAAGACTGCACGTTACATATTGTTTGATCTGTAATGTTAAAGTCATTCAAACCTTAGTATATGGAATAGAATTGGAAACTGTAACTCATTGGTTGCAATGTCAGCCCCCAGAACCAGTGAGTTACACTATTATATAAAGGAGGAAATAATGTAGCTGTATTACATGCACAAAGTAAGAATTATCAATTTGCATGTGAATGTTCTTGAATTAAATTCGACAAATTTATTTGGTTTAGTAACTAAGGTACTATAAACTACATTCCGTTACACTCAGGTGATATGATATTTTGTTTTTATGTTCGTACTTGTAAATAATCATAATAGTAATTTCGTCGCTAAACAACTATCAACAAACAAGTTGAACATTTTGAGGCTCAAAGTGTCAGTATCAGAGGATTTCATGCAGTTAAACACTAAGTTACTTGGGAGGCCTTGTGCAACGGTGTTTACTTTATCAACCTACATCACAATGAACTATTATTCCTATAGAATATAGTAAAAATACATAAGATGATGAATGATCGACCGGTCATTGCATGTTACTTCGTATCTGTTCTGTTCAGTGGTTCTTTTTAAGTAATATTGATAATTTATTTGCCGAGTTCAAGTTAATTATAATCGATTTTAAAACACATTGTATGTAAGATAGTAAGTGATATCACTCGGACTGCTAAACAGAATTTGAATAAGTAATTTGAACCTGCAACCTAATGATTGAAAACTGAGTACTTTGACCATTGCTCCACTCTACTCGATCTCCTTCATACAAATCCGATAAAATTTTAACTATTCAAAATTCATTTTGTTATCATTATTTTTGCTACATTCTATTCTACTATTTATGTTTAGAATATGGGCATTTTAAAAGATCAAAAAATTGCAGTTACAACAAATAATGACTTGATTCAAGAATTAAGACGAGAACTATGTGAAGCTCATAATGAAAAGAAACAAATAGAAAATCGAACGGAAATGCGTTTAAATGATTTGAGAGCTCAACTAAATCAAGCCGATGCAACAAACCGAAGTTTGCAAGCCTATTTAACATTTTTGAAACGTTCATATGCTAATGTATTTCAACCAGACATGGTAATGAATCCATCATTATTCAGTCCACATCAACCTCTGACATCCCTATTAACAACTCAGTTGGCTGCTAAGAATATGATGGTTAGTAACTAAGGTACTATAAACTACATTCCGTTACACTCAGGTGATATGATATTTTGTTTTTATGTT
Source organism: Schistosoma mekongi (assembly GCA_034768735.1). Taxonomy (NCBI): domain Eukaryota; kingdom Metazoa; phylum Platyhelminthes; class Trematoda; order Strigeidida; family Schistosomatidae; genus Schistosoma; species Schistosoma mekongi. The sequence goes on along the minus strand of CM068312.1, from coordinate 14,268,817 downwards.
CGTACTTGTAATAATCATAATAGTAATTTCGTCGCTAAACAACTATCAACAAACAAGTTGAACATTTTGAGGCTCAAAGTGTCAGTATCAGAGGATTTCATGCAGTTAAACACTAAGTTACTTGGGAGGCCTTGTGCAACGGTGTTTACTTTATCAACCTACATCACAATGAACTATTATTCCTATAGAATATAGTAAAAATACATAAGATGATGAATGATCGACCGGTCATTGCATGTTACTTCGTATCTGTTCAGTGGTTCTTTTTAAGTAATATTGATAATTTATTTGCCGAGTTCAAGTTAATTATAATCGATTTTAAAACACATTGTATGTAAGATAGTAAGTGATATCACTCGGACTGCTAAACAGAATTTGAATAAGTAATTTGAACCTGCAACCTAATGATTGAAAACTGAGTACTTTGACCATTGCTCCACTCTACTCGATCTCCTTCATACAAATCCGATAAAATTTTAACTATTCAAAATTCATTTTGTTATCATTATTTTTGCTACATTCTATTCTACTATTTATGTTTAGAATATGGGCATTTTAAAAGATCAAAAAATTGCAGTTACAACAAATAATGACTTGATTCAAGAATTAAGACGAGAACTATGTGAAGCTCATAATGAAAAGAAACAAATAGAAAATCGAACGGAAATGCGTTTAAATGATTTGAGAGCTCAACTAAATCAAGCCGATGCAACAAACCGAAGTTTGCAAGCCTATTTAACATTTTTGAAACGTTCATATGCTACTACTACTACTACTACAAAAGACCCGTAAATGTGTATATCCTTTATATATATATATATATATATATATATATATATATATACACGCATACACACCAAGTAGTATTTAGAAGGCGTGCTTCCTCTATGAACATCATTGTTGAATAAAGCAGCCTTGTTATTTGTTATATATTGTGAGCGTTTTGTAAACGATGGGATAAAAAATAACTAACGTTAATTTAATTTTCTATAGCGTTTTTTCTATCAGCTTATCCTTACTTTTTCTTGCTCATAAATCGATTTTAATGAAACTTTTGCAAAAGACCGATTTCTGTTTACCTACAAATCCATTGAGTAAGAGAATGGAATGTGTACGTTGTATGCGTACATTAACTATATTACCTGTGATAATTTTGCTATAAATACATGTCTTGTGATTTCATTATTGTCTTTCTTGTAGTGCTCTCTAGTGGTGTTACTATTAATAATTATGAATTTTCACAATTCTCTTGGCTCTATTAATTTGTTTTCAGTGATCGTTGTTAGTTGTAATTTGTTTAGTATATTTGTGCTTGTTTTGATTCTTATGGTAATACTGAAAATATTGCTGTGTTCGGAATCTATTGAGTAAAGGTAAAGACTCCACTTTTCCAACCATTTGATTCCATTATAGGCGTTTTAGGGCTTACTTCCTTTGATTTTGCAAATATTATTCTGTATGCAGAAGATTCTCTTATCTTCTGATAATAAACAAACAATATACTTTTGTTTAATGAAGTCGCTTGCAACATACTGTTTCTTCAATAATTTAAATGGCAATATAAAATGCTTCGAATTTGTGGAAAATTTTTATCTTGTTTGCTTATTAATATCTTTGGAGGCTTTTATGACATTAACCTGATGACCAGTATCCAAGAGACGTTTGAGTATTGTATTACTCAAGAGGCTCCTTCCTTCTGAACGTAAGCTTTTTAGTAAATGTTCAAAGAATCTGAGTTAGGCCCTCGACCAGTGTAGCTGCTTTGGTTTGTCTATCTTTAAGTAAGATATTGAACATGTTTTGTGTAAGATTAACAGCTTTGATCCAGAGTGAGTTCTGGTTAGTGCGGCTTTAAGTCTTTCACTGATTGTTCTTGTTTTGTCATCACCTTTGTAGTCGATGAAGCCTAATGACCTCTTCGACTGATTTACCGTGTTTCCCAAGAACCTTTTGTCTAACCTCACTATTACTAATCCGGTTATTCCATGATATACGAGCGATGTTACGAAGATTCCTATGGTCAAATATCTGGAGACGACGCATATCTTGAGTTTTTATGGCCCATGTTTCGCAGCCATATGTTAAAACGGCGCGGACTGGTGCACAGTACACCCGGCCTTTCGTTTAGACACGGATATCTTGTCTGCGCCACAGGTGCCGTAAATTGACAAATGCCAATCGGGCTTTCTGATTCCGCGCTGAGATTTCGTCAGACACCGACCCACCAGGGGTGATGAGACTTTCGAGATAAGTGAAGCGATCAACGCATTCAATTACTTCACTCCCTATAACTAATTTAGGAGAAGCAGGCCAGTCCTGGAGTAACATTTTGCATTTGGGAGGGGAGAAGCGCATCCAAAATATGCCTGCATTGATACTCAAGGTGTCCAAGAGACCCTGAATGCTGTGCGCGTCTTCACCAAATATGACTATATCATCTGCATATTCTAAGTCGACAAGAGAACCTCCTGGAAGGAGATTTATTCCTGAGGAGTTGAAGGAAGTGAGTGAGATTTCTAAGAGTACATCTATGATGAAATTAAATAAAAAAGGGGATAAGGGGCAACCCTGACGGACTCCACTTTAGGATGAAATTTCTCGTGACAATTCGCTATATGCTCTGACTCGGCCAGTGGTGACCGGGTAGAGGGCCTTTATAAGGTTAATGTACTTTTAAGGTACGCCTTTTAATGACAAACACTGCCACAAGACTTCACGGTCAACAGAGTCGAACGCTGCTTTCAAGTCAAGAAATACAACTATAGTTGGACGTTGGTACATATGTCTGTGTTCGAGGATCTGGCGCAGGGTGAATATGTGATCAATGCAACCCCGGCCAGGTCTGAAACCAGCCTGGTTTTCTCGAGTCTGCTGTTCTCTAGTGTTGGATAAACGTCGAATGATTATAGAGGCTAATATTTTAGATACTATGTTAATCAAACTGATTCCTCTGTGGTTAGCACAAGAGGATTTCAGTCCCTTTTTGTAGACTGGAACGATCAGCGATCAAGACCAGTCAGATGGGATGGTGTTTAGTTCCCAGACTTTGGCTAATATATCAGTCAACCTGCATGGAGTATGCAGTTGGATGAACATGTTTTACACAGAAAGTGTACAGGAATTACTAAATAAATTTATATTAGAGGTAAATATTAGGTAAAATGGTATTCATTATGTAAATAGGTTGGACGCTTGGACATGGCCGACATAATCATATTTTTTAACTGTTGTCTAACAATCCGATGCAGTCTGGAAAATGCAAAGAAGTCGTCATGTAATCCTTTTGTCCTAGAGATTCTTACTGACTCAAACTAATCTGTATATATGTTTAGCGAACTGGTATTCTAGGACAGGAGATACCACTCACGCTGTGACGATTAATGAAAATTAGGATAAGATTGGTACTATTGGAATGGTGATTCTTACTCAGCATTATTTTAGCTTGATTAAGAAGAATAATGCATTACTGTGTTTTGTTTTCAACATTTAGCCAATATCGATGTTAGGCGTGCTTATCATTGGCATGGTATGCTCAGAAACAGTGGACTATCCATGTGGTCAACGTCTTTAACAGTTATAAATACTTAACGATTAACCGCATACTTATTTCAGTTGATAAATTGTCCCATACCTGACCAAATTAATGCTTTGAAGAACTCTCAGTATTTTCCACTGTAGACTTTAGAAACTTTGTTTCTTAGATCATGGCCCAGATTGTTAGTAAGGAAAATGGTTGTAAAAATGCGTAGGCCAATTCATGTAATGATTTGTAGTAAGGAACCAGGTTTGTTTTAAGCTTTGTGTATTTTTCAGAAAGAGTCTATAGTATCATATCTTGTTTCGCAATTGGTTCCAGATTTAGTTTTATTTACTTGTCACGTTAGGAACCGTTACACGCTTTCCAACCTTAGCTCGTCACTTAGACGTAGATTTCTAAATAAAAATAGCAATACTTAAGTATCAGTTTTACAAGGACTCCTGGTCCATCTATTTTACACTTTCTTAGAATAAAACTTGAAAGAACAGAATTGTTCTGCGAAGTAAAAGTGGTGAGAACAGTTTATACCTAGGCCAGTTGCAGGGTTACGGTTGTATACTACAATGTTACCAAGTGTGAATTGCTCTTTACGTTTTCAGTCTCTTATAAATACCCATACACACTTTTTAAGATTAAATTCTAAACACTATTCAGTATATAGTTATGGTTTAGTAAACTGTTTAAACTGCTGACATATATTATAAGTTATGGATGGCTTGGGATGCGTAACTCCGCTGGTTATACGTCGCGACGCTGACGTTGCATAGCTTACTTGTATCATTTAGTATCCGTTTTGTTGGTAAATAAATCATGCTGTACTCTTCTACAGGCCTTTTCGACGTTAAAACACAGTGTGATCATAAACTTCTGCTGCTCACGGTTTCGAGTCTATAAAGCATGTATCGTATGACCACGTTTTCAGGAAGCTATTCTACGAAGCAGTGATCACATTTTGCAGAGTAAATATTCAGTTATTTGACTCCTTATTTATTCCTCTATTAAGAATGAGATCAGTGATGGGATATTAATCGGCTGGTAATCCCAAATCGAATGACCTGTACTAGTTTAGCGATTATGTAAATGGCCTTAGAGCATTTAGGGTAATTTTCGTATTCAAGTATAGGAGTGTGAATCCTTATCTATATCATTAACTTAATAACTTTCTCGTTGATTAACTTATTCTAGATTTTAAGTGCAGTGGTACAATTGCTTAACTTACATAATCCTAGGCCAAGTTACGGCGTTCATTGGATCTATTAGCCTAGCATATTCTAACCAAAGGTACCGCGATTTTGCTGGTAATGTGGGGTCTCTAATATCTAGTTTAAGTGGATCTAGACAATCACATGACCGTGTGTACTTTTAATCTTGGTGATTTTATAAATGCGTTACTATGTTTTGTAATTTATGTATTTCCACTCTGTGTGTGTTCGCTTGCTCATCTTATGTTATGTTCTGGTGACATTTGTTAGTCTGATCTCATTCCTTACTTGTCATTGGCTGTCCAGTTCTCATCCTTTTGTGACTATCTATATTTGGGATATATGCATATATGTAATCCTGGTTAGATTCCTAATGGCCTGTATTACTGCATCACTGGATTGCATGATTTCTGGTCCATGGATTGCCGAGTGTTGACTGCCGATTGCTTGCGATTCCTGTTACTGGTGATTGCAATGCAATTCTACTACTACTACTTTTGAGTTCTCATTGTGTTACTATTTGACTGAAATTCGTAATTCGAAGTGCTAATAAGAACACAATAGATAATATCTTACCAAATGCAAAAATTATATTTAAAGTGATAGTAATTGTTGGGATGGCTCCCAGAAACTTCAACGAAGCCTCCAGAACCCTTGAAGGAGCCGGAGACATTCCATCCAATCACTGATCAATAGAACCTTCTGGAATCTCGACGTGAAGCGTTCCGATTGGGTAGCAGTTGAGACTTTTTAATTCGGATTGGATGGATCATAATACTAATTTATTTGTTTCAGAAAACTATAAATATACGAATATTTTGTACTTGTCTCACTTCCCATTTCACTGGAATAAAGCTTCCTGTTTTCTCGTCTTCTGTCTTCTGATTTTGTAAACTAGGAGGGTTGAAGGCGTTCAAGTGCTAAGATTTCTTTGCGGCTAGTCAAGTTATCAAGTACGAGACATAACAGTAATAAGTAAACGTAAAGAGGTTAGTCCACTGTAGCATCATCCAATCCATTGTATAAGTTGATTATCAAGTCATCACCATCGTTGGTTTTATCTGCAGTTTTCAAATAACATGATTTTCATTGATCAACTTTGTTCCAGAAATCATATGAAGGTGGATGATAGTTATTATGTGGTTCAGTGTTATTTATCTGAGGCTACAAATAAATATTTGTAGTAGAAGTTTCGATAAATAACTGCTAGTTTGTCCGTATTGAATCAATGTGGTGCACTCAACCATTGAGCTCCGATTATGTTTAGGCTTTTTGATAGCTTCACTGATAATGTTTAGGTTTACACTACTAAGTACAACGTCACATATACTATTTATGCAGAGATTTGGGGCTTAAATTGTAAATGTTTTTGGAGACCCAGTCTCTTAGCGGTTTGGAAATAACATGCGAACCTTTTTAGTTAAGCCGACTGACTACCGTTAGTGTTAAGTTGACAGATAGGCAGTGTGTGATTTATCTTAGGCTACGTATTCAATTGACTGTTCAGAACATAAATCGTTAATTCTTGTTAATACTGGATTACGATAGCCTTATGGTCAGTAATAATATAATTTCAAAAGATCCATAAATCACTATATGTCCAATTGACTAATACACGTTCACCAATAATCGGATAAGTGTATATATCAGAAGTCAGTAACGATAAATTTATGAGAATTGCATTGGAACACAGTGTAGATCCAACAAACACTGCATCGAGACAGGCGCCACTAGAAAGTAACCTTTAACTTGAGTCCAATCCCACACTGAGCATGCATATAACAGTGGGAAATACAATGTACATAATGTTATGTCTAGAGTTATGTCGGCTTTCATGCCTTCGTAGATTGCTCCCTTTATAAAGTATTGAGTGAATAATATGGTCTTCCCTCTTTGTGCATTTCTTAAGAAACGATAAAAGTTTGGAGATTTATGTTTGATGCCAAGAGCTGTGTTCATCGGCTCGCAACTGGATTTTATGTTAGTTGTTTAGCGGTCCCAGTGAACGGTAATTTTGATTCAAGGCGTGAAAGTAATTTGGAAGGGAATGCAGTATACTACGACGAAATATGAGCTCATGTGTGTCGTTGTTTTTTGTGGGTAGACATACAAGTTTTCATCCGTTTATATAGATAGATCTAATCAAGCTTCCATAGTGTGATGACCCTGTGAGTGTTAACCAACTAACTCCTGAGAAGTTAAAGTCACTCTGAACAAATCTGTATTCGAAATGTAAGAAGGTAGCCTGTGTAAATGACACAGTTAATACGGCATCTGTTAGTTTAAGTGTATTTGAATTTAATGATAAACAAGATTATACTGTAGATAAGTTAAAAAACCAAAATATCTGGTTGTAGTTACGGTTTTGCTGTTAGAAAATGATTAATACCAAATTCCTTTCTATCATCCAACTCGGTAGTGGTAGGTGTTAATTAGATGTAATTAATGTGAAACAAGAGGTCAGCTATCTCGACCACGATCAAATAATTACTCACAACACTGAACTATAAGTGGAAATAGTTGTATTTGTTCTCGAAATATCTAATGAAATGTCACTTAGGCACAGCATTTCGTTTGTCAAGGTGAGATGATGCCTATTGATTTGGAATTATGTATCATCAATAGTTGCCGTTAAAAACAACGATGACACTTATTTAACTATCCATAAATTCTGAACAGTAGTGGACTTTTTAAATGTGTTAATTTTTGGTTAGTTTACGACTATATTCAGCTTCTTTTATAGCATATTCTTTGTGCATATGAATCCACTTAATTCACACTTACTTATACACACATGCAACCAATATTTTATGCATATGATGAGTAGTTACTTATCAAAATTTACTTAGGAATGTATTTTGAACTGTATAGACCCAATAAGAAGATTTATAAACAACCTCACTAGTTAACTAGCTATCGATGTTCAGTCACGTAATGAAAGTGAACGCGAAAACGGAAATGGTAAGTTCAAGCTTAATTTCGACTTCTGAAAATATGTTTGAGCACGTACCATTCTGTCTTCAAGAAAGCAAAACAATTGACACAACGTAGTCACTCAAAAAATCTGAATTGATGTGGCTTCAAACAAAACCATGACTTAAATGAAATCCAATTACAGACAATGTGGCGAAAGTCAAATGATTGTTTTAACAAACGTAATAAACATACTTGAGAACAAGTAAGTCAAGGTAGTTTATTTTATTTTAAAATGTGAAAATCTTACCTGTTTGACTGTAGCATTCTTATTGTGATAGTCTAATGCATTCACCCTCTGTATATAATGAGTTCTTTTGGATAGTACATTTTCAATATTCGTAAGTTCAAGGCTTGATTAAACATATTAGACAAGTAGCTCTCTGAATTACCGTGGTTATTTCAAATGTGATTGTTGGGTTCAATTAATCTAAAATATATTCCCAGTGATTACTTTGTCGTTGACTTCTGCTGTAAAGACAGATAATTATTATTATATATCCATGTATCAAAAACACTTACCTTGTTAAACTAGGATTATATAACATACGAATCTATCTTTAGTTATACTGCACCAAAGTCAATATTAAACTCAATGATATTGATAATCGTAATAGTCGATAACTAGTAGACTCAATAACAATTATAATAATATTGCCACTTAAACCTAAAACCTGTGCAGAAGCAATATGAAACTCTAGTAGCAATAAATGAAACAGAACTGAGCTGTACTTATAGTGGTGCTAAAATGACACTTGAATTAGAACGATCTGCAGTTATATAAAAATTAATCAACTCAGATTTGTAGTGACATTAGCATATTCTGGTTTGTATTAAATCGCAGTAAGATAAATCTTCATGAACTAGAGAGTATCATATAATAAAACTGTACTCCGTTTGCAAGTAATCCTGAGAAATTATGTAGTAAGTTGAACAGGAAGAGATACAAGTAGTTGTAATTATACTGTTACAACGTGATGTAAAAGTGAAAATGACAATATGTGGGTGCTACTTAGTGGACAGTCAGAGGTGAAATTTTAAGTAATAATTGTGCGTACAAATATTGTCATTGATCGGTCAAATTACTTTGAAAATGTTGAGTCCAGAATGTAGAAGCCTCCTAAATGGCATACATATTATGAGGATTATTACAAAAGATTCCACTCTTTCTCATCAGGATAAGTGGAATATTATTATTGGTATAAGGAAATAAGCGAAGTTTGTTTTGCATCTAGTCATATTTATTATTGCAAGTTTGTTTTGCATCTAGTCATATTTATTATTGCAAATATTCTAGTTATATAAGAACCAATGAAAACAGTTGGTTCTACAGGGACTATAAGAGAAGCAATGTGATTACATATGTATCCTTATATACATTTATCTCCGAAGAAGAGAGGTATTACAATGACATGAAACAGAAGAAAGGATTTCTAAATACCATTTTTAGTGAAAAAGAACAGGTTTTGAAATTTCGAACCGCATTTCCAGATGATTACTTCACGAGATTTGCATGTTCCTTTAATTAATAGCCTACGGTTGAACTGTTATCTGCTATTGTTGTGAATACTACTCATAAGGTCAACAATAAGTAGCAGGTAACGGAGCGTCACTGGAAATTGGAAAGAATCAGTAAACAGCATATGAGGCAAGTTGCGAATTGGCAAGGGGTAATGCATGATTAAAATACATAGGAGAATCGAGGACAACCAAGGAAAGCAAACCGATAAACGACACGAACCAGTGAACGCGAAGGATGTGCAAACTGATGGTTAGAAGTAGTGTATGCAATATTTAATGACATTCTCTCCTCAAACCAGCCGGTTAGTTTGATTATCTGAGTGGTCTTATCACATTCAGTGCCGCCGCCTCTGGACAAGACAAAGATGCCGTGGGCATAGCCGTCCGAGGGTGGGGGCGTTGGAGCATTCCTGAGGCAACTCGGGCCCCTCGCGGGGACGGCCGATGTGCTGGGACAGAGGGCGGGGCCGGTAGTCCTCGGGAGCCTACTGCGGGGAACATGCAGGGCGCGTGGTGGGACTGCATGGGAAAGTGCCGTGTCGGGGTTCGTCAGTCTGACAGGCAGAGAGATGGTGTGCGTCTGGTTCGGGACGGTGGGCCGTCAGCGTTGGCTGCTGCTATGGTGGGTCTTCTCCATCGTGTCTTACACTCGTTGGGTGACCTTATGAGCAGTATACACTACAGTATCATACCTCCCCGTGTTATTAAGCTGTTTTAAATTAATATGGAGTCTGTTGTCCGCGTTGTCCCACTTTTCATCCAGTTTTGAACGTATTTTTCATTATTTGTTCTACATAGTAGCAGTAGTAGCATGTAACGGTTTCGAATATCCAGGATGTTGTTACACTGTATGTTTACAACTGCTAATTATGTGACATTAATTTGGTATTGATTAATTTGGTATGTTGTTAATTTCAATGATCCAGCTTTCAGAAAACGGAATCTAATATATATGCAGGTAACAAATAAAATGAAAACCAATAGGGTAGGCTGCAGACACAGTATTGAGATTTACAGTTTACAAGTAGTTTAGAGAGAATCATTTGTTTCGTTACAATATATTTTATTGTCTATGAAATACTAGTATTTGCGTCGAAAAATGTTTTTTTTACCTAAATAAAATTGAGCTACTTAATTAATTTGTGGTAAACAAACTACGTTGGCAAAAAAAATAATTAAAAGTTAAAATTTTGAAGTGCAACAACTGCCGTCCATCCACCGGTTCCCATTGTAAACCATATGTCGCTGTATTCGAACTAGCCATTCACGAACATCTGAACCCTGGAAGTGCACGATTTGTTTACGATTGCCATCCGCAACATATTGTAATATCAGCTGATCTACAAATAACATATTATGTAATAAATGAATTAGTTCTCAATTATATTTAACATCTTTTGTTTTAATTTCAGCCAATCAGCAAAAAGGAAAAATAATCTGTGATTCTCGATAACTCCCCTTTTTGAACTTCTTCATTAAACCCACGTAGAAGTAAATGGCATTAATGAATCATTGGTAAGAAATATATAATAGGAGCAACTAATGACTAATCAGAGAAAATATGATAAACAGTTGAAGATGATCAATACTTATTTCATCAAAACAGATACTGGTAACTTATGGATAACTTAAGGTTTAAGGAAACTAGTTCGATTTTTAATAGCTAACTTTTAGCATCATATTGGAAAGGTTTGATGTTTAACAAGTGCTAGGATAATTTGTTTACGAAAATTTGCGTGAGTAAAGTGTTGACCAATTTAGCATTGTGGTAATGCATAATTGGTGTGTGATAAATTTGGTTGCACTGTTTCACTAATATTTTAGATCACAACACAAATACTCATTTTTCGTAAGATATAAAAAATATTAGTAACAAACAATCTTATTGTCATGAATATTTTGACTAGCATTCTGGGATTATTCGGTCTTTTAAATCTGCAAGCAAAATATTGAGAATAACCAATATTTCATTTGTTTTTTATAGTTCCATTATATAAGCCATCAAATAAAATCGAGTAGCTTGAAATGTACAGATCGAAGTGTAGAAATATTTCAATTTGTTATTTAATAAAACTAATTAACTATATCTATTTTAAATATCAATACTTTGTAGTCAAACGAAGTGGTGCTTACTTATATATTTTTAAGTAACCTTATTCAAGTCCAAACTAAAACAAATTGCATTAATTTTTGCAATAATATACTAGTATAATTGTAATAACCAGGTAAATTCTATTTTTTATTTAGTCAGATATCAATAGCGTACCGTTATTTTGTTGGGAACAATGTACTTAATTTTTAGTAAAGCAAATGACCACAAATGTAACAGAATAACATGAATTTATTTTATGCCGCGGTTTCTCATCGTTTGCTTACAACCCAGGATTAATTATAATCATTGAAACAAGCAGTTTTATATGCTTTACATAAAGAAACTAAAAAAATTTTAATTTGATGTGTAGATGTGAATCAAAATTTTATAGGAATTAAATGTCAATTGTTTGTGGATCAAATATAAGAAAATTCCAGGGAATAAAACTGAGAATGGATACAGAGCCAAGGAAAAATGTAGTGTAAGCTAAGCAATATTAAACACAAGTAAAAAAAAATGGTTGACTAAGCAAAGCTCAAATAAAAACAATTAACAAATAGTATCAGAAATGTTGCGTAACCTAATTTTAAATGTATTAGAGTCACTAGGGTAAGGCAAGGTTCATTACGGTTTTTTTCTGCACACATAGATTTGGTTTGAGTCATTTAATGATAATTGCTTTTGCATGACATGAGAAATTTGGACTTGTCTGTTTGTTTGTTATTTTAACCGACGTTGAGACGTCGATAATATGTCCACTATCGAGTAAGCGGCAAGCATTTGGACTGGTAGGAATACGCTGTCTTTTTAAACTCAATTAATGGTGCATATATTTAGAAATGCATTCGGTAACCCTTCTTATCCTGTTTCCAATGCATGTACATTGGCACATACATACAAATCGGTATACACAATTGGAAGTAACAAAAGTCAGAAATTTGTCCAGTTGCATTTGCCATAAAGAATAATTGGTTTAATAGAGAGATAATAATTTAGCAGCGGGATAAGTTTGTTGAAGTGTGGATTCTATTCTGAGATCCTGCTTATTTCATCCTAGTCAAAGTCGAGTTGTAGGATGATAGGTTTCTTCACAACTGTGCCGTATTAACTTTCTTTCTTTTTAGTCTTCGCAAATTTAATCATGATCTTTGTGGATAACAATTATCACACAGACAACGTTTGTGTATGATTAATTCCTCCTCAGTTTATCAAGGCTGTCGCATACATGAAACAGTTTTACGATAAATATTTTGTATCACACTCAGCAAGATTTACAATTATAATGGCATACTTTGATTTTCACATAATTTGACAGTTACATATGATTTGTCTGAATCTGGTAAGTGTAGTTTTACCGAACATTTTGCTTTTGTCGGTTTTCATTATTATGATGCAAAAATGTATGTATTTTAAAAATACCCAAGCTTACCTGTTGCATACGGTGGAATGTTAATGTACGATATTTTTGCGTTATAAATAGGATCTTTAATCACAGTGAAGTAACCACTTTGACTTTTTTGTGCAATTAGTAATAAATCAGGAAATAATAATAATTCAACTTTTATCCAGCCTCTTGTATCTAAAAGATTCAGCCAACCATGATGTTCTAGATATGTGCGAAATTCATTCTGATAACCTAAATTTAATGGTGTTGTTGCTGATGTCATCATCACTGTCATCATCATACTCATCGAATGTTGTAATTCAAGTGGAGTTGATTGTTCCACTGTAGCGAGATTACACAAATTCTCACTATTAATGAAATTTTCACTTGAAAATAAGGGGTATACATAGTGAAATTCCATTTTATCATTATTAACATTTTGATAACTTTGCGAAGCTAAATTTACTCCATGTTCTTGTGTTGAATCGCAACACTTATTATTACTTTGTCTTATGCTTTGGTGGTTGGAAAGAGTCTGTAAAAAATGGGGAACAACAAACACCAAATGTTAGACTTCTAGCTCTAAATTAAGTAACCGCTTAATAGTAATCAATATAATGTTGATTGATATTTCCTATTGATCAGGTTCTGTCAACAAGTTACAGTCTGATCAGCGAATTAAGTAACTTGTCATACTAATACACATGGTTACCTTGTTATAAAAAATTGACAGGAAACAGTGAATCAAGATTTTTTGCTACCTAGGGCTTGTTAGAAATCTTTGTTTGCAACAGTGCTAATAAAGCTTCCATTATAATATGAAAAGCGAAGTTATAGGAGTAACCATTTGTTTAAATGGGATGTGGAGTGGCTCTAGAATATCCTACAGCCGGCCTCTGGATTCCATGACGCCGGATAGTTCATTTAGAAATACATTCGGAAGCAGCTGGAAATGAGATTGTTTTAAATAACTTTTTGCTAAGACCTTAGAGAACGGAGTATCAAAATAAAATTGAATCTGCTACCATAGATATTTTTCCAAAATAAACGCAAAGGGTGTTGACGTCAGCTGTTCAGGACTATAAGTGTTGGGTTTCAGCTATTGAGAATAAGTTTCCTAAGCATTTCAAAGCCAAAATTATTTAATTTGTTATACATTGTATTTTTCTGACATCGGGTAACTGTTCAGGATGTTCAGATTAAACTAATAGACAATCTGAATGGGTGCTTAAGACATTTTTATTTATCTATGACAAAAGAGATTTGTAATTAAAATATTTTTGTTTTTGATGAACATTCCTGAACAATACTTTCATATATGAACTTAGACAAGACAAGACTCAAATCACTACCCTCAGATACAAATTTAGAGTCAGTATTACACATTACGATAAGCTAAATGTCTACAGTGCATAATATTGGTCCTTAGGTAATGGTTTATTTTTCCATTTAATTGAGTAACAAATAAATAGGTACTGACTCTTAGTAAGGATGGAAACTGTAACGCATATTTATGTTATTGATCTACCGTGTAGTATGCAACTGATGGCGATCAGTAAAATATACCTATGCCCAGCTATTTATTTTTTCTCAGTTCAAGTATATTTATGTTTGCCCAAATGTCAAATGATTCTACTGTAGACTAATTTCCTCCGAATGCCATGGCTTATGCATTATTTTCATTACTATAAAATGCATTTCTCTCTTTTGACATCATTTTGAGCTCATTACTTACCTTACTGACTTTAAATTAATAATAAATATACTTTGTGGGATTGGATAAACTTCATACCTAAAGAAGTTAACAGTTTTCTGAAAATTAATGGGATTCAATTGATACTATGTGGTTGTTTATACACACAAATCTACGGAGACGGTTAGTAACACTATAATTGCATGTTGATAAACTGTTGATTAGTTCTGTTGAATAGTACAATGAAGTTGAAGATAGCCAGGGTGAAATATATAACTCGCTACTGTGTCGTATATGTATTTACCATGTACAGTAAACAGATGATGATTTACTTGAGCAGTCTAAGTTTATACAACATACTACGATGTCTAAAGTATTAAATTCTAAGTATGAGTAACGTTGTGGTGTTTGCTGGAAATGCTGTCATTTAGTAAATACTTACTAAATAACAATAACATAACTTCTAATTTTAAGTAGTTTTATGGTAACTGGTTTTTACTTTCATATTTATGTTCGTTTCAAATTGATCTTATTTGGTTACCACTGAAAGTAGGGTAAACTAGTATGTTTTTATACAGCACTGAGAATCTGCGACTATATCAACGACTGAACCCAAAACTTTTAGATTATGTAGAAGTTGCTTGACGATGTGCACCACTTAGCTGGTTAGTATCAAACAATACTGTTCCAATTATAATCACTATGTTCATTAACGCGATGTTCGTTTAGTGATAATGGTGATAAATGCCTTACTGTAGGCTTGACTGAACTCCGTCAGCTGCAACATCACTCTCAAACTTCGGGAGAATCTTGAAATAAACTACAAGTCAGGTAAATATTATAGTTAATCTTGAGTGAATAGTTAGTGTTCATTTTGATTTGTTGTTTGTATTCGTCAAAGACTGGTCTCAGCAAGATACTAGTCGTTGAAATGATAATCCTCTTACTGATTACCAGCCAGCCTAGTGTTGTTAGTGGCTGAACCATCTTTGAAATACATGGAGGTTACGTGTTCGGTTGTCAATTGGATCTTGCGTACCCACTGAGGAATCCATACTAAAACGAAACACGTATCCAATTATTTTTGATTTCTAATGATGCTGAATCGAAATCAGTCAGTGATAAATGCAGATAAAAATGCTACTTAATTATCCACTTAAAAGTTCACTGGGCAGAACCACTATTATTATTCACTACAAATCTACATTAATGAAACTACTTTAAATCAATGACTTTTCAATGATTCAGTGTACTGACAAACTTTTGGCAGTGTCTTTTTGTAGACGCCAGAGAGTTACGTTACCCATCGCAAGACTGTATAACTCGTGTTTGGTGAGAGATCTAGTAATTGGCGCCATCTATGTTCTAACATTTTATGTACGTCCATGCCTGTTATGTCCAACGCATAGGCAGGAAATGGTCATGGAAACTATGTAAGCCTTCGAGGATATTAATCGCATTCCTTTTACTACAATAGCTTAGTCCCTGTTTCATTATATAGAGCCTCTCTAGCAGTTTCTGCTAAGCGGGTTTTTGAAGAGATTTGTCAATTTTTATTCTATTCCAGATATTTCTCTACTATTTTACCTTTAAATTTTGCCCGTATATACGATTTGTTTTATCTTACGGAGGTTTGTTTAATTTGTTAGTAACTGTAGGACTAATTTTACACAGAATTTTCTCAACACATATGTTTTCTTAAGACGACCTGATTGTACGATTTTCCAATATCTATTTTGTTAGTAACCATTCAAACTGTAAATCAGCAATTACAGTCTTAGAAACCACACAAATATGAGGTTCTTATCAACAGGAGACCAACAGTCATTCTCAATTAATAAGAATTATAATCTAGTTCATCCATTTACTGAGCAAAGTAGTATATGATTAAACAGTTGAGTATAAATTGTGCTGGTGCATAAAATGAAAAAGTAAATGACTCTTATTCTATGTTGTTAATTATGTAAAGAGCTTAAAATGTGTTATTCTAGGAAACTATACCAACAGAAAGCAGTTTCATAGGCGAATGAGAGACATAAAGGAAATTTGTTTGGCAGAAGTATCTCTATCATTTTCTAGGAAGCTTTTACTGACACCGTTAATAATAATCAGTGAAGACATATGCTCATCTCTTAAAGTGACTTTATATTAGCTTTAGCATAAAGTTATTGTAAAATTAATACCCGATCATTTCTAAGAAGAAAAGGGAACAAATTACGAGTAACAGAGGAAAATTCACTGGTTAGAATAATGTTTCAAATGAAGGAGAATTATTTTTAAGAAGTTCTTTGACGATATATGAATTTTAAAAGTGCATTTAAATTGTAACCAAATGATTTTACAGCTCTCAAGATCCATCGTTAATGATACAGAAGATTGTTATCCTAAAAATGTCATACTGAATGAAGTAATTATTATTACTACGTTTATTGATATTAGTAGTGCCAGAACACAACTCTTATGCACTTACACCATTGTTCAGGCATCACTTGTGAATAAAACGAGATTTTTAGGCACTTTAATGGTTCTTTTACTTTGATTGAACAATTTCTAGAAATATTTGATGCCAGTTAGAAATATGAGTTATTATAGTCAGATTGAATAAAATAATGATTTCGCGTTCATTTTATCAGTTGTATAAAACATCTACTTGAAGAGAACGTATCTCAATCTTTTGGACAGTCGTCAAGAAATGGTTAAAGATAGAAACTTTGGACTATTGCATTTTAATTTGGTGGCCTGAATCTTCCTTGGTCACTGCGAGACTTGTTAGTCATAGGTGTGATATCCGAGATGGTTTCTCATGCTAATGGGTAAAAGCGACATGTCTGGAAGAAGATATGTGATTGGTCAGTATCGTGTGACAGATTTATGAGACAAAGACTAGATCTCTTATATATATATATATATATATTGTACATTATTGGTTTATATTATTGTAATAATACATTCGTGTGAGTGATTAGTCGGATCATTGTGCCTGAGTAATAGATTATGGCAAGGCTGGGTAATGGTTGTATAGCAAAGCGCTGCTGATAATCAGAGTTAATAATATAGTCCATCCCTACGTTCGATATAACAATGAGAAGCCTCGTACTAAAATAAAACATCTGTACAGTGCACCTCAGCTTACAATGGTACTCACATAAATGTTACTCCACAGTGTAGACCGTCCACGAGTTAGATTATTCGCTTTGAATTTTTTTATTAAAATCTCGTAATGATTTTATTTGAATGATATTATTTTTCTCGTAAAAGATAAACGACGTATAATACAGAGTACAAAGTGATAAACAGAAGTAACTTGTCAAAAATATTAAGATAGTTTAATTTGACTTATATGTAGTCTGTGACAACAGTCTTCTAATTTCCGTAAAACATCTTTTGATTTAGTAACTTCAGTGTCTCAAATTACGTTAGTTTGTTAGTATGAAGTCTACTCGTAATGATCTGTACATAAACTAAATCACAATGTGAAACACCTAAAATTGAGAGTGGAGATTATCAGTGGAATTTAGTACAAACAGTTTTCGCAACTCATAATATCACTTTCAACAGGTACAGACGTCGCAGCAAGTCGGAATATGATGACCTTACACTGAGCTCGAATGGTGAATAAATTAGATGTTTTAAGAAACAAACTAAATTCCAAGTTAATAAGTTTGAATTTTTCTGTTCATTAGTAATTTTGATCCTGGCTCCTTAAATCTGATTATAATTTAAACGTATAACTTCTTTAGCATTCATGTAATTTGTTTAAGTCGACTTACTTATTCTTTCTTCATATTAACTTGATAAAAATGCCTCCAGGAATTTTAGATAGTTAGAAGTAATAATTATAAAACTTTGGACCTGAATTTCTTGCTAGTTGACACTCATCTGTAAATGATATTTGAAATTTTAATAAAATCAGTGCTGCCGTGGACGTTTAAACTAGCGTTATCTAGTTTACAGTATTAGACGTTACTTTTCATTTTTCAAGAATTATAATCAGGTTCACTAGAATTAATAAATGCATATTTAGAAAAGTGATCAATTGCACTGTAAATTAGTGGAGTAAAGCTGAATATCACGTTGTAAAATATTGTTCAATTTAACGATCAGGTGAGAAGAGGAATCTGATATTAAACAGACTAATAATTTAAAACTGAACTAAAGCCACACGATATTCTGAAGCAAAAATAACAAACTCACTTTATTAGATTTAGTGTAATTTTCTTTATATGCTTCTCCAACTAAAGTAACATCGGTTAAATCATTTGTATACTGATGCTGACTATGTTGACGATTATGTTGGTTGTGCGACATAATACTAGCCAATCGTCGATCAGTTGCTGGTTGTTTTAAATTTGTTTTTGTTAGTCGTTCATTCATTGTTTGATGTAATGAAGTGGATTGAGAAGTAGAGAGTTTCGGTGTCGTACAATGAGCTATGGATTGACATATTTTAAAATCAGAATTGCGAAAAACGTTAGGTGATGCAAGACAACTAGATTGATTTGTTGATGAATAATCAATACATGAGGACAATGACAATGGAAATGTTATTAGTGAAGATGATGCTACTAAAGGAATATAGTTATGATGTTGATCTGGTGATAGCGAAAAAGCTGCATGATCGAGTTTTGAGACAATCGTAGGTTGAGTTAGCTTTGCAGATTCACTAGGTGACTTTTTAAGTACAGAAAAGCAAGTTTTGTTAATTAGACTTGCAAGGGATCTACCACTAGCTGAATGTGCACTGAATGAAGATGGCGTACTAGGCTTCATTAGAACGGGACGAGATACAGTAATATGAACAGGATGTTGACACATTCTATGTGCAAATGAAATGAAAAGAAGATAAATATCAGTGTGGTTGGTTATTGAGAATAAAAGATTTTGAGTTTATGAATTTCCGAGATCTATGACATTGCAATTTTGGTGTCAAATTCCGCCTGGAAACACTTTAATTTCCTGTATTCTCACAACCATAAATTAGTAATGGATAGTTACCTAAGTAATCACAATATTCATTTAGGATGAATTTGTATCCATCCGTTGATATGTTATGAACTGAGACTGGTCAATCTCTGTTACTATGTGTGCATCCTCAGAGGACTGCCTCGATATAGCGATAAATCACAAGTAATGTTTAAGTTGGATTGTGACTGGCAAGCGGAATCCAGGACGTGCGTTTTATCCTATTTGGGACTTGTTGGACGTACTAATGATTATCACTATTACTAATGATGGCTTCAGTGACAAGATTGTGATCTTTTAAAGAGTATTCGCAAAGCGCGTCAACTTAGTCTTGTAAGGCAATACTTTTTTCAATACACTCTAATAATAATTCTGAATTTCAGTCCAATGTATCTAAGATGCCTTAGAACTTTTTGTTTCTTGTTTTTTAATTATAGCTCAGACGGTTAAGCCTTAAAAGTCTTCTGTAAGTAAGAAACTAGTATTCTTATTAATCACTTCTACATTATCTTCATTGGCTTTTATTATACCATACTCAGATTAAAAATTTCAACCAACTTAACAATCGGATGATCTGTAAAAATGAATTAACACTTATAGTGTTCAAGGTAGAAATTTGAGGATGTTCATTAGTTTGTTTTCATAGATTACCCATTTGGAGTTGGTTTTAACCAGCCACAAATATAAATGAGTTATCTACGTAGTTTAGTATTTAGTCATTGACAAGAAGTTATAGTGCTCTTGTTTTATAACTACTAGACTCATTATGAAAGTGTCACTCAAATTCTTACTTATTCTATCTAGCGGATCGGTCAAATGTAGTAACTTTGACCAGTTCATATGGCTGGCAATAAATTGTATACTCTGCTCACCTGAACATTCGAACAACACTATCACTTGTAGATCGTGACACATTCAAATTGTCAATCGCAACTATAAAATCACCAGCTTGTATTCCACATTGCATTGCTGGTGAGCCTGGCTCTACGTGACTAACGAAAACAGGACAATTACCACATAAAGTGAATCCATATCCTTTAGAACCTTTTTGAATAAGAAACTAAAATACGAAAAATATGAAAATTGAGGAAACTAATAAACACTGTAGTGGATAAAACTGGTTTTTCTCTGGTGACGGGAAAACAACAAAAGCATGTTAAAACGAAATCAGATTTATTACTATCAGTCCCACCTTTCAGCATGGTACTGTTTTATCATATTGTTAGAATAAAGTTAAAAATGTTCCTATACTTTGTAGAAGTTGTTATAGTTTTATTTTACTTAGATTACTATTGTTATCATAACAAATAAGTTGGCGAATAATTTAGTTTAACTGAGCAGATACACAAGCAATTTAACGGGTACCTACAGTAGAATGAATAGATGTAACTATTAGGTTTTAAGGAAATATCACTGGAAATGGATATTGTGGAACTGAATCATCTAAGAAATTGAAGCGAGTAGAACATTCTATTGACAAACTTTAACCACCTGAATTTGGACAGTATAACCTTATTTAACTTAGGATAACAATTTTATCATTTTACTAGCAATCTAGAGTAATCTGGTTAAAAATCATTTATTAGTTAAAAAACATTTTAAATCATAACATTCCATTCATTTGAAAGGACTCCCTTTTTGTGCTGTTCACAACTGGAGTTAAATAAAATTTCTACATTACATTAGTTCTATGGGAAATCTTAATCATAAGTAAACAAAATATGTTTATTACATAACGTAAATTAGAGAATGAATATTTAGATTGTGTGATTTAAAGTGAAATATTTTCTTAACATGTGGCAATCTGTCGTATTTTGAACGGATTTCACTTTTTGTTGAATACAAATTAATGATGATTTAGACGAAATTTTGTCAGTGTCGGCAAATATTCATCGATCCCTTTACTTTCTTTGGAATAAGGTTAATCATAACTAGGTTTTTTCAGTTTAATCACCCTTAGTGTTGTTTGAGAAATTTTCATTGAATTTGCAGATTCATTCGTTGATGACTGTGTGCATTTTTCATCTAATCTTTACCACTGCAGACTGACTTATGAACAATGAACGGAGTCTTAAAAGCGACAATCGTTATATTTTCTATTATAGAAATAAAAATATAATTAAACAGTTACTCTTAAATGAGGTCCGCACTAAAAAATTTACTATATCTAAATATATAGACAGTGGTCTTAACCTATTGTGTTCACCAGGTGACAACAGTATACCGGATTCTATGTAGTATGATTTTCTGATCATACTTTGTATACGAGTTTTAGTATTATTGATTATTAATGACAATAATTAATATCTAGCTTTTTATTTGCATTACTTGCTATGCTATGCAATGTTAAATTGCGAAAGCTACATTATCGTTCTGTACAACATCATTAGTTCAAAGTTTCAATCTAAGTTAAACCAGCAAGTTTAAAAAATACAGCACATTAATAAACGTCTATTGTATTTACTAGTTTTCGTTTCATATTCTAAGCTGAGAAGTTAATAAATTGTCCCAACGTTGAAGTAAGACAATTTCTTTAAATAATGATACTTGTTTCTCTGGGATGTTTCTGGTAGCAAGTTTTGATTATCGGTTATCTCATTAGGAATAAAAAATTTAGCGTAATCTAAATAGGTAGTTGAAAAATCAATATGACGGTTTGTTCAAACAAGCGAACTACCAATTTTCCAACCACGTGCGAGCTTCAAAATCTTTACTGCCTTGATTTTATTTTGTTTAATTATTTACGTGTTGTGTTTAATGTGCTGACATCATATTACTAGAAGCTTGGATGTTACGAATGTAGACACAGTTTTATTATTTGATTACAGTGAAATGATTTCACTATGCACTCAGGAAGAGTTGTTAGTACATGACTGTGTTGATGATTCAAATTTTCTTGACGATTCTAAGTAATTGGATTTCTAAGTAACTATCCTACTTTTAACATCATCGACGACCAATTTTCATATTTTTAATATTCTTATCTCCATCAGTCATTTATAAACAAATAGGTGATCACAAAATTTCCTTTAATCCTGGTACACAATTCAAGCAAATTAGTAAATGTAAAATTAATTTATCATCTCGTTTCGGTTGAATTTTGACAGAACAACTGTTGTAGTTACTAAGCAAATCACTGTTACGGTTGTATATCGCAAAGTTTTCATCCATAGATATGTAGCATTTCTGTTTGTAATCTAAAAAATGCATTGATATAGTTATAACATAGGGATAACCAACATAATGTTTGTAGTTTGTATGTTCAATTAATTTATAAATAATTTGTATGGTTGCTGACTTCTCCTCATTCTCTTACTTACTGTACGTTCCATCTACCTGTAACACTAGGAAATAAATCATGAACAACTGTTTCTTTTATGCATTTAAAAGTGAAGAAATGCCCCAATATGAATAAAAGTATTTCATCATAAATCGATTTTTAAAATGAACCAACTATTTATTTGTCTGTTATTGTTGCAGAACCCATGAGCTTTTAGGAAAATTCTGTTCTTGTATAAATAACTGTTGACTCTTGAATTGGTAGATTACTGAAAAGCAAACAGCGTTATATTTATCCATTCTATAGTGTTTATTGAAAAAAGTTAAAAGCACTACGACTGGGTTAGACATTAGTAAGAACTATCCATCAGTATGTATTTAATGATTCATCCATTATTTGAAACAGCTTCACTTAGTGTCACAGTTAGAGATGTTACCATTGGACAGTCTGTTCAGTAATGACGACTTGACAAACGTTACATTAGTTACTATTCCGCAATAATTCGCTGTGAATATTCAGTGGGATGTGGATATCTTAATGATGATATTTCTGGCTGATAAAGGGTCATCTGTTAATGGAATTCGGCAGCTCAGCACCATCCTCGTCGCTGTTTCTTTGACCCAAGTCTAGTAAATGTTATGAAGTAAATTCTCGATTTAGTAACTTCAAAATTCTCAAGACATTTGTTCTCATATTATTAGGTGATCAGGACTAATATGCACTTCCAATATACTTAAACTTTCATTTTGTTATGTATAAAATACGTTAATTGGGTACAGTTAGGATGTCGTGAAATTCAGATTCACATTACATCAACTTGGCCGAAGATATTACCATAAGTCAACACGATTTGACTAATTGTAACATAGGGATATTCATCCTGATCGATGTTTAAATAGTACCCTATACGTTTGTCTAATTAGCAGCTTTAACTGAATAACTTAATAATAGCTTCTCTGACTGAGACACTTGGTGACAGAAATCTGATTTTTAAAGGTCGCATCACACACCTTAAGATGGAGTACATACCGATATAAAGAGTGTCAACTAAAATAAAACATGGGTCGTTTATATTAATGATCAGTGGAAAAATAAGAAACAACAACGTAAATATTCACAAGAACCAGAAGTTGAGATGGCTAAATTCGTTCTGTCAACAGTATAGTGAATCTATTCAGTTTACATGTAAAACATGAACAAACAGTAATTTCACAACATTATTTCGTTCAATCTCTCGAAATTCTGATGTAATTAAGGTTTGGCAGGGAAGGGGGGTATAAAGTGACTGAAAGTGAACTCACTTGAAATATTCTCATATTACTCAATGCTTTATTAGTACTCGAAATTGACATATTCGGTCGTGAAGAAATTAATGGTGATAACTGAGGAAAATTCGAATTAACTGTTGGATTACTGATTGGATAAGTAAACACCGTATTAGGTAGATTTTGTGAATATATCATAACGTCAGCAGATGGTGATATCGAATGAAATTCCTCAAAAAAATAATCTTGTATGTTGTGATTATCACTAGTAAGTTTAATATTTTCATCAGAATGTACTCTATTTGTGAGCTTGCTTGGAGTATGATTATTAATTAATCTCAAGTTAACAGGTATTTGTGTGTCCGAATAAGTCCACCGTATATGATCTTGATCACTTTCTGATGTAACCGCTGTCGTATTAACCGCGGATGTTGTTTTCTGTATATCTGATGTGTGAAATTCATGTGATGGGTATAAAACATTTTCATAGTGGATAGTAGGATCTAAAGCCGCTCGAAGATGTTTTTTTCTAAACATTTTTTCTTCTAATAAGTAGTACCAACCAGAGATCTATAATGAATACAATCGAAATAAAAAACTTTTAGTATGATATTAATTAGGCAAGATTAATTTATTATGAAAATAATGATCATTGAACACCTACATCAAGAATACCTAACAATCATAGCGTGTTCAGTATTTGTTTGTTACAAATGAATAACTCTATTCGAATAAAATAATCAGTACAAATGTTTATTTTCATTTCTTATTTGAGGTTTTAATCCTACGAAAATTTTTATAGTTACAGAACTGACTAAACGTGTTCACAACTGAGGTAACCACACTTTATGGACGAATTGACACTTCCATTTATACTAATATTGGTTGGATGTATGACATACTGGTGAAAGTGAAAACAAATATAAAAATAATAGAGAGCTTCGGAAAGAGAACCACAACAGAAATATAATTCGCCTACATAAAATCGAAACTATCAATGAAGATATTCGAAAGTCGTCAAAATTTCAAAATTGGTTTCCTTTAGAAGCAAAATTACTTAAAATAAGACTTTTCCTATGAACTTTGATTCTGTAGGTGATTACATTTATTTCTGACTACATTACACTTCTCTTGATGTCTACACACCTGTATTACAACAATATAAGTAAAAAAGGATTAAATAAAAAATTCCTTGACGTATTCGTGGATGTGGACTGTAGTTAAGCTTCAAACTTGGATGAAACAGTTTTTTTGTACTCCTTCTGGTGCTCAATGTTTCACGAATTTAAGTTAGTGAAACACGTATTTAGGTGGGTAGATTAAACACAGTGATAAACAAAAGTCTTTTATCGTACATAATTCTCAGGTACTGCTACATCGAAACAATTTATACTTTTATTTTCAATGTAATTTTTAAAATACTTTATGAGAATGACGTTACAGTTACTAGAATAATCCAACTTTCATGAGCTCTCTAATTAATTCCTTATAAACTGAATATACTGTTTTGTTATTTATAATCTTAACAGCCAAATAAGTATAATTGTAAGACAGTATACGTGAAGTCTATTGTTATTGTTAACCGTTGTGAAGTCTGATTATAGTCTATTTAAAAAAATATTCACCAGAATGAAAAATATAGAAACGACAGAAATGTAATTGTTTTTATTTCTTTTTTATCTGTAATCGTTGAATTGACCTACATGTTTCTTATTCTGTATACTGGGAATTCCAAATGACATTCCACCAAGAAATTCACTGAAAATAAGAAAATGACAAGAAAAAAACAGAAAATAATGTGAAAATATTTCCAACGAAGATTTGAAGGGATTACAATTCTAGCCACGTTTCTAAAATGTAATTTGGTGATTTTATCGATTAATGTGAACTTGGAATTAAAAATAACTTCTAAGTTTCATTTAGTTTTAATTAGATAAATTTATAGGTTTGATGTAAACGCAACATGCATTTTTATTATTCAACGTACAGATAATTTTCGACAGTATGGTTTTACCATTGTTCTAATGAATTAGTTACACTACAGTGAAATCTATCTTTGTAGTTTTCACTTAGATTCTCTATGATCTTACATGTACGAGCTAACGATTTGATTGGAAATGAACTTACAATTTATCTGCAGAAATATTAAAATATGTGAAAATGACCATGTGCTTCAGATAGTCAGTTATCCATTAGTGTATCGCCTTATCTGCTTCAACATGTTACTACAATTGTAAAGATTCTGAGGGCATTGTATTGATTCTTTAAAAGATTTAAATTTGGTATCAATTTAAGATTTACAGTTGGTTATTACTGAGAACTGTACTAAGTAGAGTTATGAAAATTGTTATACATAGTTTTGAATAAAAATCTGTTGTTTTGTTAGAAGACACTAGGAATTTAATCATGACCATCAAATGTTTCATTCTATCTTGTTAATCGTTTGAATTAACTAACTACTCTCAGGATAATTTATATTCATGGAGTTATATACAGGTGATACTAATTTGAACGTGTTAGTATTAAGCAGTTTAGTTGAAATGTGGGCTAGTTGCAATTGTAAAGTTTTGAAATTAAATGGCATATCAGTCAAAACTGATAACTGAATGTTTATAGGAAAACCTTCTCATGTTACTAACTTGTGTAAGTATCAAAAAATTAGATGCCAGCCATCATTTTAAAACCAACACTGAGTTTTTCAAATTAGCTTATTTGTACAAATTGTCACGAATAATAAAGTAAATAACAAATTAGCTCACCAGTCTGATTCTTTAGTTGATTGAGCATAGACCGCAAGATGAATTCTTTTACAATATTTTAATTTGTTTAAATTCAACAAAAATTCTTTATTGAAACATGGTGTTGCGGAGTTTTCAATTATTTGAGTATTTTGTTCAAATTTAATATCTTTATCGGGGGACACGCTTATCTAGAAGAACAAAAACAACATAGAACATTTTAGTCTGACACTGGAGAGTAAGTAATATAAAGGAGAATAATCCAGTATGTCAACGTTTCTTGTTTTGATATTAGTTTGGTCATATTTGTTAGCACAAGTTAATCAGCACTGAAGATTCGTCAAATACATAATCTTTCTTTGAGAAAATACATAGTTGGTTAATATGTAGAGGCTAATACGTATTACCCTTCTTGCAGTTTGACTTTGTTAGTAGCTACTGAAAGAGGTGCTCTCGTTAGAAACGATTAATCATAGTTTGTAATAGGTTTACTCGCTACCTGTTAATCAAAATGTAATGTATCATTCGGTGAATTAAAAATGAGCTACTTGCTTTTAATCATTCTAAAGATTGTGACTTGGAAAAATCTAATATCGAGTGAAGGGTTTTAGTTTCTGGACATATCAACCCAACTGTGAGATTATTAGTGTTGTTTAGTTGTTGTTATCTAGCTACATAATAAAAACGATTTCAAATGAAACTTCTTGTTCAGATAATATCGCACTGTCTAAATCAGATAGTATAGAAAGTTTAGAGAAAAGTGATTATGAAATAGACTCAGTTAAGTTATAGTAAGTTTTGTCCTTGCGCAACATATAATTCTGTCTCTTACTTTTAAATACACACTAAAGATATAAATGGACTTATGGTAATTCCCTTCTATTCTTTACAAATGCAATTAAAAATTCTTATTTAGAATAAATGAATCACTTGTGGGATGGACGGACAAGAGTTAATGATCGTCGCTATTGAGAGAAGACTGCGATTCGAGTACGATATTCCAATAACTAAACTTCGTTACGCCAATGACTAATATCGACTAATTACAAGCACCATCGACGTATATCAAAAGTCAGAACGAAGATTAGGCGGAATATTTATTAACGAAGCAACTGTCGAACGTGAGGTCGAAAGTCAAAAATCAAAATTGTAACAAGTTAAATCAATGTGTCCAATAAAAATATAAATGCAACAACCAAACAATGTATAATGTTCTGATAACAGTTCAATGCTTACACACAGAAAAGTCAAGTTGAAATTTATCGTTAACGTACAGTAATCGAACACTCAACACATTGTCACTACATTATCCCCCTCCTAGAATACGAATATAAAGTTATAAATGATATTTGTATTCGATTTTACAGCAAAAGAGTGAATTATGAAGACAGAATTGAATAATTACAATGCGACTGATATAAACGTTACAAGAAATTACTGTGATAAGAATGAACATGTTGATGAAAGATGTAAAACGAATTATTAATATTGTATAGTTTAATTATGATAGCAAATACAGCGCAAGCCTATGGCAAATAGTAATGATAATAATAATAATAGCAGTATATAAATAATACTTATATTCAATAAGCAGCAATAGTACCACAAGTATTGGTTTATGAATAAACTGACAAACATACGTGCATAACCGTGAAAGAAAAACGTTATGCAAAACACTTGATGTAGTCTGAATATGACGAAACATGTATGTAGGGATAAAATAAAAGAAATAAGGAAAATGTAGTTATGTGAAGAAAATAGTGTATTCACGAGTTGTATATATATAACTAAGTATCTCTTACAAAATATAACATTTGAGTATAGGTCAATGCAGAGTGCAGAATTATATGCGTAATATATGTAATACAATAAGGAAAGAGATGACTTAACAAATAATAATATCGACAAGGTGTTTAGGCCAATGTACATGTCTACCCGATCGTGTAATACGGGGAGTAGCTAAAGCTGATTTTCGTGACATTTCTGGCCGTTGTGAAGGTTGAAAGTTGGACGGTATGTCGGGTTGCGAAACCGGTGAATTACTTGGACTGGGAATATCGTCGTCAGAAAATGCTGGCTTAACTCTGTCGATACTGACAGCGTCTGGTTTCCCAAGCTTGTCGACAATAATAACTTTATCCGTTTTTCTTAAGACTTTATACGGGTTGTAGAGGTTTCTGCGCTCCGTTCCGTCTGACGAAAACCTGTGTGGCACCAGATAGATGTTTTGGTATGTATACCGGTTTTTGCTGTTTCCTCGGCAACGGCAATTTTAACTCCTCCATGTGCCGTCTAAGACGATGCACGTAGTTGCTTTGATCACTTGGGACTTTAGTAATCGGAGTGATTTCACCTGGTAATCTCAAAGTAGTCCCATAAACTAGCTCCGATGCAGAACAACCGATATCTTGCTTTATGGTAGCTCGTATACCTAGCATGACAATAGGGAGTTTAGTTGTCCAGTCGTTGCTAGTCATGGTAGCTGCGAGAGCATTCTTCAGCTGGCGATGTAAGCGTTCCACCATACCATTAGACATCGGATGATAAGCTGTGGTACGAATTCTCTTTACGCCTAGCAGTTCAGTAAGTTGCTGAAATAATGAACTTTCAAACTGAGCTCCTCTATCTGTTGTGATGATCACTGGAATGCCAAAATTAGAAATCCAGCCTTCTACCAATGCTTTAGTAATCGATTCTGCAGAGCTTTCTTTCATCGGGACACCTACTGGCCAACGAGTAAATCTATCAATACATGTAAAAATATAGCTGAATCCGTTAGAGGGAGGTAACGGGCCGACTACGTCGATGTGAATGTGCTCAAATCGAGAGTCAGGATGGTGAAAAGGACCGAGTGCTGAGCTTGTATGTCGTTGAATTTTAACTGATTGACAAGCATTACACGATTGAGTCCACCTGCGTACATCGCGATTCAAGTTTGGCCATATGAAACGCTCCCTAATCATATTTGTTGTAGACTTTACTCATGGGTGAGATATATTGTGCACACTTTCAAAGATGCTACGTCGGAGATGTGGTATGTATGGTCTATACCTGCCCGTTGAGACATCACAAACTATTTTCACATTATCAATCAGTATTTCTTCGAAAACTAAGGACGTTGTACTGGAAGATCTTAGTCGAGCTAATTCATCATCGCTTTGCTGTAACTGTGATAACCTATTGCAATCTACATTAGCAGGTTTAAAGGTGATTGACGATACTCTGGAAAGAGCATCTGCAACCTCATTCCTCTTGCCTTTGATATACTGAATGTCAGACGTGAATTGCAAAATAAATTCGAGGTGTCGGATTTCTCGCGGGGTATATCTATCATGATTCGTTGTAAGGGCTTTTGTTAACGGTTTGTGATCCGTGAAAATTGTAAATGCAGAACCTTCTAACATATGTCTGAAATGTTTAATAGCGAGATACATGGCTAAAAGTTCACGGCCGAAAGTACTGTAACGCGTCTGAGTGTCGTTTAACCTTTTGGAGAAAAATGATAAAGGTTGCCACTGACCATCAACTCGCTGTTGAAGTACGGCTCCTACTGCTATGTTAGATGCATCGGTACTAAGGGCTAAGGGAGCATTGTGATTCCGTCGTGCTAATAGCGTTGCAGAACTTAAAATGCCTTTCAACTGCTCGAAAGCTTTGATAGCTGACTCCGTCATAATGAACGACCTGGAGTGTCCTCTTAATAGGTCAGTCAATGGCTGGTCTACTTGTGCACAATGTGGTATGAAACGTCGATAGTAGTTTACCAAGCCAAGAAATTGGCGTAGCTTCTTAAAGGATTCCGGTACAGGGTAATTATTAACAACTTCTACGTTTGCCGGAATTGGTGTAATCCCTTGAGAGTTCACCACGTGTCCCAGGAACTGAAGTGAGCTTTTGCCGAATTCACACTTTTCAGGATTAACAACTATTCCATATGCACTTAATCTTTGGAAAAGCTGTCGCAAGTGCTGTAAGTGTTCATCTGCAGTAGAACTAGCTACTAGTAAATCATCAATATATGCATACACAAAATTTAGTCCTCGAAGCACTGTATCAATGAACCGTTGAAAGGTTTGTGCCGCATTAATAAGCCCAAAGGGCATGCAAAGGAATTCGTACAGCCCAAAGGGTGTTGTAATCGCCGTCTTGCAGATATCAGCAGGTGCTACTGGAATCTGATAATAGGCTCGAACTAGATCAATCTTAGAAAAAATCGTAGTACCAGAAACGTTATTAACGAAATCCTGTATATGGGGGATCGGATATCTATTGGCAATAGTTTGCTTGTTCAAAGCACGATAGTCGCCGCAAGGTCGCATCTCCCCGTTCTTTTTTGGGACCATGTGTAGTGGGGACGCCCACGCACTGTTTGAAGGACGGATGACATCTAACTGAAGTAGCTTATCAAACTCTGCATCGGCAATCGATAGGCGTTTAGGATCTAGTCGTCGTGGTCGAAAGTGGACCGGTGGTCCTGTTGTGTCTATGTGGTGCACTATATCATGCTTCACCTCCTTATTACCATATACCGCGCTTAGTAACTCAAAGAATTCCTTTAGTAGAGCCGAATAAGGACAGATTGGAGTCTGCTGTGCCACCACTAGGGATAGAGATGGGAAATCGGTAACTATTCCCTTGATAAAAACCTTATGACCAACACTGAGTAACTTATGTCGCCTCACATCAACCAGTAAGTTGTAATGCTGTAAGAAATCGATGCAAATGATTGGAGCCATAACCTCTGCAATGATAAAATCCCATTTAAAAGAGGTATCCAACCCAATGTTAAGCTCTATATGTCGATGCCCATATGTTCTAATTGCTGACGTGTTAGCTGCACGTAAAACAACATTAGGGTTTATGTTTTCCTTTTCCGAGTCTGTGGGTGGTACCACGCTTACTTCCGCTCCGGTATCCACCAAGAATAGTGTACCTGTGTCTTTGTCCGTCACATAGAATAAACGACTGTCTGGAACAACTTTGCCGGTGGTAGCAGCCGTCACTGACCACTGGCTCTGCTGTTTTCCGGAATGTTAGAAGTAACTGCATGGTGAAATGCACTGTCTGGCCCTGTTACCAAATTTGCGATGATACCAGCAAAATACTAGCCGTATCAGCTCTAACTGGGGAATACCGGTGCCTACCTAAGGATTTACTTCGCCGCCGACGAGGTGAATAGTGTCGTACCCCCATGGAGCGTATTTCTTTACATAATGCATCGATTTTCCTTAACAACACGTCACATCTGTCCATCATGGGTGGCTTGTCGATAGTTTCAACAGCTTGGCAATAAGTGCGTTCATATATACGATCTGATATCATCGCGAGTTCATCCATGCTGGCGGTACTATCCTCAACAGCTAAAATCTGTTGTATGCTCGGTGGTAGCTTGCGGAGCCATAGCTGGTAAAATAATCTTTTATCAACAATTCTATAACCTAACATCGTCCACATATGGTTTTTTAGCTGCGACGGAGTTCTGTCCCCCAAACGCACGTTGCTAAACAGGTGCTCGGTAGTTTGGTAATCTGACAGCGACATTACTTTAATTACTGTCTGTTTCAAATGATCATAAGGAGCGTCAGTAGGAGGTGACAGTAACATTTCACACACTTGATCTGCTACCTCATCTGGAAGACTAGTGCTAGCATAACCAAACATGCGTTTTTGCCACGTTATATTGTTTGCTGCAAAGTAATTTTCTAAACGTCCAAACCATAACGCTGGGTCACTGGACTTAAAAGGTGGAACCGAAAGGTTGATATTAGAAACAGGAGTGTTGTCAAAATAAGCGGAAATATCGTGGTTAGAAGACATATCAGTGCGTAAAGGTTGTGAGCAATGAAAATTATAATACAATGCGTGTCAAAATAACCGGTAAAAAAGAAAATACAGTACTAAAGTAATGTGACACTTGGTTAAAAAAAATAATCGGAACGGACTCACTTAGTCAGGATATAGCAGGTTGAAAAGGTGAAATATATATCCATATACAATGTTTAACATAAATATACTTAGATCCACGAGTATAAATGTTAGTGCGGTCAGTAAATGTTAAACAAATAATTCCAACAAATATGATGCAGTAGAGGATATGATTGTATATGTTCAAGTTTCGGCGAATGTATAAGTTTGGAATATCTGGATATATATTGTGATTACACAGGAATAATGCAGGTAGTCGGTGTACACAGTTAAATATATCCACAATAGTTGCAAGGTTTGAGTTGGCTCACCAGCTTTGTGGGATGGACGGACAAGAGTTAATAATCGTCGCTATTGAGAGAAGACTGCGATTCGAGTACGATATTCCAATAACTAAACTTCGTTACGCCAATGACTAACATCGACTAATTACAAGCACCATCGACGTATATCAAAAGTCAGAACGAAGATTAGGCGGAATATTTATTAACGAAGCAACTGTCGAACGTGAGGTCGAAAGTCAAAAATCAAAATTGTAACAAGTTAAATCAATGTGTCCAATAAAAATATAAATGCAACAACCAAACAATGTATAATGTTCTGATAACAGTTCAATGCTTACACACAGAAAAGTCAAGTTGAAATTTATCGTTAACGTACAGTAATCGAACACTCAATACATTGTCACTACACACTAAAGCTTTACTATATGACAATACGGGAACAATAAGTCAAAAATGAATGGTAATACTAGTAATAATTAAGGAACAAATCATTTGGATTTATTTAATGAAACATACCAAACACTTACTCTGACGAAGGAATTGCAACCTGAACCAGTGACCGTACGCAGTCCTTTGGCTTCAATTACTAGAATATGGGAAATTATGTATTCGACTCACTTGAAACATTTTACGAATAATAAAAATACATAATTCAATGATAAACACCCATAGGGTCAGGAACAATAGGAAATTAATTCAGAGAAGAGAATCTCTCACGTAATTAATGTGTTATTAGGCATCGTGTTGTTATTATATTTCTGCAAAATAGTTAATAAATATGGCATAAAACTATGAAGCCGAATAACTGCATACATTAAGAAAACTAAACCACCTCTATTGATTATCATTAGAATATTTCGTTGTTCATTTCAAGGCGTAATGGATACACTATAAGTTTTAATTTGATAAATCCAAAAAATATAACCAACTTTCGTAAAGTTGACAAAATTTGCTTTAAAACTGTTAAATGATATACATATCAGGGAATTTTTAACACAATTCCTAAATTATCATCAAGAGCACATAGCTTTAGAATGTTACCAGCTCTCTATTGTTTTTAAGACAATGTTATTTAAAACAATACAATATATATGTCACCTCCTTTCAAAATTGTTTTGATCTGGACGATCAAATTATATGCGCGATCTACGTTTTTGTGTTGGTTTATAAGCCCTGTTAATGTAGAACCGTATAACGGCTTCAAGTAGTAACTTTTAATGAAAGTTGTTTCACCTCTAAGTGTATTTGAGCATAATGTTTTTAAAGTACTTTTCACGTTTTGACTATTACAGTTGTGTCTATATGAGGCTGCTGAGTAATTGGTTCTAACTATTATTTAAAATTAAGTGTCATATCGAAAAAAATGCATAAGACAGGAAGTTTTTGAGATTTCAAGTAAAAATTAACGGGAAACATATCCATCCATCTATATAAAGCAGTAGTTAATGCACCAGGAAAATAACTAAAATTTTACTGGTCAAAGTAATCTGATAGTGTCACTATTTTTTATGCAAACAGTGTGGGCTAAAGTCTATGGCATAAAGTTATAGTTTATGAAATAATTACTTTTACAGCGCATTTACTTGCATGTGCATTACCTTGATTGTTTCCGTTACTCGATACTAATGGCTTGCTTAGTGACTAATAGACCTATTGTTTTTTTCCATGAATACAAAACACTTATGAAGTTCTTTTGTTATAAATGAGCTATTGTCAAGTTAGTTGGCTGGAATAAGCTTTTAAATCAAGAATATGTACAGTTTTGTATGCCTCTTTCAATAAACATCTATTGTGACAAATGAATCCAAAATTAATAAATATGAACTAAAAATACAGTCAACACAATAATGAATATTATTCATTTTTAAATTGTCGCTAGTCATGATTCCACACAAAATAACCGTTGCCAATAAGTAAATTAAATTTAAAGGTATTTATCGCTTTGTTTAAGATAATATAATATTCAATTGATATAGATAATATCTTAGTTATGCTATCCTAAGACGTAATCATAAGGCTCAACAACCCAATTGGTTTTCAATATCACCTGCACATGATGATCACTTGTAAATAAATTCTTTGAAATGTTTGATGCATAAAGCTCAGTAACCACAAGCTTGAAAATAACATAGTTAAAAATTCGCATAGTTTTCTGAGGTATACAAAAGTGAATCGCGCTAACTACAGATTGTGGTGATAAGTAATCGCATCTCAGTATATACCACATACTATTTAATAGTGATTTTTACGTAAAGTGTTTATGGTAAATTGCTTAATTTTTTCATTATGAAATTGCTTCAAGTTTTGTAATTCATTTAAAGGAGTTAGTGTAAATGTTCTAAGAAGATTTTGTTGAATTGGAATTAATTGAATAATAAAATTTGAAAAGGAAAGCCATTTTATGCAAATGAATTAGTTGTCACAAGAAAGTCAAGAATGACACGACAAGCTAAACCTATTTAGCATAAGTATTTCAAACATTGTTGAGTATTTACATCTGGTGAATTTTGTGTAGTGGTAACAACGTCAGCAGCATGAATAAAAAAATAAAGGTAAGTAATTTAAACCATCCCTTTGAGATGATCAACGAGAAAAAATTATGGGCAAATTAGCGCAGAAAATGTTCTTTTTGTCGATATCATTTACTATAGGTGTACAATCATATATATAGTAATTTCTACAAGACACTTGTCGATTAAAAAATGAAAAGCGAAATCATAACAAGTTACTTAGAAATTTCAAGAGTCAAAAGAAACACAAGTGTGCTAGGCAATTGTCTGAATGAAGAAAAACTGTACTAAGTTGAAATTAACATACAGATTGGAAAAATGACTGATAATTATCCACTTGACCATTAAGATGAAGCACCACGTGCCAAAGATAGATGTAGCAATTACGAAAAGATAGAAGAGGTTTATAAGATTTTTTTAATAACGTGATAGAAATTAAAGAAAATACATCAAAACTGATCCAAAGTAATAATAAATGAATGAATAGGAATTAGAGCCAGAATAAATTTAGTGATTGGATGTACTTTTTCGAGCGCATCGATCAAGTTTGAACTTCCAGCTTGCCAAGGCTTTAGCGCTGAATAGGATGTTCATTCGTGCCCACTTTTCAGACGAATCGCTTTTTACACCAATCAATGCCTGTTACCCTCCATGGAGCATAGGTTGCTAACCAACATTCTCCAACCAACTCTGTCCTGGGCAGTCCAATCTAATTATTTCACATTTTTGTTCTTTATTCTCGTGTCTGCCTCCGATGTGTCCATGGGTCTTTTTCATTTCCTCTGGCCGTAAAGATTCTAAGTTCGTACATATTTTGTGATGTAGTTTAGTGATTTCCTCAATATGAGTCCTATCAACCTCCAGCGTCTTTTAATTATTTCTTCCTCAATTGGAAGCTGATTTGTTCTCTGCCACAAAAGGTTGTTGTTGATGGTATCTTACCAACGGATCCTAAGTATCTTTCGTAAACAGATGTTTATAAACACCTGTATCTTTTGAAGGATGCTTTTCATAGTTCTCCGTACAAGTTTCAGCTCCATACAATAGAACAATCTTCATAGTTTGTGTTGACAATTATGACTTTGAAATTGGCTGACAGTTGGTTTGAGTTCCAGATGCTTTACAGTTGTAGAACTGCTGCCCTTGCCGTTTTCAATCCGTGTCTTCACATCTGCATCACACCCTCCATTTTTATCGATGGTGCTGCCCAAGTATGTGAAGGCTTCAACATCTTCCAGAATTTAATTTAGCCGTCAAGTGAAATTGCGTTAATGTTCGTTGTTTTGAATCGAAGAATCTTACTTTTCCCTTCGTGTATGTTCAGGCTTACTGCTGCAGAGGCTGCTGTTACATTGTTCGTTTTCACCTTTATTTAATGCTGTGTGTGGGATAGAAGAGGTAGATCATCTGTAAAGTCTAAGTCATCTAGTTGCATCGATGTTGTCCATTGTACTCCGAGAGTGTCTTAAGATGGTGCAGTCTTCATGATCCAATCAACCACCAGCAGAAAGGGGAAGGGTGAGAGAAAGCAGACTTGTCTGACACCGGTCTTCACTCCGAATCAATCTATGATGAAAGTTTACAAATCATGTTAACAAAAAATCAATACAACTTGATAAAATGAACAATTGTATTTCTAGGGATTTCGAATCCCTAACACTTCAATGCACGATTTTACAATCTAGTCCGTCGTATGAATTACATAAAATGTTGACTATCTTTTCGAGTACGTTATAATGTCGTAGAAGGCTCCATAATATTCTCCTGCCTACCTGTTTTGTTGTTAATACACCAGTGATTGGTTTGCCAGCCTTGTTCTCAATTGGCTGTTTTGGCTTATTGAATTTTCCATCTAGTTTCTTCGTCGTATCGTATATGTGTCGCATGTTTCTTCCTCTTGCAGCTTTCTCCGCCATCATTGCTAGGTCCTCCACATATTTTTCTTTATCCAACCGTGTGCTCATTTTTACATACTTGTTGACTTCCACGTATTCGGTCTATGCCTTGGCTTTCTCTGTTCTTGTCTGGAAGTTATTAATTGCTGTCTTCTTGCTCCCCCTCTCTTGGATCTTGTTCAGAGTACCAACAGAAATCCATTCTTTATGGTGATGATCCTTGCGACCATAAACCTGCTTACATGTTGAAGTTATTGTTTACTTGATCTCTTTCCAGTTGTCCTCCATAGTAGTTCCATCTTCTTCTAGTAGATCATGAAACTTATTGTTGAGAGTTATTTTAAATTCGTTGAGTTTATTAGTATTTCCGAGAAGGGCTGTGTTAAACCTTTGTAAAACTGCTCTCCAGTTGTCTAGTGCCTCTCCAGCTTCAGTTTCATTTTAGCTAATACCGGGTGGTGATCTAAAGCTGTGTCAGCTCCTCTTCTTGTTCTTACGTCTTCCATAGTCCTTCTAAACTTCTTATTGATGCAGATGTGGTCGATTTGGTTTTCGGTATTGTGATCCGATAAAACCTATGTTGCTCTGTGTAAGCATTTGTTGGTGTGAGTATGGTGCCACCTACATTCATTTTGTTGAAGGCACATAAGTATGCAAATCATTCACCGTTTTCGTTCCTTGACTCAGTCCATGTCATCCCACGATGTCTTCATATCCGGTGTTGTCCACTCCAACCTTGGCGTTTAGGTCTCTCATAAGAATGGTCAGGTCCTTGGCTGAGCATTTCTCGACGATTGACTGCAGCCTTGCATAGAAATGGTCTTTGTCGTCTTCGTGGCTGTCGTTGGTGGGTGTATAGCACTGACATGACATTCATTGTAT
Source organism: Schistosoma mekongi (assembly GCA_034768735.1). Lineage (NCBI taxonomy): Eukaryota > Metazoa > Platyhelminthes > Trematoda > Strigeidida > Schistosomatidae > Schistosoma > Schistosoma mekongi. Next base: position 14,230,673 of record CM068312.1, on the reverse strand, counting down.
TCTCTTCCTTCTTTGTCTTGAAGAAGGCTTTGATGATCCTAGGTCCATGAGGTTCGCATCCTACAATAGCCTTCCATGCTTCTTGGGGTATCATTAGTGCTACCCCTTGTGTGTGGGGGGCGTTTTCTTCTTCGTGGCCGGAGTATAAAAGCACATCTCCCGAGGATAATCATTGCTGTCCAGCTTGTAACCAATGCGTTTCGCTTATTCTAAGTGTCTATAGGTCGTATCTTTTCATTTCTTCAGCTATTTGCATGGTTCTCCTTGTCTCGCACATCGTGCGATTATTCCATGTACCTACATTAATTGTTGCTTTGGTTGTCAGAAGAGGCATCGTTCGCATGACTTCCGAAGAAACTCGGCTTTCACCTTGAGGCGTCATAACTCTTCGAAATGAAGACGTTCCAACTCCCAGGTCAATGTTAAAATGGTTATAAAGGTTTTTTTCTGGTTATCCTCATTTTAGGCAGGTTGATTTTTACGGGATGTGTTCTCTAACCCCATGATTAACCCTTTTCCTTTGTTTGGTCTTAGGACCGGCACCAACTATAGGAGAAGGGAATCCAAAGGGAGTTGCTTAACAACATAAATAGTACTAAAGGACGGTTCTAGAGGAGCAACGTTGCTTAAGTTGACCAGGTGTCCTTGTACTGAGCTTGTGATAGACTTGTATTTACCTTCCTAGCGCCGTATCGGGAAATGTAAAGTGTTCGCTTTATGCGGTCAATATAACGAGCACCACAGTAACTAGTAAATTTTTTATGAATGATATAAGGCTTTTCTCCGCTACTTATCTGATCATTAAGGTGATTAATTAAGGTGATTTCTTGAAATGAGATACAGAAATTGTATGTTACCTGGTGATATGAAGAATGATGCTGGATGGATATTAAAAGAACACAAAAATATATAAGGTTTTTTAAACTTGTAACATGTCTATTGACCTTATTGAAATCTCTTATTAATGAATTAGTATAAATGAAACCATATGAATTAAAGTTTCCATAGCTTATAGAGTTATAATTGTAGGATACATTTTTCTAATTATTGTTTTAACATGTCTACCATTCTGGAAATAGCATAATGGACCAGCATTTACGTTAGATTTCCATTTTGAAACTATTTGAATAAATGTCAAAAATATAAGAAACTTCCTATTGCGATGTAACAAATTGAGACAAGTGATTAGCTCTATGATCTTACTCGCAGGAAATATGACTTTGTCTTTTTAAAACGCATTTTTAGTTAATATGAATTTTGTTTTCCATGAAATGTCACAGTAACTGTTGTTATGATCTTTTACATTCTAAAGTTATTACGAAACAGCCATAAACCTCTCGTCCCGTTGTCTATACATACATTGCTACTTCGTATTTTCACTGTTTGCCACCTATTTTACGTGATACCCTGTAATCCGATACGTGGGGGCCTTTAGTCTGACATATTTGCGTCTGCACTGACTCTTTGGAAGCTATTTCGCTACATTTTCTCACACCATAGAGACATTTTTCCAAGTATCCTGCTTCGACTGATCACTACCTACATGTCTGTTCACAGCCTGTTAAGTTTGAGTTTGATTGGCTTCTTAACAAAACAAGAACAAAGACATTTCAATTCTAAATTTAGAATATTCACTGCCACCAAAAGTGTACTTAATTAACTTATCCGCTTGACTGAACCCTATTATAACTATTCACTTGACAGTTTGGTATGACGTTTGAGTTTTCATTTATTTTATCACTGTATTCTGATGGTTACTGACTTTTAATACAGACTTTAGCGAACTATGAAAAGTCACTAATAATAAGCACCTTAGTTCTGGTTATGGTCCGAAAGTTCCCGTAGGATGTAACCATTGTTATTAAGTTACATTCGGAGAGGAAATTATTTATTAGTATCAGGCCTTGCGAAAATTATTGAATTTATTAACTTTGCATAACAGAATGACTTTAGTTAGGTAAGTATTGAAAGCAGAGTGCGCTGCACAGCGTTTTTGTCAGCACAAATAATTTACCAAGATTACGGATCCAGAGAAGCTCTTAGGTTGGAACGCAGGAGATTTAAGCTCCCGACAACTGGTCAACAATTAACTACTTAATAGCCAGATTAGACATCGTTCGTGTGTGTATATGACAGCCGTCAGACCAAGATGAAATATCTATTTAGTTTTTCTAGCTTTAATACGTTTACGCAGTTTATGTCACTTCTGTTATATAGAACATATAAAACATATAGATTGAACCTGTAGTTCTATCTTCTGGAGGATTAGGTATGTATATAATGATTATGAGGGCATCAAATAATTGGCTTATGCTTTTCGCATATTTTGATATAGCCTGCACAGTTTATGAACTATAGTTAATGAGTTAATTATTTATGACTCAGTTTTTATTCACGTGTACCTTGGTTTTATGCTGACTGTATTTTCCTTTTGATGGTACTGCACTATTTAGAAATTAGGTTCGAACTTATGCAACTTTGTGTTATGAATATGCAATTATGAGTGCACTGTAACTCTTTTTTACCTCATAAATGAAGCCCTTGAAGACAGAGAGAATGTGTGTGCAATAATGAATGTTACAATAATCAATTATAGTTTTAATGGACGTGAATGTTCATAATTTATTAGATAAATAAAAGTTATTTAGGTTATTAGATAACAAATTAGACAAAACAATAGTAAAATAAGTTCGTTATGAAAATCCCCTTCGAATAATGGAAGATATTTTCAAAAAAATAAAACACCTCCGAAAAGTATGAAATAGATTATTCTTATTTTATATATGCAGAAATAAACTGTAGTGATAGTAAACAAATTCAAAAATTTAGTTACTTATGGTTTCTATTGCAAATCATTATTTGTTAAACTAATATAATTAATTGTTTAAAAATTCCCAAGCTTATGAAAAACAAAGACGTTTGAACGAAGAATATTCTCTTCGATAAATGCTCATCAGGTTCTACGTTCCACAAGTTACATGATGATGATTATTTCAACATTAACATTCGTATTTTACAAATAATTTGAAGAGATAAAGTTTGTATCAAAATTATCCTTGATATCTAAATGATGTTATATCTGCCTTAGAACTGGCTATTTTTGTCACTAATAATTTTAAACTAATAAATGGAGAACATGATTAGCATTTATCGAAAAGAATATTCTTCGTTCAAACGTCTTTGTTTTTAATACATTTAATTCATTACTCTAAACATACTCTGATTTCTATAATTACATTTTAAGGTTATTTCCTTACAAGTGAATATTTATACAATGTAGTTTTCTGTTTATTAATTAGTTATTTATTTTAATGTATCAATTATAATTACGTGAATAATAAATTGGAATAAGTTCAATATCACGTTTGAAATCACACTAAACTTCATTATTATTAAAGAAAAAACAATATTCATTTATAAAAATGAAGCAAGAATAAAAAAGTGCATTCAACTAACCGTGTAATTTAATTAAATGACTTTGATATTCTATATTCAATCGAAGTTTACCTAACAATAGAAAGAAAAAATAAATTAAAGAAATTTACATGCAATAATGTCATGACAACAAAATTTTAATTGTTTTACTTTGAAGATGAAAATGTCAAAATTTTAGCATCAGTTTATTTTTGCTTCATTTGAACGGTTGTAGTCGTAAAATTTTACAAAATATTTTATGAAAACTATCTGTCTGATAAAAAAATTGAATGTATTTGTAAAATTCTGACTATTGCTGTATTAATTTGAGTCGGTTCTTCACAGAATGAACAAACAAATCAAATTAAAATGGGTTCATATAGTACAGAAGAACAAATAAATAAAATATTACTTTAGAAGCTAACCATTAAGACAGATGTAGTTACATAATTGACATATCAAAGATCAAAGCAGTGTATATGTATTAATCTGAGCAGTAGGAGAGGATGACATATATTTATAATGTGGAAAGGAACAGTTAATTTGTGATTATGTTTAAATGATGTAATTGGAAGTATGGGTTAGATGTGTGATTGTTTGAAAAATCGTCTAACTTGAATAAATCAAGTACACTTCTTTCTTATTTAGCTCTGTTGGACTGGGCAATAAACAAAAAGCCACAGTTCCTAGATTTTCTTTTCAACTGGAGAAGCCTTTTAGAATTATTATATTTGTTTAAATATTAGTTTATTGGTTATTAAAAATAGTGTTTACTATTATTGTTGATTTGATTTGAAGTATCCCATGATCTACATAATTAATAGGTAGTCTTGGTAAATAGTTTAGATTGTTTGGCTCCCTAAAAAAGGTTTTGGGGAAGACTCTCTAGCACAGAAGGCATCACCATCGATACAACTTCGTCTCTAGACATAGAATTATGTGGAGTTGAGAGGAATCTTTTTATTTGCTCAAACCAAAGCAATGTTAACAGTATCTGTTGTTTCGTAGATGGCCTTCATATTGTATAGTTTGACAACTCGTTCTACTCTTTCAGTCTTGCCGTTACAGTGAAAAAACTAACTGGGCATACAATGGTGAAAACAGTATGTCATAAAATATTACATACATTACTTCCAATCATCAATTTGCACATCCTCCGCGTTCTCTAGGCTTTGTCGTTTATTAGCTTGCTTCTCTTGGTTGTTCTCGATTCTCCTGTGTACTTTAATCATGCTTTACTCCTTGCCACCTCGAAATTCGCCTTGTATGCTGTTTACTGATTCTTCCTAATTTCCTGTGACACTCTGCTACCTACTACTTATTGATGACCTTATAAGTAGCATCCACCACAGAACCACTATACTAATCCAAACAGATATATTTGTCAGGTGATTAATCCGTTTCAAGATATTATTATTAATGTTAGTAGGAAATCATTAATTCTTGATTTATTTGTCATATTCTTCATTTAGTTTTCGTTATCATAACTTGGTGTTTATTTACTGGATAATTTTCTTCGGCAACTTCTAGTTGGATACTGGAATCTCATTAAGTTCTGAAGCCATATATAATACTTTCCCATAGAAAGACCTATTTACTTGTTTTCATTTAGTTTGGATCCAATTAGTAACGTATAAAAACATGATATCATTAGGGAACGGAACTAAAAATTTAAGTCCTCTTCTGAAACCCGGTGGCATTCTTCTTTTATTACCCTACATTTATCCTACGTACGGTCAGTCAGGTAACAAAAGTCTAGCCAGTACATGAGAAGAGCTTATATTAAGGGAATATACAGCTCATTATGCACATTTCCAAGCAATATAAATTCATAATTACTAATTGAATAGTTCTTGCTTATTGACCGATAGAAGAACTGAATATATAATCTAAGGGTAGAAACAGCATTAGTGAACTGGGTACGTTGATGTATACTTTAGACGTTAGTTATAGATACCTTAATTGCTTAGATATAGAGGAAGAACAGTCCGGAGAATTCAGATTTTGTTATGTGAAAACTAATCTATACCAAGTTATATTAAACGTGATCAATGTAAAACATTAAATTATGGATAGTTATTATTACCTAATATTAAATTCATATCCCCTTGTTAAATCTTGCGTTTTTATTTTTAATAAATCCGTTGTAAACTACATAAATCCTGGGGATTTTTCTAAGACTTCGGAAGTGTGAAATGTATGTTTGCAGTACTAATTTGCACGTAGTTCAACCCGTAAAATCATGTAATATAGATGTGTCCGATGTAAACTATAGCGTGTAATTTATGGATGATTTCATATTATAAACTTATTTATTCTTTCACACCATTCGTTTAGTGCTATTATATTAATAGAGTCATCGAATGCGTCAAAAGCGAACGTACATTTTGATACGAAGTAAGTAATAAATTGGGGTACTCAAAGAACTATTCTAATGAATCTAAACAAGATTGTATCAAAATAAACTTACACATTAAAACAAACTCCAAACTAATAATCCTACCAGAAGAATTAACAAAATTTTCAACTTAAAACCAAGAGCGATCAACTTATGAGTGCAATGTGATATACATATTAAGTTGGCCAGTCTAATTTTATTTGATAACTTATGATTCATACTTGAATGATTTTCAAAAAGGGCTGATAAATCTATAGTTTCTTATCGTGATGCTTAAAGGTATCTTTTTTTAAATTGTTATACATATTAGAATCTACCACAAACAGTTTCATTTAGTAGCAAAATCAAAGATACTACTAATTATGGTTGTTATCTACCACAGCGATTTCTAACAGAATATCATCGATCTACTGGAGACAATTTCAACAAATACCGATGTCAGAGAAGCAATTGGACTTAAGATAATCTGTTCAGGCATGTGCCTATTAAACAAATAGCTAATTTTATGAAGCAAAAACATTTCTTTTGGTAATTTTCTTGCTAACACACCAATTAACATGATATTCACAGTTTTAAAAAGGCACGTTAAGACGTGGCTCGATCAGCTGTTACAGAATTCTGGAAGCATATAGTTAATTATACTTACTGAGTCAACTATATTTCTGTTTGGTGTGTTATTGGTCTGTCGTTTAGGATAAGAAACCACTTTAATAAGCAGCAAATCACAACAAGAAATTGACAAACTGAGCAGTAGAATATAATCTTTATTAAAGCATGTGTTCTGAGATCTAAATCTGACGTGATGCGCTGTATTACAGTGAGCATGCTTATAACGGACATTTTTGGACAACTCATACCGGTCCACTCCATGCCAAACGCCACCGCGTTTACCATTAGGCTACTGTGCCCAGAGAGTCACACATGTGTATCACAAGCTTATTCTAATTATAACTTGCAATTGTCGATGAAACAATGTATTATGTGCTATACCATTTAGATTCTGTAAATTGCAAATTTTTTTTGTTTCAGTCAGTGAGAAGATTTTAATTTGTAGATAAACATTTGTGAATTTATTTATTCTTTCTTCCATTAACTTCTCTATTTCTACAAGTTGTAGAAAAAGCAAATCAATAAATTAGAGAGGATGATCGTCGCGCTACATATCACAAATTGATGGAAGTGGGAATTCTACCACTGGATGCCGACCCAGTGGTGAAGATGGTTAGGCGTTCGCGTCAACCTGAAGCCCCTGGTGCGGAATCTGGGGTGATGAGTTCCACACTATAACGAAACAGCTGTCCAGTGCTCCCTGGTTTTCACTGGTGCTCTGCCAACATCAATCTGTGATATATTCAATCAAATAAAATTAGAGAGTATTAATAATAATAATAGTAATAATAATAATAAAGGTAATAATAATTATTAATATGGCATGATTACAAGCGAAAAGAGGGGTTTTAAATGTTTAAAATATCCTCACTATCTTTTAAAATTAGACGAAGTAACAGCAAAAAACCAAAAAACTGTTTTAATTTATGAGAACAATTCTGGAATACACTTAAAACTATTACTAGTCAAGCTGTGTATACGTATGTGTAGTCGTGTGTTTGTGCGTATTAGAACAGTTGATTAAGGTTAAACATTTACAGATTTATGTAATCTTGAATAATCATTAGAATGGAATATAGGTCACTCAACATTCCTCATCACACAACAAACTGCATCCTACTTTGTCCTACAATCATTAATATTTTGCAGATAAATACTATCTATTTAGTGTAACATTTAAAGTATGATATAGCAATGCACTTTGGTGAATGGTAATTCGAGAATGTGAAACAATTGGTAAATTTTTATTTTTGATTTAAGGGGAAAACCAGTAAACACTATACAGATGTTTGATTAGAAATTTTATCAAATGATGAATAATGTATGCATGAAGTCAACGAAATCATATTGACAGCATTATCGGTAATTATAGTGATATGAGGTGATGCACTATCTAAAATTAAAATCTTTGTTAAACGCAGCTTCAAAATGTTACAACAAAATCGATAGGTTGATATCTGGTGACAGTTGTCGTGATTCAATAGGAATGTCCCACAATTTTTTTCATACATATGTGAAAATTTGTACTTGATGTAAAATCTTTCTTTAAATTAACAGGAAAATATCATACTAAATGATTAGTGAAACGAGGAAGAAACATGAAAAACAGTTAGGCTTTGAAAGAAACTACAAAAGAGAAATGCAGGCATGTACATATGTAATAAATGGAAGCTAAAACGCTATTGTAACAGCTATCTATAGGTAAAAGTGAAATCAATGGTTTCATTTCAAACACATGGATATTCTTCATCACCATTTATTTATCTGCATATACGTCGCATAATTCGTTAGAGTATTAGCTTATATATATATATATATATATATATATATATTCGTTTTATAAACCAGATCGTAGTGGCGTGTCCTTGAAATAAGCGAATATCTATTCAACCAAAACAAATTTCCTTAATTGTAAATTAAGTAAATAATCCTTTTTATTATAGGTTAGATATACATAATTCTCTATCTAATAAAAGTTAGAAGTGGCTTGTTCAAAACTTTGAGACTAAGCAAACTGATCGTTAACAAAAGCGTAAAATACATTTCTGATTTCACTTGCAGATCATAAAACATGAATTTAAACGGTAAACGTATGTTATTCTCAGATACTACTTCTCTGTTCAAAAATGTAAATATAACATACACAGTTGACTGTGTATGTCAACAGAGATTATAAAAGCAAATAAGTATTAACAGTCTGAAGGTAAATTTCAAAGATTTCATTTTAAGACGTAAACTAAATGTCTATTTTGTTTTCCTTGATACATAATACAGAAAAATGGATAAAATAGTGAATGGCTGTCATTTAGGCCAGACCTTATCAGGTTTTTCCTTTGAAAAGTGGAAAATGGATCCCCTCAAGGACACGTTGGATAAATTTTATTCTAACTGTCGTTACTTTAATGACACTCTTACTGTTGTCTATCAGAATGTATCCAGAGATGGACTATTAATGGAGTTTAACAATGTACACCCATAACTCTTACTTATGAGTACAAATGCCATAATAAATTGTATTTCTCCGAAATGTTATTAAACAGACAGGTAAATGGATTAATTATGAGAAATGCATACTAAATTATATCAATATAAACAAATACACACATATTTAGCTTCACACTGATCTGGTACAAAAGAAATTTGGTTAGATGTCCTACTTAAAGAGCACAGCAGATCTACTCAAAGGACACCATAAAGTATGAATCAAAGCTTATCAGTAATATACTGACCAAATAAAAGTACCCGAAGACATATTTAAAGAATAAGAACGCAGTAAACAAAATGTCGGACAAAAACTCTTAGTAAAAAGTGGTTATTCCTGAAATTCTAGCTCATTTGGTAGATAGTAGGCATTAGCTGAGAAAATCAAATCCCTTAAGGTAATATACTGTATGTCATCACAATTGCCTAATGGAGTCTAAAATTATTTATTACGCAGAGAAGATTCTATAAGCTTCTGAACAAACTATTCTACTCTGTGTTCTGACGAGATTTGTGATGCGCAACTCTTCATTGGTCAAATAAAATTTGATGAATGATTTCCTGATTTCCCACATCTTTTGTTTCTTCCTCATCCCCCCTTTCACATACCGTTCGCATCACCCATATGAGCTATCTATTTACGCTCCCTATTACAATTATAAGTTAATAAGCTTATTTTCTCAAGTTTTACTTCACTTCTCGCAATGATATATCTATTTAAGTTGTTTTATTTCTTTTATCAGTATTATAATACCTGTCCTCTTACTGTCGGTAGCACTTTTCACGTATTATCATCATTAGCTACGTAATCCATTCGTTTCATTGTGATGATCGACTTGATTGTTCTAACATTTTGCATTTTCCGTATACTGCTATATAGTAGAGTAAAATTTGATGATAATCTAATTGGAAGCAGTATTTTTTGTTTACGTATGTTGTACTAATTTACTTGATAGGAATCACTAACATTTCAAAGATTACAGTTAACTTGAAGTGAAAGTAAGAGGTATGTAGCATACTGTCATAAGACAATCTCATTTATAACACAAATGTTTAATATGACTATGCACAGTTTCTTACCTTTACATGATGAAAGTACATCAAGTGGTGAGCGAAATATACGCGTACTACACTGATTTGGGTGCCTCATGGCTGAATATGATCTAATGCAGGTATATTTCTCTGCACAGACAGGCTTGCCACATTTATCACGTCTAATTTTGACAACATTATTATTATTTTTAGTAACATTAATAGCATTGTTATACTGGTTTTCCGTGCAACTAGCATATTGTTGAAAATAGTGATTATTTTCACAATTGTAAGTTAGTGAAGAAACTGGAACGGTTAATTGCTTTAATGAATCATCCATAATAGATAATATGTCAGTGCTAGGTTTTGAGTGAGATTCAGTTGAACTTGGTGAATCTAACTGTCTCAAATGAAATAATGAACGTGAACGTATAGGGAAATTACTTTTGTCTAAATCACTGTTTTTAGTAGTGTTGCATAGTGCATCCTCTAATTTTTGATTTTCTATAGAAGAAAAACATTCACTTGATGTTAATAAATAAGTTTTGTTATCATGGAAAATAGATCGATTTGAAAATGTTCTATTAGTAGCTTCTATCTTTCCAGCTGTTGTGAAGTGGCCAGCATGATTTAGAAATTTGCAGTTGAAACAATTTTCACTATTTTCGTTAGCTGCATCTGCTGCGGTTATTGTAGGTGTTATTGTTCGTAAATGTTGACAATTGGCTTCTTTATACTCTTCAAACTTTTGATTTTCTAATTCGGAACACACTGCAATAGTCTTAGACATAAGCGAAGGAGGTGCACTACGTGAGTTATATCTAAATTTATTCGTAATACTGGAATAAAAACTGTTTTCGAAATTTTCAGCATTTGAAAAATAAATTGGGCGTCGATTGTAATGATAGTTTGCTACTCGACGCTTAAAATGACGTTTTGAATTAGTGTTTTTTTCCAAAGTGCTAGAAGATTGTTGGAGTAACCACAAATTATCTGTGTTGTTTGTTGAATTATTTGGTAGTAAAGGTATTATAGAAAATTTAGTTGTATCACTGACTTCTTTGTTATTATTGTGTAAGTTATTGTTTGAATCCATGGCTTCTAGGTCAAGTTCTTTTGAAGATGCCTGATATTTTTGTTCATCTGAAGGAACTTTTGATAACTGTGTTATCTGGGGTGTATTTGATGGCATTGTGGTTGTTGTTGTTTGTAAAGGTCGTGGGTTGGTTAAAATCAATATGGGCTGCTGTTGAAATTCATAAACAGAAGGTATGTATGTTGTTTCGTTAAAGGTGAAATTTTGTTGACTCGTGATGTCTTTATTACATATATCACCAATTTTAGAAGTGATTGTAAGCATATTATTAATAACGGGGGTGTTGTTTTCTAAAATAGGTGGTGTGTAACAATTTTGTTTCTTTGATGAACTGTCTGTTGTATTATGCAACATTGTTTAATACACATATAAGTTAAATTCGTCAACATTTTAAAATTTAGTTAATTTTATTTGGCATGATTATGATTGATATATGGCTAAAATTAAAAATATTTGAATAAAATATAAATTATTTTGTGAAAAATTAGTAATACCGTAAAACCTTTTTTCTTAAAAGAAACATTTTCGGAAATTAGTGTAAAATGTATATCTCTATTTTCAGTTCCAAATGTATTTCTATTAATAATGAATTTGCAGTTGGATATCGTGGAGATTGTTGAATTTTGATTTGATTATCACGAATCGATCTGAATTAGACAACTAGTGGCCACCAAAAGGCACTAAACAGCCGTCTTATCGCAGTTCGGGACTCTTCAGTAGTGCACACCCATGACTCCACCAAAGATCCAACCCAGAACCTTCTGGCTCCATAGCCAACTCTTTACTACTAAACTATGAAGCCGACTCCCAACGGTTGATATTTTTAATTCAGTCAATTTGTGATAGCTCCACATGACCTCATGCATTGACTTCTCAATCTCATAGACAAATAACTACAGATTCGCGTTTCATATTTATACTTTTACAATATAAAATAAAGAGTGCCGACAAATTCCGTAACTAGTGTTTTGGATTATAAGTGCAGCAAAAATAGAAATGAACCAAGTAGAAAGAGTTTAGTGACCTTTTTGGGAGGGGAAGGGAAACAGAACGGCTGAAACACTCGATGGTTACATGACCTTATTTATAATTCTTCTTTGTCTTAAACAAATAAATTACTTATAACAGCTGGATTGGGCGGTCTAATAAACATTTCGAAAAGTAGAAGCAAAATAATATAGTTGGTCGTCAACTAATTACCAAACACAAATTTTTTATTTCTAGGTGAAGCCTCTCTAACAAGATGCACCCAATAAACTAGTTAACTCGATGCTACAATGTAATACTGAACAATTATCTCATTGTCATTAAATAAAGGATGTTCACCGTTTTTCTCTATTCGTATTATTATTTACACCTGTTTAACTGTTTTGTCTTAATGATAAGCCCCTTGGTTTGATCATAATTATCAAGAGAATCACCTATGTGAATACTATTGCCTTTAAAATTATTTATAACTATTACAAACATTATTTACTTGTACTGATTTGATTTCGATTGCAATTCTTTTGAAAACTGACAAAAGTCTTATGACAATTTTAGAGATTTTAAACAGTTTGTAATTATTTCAACTTGTCGTAGGACATCGCAAAAGTTTTGTATCTTAGTTTCTGTAAACAGATTAAAGTATAGACTAAATAATACTTCACCGAGTGACTTTATGCACACTACTCACTATTCCATTTTATATATCCTAGCTGCTTTCTGCATTTTTTTTTACTTCTATTCAATTCAATACAAAATTGTATTTTTTGTCCAGCCAACCGTAGTTAGATGTGTCCACCATAATTCGTATGGCTTCTGGAAAAGAATTTATCCCTTAAAAAGTTTCTTTCAATTATGATTTTAATTTTCATGTGTATTTGTAAAAGTAGGCATGGAATTTTTCATAACAACACTTTACTTAAATGATTTCTTCAGAAAATTTAAATCGAAGCTACTTTTGTTTAGAATGAAATAACTGGTTATCAGCTTCATTCAAACATACAAAACCTAATTGTTCAGTATGCTGGAATTAAGAAGTGTAGACTAGTTCAATATCGTTTATTGTTGGTAGGATATAAAGCTACTGTAGCTTCACAGGCTATAATTTAGTGTGGAAACGAAGGATCGTGGTTCTTACTCTGTTCGCGTCAAGTTCACGAATAGGTTAATCAACGTCTTATTTGGTTAACTACTTTTAACCAAAATAACAGTGTTTAAGTGTATAGTTTATTGGGAAGAAAATAACATTATTACAGCGGATATTGAGATTTTATATGCTTAATATGTATTTCCTTTATTATTTATACTTTGAATAAACAAGAGAATGCTACATTTTAGTTCACCGGTTTTTACATACGTTTCAGTTATGGATGTTGTTTGTCGGAAATTCAATACGTTAATCAGCAAGACAACAGTAAATAAAGCAATTACTATTATTATTAATGACAGTGAATTAAGTTTAACTAATCATATGAATAGAATATATTTGTAAATAATTTCATCGAATGAAATTAAAGGAATTCCAATGTTTCGCTAGGCAAACTGGCCCGACCTTCTTCAGGGAAATAACCAAAATCAAAAATTACCGAATATGAATGTAAGTAAGAGGTCAAATTTCATTACGAATATTTAATCGTATACGGAGTATGAGAATGTTACATGAGTCATTATAAATAAACTAATATTGAACTTGAATAATGCAAGAGCGAAAACATTTACAGAATACTTAGAACTCGGTGTGTTTCGTTGCACTCTCATTAACTAGATACATGCTATTGATTTCAAATAACTCAAATTATGAATACATATTGATTTTGTTAGTTGAACTGTTTGTGTCTGACACTCATGTTCAGGGAATGGTTATCTCTCTTTCATACTCGATACAGCTGCTTTCAACTAGTCAAAAAACCCCACGATGACTATTTGACTTATGCCAGCCTTGTAAATTCCCTATTCGAGCGATTCTGACTGTCCGAGATGACTTCAGAGCAGTTCAAATGTTTTGTATTTGTTTGTGGCTTAAAGTCGCCAGCAGATGCTGATGTTCGCACCAGCATATTTACCAGAATCGAAGCTGATCCGCATATAAGCTTACTGTCTGTTTCTGAGGATTGTCAGCGGATAGTAAACCTGAAGCATGATACCCAGCTGGTGAAGTGCAGTAACTCCATGGGAATTAATGTTTTGCATAAGTCCACATCCCAGAAGAGAATTGTTACAAATGATCAAGTGAAGCCTCGAATCGATCGGAGGTTACGTTACTGGCGTTGTGGTGAGTATCACTTTTCCAGAGTTTGTTGTTTTAAGAAGAGTATTTACGTTAAATGTGGTAAAAAGGTCACATGCAGAAATGCTGCAAGTCCACAGTGAAGAAAATTAACCATTCCGGTGATTTCAGAAAGTCTAATAACGTGAATAAGTGTCAAGACACCTCACGTATTTCTAATGTTACTCTACAAACACGAGGAGTGAATTCCTCGTCAAAGAGTAAATTTGTGACACTTTATTACGGGAGTAAACCTATCAAGTTACAAGTGGATACTGGGTCGGACACTACTATGATTTCAGAGGCAACATGGTCAAGCATCGGTAGACCAAAGTTGCGTCCTACGTCGCTTAATGCCAAAAGTGCTACTGGAAAAGACATAATTCTACTGAATTTTACTTTTTGTGATAAGGCTGCATCTGGTAAATACTATGTTTAGAAAAAACTGTAAATTCAATTTACTGGGTATCAACTGGATTAATAAATTTGGTTTGATGGATATACCTGTCAATGCTGTATGCGATTGAGTAGAGCATTTTCAAATACAACCTTATCAATCACACTCAAATGGCCAACCCGAGAGATTTGTAGATATTTTTAAAAGAGCTTTTTTTCAAAGGGGTGAGGAGAGGCTATAAATGATGAGGAAGTCTTGCAACAATTTCTTATTTCAGTTATAGCCACGCCAAGCCTTAACAGAAAAGATGGGAAGTCTCCAGCTGAGATTCTGTTTAGCCGATCTATGAGGACGTTTTCCTACATAGTGTACCCTAGAGACAAAGACATTGTGACATCAAATGGTAGTGGAAATGGTTATAAAAGAACTCGTCATGTCGTCATACCTTCTGTAGTGTCATTTGGTCTATTGCAAGCATCAACTTGGTCTTTTCCAGCTTAGCCATAAATATGTCAGCGAGTACTGGTCCTAAAGAGCTTCCCAGAGCTACACCATCAGTTCGGTAGTATAATTGATTATTGAATTGAAATTGGACGTTTTTGTATGTAGTCATATCAGTTGCGTTTTCAGTATAGATAACTGTTCGGAATGTTGACTTATTATGTTAATGGTCTATTCCAGGGGAATGTTTTAGTTACATAATGCTGATATATCATAGGATAACATTAATTTATCAGATACATTTAGTTGGTTTACTAGTTCAGCGAAATCAAATGTATCTTTCAAACCAAATACAGCCAGTTCTTTGCGAATCGGTACTAGTTTATTGGCCAACCAGCAAGCTAGCATATAACATGGTGAATTAATTATGAATATGATTGGTCTCACATTATTTGATTATCCAATCTTCAGATTGTCTAGCCCTTTCGTGAACATAACTCAGAACAATGTATGTGCACAAATGATTGCAAATGAAACTACACATACAATGCACTTCTTCCTACATCCATGACAGTTCAACATTAGTTTACTTATAATGACTCATGTAACATTCTCATACTCCGTATGCTAATAGATATTCGTTATGAAATTTGACCTCCTATTCACACTTATATACGATAATTTTTGATTTTGGTTATTTCCCTGAAGAAGGTCGGGGCAGTTTGCCGAGCGGAACATTGAAATTTCTCTAATTTCATTCGCTGAGATTACTTACAAATATATTTTATTCATATGTCATTCAAATACTTGGCACCCACGTTTTATAAATATTTTCGTTCTTCTTTGGACGAAAATTCTTACAAAAATGTTAACAAATTTTATCAAATATTGACTTACACGTTAATGTATCTTTCATCTTTTAGACATTTTATGACACTATTCGTTGGTTTTTGTAGATGAAATAGTAAATATTCACTAGAAAATACTGTCTGTTAACAATAAAACTGATAAAATTTCTATACATTTGTGATACGAATAACTTCATTCATAATTCAGTAACAGATAGATTGGCATATCTTTCTGCTTTTTGGTTAGTGAATAAACAATTAATTTACCATTCATATATCAAACATACATTATTGATATAAAAAATATAAAATAATTATTTTCAAATACATATATTTAAATATTTACAAGAAAAATGGATATTAGGTGGTGATAAATTTCCTAATACTACACCTTTCACTCTACAAAAACTCATAATCGTATCTTAGATTGTAGTTTTTAATGAATCAAATATTTTTAATTGGTTGAATATGACGCAGATTTATGTTGGCAGGGTACCATTGAAAACCAAGGAGAATTGGATAACCATTACGTTCTAGTGTGGAGCTCCTCAGCATTGCGCATCCCAGACTCCGCACCACAGGCTTCAGATTGGAGAACACCTAAATTTCTAAACCACTAGGTCTGCATCAAATATACTAGAATTCCCACTTCCATCAAGTTATTATATGTAGCGCAACAATCATCCACCTGTGACATATTCAATCAGTAAAAAATACCAATCTACAAAATTTAGCCATCTCAATTGAATCGAATATTCACAAAATAAATTTTCTATTTAACTAACTTTGAATATGTTCGGATTTGCATTCTAAATCAATAAGATTGTTTCCTTTTTATTTGTACTATTGAATAATGGAATATACTGCAATTAATGTAGTCACTTACTACTTATTTTGACGGCCTGCTTGAAATCCTGGGCTATCACTTTTACCAATTTTTCAACTTAACATATACCGTAACTGTGGTTTAATCACAGTTCAAGAATCTCGGCTACATGACCTGTACGATGACAACTTGGTATCACTAAATGGTTTTGAGATTTTTCGTCAGAATCGTTCTGTCATCAAGAAAAAGGGTGGTGGTATTGCTATCTTCGTGAACACGAACTGGTCTAAATCTAATCATATATGTTTTAAGTTTTCGAATGATTTTATAGATTGCCTGACATTAAGATGTCGTTCGAAACATCTGAATAAATATAAATACATATATGTTACCAATGTTTATGTGACTCCAGACTGCACATCATCTGTCCTATCCCACTTTGACGATGAATTCACAGAGTTTGCTGTAACTACTCTTAGTGGGTCTCTTTCAGTTGAATGTGGCGACTTTAACTCGTCAGACTGTACTTTCCTTTCATCCTTAGGCCACCAAAACCTAGTACATTTCCCAACTCGATACAATGTTGTGTTTGACATAGTTTTTGTCAATGACATTGGAATATACGAGACTCGTAAACGAGCCCCTCTTATAAATTCCAACCATTGCATCATTCGAGTTTTGCCGAAAATTTATACTAAATCATTAAAAAGTACAACTTCTTATCCGACCAGGAAAATAAAATATAGAAATTACTCAAATGATAACATCTACAAGTTGAATAATATTCTGGAATCAAATAACTAGGACTTCTTTACAAATGAATCATTAGAAACCACTGTAGATGTCACTAGTTCTTATCTCCAGTCTTGTCTTGATGTCTGCTGTCCTAGTGAGACAATTCTTATTAGATTTCACCGACTAATCACCCCACATCTTAAACGACTGAGGAGAAAAAAAGAAAGTCACTACAGGAACAAAGATTATACTGAAGTTAGAAGGTTAAATGGCCCTATATGTCAAGAAATAAAACGTCTGAAGGCATTGTATACTGAAAAGCTACTATCCTGCAAAAACTTTTACTGTTTGGAAACTATTCAAAGAACTTGCTTACACTAAACAGACAACAGAAGATACACTTTTAAATGCCTGCTCGTTAAATGAGTCTTTTATGCGGTATGGATCTGATCAGATGCTCTAAGATCACTGCAAATTGAACGAATATTGTGGTATCATATTCACCGAAATTGAAGTTCTAGAATGTTTGAAGGCACTTAAACCCTCACGTTGTCCAGGTCCTGACGAGATTGCGAATCCTTTTTCCAAGAAATTTTATCTAATGTTTTGTATCAGACACTGACTAGTATTTTTAACGTGTCATTCTCTACAAACGTGATACCAAAAGTTTGGAAGAAGATAAAAGTAACACCTATACTGAAAAAAGCGTCTTCTGGTAGTAATGTTAAGTTTAGACCCATAGCTATTACTTCTCCCTTTCTCAAAACTATGGAAAAACTTCTACCACGTAAGCTGCAGCCAACAATGGAAGGGCATATCGACCCATATCAGTTTGCATACAGATGCAACAGAAGTACACTGGATGCGGCAGTTGTCTTACATCATAATATAGTGTGTGGCTTAGAAAATAGTGAAAAGTATGTCCGTAGTACGTTTCTTGATTACACTGCCGCCTTTGACTCCGTTCCTAGATCTATATTGCTGAATAAACTTGAGAATATGAACATGGAAAGCTGGATAACCAACTGGTTATATTCCTACTTCTCCAGAAGAGAACAATATACTGTGTACAAGGAAAAGTGCTCCACTCATTTGTTAACATAACTTGGTGTGCCTCAAGGTGCTGTTCCTTCCCCTTTTCTTTTCTCACTTTTCTTAAATGACCTGCCCTCTTCTACGAAAAATACCTATGTCAAGTACGCAGATAATCTTACTATTAGTACGCCTGTTTCTTCTTCCTCAAACTGTTGTGAAATGAATTGTTTTTTAGCGAATGTTGGGCGATGGTCTAGTTTGAATGGCCTTCAACTTAATCCCTCTAAATGTCAAGCAGTCAATTTCAGTCTAAGACATGAAAAGAATCTAATTGCTCTTGTGAATCCACACGATGTTTGTAAAATTGGAGAGTCTATAATTGAGACCATGTCGAATGTTAATTACCTTAGTGTTAACCGTTACTTCTAATATCTTTTGGTCTTTGCATGTTTTGCTTATATCAAAGAGGGTTTTGCGTTTAATATACGATGTGAAGATATTACGTAGTTTTGGCATTACCAAGCACTTATTATTACAATTTGTCAGTTCATGTACATTACCGATTATTTTATATTATTCCCCATTATTTTTTACCGGACTTTTGAGAAATGACTATGTTGTGTTGCGTAGAGTGCTGTTAGTAAAGTGTGTGGTGAAAACTACGACGTTATAAAACGGTTGTAGATAGGCATTTAAAGTCATGCAGACAGCTACCTAAGGTTATTCTAACTAACATAAACCATCCACTTCATGCACAACTTTCACCTTGTTTATCTTCTAGCAGAACGCGATGCTGCTACATCAGAATTCAAGCACGTAAAATGTAGTATAAACGCTCAACTATTCCATATTTAGCACATGTTCTATGTGTTGAAAAGTTTGTAATTAGAAATCTGTGCTCTTAAAAATACGGATTATTATGAATTGCAAAGACTCCTGTTCCTTATGTTACTGTAATTTGACATGTCTGGACGGAGACATGTGATTGGCTAATATGGTGTGTCTGACATATGACATTGATCAGGCTTTATGTATATATGTATCTTGTGTATTATTGGCTATAATATATTCGTGTGAGTAACAAGTGGGCTTCTTGATGATCGGTCGGATCTTGTGTCTGTGCAATAGACTAAGGCAAGGCTGGGTGTTAGCAATAGGCGATAGCTCGGCAGATAACAGAATCAATAATAATCGGCCGCCCTGGTGCGTTCAGATATAACATAATTTCTGTTTGTTTAAAAATTCCCATGCTTATTAAAAACAAAGACGTTTGAAGGAAGAGTTTTATTTTCGATAAATGCTCATCAGGTTCTGCATTTATTAGTTCAAAATTATCAGTGACAAAAATAGCCAGTTCTGAGGCGGATATAACATCATTTAAATATAAAGGATAATTTGGATATTAATTTTGTCTTCAGATTATTTGTAAAATACGAATGTAAGTGTTGAGATAATCATTATCATGTAACTTGTGAAACGCAAACGACAATTGAAACGAACAACAAGCTTATTAATCCAATATATATACATATAGGTGTCTCTGTATGAGTGACCTATTATTATTATTATTATTATTATTATTATTATTATTATTATTATTATTATTATTATTATTATTATTATTATTATTATTATTATTATTATTATTATTATTATTATTATTATTATTATTATTATTATTATTATTATTATTATTATTATTATTATTATTATTATTATTATTATTATTATTATTATTATTATTATTATTATTATTATTATTATTATTATTATTATTATTATTATTATTATTATTATTATTATTATTATTATTATTATTATTATTATTATTATTATTATTATTATTATTATTATTATTATTATTATTATTATTATTATTATTATTATTATTATTATTATTATTATTATTATTATTATTATTATTATTATTATTATTATTATTATTATTATTATTATTATTATTATTATTATTATTATTATTATTATTATTATTATTATTATTATTATTATTATTATTATTATTATTATTATTATTATTATTATTATTATTATTATTATTATTATTATTATTATTATTATTATTATTATTATTATTATTATTATTATTATTATTATTATTATTATTATTATTATTATTATTATTATTATTATTATTATTATTATTATTATTATTATTATTATTATTATTATTATTATTATTATTATTATTATTATTATTATTATTATTATTATTATTATTATTATTATTATTATTATTATTATTATTATTATTATTATTATTATTATTATTATTATTATTATTATTATTATTATTATTATTATTATTATTATTATTATTATTATTATTATTATTATTATTATTATTATTATTATTATTATTATTATTATTATTATTATTATTATTATTATTATTATTATTATTATTATTATTATTATTATTATATTATTATTATTATTATTATATTATTATTATTATATTATTATTATTATATTATTATTATTATTATTATATTATTATTATTATTATTATTATTATTATTATTATATTATTATTATTATATTATTATTATTATTATTATTATTATTATTATATTATTATTATTATATTATTATTATTATTATTATTATTATTATTATATTATTATTATTATATTATTATTATTATATTATTATTATTATTATTATTATTATATTATTATTATTATTATTATTATTATTATTATTATTATTATTATTATTATTATATTATTATTATTATTATTATTATTATTATTATTATTATTATTATATTATTATTATTATATTATTATTATTATATTATTATTATTATTATTATTATTATTATTATATTATTATTATTATATTATTATTATTATTATTATTATTATTATATTATTATTATTATATTATTATTATTATTATATTATTATTATTATATTATTATTATTATATTATTATTATTATTATATTATTATTATTATTATTATTATTATTATTATTATTATTATTATTATTATTATTATTATTATTATATTATTATTATTATATTATTATTACTCCTCTGTGCCCGGGAGCACCTTCCAGTTTGGTTAAACAAAGGAGTTGTCAGAATATCACAGTTCAATACTAGCACACCTAATCGAACAGGTCATACGGCGAGCATTAGACCAGTCATTTAAAATAGTATTCTGCTGTTAACAGCTATCTGCCAAGATCAGTTAGACTCAAGTCCTTTTAAAACGGCAGAAGCGATAGCTATACGGATCATGAGGCCAGAACTATGCATACAGAAGAAGTACGTTCAACCCCTTCTCCTGCCATGGCCGACAACAAGATCCGTTAAACATTCTCCAATTTAATCAACACGACGATTTAAATTTAGTAATGCATATGTGTCCTTCCCTCTTCATATGTTGTATTTGTATAATTTAGGTCTACCCTGTCCAATACTACTCTCTTTGTTCACGTATATGCATATTTATAATAATAATAATTATTATTATTATTACTATTATTATTAATGTTATTATTGTTATTAATCAAGATACACAGAATGAATTTGAATATCATTGTCTTCTTTCCTAATTTTATTGACTTTACAACATCTTAAGACCGATCAAATGAACTGATAATAATTTTTTCTATTATTGTTATTGTTACTATTTGACGAATTTTGATTGTCACTTCCTGCATTTTGTAATCTCTTACCTATTCGGTTACATTTGAAATAGCATTCAGCCTTTGTCTAGTCGCATTTTGTCACCACCCCATCTCCTAGGTCACTCATATACAGAGACACCTATATGTATATATATTGGATTAATAAGCTTGTTGTTCATTTCAATTGCCGTTTGCGTTTCACAAGTTACATGATAATGATTATTTCAACATTAACATTCGTAATTTTTGTTGTTGTTGTTGTTGTTGATAATATGAAATATGTATCTTCTTTCAGATGTTGACACGGTAGAAAGTAACTTGTTGAGACACTGTATGCTGAAAATTCATATTGTACTAAAAATACTATTGAATAAAGCTATTATTATTATTATTTATTATTATTATTATTATTATTATTATTATTATTATTATTATTATCTTTGAACTGTTCGCAAGTCAATGAAGCGTTTGAATAAAAGCCTTAGTTGAATACGGAGTTGAGTAGCTTTGAGTTAACAAACATTCTCTTGCCATCTGACCACATATACACAATTATATTAATAGTGTTTTATAATTAAATACGATGTCAATTAGAAAACGCAGATAAGTATTTGACTAAATATGCCCACTAAATCAAAACAAATTTATTTAGCTATAGGATCTCTTCTCAACGAATTCATTATCGTGCTGTACAATTGTATGCATATGGGAATATTTTAAAATGTCATGAAACGAAGTTACATTGTTGAGTAGTTCCTATTAAATAATCATAATAATACTAGCTTTATGCAATTTGAAATTTCAGCACGCAGTATTTTAACAGATTGCTCCTTTTTCCATGTTTACGTCTGGCGATTATGCATGTATACATATATATAATGTCAATAAAAACAAAATAAAAAACTCAATATAAGTATCTATATGTAACATTCAGATAACGGTATCACAAGTAACAAGTCTTTATATCATATGATAACCTTTCTGATTAGGTCAGCTCCCGCAAATTTGTAATCACATAGAACGTGTCAGGTACGGAATAGTGGAGCTTTTATACTATACGTGCATGAACTCTAATGTACCAGCATTTCGTTCTCTCTCATGACACGCGAGGTGAAAGATGTGAATGAACAGGAGAGTTTATACCTGATACAATAGTACTGGACATTTGTTTGCAAAATTTCAGATTTTCACTACAACCGTGTTTACAATAACAACGAATGACTCACTATGCACTCTACTAATAGCTTTCAATACTTTTCTCTATACCATGTAGTGTTTGCCTAAAAGCCTGAGATGAATCATAGGGAGGAGTATAAGATAATAGTTAATATGCAGGTACTGACAAATATCAATAATAAGTGTTTGGTAATGCCAAAACAGGGTCATAAAGAGTGAGATCAACTACATAGAAACGAAGGTATGCTCCATAGAATAGAGCAGGTCATGCAAGAAGAATAAGAAAAGAAAAGTAAAAAGAAAAGCACGTTGAGTTATGCCAACTTTTTTGTTGGATGAATGGAGTACTCCCCTTTACACTTAGTCTGTTATTCACTTCTAGGAAAATACGAATACAGCCAATTAATTATTCAGATCTCTATGTCAATATTCCAAATTATACTCAGTAATATAGGTTTAGGCAGAGGATCAAAGACGGGAGTACAATCAAGAAACTTGTTTCGGATTTACTTTTTACCGTTTTCTAAACTAAGCGCTATATTGCATCCAATGTGCCTCTAGTGTATCGTGTGTAAGCTGATCTGGGTCAGTATACAGCAGCTTACTTAATCAGTTTCCGATAGTCTTCGGTAAAGGAGAAATTACAGCTATGGTGCTAAACTTTATATTCATTTTCGTATAAGTATCATTTTCTTCCATGCTTCTGGCATAATATTTGTAGGAAAAGGTTCGTTAGTCAGTGGCTAATATAGAACATCAGCACGTTTTTCAAAGAAAAGTTTCATAAGGTCCTCAGATCTTGGAAATCTATTTGGCTTTGGCGTCTTCAACTATTTTAAAACTTCTATTTCCGTAAATTTTGGATTAGGACAATCCTTTAAGCTACGGCAATCAGAAAGTATTAAATTACATTCATTACGTAATGAAGACCAAATTAAAAGACAGGTAATTAACTATATGCCTTTTAAGTCTATTTAATGACCATAAGCTTTTTAAATAACTTCCAAAAATTAGAAGAACCCTCTTTTAAACTTATTAGTTTTAGGGTGTTCAAATAAAAGTTTAACATTTTAAATGGATTGTTTTATATTGCTCGCTTCAAGAAAATTATAAATTAACAACTGTTTGTTATTTTATGTTCATATCCTATTTACATTTGTCTTCATCTCTTTCATTTCTAACATCACGATGTTATTTTCTCATAAATGACAGAATATTCATTTTCTTTTGTATGAATAATTAAGTGAATAGTTTTATACTATTTTATAGACGAAAAGTTTGTTTTTCAAGAAAATGGTTTCGTACTTATTCTAGAATAATAAATAAATTATTTACCTAGAATTGTAACCGATAAAAAGCTGTTGATTATAGTTGTGTACTCGTTATCACCTAAATAATAGAAATCCGTTGATTGTTAATTTGAAAAATAGTCATTTTTCTTTAATATTCATTACTGAATCAATGCGATTTACAATACACTGTAAATGATTTCATGTTATAAGTATATACTTGAATATGTTAAGAAATGGTAAGTGTTTAAGTATTCTGTATAAGAATACCATTACTTATAATAAACATACATGTAATATGTTTAATAATTCAATAACACATTCGTTTAAACCCAAAAATATTATTGTTACAATATTGTCTTCTTATATGTTTTGTACAAGAAACAAACAGTTTGAAATACAACATAAGTAATTAGAAATATTTAATCATAAAAAAAACTATACACAATTTAGCATAACAAGACAATTTGTACTTACTTTAATAGTGTGAAATACTATGAAATAGTCATATTTACAGTGAATATAATTTTACTGTTAAAGTGAATAGGATTAATCCATGTGTAATTTAAGTTCTTTTTTTAGTAAATTCAGTAACTAATAAAATGTCATATAAAGTATGTTATTTGTTTATTTAAATGTTAAAATACGAGTGAAAAATTCGTGTATATTATCACTCCTATTCTGAATTTCTAATTGGTTAATCTTACACAATATACACACATATAGGCATGAAAAAAAAAACTATGCATTTTACAGTGAATACATCTGTGTAATTGTGCAATTAATGAAAGATTTAATAATAATAATAATAAGTTTTACAGAAAATTCTTTTTACTTCTTCATGATAAACATAAATACAATACATCAATATATTCTATTATTGTCTAATTAAAAGTAGGTATATGCATCATTATGACATTTATCCAGATTCTTTACTTCAACTGAATAAGACAAACCAAAATTCATTTACCAATGTATGTATTTGTATTAATATTTTAGCATTATTTTAATGGTAGTCATTAATAAGTAGGGAAGCCCTATTTGTACGCCTTTCTCTCACAAATAAACGAAATATGCAAATAATGAAGATTTGTTCTTAAAATTTTGTTTAGAAGAAAAATATATAATAAAATGAAACTAATCTGGTGACATTTCTTATGATAAAAAGTTTTTTCTATACTGATGAACTTTAATTTGTATGTTTGTGTTGTAAATGATAATTACAAGTTGTTTCACAACATTCTTTTTTCCAAAACTATCTTGAGGGAGGTGAGAATTGACTTGAAATGTACAGAAAGAAACAATAACGGGAAAAAATATTAGCATTTTGACGCCAATAATCCTATCGCCATTTCTGTAGAAAATATTTCTTTTAAGTACTAGAGAGATATTCTAGTAAAAATAAGTGCCAACTAAACAGTATATATGATAAATATACATGTATTTGTTCGTTTAAACTTCAGTGGTCTGTTGCTATAATTAGTAACCTTGATGTGTTTTTGATTAATAAGCAATATAAACTGTTTGGATGCAACGAATTAAAAACGTTGGGTTTGTAGTTTTTCACCACGTTCAAAGTTTTAGGAAGAATCTCTGAAAAATGTAAGGGCAATTAAAATATTGAACAGATATTTGTTGGTCTCTAGTGTCCTAGCACTGAAGGCATAACAGACAGATTACAATTTACTTGTACGAACATCAATAAAAAGTGTAATTCATTTAAGTTTGTTTATTCATCTCCTAATCATGTACACTGACTGATGACTCAAACCGCTTGACAAAACTGAAGAAAACTGAATAGGACTCTAACTGCTAAGTTACCGTTGTTCCATGTAGATCCCGGTGTTCATTGTAATGGCAGCTTAACTGGGATATACACTTATCGGTAACGATTTATGCAATCTGAAATTTTTTATCAAACATTTATTTGTTGATTATTTGTAAAGCGAAGTTCCTCGACCGTACACATAATCTGTGTTCAAATTGTTATTACGTATTCATCTAATTTTGGAGAGATGAATAGACTATTTTTCATAAAATCTTCAACATTTATCAAATCGCAGATGCCTTTCTAGATATTTAGCAGTACCAGTTGACCTGGTGCCCTGCAGCTTCACAATCATTTATACCACTCGGATATGAATGATGGAAAACAACAGAATAACCCTGTCGACTAGCCTTTCTGGCAGTGACCTCTATATTCTCTTAGGACATTTTCTGTAGACGTCCCTGACTTGCTTATACAATTAATCCTTGTTTCTTTATACTTTCCACAGTAGTATCTTTTTGATTTTAACAATATTAGGGTATTACTATGTATAACTTCGGGTTAATTTGAACATTTTAAACCTATTTACCTGACATTGCAGCACAAACATACTCGTCATGGTTAATAATGTCCTAAGTGTATGCTGAATGAAGTATCAAGCAGGAGTTTATACATAGTATAGCTCCACTTCCT
The DNA here is from genome assembly GCA_034768735.1 of Schistosoma mekongi. Lineage (NCBI taxonomy): Eukaryota > Metazoa > Platyhelminthes > Trematoda > Strigeidida > Schistosomatidae > Schistosoma > Schistosoma mekongi. The sequence continues at coordinate 14,203,525 of CM068312.1, read as the reverse complement.
ACGTAGGCTTTTCTGTAATTAAGAAATCAAAACATATTTTGAGTGGCAGATTCTTAGTTGACAATTTGTAAAGACCATGAGCTTCTGCTGTGCTTATCGAATGAAGATTGTTGGCATTAGTTAACTAATATATTTAGATTATTTTGTATGGTATATTGAATGCGTTTGTATATGCTAGTTGATAATTTTTATAGTTAGCAGACAAATGTCGTAGCCTTATGATTTAACTAAGCCTTATGGAATTTAGTAATAAACCGAAACACTCAAGGTTTTCCGGTTGGCTCTTCCCCTCGCTTCCATACTACTTGTTGTTCCACCCACTAGTGGGATGTCTGGTTTCAATTCAATTTTATTATCATGAATCCAGCTGTCACATGACCTATTTGGATGCATTAATCTCCAGGTGATAACCGTCTTCTGCAGAATTATTTTAAGGTAGCATCCAATGATTTGAATAAAAAATGGTTATCGATATTTCCACGCGTCTACGATTCCCCTCCTTATTGGTCAGTTTGATAACTACTAAAGTTAAAATATACATGAGCTTTAAGAATCCTTCTAGGTGCTTTCGTTTACAATGATCATGTCTCGCGTCCCCATCTTTTAGACTTTCATATATCCCTTGAACGCCTAAGTCCCATTCCTCGGAAGAACGTTCCATAGGATATCTCTGGATGACTATCGGTAACGTAGAGCTCAGTGTATGAGACGGCAGTATTTGCATATCTAGCTCAGCTTATACATATGACTTGCTAATAAGACATCTTACACTTTCCAGTTACAGTAAAATTTAACCATAAGAAGTCATAATTGACAAGAGGGCGTGGAATGCTTATCACTATGAGTCTTGAGATTTTTAGAAACTGGCACTTTAAACTTACGATATCCAGTCACGTAAATCGCAGAGACTTCGAGGAAATTTTTAATAATTTTACGTTCATGACAACAGGGGGGCTTCACGAGCTTTAATTCGATTTCTCGGTTTTAGGTTACTTCACTAATAAGACTGTTTTGGGCTGTTTACAGTGTCATTGTCAAAATCTTTGACATCTTTAAAGATTCGGAGTGAGTTTAATACATCTTATTTGTTGAGCAAGACCTCTTTTAGTTACATATTTCCTGGAAATAGCTTAGCTTGTTGAGAGTCGACTGACCGACCCAAGCTGTTCAGTGGTCCTCAGTACAAGAATTTTCAAATACCGTTAAACCTCCTTATCTCAGTCGTTCATGGTTTAGATATTGTCTTTGTGGAATCATTGTTGTGGTGGAAGCAGAAATAGTAGGAGAGGATAATTTTCCTAAAGAGTAAAGGATGGTTTGATATAATAGCTGAGCTAAGTTGTAACACATTATAAATGGTATTTGCTTAGAATTTGTTTAGTCTACTATCACCTCACCGAGCATTAGACAGTATCTTTTGATGGCTGATTTTGCTCAGTGCTGTTGACAAAGTTTTCTGCTGTTCTGACAAAAAGCTGACGACACTGCCTACTTTGTTGATATACTATGGTATGGTATTGCCGTCACAGCTTACTTGGAGACATCACCAGAAAGTACCGTTTAAGTCTAATACATAACTATTGCTTAAATAATGTTAGTATTGGGTTGGTCCATACTAACAACAATACGAATTCTATATTTAATAAAGAGAGAAGCATATTTATGGATAACATAACTTATTAATTGACGTGCATATTGTATAGCGGGTTATCCTAGTTATTCTAAACACCTAGCTATCTAGCGTTTAACCTTTGGTACTGAGTGATAACAAAGGTGTGGATAAACTTTAAAAGATTAATATCAAAGTATGAAACAGTATGCTGTACATTTCATGAAATTCCGTAATTATTTATGCAATAGTCTATTATAAGGTTACAGCGACTTTGGATCTTTAGTCTTTTTTCAATCTAGCCTTTTTTGAATATTACACCCGTACACAAATTCTCTTGTTAAATGAGTTATGAAGAAAAGTTTTTCTAATTTGAATAAACTATTTAATGCCAGATGAATGATAGCAACTGTTTTCGGTTATCGCCATTCATATAAATACGAACACCAGCCCAAACATTACTGACTATTTATGTAGGTGATTGCATTTATTCATGTTCTAATTTGTTGACTAACAACTATAACCGTAAGTCACTTTTCATTTTGGTTTCTGTTTAGGTTAACTTTTTTGTTAAGCATTATGTATAATATTATGTTAGCACAAATTGCTTGAAATGACTCATGTTTACTGTAAATTGAAATGATGATATTTTAGAAAATATGAACTGTCGAATAATTCTGCAAAAATTTTTAAATTCTTGCCAATTTTGTTAATATTATTTGTTTTATAGTTCTGTATTGATGTATATTTTAGTTCTATGATTTTATTTTAACTTTTAATCATTCCATCAAAAATGCATTACACTACATATTTTAATTCCATTACAACCTTGATTAACTGAACTCCATCATCACTATAGGCTATATAGTATAGAAGATAATAAAACTCAGTAATACAGTTTGTGGAACATGATATCCTTATCCTTTTTAAATATTTTGCAGTATGAACAACTTAATTTATGTAGTTATTCAACTAGAGATTTCAGAAGTAAAACGTACAATAGGTTTAAGCATTCTTATTCATGCTAGTAATCCTTATAACTTCAAAGCTGTAACTCTCCTCATGGAAAGCAAAATACAAATTAATCAGTAAGAATTTTACTCATACACTCAATAACATGAAATACTTGTTTTATTCCGTGTATTCTTACCGACTAAGTTCATAATATCGTTAATTTATTTACATATCGTTTAACACTGATTGACATTACTAGCACAAACAGTTGAAATTCAGTTTAATAATTAGTCATGAATATTGAATATAAACAGTTAAGATCATCTTATGATACTTGTACTACTTAATTAGTACATGGGACATTACAGGAATCCAACTAACATTAATTTCAGATATTCATCTCACTCTGGGAACACCATGAAACCGAATCTGCTGTTAATTCATAACACTTCAATACATATAATCCACGAAACCTGTCATACATATAACCATGTATATATCGTAATTTTGGGTGGCGATTTGTGATAGCCAACGAATAAAATGTCTGTTTATTATTCTTTGTTTTAATGAGTTCAGTCATCATTAATAACAGTTTACACTAAGCAACGAATAAGTAGTTTGATAATTAATCACCTAGAAATTACCAATGAATGAAATCGTTCAAACCTTGTTTATCTTTTTCCACTGAATGTATAATGGAGACAATAGTAGTTTTCAGGGAATCAGTAATTAAAATGGAACAGAAGAGAAAATCAGAATTTCGATTCTTAATAAATAAGATTCTTTTCAAGTTGTAGATAGTAAGTTCTAGTAGAGTTGACTATCTAAACTGTTGTGAAATATTCGTGAAGTCATAATTTCCACACGACACATAAAATAAAGTTAATACTAAATATGCGTTGAATATATTAAGATATGTACAGGTGTGAGTGAAACAAATTCATTGATAATATTTCGAATAATATTTGAAAGAATTCAAGAGATTCATGAATGAATCTAACGTCATTTATTTTTGACCAGCCAGTCAACTTAAATATTCTAAAAGATTTGTTAAGTGAGGGCCTCTGACTTGTTACGAGAAACGACTAAGAGTTACAATGGTGGCGTTGACCAGTATACTTTGCATTACAACCTGTTTAATATTTACACACGTGAAATAGTCAAAATGTTAAAATAATGCACCGAAAACCCTGTTTGTTCCTTAAACTTGGTCGTTGAATCCAGTCAAGTGTGCAGATATTACTGTGATTCCAAAGAACATCTAGAAATGACCAATGAAGCCCTTATGAACACGGGTAAATATCCTACTTTCAAATTCGTTGTTATGATGCATGAGTATAATGTAACTAAACAACGTCATTGAATGTAGTTGATAAACTTTCGAAGTTTATCTAGTCAAAACGAAGTCTCAGTTTGTACCTTAATTCTTACGTCTCGTTTAAGTTCCACTGTTAGTATCTTTATTTTTTGAATCGACATTATATAACTTCTGAAATCAGTATTTATTTTTATAAAAGTCATCTAGATGTATTGTAAAACTGCTTTGCTTTAATTTATGCACTAGTTGATGTACAAGTGTTCAGCCACTTTGAACATTCTCTAATTTTTCTATAATTATTATCGTTCCATGAATCTTGAACAATATTACACAAACTAAGTTCACTGGATTTGAATAAACTATACTGTTATTCCTAGGTTGTAAGCGCATAAAGTGATTTTTCGAAATAAATGAATTTGAAGCTAATCTGGAAGCAACTAGGTCAAGTGAGGTAACTGCTCACATAATTTCTAAATTTTATCCATAGAACACCAAAATAGATGAAATAAATAATGAAAATATTAGTAACAGACAGTGGAAGAATTCACAACTTTTCTGGCTATCTGAAGGAAAACAACCACTTTATGGCTTGATTTCCTGAAATCTGGCTGTGCTACATGATCAGGCGAGTTCACTTAGTAGTGTTCACTGAAACCACTTTAGTTGGCGTCATTGTCGACAATAAGCGGAACTATTTATTTAGGGAATTTGTTTTCTATTATACATTCTTAACGTTCTGTTATTATCGTCGTTATTTCTTCGTACATATTTATAAAGACATAAATCTATGAAGTCACATTTAATTGGGGAATTTGTGAAAATTAACTTAGTTCTCAAGTGATACGTGTCAAGGATATATTTTGGGAAAATAAACTGTTTAAAACTACGATGAACCGACCGAACTCTTTATTTCAAAACCGCTAGCTAATGTACGCCTATGGAAATAAAATCCATGGCCTTCGCTTCCGGTTGTTAGCGTATTCGAATTCGGTGATTAAAATTATTAGCGCATCACCATCTAACGCCATTGGTAAAAGCTATCTGAATCCTACAGCGGCTGAAACCAATTGGTTGCTAGAACTTTCTAGGCTAGTAAGCAAACGATTTCGGAAGTAACGGTCTTCTCTTAGGTACTGTCGTAAGCGTCTGCTGCTAAAGAGTCCTATGTTAGAATGAACTGGTAAGTACTCCTTTACTTTTAGCGACATCACTAATGATAAATACCACGCAATAAAACTATGTTTCTCTATAAAGTTATTTTAAGTAAGTTCATAAGCATAACTGTAAATTGTAATTGTTATTATTATAGTTTGTGACAGTATTCAGTGTTCTGAAGGTGTAATGAAACTGTATTTTGAACTTGAATATCGTATACGATAATCATGTCCTACGCTTCCATTTTACATTATAGTAATCTTCATAATGAAATCTACACACAATTTAAAATTCATTTTAACACTACTTACAAAATTTCACAGTTAATACATACTTTTTTTGAAAACATTTTTCATTTATTTCAGTGCATTTTTTTTCTGAGAATTGAAGACTTCTTCAACACACGTTTGAAGTGACACTACAGGAAATTTTGTCACTATCCGCCATTCGAACAACATGCAATCAACTATCAAAATTCTATACAGGATGAACAGCGGGTTATCAGAGAAAGACTTTATTCAACTCCTATGTACGGCTTTAATTCTTGCCGTACATCTGGAGAAGCTACAACCGCTAGTAAAAATGCTCGTTCCGCCTCTTATCTTGCTGAGGATTTGGCCGGTATGTTTTGATTAGTTACATTGCTGTTTTGCTTGCATTCTAGCTTATTGGTTATGGAGATTTCTTACGTAACAGCTATAACAATCTTTTTCTGATAAAACAGATTTAATTTCTAATTCTGTATTACTGAATACAATTGATTTTGGTTGTTTATCTCATCTTACAACTCCGACCAGCTGCAAGCTTTCTACCCATAATTTATTCCTAAGTTTTTCTGAGAAATCCGAAATTGTTAATCCTTTTCTACTCAAACATTCTATGTGTTGTATAATCCAGTTACATAATCTTTTGTAGTATCACTATGACGTTCTGGATAAAATGACAATAGTTTCTTGTTTGAAAAGAGCATTTTCTTACCTCCCTCCAGTCTCCCTAAGTGTATCGAAGTTAGTGCTATCAAGCACCAGAAACTAAATCCGCATGTTAATTAGAAGAAATAACATGATTTTGTAATTTTTACTCAAAAAATAGTCTGTGTATAAATTTACTATCATTTCAGATAAATTTTCTACTTAATGAAATATGTATTATAATTATTGACTACTGATCAAAGCAAAGAAAAAACATAAAGTTCACAGTATTCATATAAGGACTAACTCAATTTATAAATGCGCAACACGTAGCCTCGATTATTGTCTAGAGCATGACTAATATAGTGTGTTGCTTGGCATAGTAATCATGACCAGTTTGCTCTTAAAGTTACTTACGATATGTTTAGACCGTCGGCGAACATGTAAGACCCCTAGGATTAGTGCATCAGAATTTGATGTGAAATCATATTTTAGACTTTATATTCCTCTCCACATTCAAATGGAATTCTTAGTTACTACTGTAACCTACACGAACTTCGAAAATATTTTTTACCTTCTTCGTCCTTCATACATATGATATTTATTGTGAAGATATTAAAATATCTTCTAATTTGTAATTAAACGTCTCAAACAAATTGATGATATTATTACGGCGTGGTCGTTCAGGACTCTCATTAGTTGGTGTTTACATGTTGTACGTTAAAGTTTACTCGATTGTTTCATTGGCAAAATTTTGTTTTTAGAAGATACTTCACATTTACTACAGAAATGTATAACCGCTATGATGAAAAGATTTAACTGTACGGAAGGAGACAACATACTGCTCTTGGTATATAGATAATTATGTACAGTTTGCGCTTACAACATTTTAGTTCTGCTGGTCAATAACGGAAATCTTAATCCTTAAATGTTGTTTATTGATAGTCAGGTAAAGGTTTATTTGTTTTTTGACATTTTCATAAGACTGTCTATTAAGTTTGAAATACGAGTAAACTTTCTAATTCACTAAACACTTATATTCATTAACCATGTGTCTGAATTTAAATTATATTTTATTGTTTTTTTTTTCTTTAACTATCTGTTCTAATAACTTGAATGTAGTATGTTTACATATATTAACGTCATTATGCTTAGATTGAAAATTTTGGTAGTATTTCCCTATGATTGTTTTAAGGAAGCAGGTTGTTAGAAAACGTGAAATTTCATGTTTATTCCATTAAAATTATGTCAACTTGCAATTTACAGACATTTCCTGTAAGTTGACATTTTCTGAACTATCGCTTGCATTTATTAGTAATGGGTTAACAAAGAATATACCAGATAATAAAACTTATGGAACTGAATACATTTATTGTGCATTACTTTAAACTCATCATATACATTTATACATTTGATCGTTAAACATTTTGGTAAAATATTTATTGTGTTAATTGTGTATTAGATTAGTTGTCAAACGTGTTTGTTGCTACATGAAACTTTATTGTGTTTGTCAAATCCTCAGTTTTAGTTATACAATTTTAAATTATTTGAGTGAAATGTTATTCAAGGTTAAAATGGCACATTTGAATTGAAATCCGATAATTCATATTATTTCTAAATGACACTTTTATGGGTGAATTATGATAAGCATTTAAATACTGAATCAGTTGAATACATTATTTTGTTTAACTTAACTTTTTTTAATTAAAGTAATTTAGAGAAAACAAGGCATATCGTTTTCACTGCTGAAATGTAGAACATAAATGCTCACGTATATTTTACCATCTGCCTAAGAAGTATATCAAATCAATTTACATGAGCGTATATTTAATATACCCCATGTAATACACTTTATTTATTATATAATGATATAGTTTTGTTTATATGTGTATACAATAAGTCCTGTACACAGTACTGACGTCTTCACAGTGATCTGTTTCACTTTCATACAAATGGCATACTGTTAAATTTTCATAAATTTCATTAATTATTTCAGTGTTGCAGCTTTTGAATTAAATTTAAATTTTTCTACAGTTTGTTCTCATCGAAAATTGGAATAAAACAAAAACGATAACATGTGCGGAATACGTTGAGGCTCCAATGCATGTGGTTGCATTCTCTCTTGCTAACAACACAAGCCATCGATTTTAGATAACTCGAAATATTAATACACACGTACATTATGCACTGAATAGTCCGTCAGTTAGCAATAGATAATTTAGAGGGTGAAATCATGAAAGAGTTGAATCTAGAGTAATTATAAGTAAATTGGATAATTATTCCACATAGCTAATAGAGTAATATGATAAATAAATAAATGAAATAAATACATATTGTCGCATAGGAATGGCAGTCCTAAAGAATAGCAGGAATGATTTAGTTATATAATTGTGAATATTAATTTGTTGTGAATATATAAAGATGAGTAACTAAATAGAATTGCTCGTATGGGACTCGCCAAAATACAGTTACAAAAAAACTAAAATGAAAGAAGACAGGATCATAGATCTGTTTGCTACCAAGGTAGTTGAACGTTAACGACCGACTCCTCCAGAATATAAAGGTCAGAATTTAATCTTCTTATTACATTGGCTTTAGCAAACTTTAATAGTACGAATCTGTAATGTTTAGTGATTACTTCAAAAGCATTTATCATGTCGGTTTCGTGAAACGTATCGCATAGATGACGCACAATCGAACTTCTAAGACTGCCGTTTTCCTTTAGATACATATTCTGTGCGAAATGTTAGGTAACTTCTAAAGAAGTTTGTCATCCAGTCTTTCCAATGTATCTGTATTTACAAGTATATGTAAACGGGTAAATGTAATTGCAGAATACAAGGAACGAATGTCTGTCCACTCTTGTTTGACTCATTGAATATTATGCTGTTAGTAGTGATAGTAATTTGACGGTAGGAAATGTTTGATTAACAGCCATTTTGAGTATTTCATTTTTCTGGTGACTTGCCCTTAAGCGTTATCTAAGGTAATACCAGCTTCTCCGTTCTCTATTTAGCTTCAGATTTCTGGTTATAAAAATTATTCTGGGTAACCATTATTCCGATAATATTCTTTTATTATTGTAATTCTATTTCTATGATCATAGATGGTGAATAGACTTTTGTCGCAATATGTAATCCTACGTGACCCTTTCAATCGACCTTATGATATGCATAGTGAATCTTCATTATATTATGTAATTAACTTTCAAGAATGATCATCTAGTTTGCTTACTAACACTCTAAATTCGATTTCGTCACAACTTCACCTTCCAGTTAATCTATTATTAAATAATGCAAGTTTCAGTGTACAGTGTAGACGAATATATTAATAATTTTAGTCAATCAATCACGATAGCCTATAAATAACCGATCAAAAATTCATTTCGTTGAAACTGATACTATCCTGATTACAGCAGATAATAAAACAAGAATACAAAATATGAGATATGTGACAACATAAAAAAAAGTTAGATTTATTTTAATAACTTAAAATCATCCAATATGTTAGCTATATATCTAAGTAAATCTGGAAAATATGTTTACATATAAATACAAATTTACGCGTCATAGGTTCATCATCTTCGATAGAAATAGTTGTTGACTTTTGCCCGTACTTGTTAACAATCAAAACAAGAGATATTAAAATACAGTTAATCAGGTGTAGATATATTGGCTACATACGAAAACAGTTTACTTATCTGCTGTCGTTGGATGGGTACGAAATTACGTTATATTTACCTGAAATATGATTACCTCCATCTAACTTCATTTGCTTAAAAGAGTGGCTGCACTGATCGTCAGATTTCCCATTTATTTCAGTCAGATAATAATCCATGGAGTAACTTGAATTTATAGTCGGTAGGCTGTAAATCAAGTGAAAAAGTGATTGGAGAGCAAGTTATCTTTCGATGAATGCAACGACGAATTGGCATGATATCATTTTAATACTTTTCTTTCAAAGTATCCGATTATTGATGCTAAGATAATAGATAACTTCTGTCAGTGGACAGTATTCTTCTTTAACGACTTGATTTCATTTTTATGAACCAAGTATCGTAGTCAAGCACACTAGCGATGTAAGGAATATAAAATTGGTGTTGTGAGTTGATACTGAATATTTAGTATATTAATAAGGCAGCTTGATTTTTTCACGAGATCTCTCTCAGCACACTATACTCCCGTAATCAAAAGAATGAAGATACTCATTTGAAATACCAGAAAGCCATAACGCCATGGTTTCACAGTATACTCGATTTTGCTGTGGAGCAAAGTTGACAAGGGGCCATTACATTTGTTCGTTGTTTTCTTTATATATCTACTACTTTCATAGGTCACATAGTCCCCTCCCGTTAGTAAGATTGTACTAGGACATTATGACAATTGAACTGAGCATTACTATTTCCTGTACCTAAATACTAAAAAACTTTCACATATGGATGCACGTGTAATCTTAAAAATGAGGATTTGATTTTTTGAATGGGATTTATGTTACTTGCAAACGTTCAGTAGTCTATTATATTTTGCATCATTATTGTAAGTAAAAATGAGGTGTTTGGCTTTTAAACGTGGTAGATGGTGGTGGTGGTGGTGGAGTATGAAATCTAAGGAGTACGTTGAAAAATATCAGGCAGGTACTTGTAAAATACGCGGAAGGGGAGCGGCATGATTTATAAAAACGATGGTAAACGGGCGACTACATTGAATCACAGCGTCATTTTGGGATAGTTACCTGTTGCAACGGTCATTCCTCCCCACCTGTTCTACATTTTACGCCGCTGTTGCACGAAGTGACCTGGATTTCTGCTAATGAATGCATTTAATTCAACATCTCTGTATTTTATTGTCGATGAACCTATTCAAAGCTTAGGAAAAAGTCAACAACTGTTGTTGTCGAGGATATTGGACTCACGTTGTTTCAGTTTGTATCCATATGTAAACATATTTATCAGATTTATTTAAGCATATTGTGTACATAGTGGTTGTTATAACTGGAAATCAAAGGAATGATTATTGTTTAACAGTTCCTGGAATGCCATTTTGCGTAGGAAATCTGTGGATGCTTCCAATTCTGAACATCAACATTTATGAAGTACTAGAGAGCAAGCTATACGTATACTCATATAAAAGCAAATCGGAGTAAAGTCATTTTATAATACTTTTATCTTTCAAAGTATTCATTTACTCATGCTGAAATGAAGCAGGATTGTCGTAAGTCAGTGAAGAATGCTCTAATTTAGCTATTTGATTGCTGCCAAATGTCTTGAATTTTGTTCAGTCAATTTTTAGATTACTTACATTATTTGACAACTTTATGGATTTTATAAGAGCCCATTTTTAGGCTTAAATTTTCGCTTATTTTGACTTGCTTGGTTGGTCAATGCATGTCAAATATCTTATTATTTGCATTACTGTGAATTTCATTAATTAATTAATTTAAAAGTTGGATGAACTCCTTGAAATGATTTCATTTAATTCTGTTACTGTCTTTGTTTTTGGTTTATTCGAAACTGAAATTTTTTTAAAGTTTTATAAAATATATTCAAAATTCATTTGAAATGAACGTAAATTTTCACAAACCTGTTATCATAAGAATCAAATTAACACATTACAGTTCTGTTAATCATCTGCAAAAAACTTACAGTAACTTACCTAAATCTCTAGACCAGTTTGTGTTATAAAATATAAATTAAAATGAATGAACCTGGAAAACTATTTCATAAAAAATCATTTTATTTAGTTTGATTATACATGGATTAAACAGCATTATTTCTCCCTATTCTAACCTGTCTCTTGACCTATTAACTATTGTTATAGAGTTTTCAATTCCTAAACAATAACTATATAACTGTGCTGCTAATACTCCATTTTTCAGTCCTTAATGTCGTTGTTTTGTGTTGTCATTGTTGTAGACGTCGGATTGATGCTGACTATTAGTCCAAATCTATTCATTACAATTGGAATAGTGTAGCTGTCTAACTTACGTGGACTTACTCTTGGGTCAAACCATTTAAAGACTCCGTAGCTTGACCCATTATAACTACGGTGGACAGGCTTTGATGTTCTATCAGTACTTGATACATAATAGATAGTCTATTGAGGCAGAGTATGTTTACGCAGAGATAGAACGGTAGTTACATAAAGTTTACTATGGCCACTCTGAACAAAATGCCCTACCAGCTTAGAATTTCCATCCTGCGCAAGACCGGTATTGGCCTGGATGAGTTGGAACTATCCATTCTGCGTTCGGCTGCCAGAGCTTACAGTACGAACTCGTTAGGGTTCAGTGTATTCACACTATCTCAATATCATTATCCAAGGTGGTCTATTACACAATTTGGATTTGCCTGTACTGCAAAAATAACTTATACATTTTAGGCTGGTTAGATCAGAGGTAATATGTTCCTCCTTTTTCATTAAGGCTAGTTAGTATCAGACGGGTTTGAAGGAATAAGAATCCAGTCTTTGTTGTTATTTGACAGCTTTATTGGTTCTGACAAGGTCGTTGATCACAAATGATAGGGTTTTAGGACACTATAGTTTATTATTTATCAACTGTTCAATGAAAGTAGTCCCATTTTACATTGTTTGTTTTCTTTTAAATGATGCACAATGTTCGTTAATGCAGTTAATTATTCGTATGCTCTTAGAAAATACTCTAAATATGCTATCAATCGTATTATTGTAATAAGCTTGAAATATTAAGCAGAACAAATGATAACAATATAATGCAGATAACAACTAGTCAAACACCATGTTGAAAAAACACACTCTTAGTCACTTGCGATGAAATTCTAATATCTCACTTCTGAATGACTTTTGTATCAATGATGTCGTTCATAAGGAAACTTTAAAGCCCTTGTTTTGACTTAGCATTCTCAAGCATATATCAGTGAAACGACGCAGTTTATTACATATGATTATTAATGTTGAAAATTTACACTGGGATGAAAGCACGATAAATTGATGATTTACTGCTATACAAAATGGGCTAAGGAAATAATATTGATTGCTACGAAATGTAAGCATAATAATATTATTAATAACAATGATGATGGTTACTGGAAGTAGCAGTGGATAGAAACGAAGCAATATCGACCTAATTTCATTCTGAATAGGAAGTTTTCAAGATATTATTTATTTTAGTGGTCACGAAGCAGTAACAATCAACCAACCAATCAATCAATGTCTGTTACCGCATGTGCAGCATAGGCCGCCGACTAGCATTCTCCAACCACCGCTGTCCCGGATTTTCCTTTAGAGCTACCTTCTCCGAAGTGCTGTCCATTCTCTTCATGTCTGTGTCCGATTCCCAACGCAATGTGTTCCTGGGTCATCCACTTCTCCTTTGACCTTTAGGATTACAAGTTATTGCTCGTCTAGGGACACAGTCCAAATGTTTCTTCAACGTATGTCCTATCCACCTCCAGAGTCATTTCCTAATTTCTACCTTGGCTAGAAGTCAATTTTTTCTCTGCCACAGAAAGTTTATGTTGATAATATCTGACCGACGGATCCGAAGTATCTTACTCTGACAGTTCTTTATAAATACTTGTATCTTCTGTAGGATACTTTTAGTAGTTCTCCAAGTTTCAGCTCCATACAACAGAACTGTCTTCACATTCGTATTGAAAATTTAGACTTTGATGTTGACTGATAGTTGGTTCTGAGTCCCAGGTGTTTCTTAGTTGTAGAAATACTGCCCTTGACTTTCCAATTCGCGCCTTCACATCTGCATCAGACTCTCCATTTTTATCAAAGGTGTTGCCCAAGTATGTAAAGGTTTAAACATCTTCCAAAATTTTGTAGTCAAGTAAAATTTGGTTAATGTTCGTTATTTAGTGCTGAAGGATCTTGCTTTTCCCTTTGTGTATATTGAGGTTTACTGGTGCCGAGGCTGCTGCTATATTGTTCGTCTTCGTCTGCATTTGATGTTGTGAGATAAAAGAGCTAGGTCATCTTCAAAGTCCAAGTCATCTAGTGGCATCCACGTTGTCCACTGCCTTCCTAGATTGCCTTGAGATGTTGCAGTTTTCTTGATCCAGTCAACCACCAGCAGAAAAAGGAAAGGCGAGAGTCTGATACCTGTCTTTAATTCGAGTGAATCTGTGAGCTGCCCCCATGCACGATTTTATAGTGTTGTCAGTCTAAAGAATTGCGTATGATGTTGATTATCTCGGGTACACCATAGTACCGAAGAAGGCTCCATAATTTTTGCCTGTTTATTCTATGAAATGCTTTATCATAGCCAAAGAAAATTGATGTAGAGTTATGAGTTCTATTCAATTAATTGTTCAACAATAAACGTAGAGTAACGATTTGGGCGGTAAAAGATCGATTTTACGGGATCCGGCCTGTTGATCTTGAAGTTGGGCGCCGACTGGATCTTTCATCCGATTAAATAACACTCTGTTGAAGATACTAAAAGCAGAATGATGCCTTTATAATTCGCACACGTGCTATAATCTCCTTACTTTGGAATCCTGATGATGTACCCTTGATTCCAGTCTGCTGGCACTTGTACTTCTTCGCAAATCTTTCTGAAGAGAATGTGGAGTATCTTTGCAGTTGCTTCTATATCTGACTTAAGTGCCTCACTTGGTATGTTGTCTGGCCCGGCTAACTTGCCACTCTTGATTTTTCGAGAGGCTATTCTGATTTCTTCGACTTTTGGTGGGTTGGTATTTATAGGGAGATCCGTGAATGTTGCTTCAATGACTGGTGGGTTCAGTGGGGCTGGTCTGATCAAGAGTTTTTCGAAGTGTTCTACCCAATTGTTTCGTTGTTTATGCACTTCAGTGATTGGTTTGCCAACCTTGTTCTTGATTGGCTGTTCTGGCTTACTGAATTTTCCGCCTGGTTTCTTCGTCGTATCGTATACGTGTCGCATGTTTTTTCCTCTTGCAGCTTTCTCCGCCGTCATTGCTAGGTCCTCCACATATTTTTCTTTATCCAACCGTATACTCATTTTCACATACTTGTTGACTTCCACGTATTCGGTCTATGCCTTGGCTTTCTCTGTTCTTGTCTGGAAGTTATTAATTGCTGTCTTCTTGCTCCTCCTCTCTTGGATCTTGTTCAGAGTACCAACAGAAATCCATTCTTTATGGTGATGATCCTTGCGACCATAAACCTGCTTACATGTTGAAGTTATTGTTTACTTGATCTCTTTCCAGTTGTCCTCCATAGTAGTTCCATCTTCTTCTAGTAGATCATGAAACTTATTGTTGAGAGTTATTTTAAATTCGTTGAGTTTATTAGTATTTCCGAGAAGGGCTGTGTTAAACCTTTGTAAAACTGCTCTCCAGTTGTCTAGTGCCTCTCCAGCTTCAGTTTCATTTTAGCTAATACCGGGTGGTGATCTAAAGCTGTGTCAGCTCCTCTTCTTGTTCTTACGTCTTCCATAGTCCTTCTAAACTTCTTATTGATGCAGATGTGGTCGATTTGGTTTTCGGTATTGTGATCCGATAAAACCTATGTTGCTCTGTGTAAGCATTTGTTGGTGTGAGTATGGTGCCACCTACATTCATTTTGTTGAAGGCACATAAGTATGCAAATCATTCACCGTTTTCGTTCCTTGACTCAGTCCATGTCATCCCACGATGTCTTCATATCCGGTGTTGTCCACTCCAACCTTGGCGTTTAGGTCTCTCATAAGAATGGTCAGGTCCTTGGCTGAGCATTTCTCGACGATTGACTGCAGCCTTGCATAGAAATGGTCTTTGTCGTCTTCGTGGCTGTCGTTGGTGGGTGTATAGCACTGACATGACATTCATTGTATTCTCTTCACTCTTTGTCTTGAAGAAGGCTTCGATGATCCTAGGTCCATGATGTTCCCATCCTACAAGAGCCTTCCATGCTTCTTGAGGCAGCATTAGTGCTACTCCGTGTGTGTGTGTGGGGGGGCGTTTTCTTCTTCATGGCCGGAGTATTAAAGCACATTTCCCGAGGTTAATCGTTGCTGTCCAGCTTGTAACCAATGCGTTTCGCTTATTCTAAGTGTCTATAGGTCGTATCTTTTCATTTCTTCAGCTATTTGCATGGTTCTCCTTGTCTCGCACATCGTGCGATTATTCCATGTACCTACATTAATTGTTGCTTTGGTTGTCAGAAGAGGCATCGTTCGCATGACTTCCGAAGAAACTCGGCTTTCACCTTGAGGCGTCATAACTCTTCGAAATGAAGACGTTCCAACTCCCAGGTCAATGTTAAAATGGTTATAAAGGTTTTTTTCTGGTTATCCTCATTTTAGGCAGGTTGATTTTTACGGGATGGGTGTACAAATCAATGAATACGTGAACTCAGTCTCAAGGTGGATAAAGTGACATTATTTTAAGAAACTGAACTGAAGTTGAGTCTCTGTGCGAACAGATAATCAGAAAGTGTGTGACACAGACGTTTTGAATTTTTCTGAAGTCTAATTTAAACTGCAAATTCGTTTATTAAATAACTTTTTAGTTGAGCTATCTAGAGATCCTCCTGTGTATGTATTTGTCGAGTATTGATTTATTACGGGTTTGTTTAATTCTATAAAATGATGAATTTTATCGATCAAGTTGTAATATCACTGTTCTATGGAAATTAACACTCAGCTATGGACATTTATATATATTGCAAATATGTTAATGTTATCAACAATTAATAGCAGCATCTATCCCCCCACCCTGCCTCATTCATTTCTTAATATCTACAAAATGAGTACCTTAATTATTCAGTTACTTGAATGTTTCTTTTATCTAACCACTTTCACATGTGTCTTCCATTTTTGTGTTCCATATGTATTCTACTTTTCTTCCCAGCCAATTAACAGTTAATATTAACTACCTCTGTCCCATACAATCACTAGCCAAATCCATATAAACTGCAACAACTGGATTGCTAATGAACTTATGTATATTATTGGAACAATATGAACAGGCGTACATATAGTTAATCATAAAACAATTATGTTCATTACTTTACGCAAATTAGAGCAAGTTAATGTCTGTGCTTATCGGCACACAGAAGTTAACATTGTATTTGAATAAATAATGAAATAAGTAGTGAAGTTTTAGAGTCAAGTAGAATGATATGTGTTGTTATGTAACGTTTAGTGGTCATGATATTTGTCATATTGACATAGACTTTTTAAGCAATTGAAATATTACGGAATCGTGATCATATGTAGGATGTTCTTAACAGTGTAATTTCTTCAACTATGCCTAACAGGTGATTAATGTAAACACTTGTAGTTTTCCTATGTGGATTAATGTCATGCGCTTACTGGAAATGTCTATAGGTGAACCCCACTGTACTCCATGCTATCCAGAGAAGGATAATATTACGTTTTCTTGTGATCACTGACCTCTTTAACAAAATAATAATTTATTTCATTTTTTTTGTTATCTCAAAACAATTCGTTATATTTTCATTTATTCATCGTGACTTATGGAGACTACTTAAGTTTTTGAGTGCAATCTATTTTTGATGAAAATTTAATCTTTTTAGATTGCTTTGTATGTTGTATTATTGTAATATTATATTCAGTTAAATCAATCAATCAATCAATGCCTGTTACTTCAAGTGGAGCATAGACCGCCCACTAGCATTCTCCAACCAACTCTGTCCTGGGCATTCCTTTCCATCTCTTCCCAATTGCTGTTCATTCTCTTCATGTCTGTTTCTAATTCCCGACGAAATGTGTTCTTGGGTCTTCCTCTGTTTCTTCGGCCTTTAGGATTCCAAGTTAGTGCTTGTCTTGTGACACAGTTTGATGGTTTCCTCAGTGTGTGTCCAATCCATCTCCAGCGTCTTTTCCTAATTTCTTCCTCAACTGGAAGTTGATTAGTTCTCTGTCACAACAGGATGTTGTTGATGGTATCTGGCCAACGAATCCGAAGAATCCCACGCAGACAGTTGTTAATTAATACTTGTATCTTCTGAAGGATACTTTTCGTAGTTCTCCAAGTTTCAGCTCCATACAACTGGACTGTCTTCACATTTGTGTTGAAAATTTTGACTTTTATATTGACTGACAGTTGGTTTGAGTTCCAGATGTTTTTCAGTTGAAGAAATGCTGCCCTTGTCTTACCAATCCGCGCCTTCACATCCGAATCAGACCCTCCTTGTTTATCGATTATGCTGCCCAAATATGTAAAGGTTTCAACGTCTTCCAGAATTTCTCCGTCAAGTGTAATTGGGTTAGTGTTTGTTGTTTTGTATCGAAGGATCTTACTCTTCCCTTTTTGTATGTTGAGACCTACTGCTGCCGAAGCTGCTGCTATATTGTTGGTCTTCTTCTGCATTTGATGATGTGTGTGAGAGAGAAGAGCTAGGTCATCTGCGAAGTCCAAGTCATCTAGTTTCGTCGATGTTGTCGATTGTATTCCGAGAGTGCCTTCAGATGTTGCAGTCTTCATGATCCAGTCGATGACCAGTAGGAAGAGGAAGGGCGAGAGTAAGCAGCCTTGTTTGACACCGGTCTTCACTTCGAATGAATCTGTGAGCTGACCTCCATGCACGATTTTACAATGTCTTCCGTCGTAAGAATTTCGTATGATGTTGACTATCTTCTCGGGTACGCCGTAATGTCGTGGAAGGCTCCATAATATTCTCCTATCCACGCTGTCGAATGCCTTTTCATAGTCGAGGAAGTTGATGTAAAGTTGTGAGTTCCATTTAATTGATTGTTCAACAATGAACCGTAGAGTAGCGATTTGATCGGTACATGATCGATCTTTACGGAATCCGGACTGTTGATCTCGGAGTTGGCCGTCAATTGGGTCCTTTAATCTGTTCAATAACACTCTGTTGAAGACCTTTCCTGGTACTGAAAGTAGAGTAATGCCCCTGTAGTCCTCACAATTGCTGAGATCGCCTTTCTTTGGTATCTTGATGAGGTACCCTTCTTTCCAGTCTGCTGAAACTTGTTCACCCTCCCAAATCTTCCTGAAGAGAATGTGGAGTATCTTTGAAGTTGCTTCTATATCTGTCTTCAATGCCTCCTTTGGTACGTTGTCTGGTCCTGCTGACTTGCCACTCTTGATCTGTCTGATGGCCATTTTGATTTCTTCGACTTTTGGTGGGTCTGTGCTTATAGGGAGATCCGTGGCTGCTGCTTCGGTGACTGGTGGGTTCAGTGGGGCTGGTCTATTCAAGAGTTCTTGGAAGTGTTCTACCCACCTGTTACGTTGTTCATGCACTTCAGTGATTGGTTTGCCAGCCTTGTTCTTGATTGGCCGTTCTGGCTTATTGAATTTCCCAGATAACTTCTTCGTTGTATCGTATAGGAGCCTCATATTCCCTTCTCTTGCAGCTTTTTCCGCTGTCATTGCTAGGTCCTCAACAAATTTTCATTTATCCAACCTAATGCTCCTCTTCACTTGCTTGTTGACTTCGGTGTATTCGGCCTGCTCTGCACTTGTCCAACTGTTATTGATCGCTGTCTTTCTGTTCCTCCTTTCTTGGATCTTGTCCAGAGTACTAACAGAAATCCACTCTTTTTGGTGTTGTTTCTTGAGACCCAAAACCTCTTGACATGTTGAAGTTATTGTTTCTTTAATCTCTTTCCAGTTGTCTTCCATATTAGTTCCACCTTGTTCTAGTAGATCATGAAATGCCTGGAACTTGTTGCAGAGAATTAATTTGAATTCGTTGGGTTTGTTAGTATCCCGGAGAAGGGCTGTATTAAACTTGTGTAATACTGCTGCTCCAGTTGTCCAGTGCTTCCTCAGTTTCAGTTTCATTTTAGCCACGATTAGATGGTGACCGGAAGCTATGTCGGCTCCTCTCCTTGCTCTTACATCTTCCATGGTCCTCCTAAACTTCTTATTGATGCAGATGTAGTCGATTTGGTTCTCCGTAATGTGGTCCGGTGAAAACCATGTAGTTTTGTGTGTACGTTTGTGGGAGAATATGGTGCCACCTACATTCATTTTGTTGAAGGCACATAAGTTTACAAACCTCTCACCGTTATCATTTCTTTCTCCCAGTCCATGTTGTCCCATGATGTCTTCATACCCGGTGTTATCCACTCCGACCTTGGCGTTGAAGTCACCCATTAGAATGGTCAGGTCCTTGGCTGAACATTTCTCGATGATTGACTGCAGCCTCGCATTGAACTGGTCTTTGTCGTCTTCGTGGCTGTTTTTGGTGGGTGTGTAGCACTGGATAACATTCATTGTAATCCCTTTCTTCTTCGTCTTGAAGGACACTGTGATGATCCTAGGTCCATGAGGTTCCCATCCTACAAGAGCCTTCCATGCATCTTGGGTTAACACCGATGCTACTCCTTGTGTGTGTGGGGCGTTTTCTTCTTCGTGACCGGAGTATTAAAGCACATTTCCCGAGGATAATCGCTGCTGTCCAGCTTGCACCCAATGCGTTTCTCTTATTCCAAGTATCTTCAGGTTGTATCTTTTCATTTCTTCAGCTATTTGCATGGTCCTCCCTGTTTCCCACAGCGTGCGGACATTCCATGTACCTATATTAATTGTTGCTCTGGTTGTCAGAAGAGACATCGGCCTCGTGGCTTCCGAAGAAACTCGGCTTTCACCATGAGACGTCATAACACACCTTCCAACTCCCAGGGAAGAGTAAAAATGGTTATAAAGGTTTTTACTGGTTAGCGTTTTTTTTTAGCACGTTTGTTGTTTTACGGGATGGGGTTGCTAGCCCCATGCCCAACCCTCCTCCTTTATCCGGGCTTGGGACCGGCAGCAACCCTAGGGGCTACAGGCGGAGTTATTCAGTTAAAGGTACCACTGAAACTCAGCTTTTGTTGATTTCCTGTAATACCCAACAGATAGCACTCTGTAGTGAATACAAACAACAAAATATTATCAACATGACAATATCAATTTCGACCAATTGAAATAGTATACGTGAGTTCACCAATAATATTGATGTGGAATTATGATTGGTTATAATTTGAATTAAATAATAAATATGAGAAATGTTTAGTAAAGAAAAATGAATTCATTAAATTATTTATTCAATTATTTGTCAAAAAATAGTAACTTATTTAAGGGATAATTTTGTTCACTTATGTCACTATGATATTATTTCTATTGCACATACATTTGAATAAATTTATGACAATAATAATAATAACTTTATCATGATATGAGTTGTAGGGAAATTATACATCTTATTTATACCATGTGATAATCACTTGTTACACTGTCTAATTTAACAGTACACCTTTATGAGATGGATATAAATGCTTTATTATTATGTTCAAACTCTTATAAAAATTTAACGGATCATCTTGAAAGTGAGTAATTCTATTTAATTATATATTTTGTATATAGCATTTTATGTTACTTACGAGTAGTCCACATTTTATGTGTCAATTTTCTATTTGGTTTTCAATATGTCTGGATTGTTATTAACTACCATTATATTGTTAACATATCATTTTCAGCTTCTTGAATATGACATAAATTTTCATTTAATAGGCAATTACTCATTAGATAATAATTGAGATATTCAGTTACCTGTGTGATTGAAACATTTTATTATGTTCACTAGGAATGATAAATAAATAACTTATGTAAATAAAATCCATTATCTTTATGAAGTGTAGCTTAAAGAAATTTCTCTTACATGTTAGACAATAATCTTCATGATAATGTTATAACTAAGAGAGTAATTATGTGAAAAAGTAATTAGCACCTGTCAATTTGAAGTGCTTTGGATTTAATATAGCTATCTCAACAAGTAGCAAAAAGCCATCGGTGATTATATGTACATTACCTTTTGATTTTCAGTAGGTTTCGATCTAACGTTACTATTTGTCTTATAATTAAATTACCTTTCTAAATTTATTTAACGACAAAATTTTTCTCATTATCTTAACGCTTGGACAGATGTATTGAAAGAATTCAGAAAAGATCCATATCGAATGCAGCATGTAAATGGTAGGTTAGTAATAGAAATCGACTAATTAACAGTTGAATAAGTTACATTGGTTCTCGAGACTGCTAACCAAATTAGAATTATTCTGACATTCCCATTTGGATTTTTTAAATTACAAGAGTGTCAGTGTGAAGCTTTCAAATGAATGGATGTATGTTTTTTTCATTTGTTACCATTGATTGAAATGATAAAATAAATAATTGTTTGTTTTTTATCTCAACAGTTTGATAGATTGGTAAAGTGATATCGAGAGCATAGCATGGGTTGTATTCATTGTCTCTTAGATGTAACAATTTATTTATCCAGAGCTTAGTCATAACTAATTAAATTAAATTCATTTTGATTTAAAATAAATTTACAAATTTCTAAACGTGAATATCAATGTAGACTAAAAATGTTTGTTAACGGAAATTTAATGAATGTAAAACTCATTTTACTTGGATGATTAAAAAAGGCATTCTTCACCTAGTGATCTTTAACAACTAGTAAGAATGTATTTTTGTACATGAATATCGACTACTTTTATTTTTATTTTATTTTTTTAAGCCATTTTCAATTATTTTAAATGGATTTATTAACTGTTTTTTTTTTATTAACAAACAGTATTTATTGATGACAAAATTAGATCACATTTATATTTACAGGTATATTGGTCTGTTGTTTTTAATACATTCTAAATGATGTACATCTAATATCATACAATAATCAGTTAGATGATTTAATTATGTACTGTTCACAAAAGCTCTTGAATAAAATTGTTGACAAGTAAGTATTTTGGTAAATGAGTAGTTTTTAAAAATAATTCTCAGATGACAATTTTATGTATCTTGATTATTAATGTTATGTTCCTCATATTATTGTGTTCACTTCATAGTAACCTCTAAATCTACCCATTAACTGTTGTTTAACCATTCACTCTCATAAACTACAGCTAATTAGTTATATACAACTTACCTTGTTTTTCTATCACTATTTTTTTGGGTATTGATGTCATTGTTCTAATTGGTTCTTAATGTGATCTGGATTTAGATCCATATATAAATGAGTCCGTGAAATATACGGCATATAATTCAGACATGTTTGGTTTAGTCATTAATTTTACGCTCTCGTTACCTGGCTTGCGACTGGAAACATCTGTGCAAACCGACATGCATACAATAATGTCTTATTATGATAAACCACCGTATTTGTTTCTGCCAATTAATTACAATCTTGTATAATATTTTAAAGTAATTTTTCTATCGATAGATGTCATTCATTAGTAAATAAAGTACACTGAAAAATCGTTTCTTCCTAGTTTAAGATTTCTAAGCAGCGCACACTTACCATATCACCATGGATTGCATCTAATCTAGAT
The DNA here is from genome assembly GCA_034768735.1 of Schistosoma mekongi. Lineage (NCBI taxonomy): Eukaryota > Metazoa > Platyhelminthes > Trematoda > Strigeidida > Schistosomatidae > Schistosoma > Schistosoma mekongi. The sequence continues at coordinate 14,180,325 of CM068312.1, read as the reverse complement.
CATCAGTTTAAGTGATATGGTACCATTACTAACCCAGTAACCGGAATCTAATAATGAACAATTCCGACTACAGATAATCAACAACTGTTCATATCACTGACACTGCCTTAACCTGGAAGTGGTAAAATTTCGTGAGTAACGGCTACTCACTACAATGTGTATAACTAGATAATATATATATATATATAATATTTAGAATTAATTACAATCTTGTATAATATTTTAAAGTAATTTTTCTATCGATAGATGTCATTCATTAGTAAATAAAGTACACTGAAAAATCGTTTCTTCCTAGTTTAAGATTTCTAAGCAGCGCACACTTACCATATCACCATGGATTGCATCTAGGATCATCAGTTTAAGTGAATATGGTACCATTACTAACCCAGTAAACCGGAATCTAATAATGAACAATTCCGACTACAGATAATCAACAACTGTTCATATCACTGACAACTGCCTTAACCTGGAAGTGGTAAAATTTCGTGAGTAACGGCTACTCACTACAATGTGTATAAATATATATATATATATATATATATATCTATGTTGGTAAACTAGGAGCCTTGCAAGAAATTTTGTCTTGAGCTTGAGAAAAGGATGAAAATGTTATATTTCGTATTAAGTGCTAGACTAGTTATAGTAACTTGGTTATATTTTGCTCTTTTTCTTCTTCTTATAAAAATAAAAACGAATACAGAAAAAAATATTTCGCCGATTGTTACAACGTTCAATCATGTTATTTAGAAAAAATTAAGCATGCGATATTTAAGATACAAGACCCAGTAAAACGAATACTTTGTTTTATAGAGCTACTTTATTTAAGAATAAAAGCTTTGTGCTGAAAAGATAGTTGGATTCTCTACCCCAACAATAAACCAAATTATATATCTTAAACACAAACATTTTTAGCTGGGAATATAGTTGCTTATTTGTATGAGGTTTAATGAAATGTGATATAACTATTAAAATTTTAGGCGATTACCATTTGCCTATTCGTAGATTGGAAGTACTTCATCCACTGTAGAACAAATTAGAATGTGATAATATTCTATTCTTCTCTGATCAATTGTCTCCCTTCCCTCCTCCATGCTATCATTGACAAACGAATATAGGTTGTCTGTGAGCTTTTTTCACCTTCTGTTTAACTCATCAAATTTTTTATGACCTCATTGAGAAATAGTTATCAAAATATAATTGTAATAAGATGAACTGGTGGAAAAAAGAAATGAATAAACGAATTACGGAAATATTGCTAAATTGAAATGAAATGACATTGTGAATACTGTAGAACCTACTTCAGATGCTATTTCGGATTTCAGAGCCACATTTTTTTCCAAACGTGTATTCAACTTTCAGAAAATCCTTGATATTTCCTGTATGAAAATCTTTTGCTTACTAAATTGAATGGGAATTCTCATCTTCATTTATGTATGTACTTGTACGTAGTTTCCCACCAATAGGTTATCATTTTGATTAGAACTCTATTAGTGGTCAAAATGAATATTTAGTATTACGAAAAGAATTCTGTGAACTTGGTCTCCTTGTTCAATTGAATTTTTTATTACTAAATATACATCTTCAATTTCAAAACAGAAGAGAGCATTACCAACAAGTAACTGTCTAGTCACAGTACTTGGTACGTAGTCTGAACCCACATTCAGACATATATGTGTGCATCATTGCTATTTTTATCTCTAAATATCCCTAGTCTGTTCTCATCCTTATACGTCATCTAAATACGCAGCGGCACCAGGAATGTTTTGCAGTTTAGTGTCTGTGATTTACTGGTTGATTAACGGGACCGTCCGCATTACAAAATGAAATCACTGATCTCGAAACAGGTCAATATGCAAGTTATTTGTACGCAAGACTTAACATCCTTCTGATGCTAAGATTTTGAGGTAGGCTTCGGACAGATCCAGGTTCGAAGAGAATTCAACGTAGAAAGTAGTTCGTTTGGTAAAGGATATGGATCCATTTAACCCTATAAAGTAGCCTGCATATAGTAGAATGATTGTGTTAGGTGCCTTGACAACCACCTCTGATAATGCACAGTTGGATAAAAGTACAAGATCTGTAATTCCGCTTGTTCTGAAAAAGATCAAATTCCTCACAGTTAGTAAAGCTGTACTAGACATTGATAGTTCTAAGTGAAATACAGCTATAGTTACTGGTTTGACTGCTTAGACCATTTAGGTCTTAGTTCAGTTGTCTTGCTCTTCCATAAACTCACTGCATTCTTTTCTTAATAAAATGCTACATAAGTTTAATGGTCATAATTCATCTGTAGACGCGTTTAATTGAGTGTTCTACTAATTTAAGTCACTTTTCCTCATAGAGTCCAAATGAATCAAGTTCTAAAGAATTTTTAAGATATGAGGTGCCTTTCATAGATAAATATTTTCTTGAAACTTTGAAGCATAGTTTTCTTAACTTTACTTATTTCTCCACTAGAATCACTCCAGACTAGTTGTTTTGTTTGACACATTAGAAGTTTTCAGATAATCTATTAAGTTTGTCTACTGATGAGAGCGATAGTGGAGTTAGTATCAAGCTTTGAAACTTTCTGTCAACCTACATGATGACATAATTGTTTCTATAGTAATGATCAATGTGGCCAATGGCTACTAATACTCTGGCTACTGATATTCAAAGTCGAAGACTTTGTTTCCAACTAAAGTAGTCACGTTTTATACCCCTACACTGGCTTTCATTTTTGTCCCCTATGATAATATCTAGTACAGTGGTGACCTTTATAAGTGCAAAGTCGTTTATAATATAATCTTACCTATAGACAGTATGGGAATGAGTAGCAGTTATTTTCACTGCATTTCACAAATAGGGGTTGTTTTCCTTAGATTCAGATGGTTGCTGTTCTAAGCCACAGAAGTATTGCGTTTTAAGATAAACAGCCTTTGAAATTCATCGATCACTTCTGGAAGAGTAATGTTGGGATATCGTTCTATTGTATTTTAAATTCTTGTGCTAATACAGGCATTCTTAGGTGGCTGCAAGATGAATGCAAATACGAGACACTTAATTCATTATTTATTGTAAAATGTATCGCTAATTACTGCATTAAACAAGATGTTTTGATAAGTACTAAGTAGAATAGCATAAGAAACTTCTTCTATGGAGCCGAGAAATGTTTACAGAATAATTTGACTATGGAGTTTGCAGTCAGCGTCTTGCAGGTGGCAGTCATCAATAAATGATGCTAACTGGGAGATCTTAGAAGGACAAAGAGTACTAGGATGCTCTTTCATTGTGGTTTAAAGTTCTTTAACAATTATACCCACAACCTTATCTACCAGTTCAATACTGTTAGGATCTGTCAGTCATGATTTTCAACTCTAATTAGTCTGTAAAACACAAAGCTGATCTATATGACGCGATTATATAAAAGATGTCATCCATAACTTACTAAATATGCTAATGTATTAGAAAAACCATGAAAACACAAACACATTGTTCGTAAGACTAAATAATAAAACATTCATGAATGGTTTAGTTCCATACGGGTATATATGTTTTTTTTATTTCAATAGCAGTTATCAAATGGTTATAATTTTTAATGTAAAGGCTGCGCAACAGTATAATCAAAGTAATTATAAACAAGGTAATCAATACCTAATGGTTTTCATATGCAAACCTAATGTTAAATAAACCAATAAACTTATTTAGTTCTGGCAAAGTAATTTAGGAATTTAGTTCACCGAAATAATTTTGTTATATTTAAATCAATCTTACGTTGTTAGACAATGTGAAGTTTGATTATTGGTCATTGAGTCGTGTGGAATTGTAAATATGATTAGTTCTTAGTTGGGATTAAATTTTCAAAAAGTAAGCATGTGGTCCCTAGTTAAAACGAGCTGATGGTGGAAGTTAAATGTTCTAACTTCAGATGGATCAAGACAAATATAGTTCTGGTTATCACTGAGCTGTCAGTATACATATTCCTTTACTTTTAAAAGTCAGTGGTGACCCAAACTGTTTACAAACTTGAAGTGTGGACAGCCTAGTATTAACTAATATGAAACCCTAATCATGGATTTCTTGCAGAACAGATAAATGGTAAAGGTATGAAATTACAAAATTTTCAATATCTTGTTATTACTTTTATGTATGTAAATGTGTAACAGACTCTCTTCACTAATATATTAATAGGATATCTTTTAATGAAACTAATTGTATGTTCTAATTCCCTCATTTATGATTTATGATGTTTAAGTAGTAATCGATGCGTTCATCTTATTTATTCATTGATCATCATTGTAAATGATGTGAATAATATTAGTGTATTGCTACGATGTTAAACAAACTGGAAAAATAAATTTCTTTAAACTTTTATTTGTTTCATTATTATGCTTTTAAAATTAACCGTAAAATAGCTATTTATGATGATAAATGTTCTAACGGTGTTGATCCAACGTTGATTTTGAAGTAAAAGACACTTGAAAGTATTCCACTTTAATGGTTAAAATCAAGAAGCATTATTGCTGAATCTTCTTACTTTATACTAGTACAACCTTTTTTAATTGAAGTAGGAGCTGATGATTTTATTCGATTCCACGATGAATGCTTCGCTAGCATTAGTATGTGTACCCGCTACTGATAATCTTTACACCAGAATACTATAACTGGGTAATTTTATGCTTTTATTATGTTCCAACAAATAATGCTCAAAATGGTCTTTCTTTGCTTTTTATTATAAATGATAAACCTAAGATACATTTTTTCCGATTTGAATATAAAATATTTTCATTATTGATGATATCCTTAAAAGAAACTACCAAAGTGATATTTAAATACTGTCGACAAGTAGTAAGCTAACACGAAATGTTACGAGGATAATTTGATTAATAAAGCACAAATTCTAGCGAGATAGAACACAGTTTTAAAAGCTGAAAGAATAGATAATCGATCGTCGACTATATGAGAATATTGAAATCTGGAAGTCAACTTTTTAAACAAACGATTAAACGTAAATCAAAATGAGTTAGCTGAATGTAAAAATCTATGAAAATCAATTCCCACAACACCCGATTACAACCAATACAATCTTACTAGTGACTAGCTTGGAGTTCTAGTGAGAAGACGTGGCCAGAGGAGTTAGACTATGTCGAGTGTGAAGCACTTACCTATCGAAGACATTAGATAAGGTCGCGCAAATCTATCGTCAGTTGTCTGAGTTAAAAATATCAGCCGTCGGAAGTCGGCCGGCTTAGTGGTCTAGTAGTTAAGGGTTCGTAGCAAAGCCTAGAAGTCTTGGGTTCAACCCTGTGGTGGATCGTAGATGTGCGCTACCAAAACGCCCCACACTAGGATAAAATAGCCACCCAGTACTTCGTAACTTCCAAAAGCTATCTAACTTTGATCAATTCGTAATGGTAGTTTATAACCCTTTTATTGTGAAAATGGTTTTCTTTACAGATTTCCATAAACCAAAAAACTATTAGAAGTTAAGGCAATACCCAGTTGAATAAATTTAACATGCGATTCGTCAGAAGTAAGAAACTTGTAAAATTTATTTCATTACGTTAATTTACCAATATTGGCCTATTCGAATACAATGTTTCCTCGTAACTATAATAAGCAATTAATAGCGAATAAAAAGAAGGAAACACTGAACAAACACTGTGATTCAATTCTAGATAGTCGGATGATTTACTGTGTACATTATCTTTTTATTTCAAACGATCTCTGTATTCACTTGAACCTAAACTCAATACCTATTATGTGAATTGAGAATTTTAAGCTAAGACTACCTTGCACCAGACTATTTGATTAAAAGATTGTAAAGCTAATTTGTTTGTTCTCTTACTTTAATCGTATACCGATATCAATCAAAAATTCCATGACAACGAAATAAACAAGTGTCCTACATTTTATCCCATTCTATTTTCATACATTTTGATGACCTAAATTCAGTATTCACTGCACTAAATCTCAATTAAAGTAAATGATGTTTGTCAGTCATAAATTATGTATTGCTATTTTCAAAGGTAACTTATTAAGCTGTTATCATGCATGTATATAACTCAGCGGTAGTGAGGTTGCTACAAATGATTTTAGAAATGTGTTTTGCTTTCAGAATACAAGAAAGTTTTATAATCGATTTGACGTCATAGTTTATGCATTAATCATGAAGATAAATAATTATCGGTACTAAAATTTATGATTTGTAATATGAGATAGATTATACTTTACTATATGAGCTAATAACACTATACATTACTTGACATGAATTACAAACAGTTTCACTAGATCTTACTTAACACTGATATAAAAATAATTCATAAAGAGTTAATAACTTGAAACCAAGCACTTTAAAATTAGTCTCCATTAGCGTTGAAACTCGCCAAAAATGTTATTTCGGAAAAAAATAATGCCTTGTTTACATGAACTTTGGCTTTTAAGCAAAGATAGTATGTAAATCGACAACAAAAAAGAAGGGAGTCAGTTTTAGAGAAACAAAAATACTTCTAATAAATATATGGGTAGATGGTACTCACCATGAATTAGGATCTGTGCGAGTACCTGTGAGAATCAGAAATTAGTGAACGTTCCAATAAGAGATTAAGTGATGTGCACTCATGATCCATCATAGGCCTTATTTCTTAACTAAGTGATTCTATATATAGGAAATTGGATCGATTATGTTTATGATAGGCATAATGTCAATAAGCACAGAAAATAATGCATAATTATTTGATAGTAATACAGTCAAAACAAAATACTTGGTATCATGGGGAAATAGAAGTTCAATTAAATCTAAGAGAGATGGTTAACTGAAATGAAAAACCGTCATAGAGATACGACTAGTACAAATTTCTTACGAATGAGAGGACTGTTTTTAACAGCTAGAGTCACCTTGTTCTGTACCAAGGAATTCTTTTACAAATCCCGATAGAGGAGCCAATTATTTTTGCGTTCCATACAGTGAATATTTATGTATAACGACTCCCTAAAATAATGACCAGTACTTACAGGCTATTAGTCATTTTCTGATTGACATCAATTCATAGTAAGAAGTTACCTCGATTTCTTTTAGTCATTTACATTTTGTACCTAATCAGGCAGAAATTTTGTTAGAAATAATTTGAAATTGTGGACAGTTTAAAATAAATGCATTTAAATTTGGGCTGTAGGAAATCTCTTTTAACTTACGTTTTACGCCGAGTAAAATATGTACTACAATACTGAGGCTTTCCAAAACGTGTCACCCTTCCTTCCATTCTGAGATATTAGCAATCATTAATTTCTATGGTAAATGGCCACTTGTAAAAGACATTCACACCTAGTGTTCACTACTCAGCTATTTAGTTCACCTATAAGGAGACTGTTATACTAGAATAGTGTCAATCAATTGGACTTATTTGTATTGATATTAAGTGTATTCATCTGACCAAAGAATGAATTGTCATTAAGTTTTACGATTCTTTTAGACTCACTTTCTTCCTGAAATAGACAGCAGTTTTTGATGATCACAACAAATCATCTCGTTTGTAATTTGTTTTAAACAGACAAAAGTTTATTCATGTATGAATGTGATAAACAAGCTATTTTAATGTTGGTATGCTACAAATAATTCTTATGGATATATAGAAATAAAAGCCAAATTTACATTCACAAATCACTTTGTATGACTAAAATATACTTAATTCAAATATTATATTTTATCAAATAAGATGTATACTCTATTCCTTAACGAATGATCTTAAATACTATCGCCTTCCTTACGGAACCCTGACACATCGTCTTACGGTATCATTAGTTAGAGAATTACAGTTTTCTGCCCCTTGTAAATCACTTAAAGCTTACGAATAGCGCATTTCCGATGTAATCGGCGTGGGTACTGCATATTTTGACCATTGTAATAAGGTAAACAAGTTCATAACTTTTACATTCTAGAGTTAATGTTAATAAAAACTATTGTTTGCTAGAATACTTTTTATTTTTTCAATGCCACACAGCAATACTTAAACTACATGATGATGTCTAAAAAATGCTGATAATTACTGGAGTAATTAACATTTTAATAAAAAGTAGCCTTCTGTTCAAACTAATGAAAGCGTTAAACATGATTACAACTTTTGAAATCAAAGATTTATAGTTGATGGATCATGGAGAAAAAAACGTTTTCACCAGACTACATTGAACAATCATTTTGATAACATTTAAACTAATTAATGTTGTTTCCACTTTGCACCACCTTGAAATAAACGTCAACCGTAAAATCATCATAGCCCTAATTTTACACATATTGTTGTTTACTTACTATTTGTTTCTGTTCCTTTTAACTCCTCAATTTTTTATATATGAATTTATTTCAATCATCCAATATACTATTATACAATTGCCTACTTACTGAATTCTTATTCTCATGTATGATTAGCCCAATATATTCAAGCTAAAATCACTCGTCACGTAGTCGCATCTTTCATATTTTCAACAATATTTTCATACGATGATTCATATTAGCTTTTGCTTTACTCATTCGTTACTCAATAAATTGTATCATTAATGTGAATGGGGATGATTGTTCGTTTTACTGATTAATGGTAAAGTCAAAGAACAAGTCGACTTGTATATAGCCAATCCTACCACTACTATGCTTTGTAACAGATAAGTTATTTCTTGACTATAAATTTAGAATTTAAGTATAATCTCTTTATGGCGTAGCATGATATCTAGCATGACTAGTGCTTTCAGGCAGCCGCTTCACTCACATATCACTTTTGTGATGTCTACTAGCCACATCAATGGTTCATCTTGAAAGGAGTCAAAAGTCAGCAGAGAATACTAGTTACATTTTATCCTTATGATTAATTTCGATTTTTTCCGGGTTGATCATGAAAATAACATTTTTGTAGTGTATCAAGTTATAATCAAGTGCTAATTTAAAACACATATAGAAAATATGTTTATAAGCTACTAAACTAAATTAGAAATACTATTGGGTGTTTTTCATTAAGATTATGTAACATACAACACCAGTACAATTCCTGAAATACCGAATAAACTTACCTGTTTATTGGAATGATAGGATATCCTGACGATTACGTGTATTGATGACTAAAAGCACAATCCAAAGGAGTTAAGCTTTAAAGGTATTATGGAAACCTTACTTTTCTGCATATTCTCAGTGGGATCAGTCGGTTAATTTAAAATACTTTTGCTAATTCCTCGGATTAAACCCAATACTCTTGAACAATTGTAAATGAAAAGGAATAAAATGAATAAATGCGGAATTTTTAACTTTCAGAAGCGTCCAGTTTAATTCTTTATTTCTTCATATTTGTTCATTAAAAGTCTATTTTATCTTAATGAATAATAATAATAATAATAGTTAATAGGTGTTGTGACATTAAGTATCTATTTCACAGGAAAACATAATTATGTATGTATTTGTGGTAGATGAACAAACAACTACTATAGTAAATTTGATTCACTGACTGTCGGTAAATGTTTTTAAACCAATTTCAGCAATCATGTGGAATGAAGCTCATAACAAAAACAGGAATAAAATAGAGTGAGAATTATTTTATTAAACTAAAGAGTAATATAAAGACTGATTCATTCAGAAATCCGATATGCATTATTGGCACGCTGAAAACAAGGAAGAACTTCAGTTTTTGCGGTATATAAAGAAAATTTCATCAAAGGGTGATGATTTTGATCAAGTCAATTGATTAATATCTTATTAACTGACTGTTTTACCACATGTATTAGGTTCTCACCCTTGTGCTCCATGGCTGATTTAACTTATGTATGAGTATTCATACATTTGACTTTTCGGTTAATCTAATTAGATAATAGACCTTGTTAGAAAATTAAAATGAATTCATTTTATCCCAGAGATTTTAATCAAGTGTAAATATCACCAACAGATACTAACCGACTACAGTTGTAAATGCTAACAACAGGAAATTAAAAACCATAACAAATATCTTTATTATCAGTAAACTATTTATATCAATGTTTGGTCCATTGGTAGTCTGTATTTGACAGGCTGGAGTAGACATATGTAGAGTTTTCTAATTTAATCGTACGTTGTTTTGATAAGTTGGTTTCAAAATGATTTGTTTATAAGGTTAGTAGTACTAAGATTTCCGATTAACTTTCTCCTGAATGTCCCTCTTCTCTCTTGTTTATGTTGTTTGCTTGAGTTTTAGTTTACTATAGTTAGTCTTCAGTATATGTATCCTACCTAACTTTCTTTGTTGATTTCCTACTTTCAGTGATATTGTGAATCATATGGCCAGTATACATGCATATGCAAAGCACTTGATAATAAGTTTTCATAACAAATATTTTGTTGTATTTAGTTTACTAGAAACAGAAGAAAAAGTCATGAAAGCTAAAAAAACACGACGTTAGTTAACACTCAGTGATTAATTGGTATATGTCAATCTTACAGGAAGTAAGTCTCAGCTCAAATCACTCAATAGTGACATATTAAACTGTGAAATAGAATGACACCTGTTTACATCCCACACAAAACGTCTATTCTCTCAAATTGTTTATACACTTTAATATGGAGTATCATGTAAGACTAAACTTATGTCTTGGGTTCATTCTTAACTACCGCAGACTAGTTAACAATAAGTCATATTGTGCAGAATATTGGTTCTGCGCCACTACAAATTTTTGTATGCTGATGAATACCAACCAGATTTACAGTCTATAATTTAAATAGATTACGCAGGAAATAAAAACAACTAAAGTCTGAGATGAAAAATGTAAAAGACAATTAATAATACAATAACTAGTTGCGTATCAGTAATTGGATAGATCACTTAAATTCTTAATATTCTACTCATATTAACATCAGTTAAGTTTCGCTCATTTACTTTTTCATAAACAGAATTCATCACATACCGTAGTTGGTATGGTACCAGTGGGAAACAGGAAGCACTGGATAGTTTTCTTGTCCTAATGTGGGACCCTTAAGCATTAAGTGTCCCCGTTTCCCTTAGGGAGATACAACCGGTAACCTTCAGGCTGGCGAACGCCTAACCATTCTCACCACTAGGGCTGGGTGCCAAGGTAGAATTCCCATATCTATCAATCAACTCACTTGTGACTAACTACAAGATGTTCCTGAAGTTCTAATGAGAAGTCATGACCGGTGGGGTTCAAACTTGTCGGAAGTGAGACGGTTATCACTGATAACAATGAATGATCTTCGAGTTATATCGCAAGTCAGTGGAGGTTTCACCCTCGCAACTCGACCAGTGGTACACAGGGTTAGGTCATTGGTTTGATTATCCTAAGGGAAACAAGAGTGCACATTGCTCAAGGTCCCCATAGTAAAACGAGAAAGATGTTCAGTGCTTCCTGGTTTACACTAGTACACTACCAACATCAGTCTGTGATGAATCCAATAAAATGAACTTAATACTGTCCGCCACAGAAACACAGCTTAATAATGTTTTTGTTTCCTCCCTATTAATATTTCTGAAAGTTTTAGCAATTTAAAAATGTTAGTACATTATCATTAACTGAGTCAAGCTAAAAGCTCTTCTAATTAATTAATTGTTATGATATGATTTCTGGGCATTTAGTGCTGTAATTTCTAAGTTACTTGTTATTTAGAACAGAACACCAAATTATTTTGAGTAGGTACACGCTTTTGACTACGAATTTTCTAGGTAGAATTTATTAGTTGATATGATGTGGTTTGTGTTGTTCACTAGTGATTTTCATGAAACCAAACTAAATTTAATAAAAACATGTTATCATAAAAATTTTCTTAACTGGAAATTAACGGTTCACTAGCTAATATAAACAGTTTAGTTGTTGTATATGTGATCTAAATGACATCCTACTTACTACGAGCACTGGATACTCTAAGTTGAATCTAATGTCATTTTACGTGCATCATTAATTTTCCTTTCATTTTGATACCAAGCATTTTGATCAGTAAGAAAATATCATAATTAATCTATGGTCAATGAACAAAACAAATAGTGTGGGAATTAAATAGGACAAGTAAGGTTACTAGAATAAACACATCTATATGCATTTCTATTACTTCATGATCACTGTCATAATAAAATTTTTTTAATTTGGAAAATTATACGAAACCAAAGGGTTGTATAGTTTCAGTTTTAATTGACAATGCAGTGAATTAATGTCTCCAATCAATATATAATTATGCCCGTATAACAGCTGAGAATCGAATTCAAACAACGTCTGACAGTAATAAAATACTACAAGTAGATTGATAAGGGATATTACAGACAGATATAAGCTAAGGTTATAATCAGTGGAAAGTGTAAGTTGATAGAATGAGAATAGGCGTACTAGTAGTGATGTTTAAAATAATAAAATAAGCCGAATAAATGCTTCAGTATAGGTAGTAGATTAAAACTTGATAGAATAAGCTATTTAGAATGAACTTATTAAGATAATAATCACCAAAAAACGAAGTAATAAGAGGTGTGTGAATAGAAGTTTCAGTCATATGGGTCATACGAAGACACTTTACGAAATGGATGAGGAAAAAACTAAGATACAATAAGATAAGCACAAAACTGAAGACGTGATGAGTTCATTAAAATATTTGTCAAGGCATATTTGGCCAATCAATAGACAGGAGTATTACAAATTCACTCTGAACATACAGACTAAGGTTGTTGGTTTGAGTTCCGAAGATTCTACTATGTGTGACAAATGGATACGAACCCTATTAGGAACCCTAGATGTTACATGGTAAATTACTTTAAAAGACTTCAGATTCCCTACCTTACAACCACATTCTGCTAAATGACATTAAACCGAACCATATATGCTCTTTATTTATCCCTAACGAAACCAAGGTGATAAGTGTTCATTCATTTGCAAGCTAAGTTGTCTTGCTGTACGCCCTGTGTATATCTCTTCACATGAGAAGTTAAATTTGTATGTGTACATGGAAGAGGCGAATTCAGGTAACCTGTCTTTTGTTTGGATGAACACTGGTGGTTGACTAGAAAATGACAAACTGTATGTTAGTAACAAGTTAGTCAATATTAGTTTTATAATCAAAGAATTGAGGGTATAAGGAGAAAGTCCATAATTGTATCCTTTAAAGTGTGACACTCGAAAAGTTATTGACGTGCCTTTCTAGGTCATATGGAAGTTGTATATCACTATTTTACTCCTCGACTTTTCTGTTCTACTTTAGCCAGCATATAAACTTAAGCTAGAGAAGTAATTTTACATCTTCTAGTAGTCAATCAACAATCGGTTTTCTCTGTAGAAGATTTATTTCATTGTCGTCATTGTACAGTTTCATTAAGTCAATTAGATCTAAAGCATTTCTTTTTTATGTTTTCGTATATGGGCAAATCTTATCAAGCAGTAAAGACTCCCAACATGTTTTGGGAAATTGTTTATGTTTTATGCATATTTACATAAAAATATTATTGTGTAGATCAAAGCTTGATGAAAATCTAAATGAAAATACAATATTATTTGCCTACTTGTGTTGTTCCAATTTACTCAATAAACACTCGTTTTGATACATTTGGCCTAAAAAGTCAGTTGTAATCCAATGACATTAAAAGACTATCAACATCAACAAACTTAAAAAACCTATATAGTTTCATATAAAAATTATAGTTTCCAAAGCAATCTTCAAAACTACTGCTCAGCTGATATGCAAATAGATGAAAATTTATTTCAGCAAAGAGATCTCTCTTCAACGAATTCATTTTTAAAGGTATACAATCATATATATATATATAATACAATAAAATCTGGTCTAATATAGCAACACATGGCTTGAGGTGTTAGTTATTGTCATAACCACGAATAATCGAGCATAGTAATAAAAACCAAAAAGCATATGACATTATTCTTATATAAACTGTTACAGTGAGGGGAGGAATCTTGAAATTCAAGTTAAATAAACAATAATTTAGGAAATTTTGAATAGATAGGATGACTGAAAGTAATAATATTAGAGTTAGGCTGTATAACAAGATAAATTGAAAGATGAATGGGGTGTTTCCTGAGATGCAGTAAAAACAAGAATGTGTTTTTATCAGTGAGAGAGACAGAGAGATATATGAAGGTGATATCATGTAATAATCTTATAAAATAAGCTGTGTGCAGAAGAAACTAGTTCGACCGTTCTGTCCTACTATGAACATAATCTGGAATTTTCGAATGTTATCACTTAAATCGTCAGTTTATTCTATTTTCTATCTGCCTAATTTATCATGTTATCTCTTTCTTCTATCTCTCTGACTCCTTCACAGGTAAAAATGCATTTTTGGCTTTTGTTTCTATGTATGTAATTGTACAGCTTTGGGAATGAATTTAGCTCGTTTACGCGTTTTAAGTACTTCGAAATATGTACACAATTCGTTTACTGGGTTAAACATTGTTATTACGTTTACTAGAGGTTGAATAAAATATATATTTGGTTTCCTTTCTTGTATTGTTTAAATCTCAATTTTTCCTAGTTTCAGTTCAATTTTCTCATGATTATGACAATAGTAAAAAATAAAAAATAGACAATCATAATTGATTTTGTTTTATTAATGTAAATAAAGTAACAATTTAACAGTATACTAAAAAGAATCATACAATGGTTTACTGTATAAGTAACGTCTGATAAATGAATCATTGAAAGAATTCGTAGATTTAATATCAATTATGGAGGTGAGTTTTTGAAATGTTCACATGAGTTCACCTTCCTTTTATTTGAATAGATGAATCTGTTTAAGTTAGAAATGTATGTTTTGTTTTATATCCTTTTTAAATGCTTTTGGTAGTATCAGTTAGGAGTTAATTATTTCTAATCAACACTTGTAGAACCATTGCTAATATGATCTCTATATGGTTCAGTTTTGCAGAAGCTGTACATATTTGATAATCTGTCAATGTAAGCTATTTAGTGTAAGAGTATTTAAAATGTAGCTAGCAGTGAAATTAACGAAGCACTTTTCTTCCTACTTGTGACTCGTCAGCTTATAGTGGAATACGGTGTTTTGCATTCACGTGCTAATCCATTATACACTGAACATTGAAACAAATAATCCCTATGGAAGTATTAATAGTGTGATGCAGGTTGATACTTTTGGCAATAAATATATAAGTAAAATTACCGGTTATATTATACGCATGCATATATGCATATATGTATGTAACAACCCATAGAAATCAAACAGACTAGTAATGAAAATACTAAATAAATGACCTGATAGGTTGTTGATTTTAAAAACTTAAACGTACTCCATTTATTAAACATATTCATGCCAAAGGTTTGTATTTAATGTTCAATAGTTTAACTACGCTAATTTTATTTTTAATTTCTTTTCAAAACCTTTCTTTTTTAGGTATGAACATATCATATTGTCAGCCAACAGTGAATTCAATTCATCAATGTTGGCCACCTACATCAGCCGGACAGTTTGCAAAATTACCTTGTCCCTCAAATGTAACTGGTTTTCATTACAGTGAAAACGGTTAGTTCAAGCTAATGAACATTTATATACGTATTATATTGTATGAGCACCATTAAATTATATGATAACTTTATATAGATAGTGAGAATAGCAGTTTCTAATGAGATGAATAGAAAAAGTCAGTTCCTTTACAAGCATTCTGTAAACGCGCGAATGAAGGGTACCGAAAACCGCTCAACGATTATTCAGAGACCTTTGGTTTTCATTAGTTAACGAGTTGTATAAATCAGTGAATAAAACTGGCTTCAACTTGGTAAAATCCAGGTGAATCTCCAAAATAAACATTAGTTGTATGTGATCGAATAAGGAGTCGTGACTTTTAGTGTTGAACTATATAGTGAATTCTGTATTCATATACCGGATGCGTTAGGTGATTTTGTACCATGTCCTAAAGTGGCGTGGGTTGGAAATACTGAACACATGATTGTTACTTAGTAGGTTCTGATAGACCTGGAAATGCTGATTGGGTCGTAGACGATCACTGCTTAAAAGCTTCGTCCTGGAACACAATAAATGTTTAGTTTTCCTTAGGTTTTAATCCCAAATTAGTATCAATTGATTTAAAATATTTATTAGAAAATTGCATCATATATGAAAATGTTCATAAATGTCACATTACTCTTTGCATAGTTCATACCAATATCTAATAACATTATGTAAAATAGGATCCTACTAGACGAACTGAAAGTGAATTTTATAAAAATTACACTATTATAGCTCGCGATGCTTCGAAGCTTCTGGATGTCTGTGCTTACGCTATAGTGTCGTTACACAAAACATTTTGTACCAGACCAAGGTGGACGTGGTCGGATAGAACGTCATGGGTTAGGAATGTGCCAAGAGGGCATTTAGTATGTTGAACTACCTTGGCCACACAGGAGCAACCGGTTCACTAGTGATATCTTTCAGTGGAATCGCTTCTGGCCAGTGTGTGAAACGGTCCACGCATGTCAGAAGATAAGAGAATCCGCTTGATTCTGGCAAGGGTCCTACCATGTCTAGGTGAAGGTGGTCGAATCGAGCGTCGGGAGTTTGGAAAGTGCCAAGTAGGGATTTATTATGCTAAATTACTTTGTTCTTTTGGCAGGCCACGCAGGAGCGTGCCCATTCTTTGATGTCTTTATTCATCTTCGGCCAGCAGAAACTTTGGGCAATCAGTTTAAACGTAGCACGAACTCCAGGATGAGGGAGGTTGTACAATGTGTCAAAGATGATTCGTCGATAACACCTGGGGACGATTGGACGGTCTGTACCTGTAGAACAATAACAAGTTAAAGTGTTCTTACCTTTTCCAATCGTCTTTGTTTGGAGTTTGAGCGTTTTTATGGATAACTCGTGATGAAGATCATTGTCTTTATATTGAAGTCGAGCTAGTTCAACAACGTTGATTCCTTGGATAAGATCCAAGGAATGTATTTCGCGTTAAGGTATCGGCAACTATATTGTTAACTCCAGATATATATTATACATCAGTAAAGAACGGGGAAATGTAGTCAAAATGTCGAGACTCTCGTGGGCACTGAAGATGATTTCATAAAATACGTCAGTTGTTTATGGTTGGTGAATATTATAAATTCCAGGCCATTGATGGAATGTTGAAAATGTCGTACAGCACTGTATCTCAATTCGGTATCGTTTAATTGTCTTGAGAGGAATGCTAAAAGGTTGCCAAGCTTGGCCAATCTACTGTTGCTAAACTGTGCCAATGACTGAGTCAGATGGGTCAACTGCGATGCTGACAGGAGCTTCAGTATTGTGATGTGCCAGTATAGTCGTATTGTTTATTGCTTATTTAGTTGCAGTGAAGGTTTTTTTGACTTTGCATCCATTGTGACCACCTTATTTCCACGAAGCTGATCTGTTAGTGGTTTCATGATAGATGCACAGTTGGGTATATATCATCTGTAAAAACCTACCAATTCATTGAAAGCTCGCAACTGATTAATGATGGTTGGTTCCGGATAATTTAATCAATAGCAGATCACTATCACTCCCATGATAACTGTTAATGCCATACAAAATGTTAAGGGAAATTTGATTGCTGCTGTTTTCATAAACTGACTGAGTAATTTAAATAAAGTTGTTTTCGTCAAAATTCAATCATGCAACAAAAAATTATGAAAAAAACGAACAAAAATGTTTACACAATCAAAACAAGCCGACATGGGTTCATTGTCCTTACTTACATTTAAACATTCGCAATGAGTTAGAGACAGTTGATTTCTTTATAGTTTTCATTTTTCTTTTCACTTGATTTGTGGTTGTGCTTAAAAATTTTTGTTTGTATATACAAATAGCTTGTTTATGCATACAAAAGTAAATAAGAATCCCTTATGAAATAGTCTAACTTACAATTTTGTCCATTAATAGCAGATAGTGTTATGGTTGTTTAGGTATTCCAAGGTTTTAATTATTATTATGATCAATAGTCTACGTGATTCAACATCACGCATACTATTTTCACTACATTGCTGTTGAAATAAAAATTGAATTTAAGTTTCACGATAATTAAACTTAATCAACATGGTGTATTTGTGACCAAGGAAGAACTGAATCACCTTCTTACAGCACCGTTTTTACATCTTGTTTAACAGTTATAAATATTATGAAACCTGGGTGCATAACACCCTACTGATTGTCCCTCTTTATGTTAACAAGGTTCATTTCATCAACTTCTTGTAGAAGTAAATGAATAAATTTATAATTTCAAAACAAGTCAGTCCTAATATGTGTTTTTAATTATATATTCCCTTCAAAAATGCTATATTATTGCTATGATACCCAGCATGCATTGGCAAATTGATTTGATATAAATCATAATATTAGCATATCTAAAAGAAAATGCAGACCGAAAATCTCATTTCAGTTGTTTATCTATTTGAGACATTTTTTATAAGAATAATTCAAGAAACGATTGGAGATTGTATTCAACGCACATTTGTATAATAAATCACTTTTAATTTAATTGACTGCTTGCTGTTTCAGCAACTAACAGGATGCAATCACACTTTCGGTTCCACTGATAATACTTTTAGTCAGCAATGTGACAATGAAATCGTTGATTCATCAATTGTAATATATGAGTTTATGTAGTTTTGTGGCGATTAATATTTTGTTTCTGTTTTTCACAGATTAATGTCGTTTGGATACCACTGAAAACCAGGGAACACAAGACAGCTATATCGTCCCAGCGCGGCACTCTACAGCTGTCTCCCCTTTGATTCTACCACCTTCAAGAGTTTATTATTTCACCAACTAAAACTTTTTGAAATTATGAAAAGTTATGGATGTAGATTTTATGTTTGCTAACAGAAAATTACAGGATTATTCTAAGATATTTCAATCATTCAATACATTCCAAGACACTGTTCCATAATACTGCTTAATTCATAGCCTTATAGAGATAGGACACTTATGAATGCATTTACTGCTATAAGTTCCCCTATTTTATATCTATTTGATTTATTATTTCTGTTTATTGACTGTAGAGTGCACTTATAATATGTTAAGGTTACTCCAAATAATATATATATTAGAACAATAAATTGGAATAAAGTTAGAGAACTGTTCATGAGATACTACTGTAATTTGTCAAAATAACATAGTTTGTTACAGAAAACCTACTTCACACGTAATGCAGGAAAGGTCATTAATAAAACGCTGAACATCATCACGGTGAATAGAGAAGTTAAAATACACGCCGACGTAATGTAGTGTTTGATTGTAATGATGAATTATTTTTCTATGTGCTGTCTAACAATATGCGTGTCAAACTCCATCTACAAATTTTAAAAATCTCAGTAAAATCCATCTACCAATACTGTTGTTACAAAACTAATTCAAAGTTTTGACTGATGGAATCTAGTTATCTTGGGTTTAAAACATAAGTTTCCAACGACAGTATATAATCGTTACTTATTATGATGAATCGATTGTTTTCGAAATGCGTATTATCCATTTCTAACTCAGTGATTCTGGTAGTAAAGCTGTTGTCAAGACTGAGGATTTTGGGTTTAATCTCAGACTAGGTCTCAGACACACTAATGATGAGTACTCAACAAAGCATGGCTGTGAACGCCACTTTCAAACTATTATAAGTATTTACTAAAAAAAAGGTATTTTCTAATTAGTGAGACAAAAATTTTAAAGCTAATAGATTACTAAATTACCATCCCAGTTATCCTTTTAAGAAGATTCTGAAGTGACGTTTAGTAAGGGCTTAGATACGGCATAGGCAATACACTACACTTGATTATCTATACACTGATAATAATGTATATTGGTGTGTATTACAGATAGTCACATTTGTTTGTAGGATAAGTGAGAACGATTTCGTGGTTCTCAGTAAATCAGTTCTCCAAAGAACTCCCACCATTTGAATTTTATCTAAAAGACTTCCTAACTGGATAAAATATTTCACTCGTAATTAGTTTGAGACATTCAGTTTTATAGCAGTGTAAGAAAATTGTCAAATCAAGGTCTGTGTGACTACAAAATGAATATACGTGTAAGGTAGGAGGTAATAGAGACATACCAGATAATACATGTATTGTAGAAGCACTGTCACAAGGTGCAAACATTAGAAATTGATTCCTGAAAAGAAATTACGATATAATCAATTGAGTGAGTTAGTGGGGTTGCGTAAAGTTAAATAAAGAATACTCAATTGAACTTACTGCAGTCAAATGTGACTCTTGTATTTTTCAACCGAACTAATATATGTATACGCCTCGATGTAGATGAGAGTATTAGATAAACATTGATAAATTTCTTTTGCACCAAATAAATGTCTCAACAGGCTTATTTATGACAGATTTATTTACCCTGACTAGTAGTTAAATTGCAAATAAATTTTACTTAAGGAACATTCATATTTGTCTATTGATTCCATGAATAACTATATGTAAACAAATCACAAAAGTTATAATACTAAAATGTCACAGTCATTAGTGATAATGGGTTTACAGAATGTTCGATCTGCTCCTTAATATTTATATCTCAGAGATAAGTATCAAAACAGATCGAATCTGTTGTTTGTTTCTTCTCAACTCTTACTTTCATAATAAGACACCGAACATTGATATCTTGACAAAAATAGTAGAATATTAGTATAATCTAGTAAACAGAATAAAAATTCCTTTTATTAATT
This sequence comes from Schistosoma mekongi, assembly GCA_034768735.1. Lineage (NCBI taxonomy): Eukaryota > Metazoa > Platyhelminthes > Trematoda > Strigeidida > Schistosomatidae > Schistosoma > Schistosoma mekongi. Next base: position 14,159,709 of record CM068312.1, on the reverse strand, counting down.
GTAAAAATAAATATTTTACCATCAGTTACGGCCTCCCGCTAATTTCAGTGTCATCTTCTAAGAATCAGTGTTTTGTTAAAATATTCGTAACTTCTAAGTGTCAGGAGATAGTCGATAACAGACCGCTACTGTTCACGTGTTATCTGGTAGTCGTCTATAAGATGTAACTGCGATCCTCAAGGGATTAATACTGTCTGTGATGATTGTCAGTTATGTTGTTAATGTGGGTAATCTCTGATGTCCGAGATATTTAAAATAACTGAACATCGATTATCAATCAATATTATGTCAGTCCTTCATTAATATATCTTTCTGATGATGAATATTAAAGCGGTAAGTAGTTAATATTTTGGCTGTCTGATAAGTTGTTATAATACTTCTTGACTATTATTATAATCACTCGGATAAATTTGGAGTTTTAGTTCAACTGGATAAATAGAATCGGAGTTTTAGGCTGATTCTTATAAAAAGAAAAAGTAATTAATTTTAATTATAATAAAAGTCTATTCATCTTAAAAGATACATTAACACATCAAAATGTTAAATTATATTAATGGATACTCATGAAATGATCGAAATGAAAATGCACTACTTTTATTAGGAAACAACAAAATGCATTCTTTTCCTTCTTGGACAATTAGAAGATTGTGTTGTTTTTCTTTTTTGCCCAAAATAAGACGCATTTCTTTCTGGATTATTCTAAATGAAATCAACAGTATTATATTGAATAAGATCGGAATTAAGGTATTCTATAGGTAATAATGCGTAATTACCAATAATTGACGCATGCTATATCATAAGTTTGGTGATAATAATAACTACTTAGAATTGTTACAAATCTAACAATAATAATATACTGTGTAATATGTTTCCCCCACTGATAAGAATTCGCAAATCAAGAACAATCAACATTAATATATATGTGTGTGTGCTGAATTGAATTTAGCTGAGCTTTTCACTTACTCTAATTCTTTGAAATATGAGCGAAATTGTATAAATAATTAAAATATATTTTTTTAAAGTTTAATGTTGAGTATGAAATGCATATAGTAATTTGGTTACCATAGTGAATAGTGATCACAATGACAAGTTATATATATGGATAAATAGTAAAAGTAGTAGAGAGGGTAGTCATGACGTAAATGTGCATAATAAATATTTACCAATTATTGCATTAACTGTGGATAAAGTAACGAAAATCGATATTGCTTACTCAAATTATGAATCCCGATAATGATAATAATGTTGACAGTTTCATGTAATATGAGAAGAATAGTTACCTAGAGTGAAAACTTTCATTAAAATCTTTAATAAAAGCAATAATGGAACAGCAATATTTCCTTTGAACTAATTTTTGTAATGGTTTTATACTAATATATACACTTTTTTACAATCTTAGTAGGAATATTATCAGTCAAGTGATACATTATCAGACTGTAATTAAGCAAGCATTAAAGTAATTATGATAACACTTTCAAATAACAAACAAAGCGATGAGATGAACAAGTAACTACTGTTTATAGGCCATGAATTAAAGGTGAATGAATAACGATATGTCGGTATAAAGCTGATAGATTATGTAATATGTAGTAAGAGAATAGGCAAGATGTTTTGAATAAAGAGTTAATGTTAACACAAAATTTGTAAGAGCAAAGTAAATAAAAATGCGTACTTCAAAAGAGAAACAGGGTTTAATGTACGGAATGTTACGGAGAGTCTTGATTGAAAACTAATTGAAACTATGTTCCTTCGTTTCATTATTCTTTTCAGTCAAATTGCTGAGAGTTTAAATATGTTAATAAATAATTTAGAGAAGCTATATGATTAAGCTAAATTTTAAAGGTTTCATTATGAATTAGCAAGATTTTTAAACATGAAAAATGTTTGCAAACGTGATAGGTAGAACTAAAAATTGAAATATACAGACTTAACAAATAGTTAAGAAAAAAACAAAGACACGGAAAATCCGACTTAAAAAATGAAACAGATGGCTAGCTAGAAAACATTCCCTGTTGTAATGCCAAATGAATTTCGAATTCCCTTTGTGCACGTACATTTGGGTTAGTGTGACAAATAGTTCTTATCTCTACATAGCGTAAGAGTGTGATATTATTCTGCCTATTTATTCCTTGAAAGTTAGTATCAAGGTTTACTAAGTTACTTGAACCAGTAGTTCGTCTTCTTATGGCGTTGAAAGGGAATTTAGAGCCATTCGGTAGGAGATACATTACATAAGTTTTGAAATTTTTCTGGATAATACTCTTGCCTTTTTCCATTGTAGGTAAAACATGCATATGTAAAATGATATGTGAAACTTGCGATAACTAGACAGTTTAATAACTAAGTTTCGCTGTGAAGTATTTTATGTATACAGCAGCAAATTATCATAACGGCAGCAAAATGAATCTGTAATAGATTTCTCTTACTATAGATATTTATTGTATTTGCTTTGTAAAAGTAATAATATCGTTTATTATATTTCATAATTTGTTAGTATTTTGATATGACCTCATTACAAACGTATCATTTAACAGAATAAATACGTAATTAATTAATATTATGATTTATTATTTTAAAACTTGCTTATTCTTGTAAGTCAACTGTTGAGTTGAACTACAACCAAATAAAATAGATAGTCTTTATGAATAGTAAAATTGGCTGATATTGTAGAAATATAATTTTCAGAATGAAAAAGTCATCACGTTCATATGTAAAATGATGTTAAGATAAATGTATCAGAATGTAGCAATTTAAGACACTGTCAATATGGTTCTTATTAACGATCATTGAAAAATCAAGCATATGTTAATTATTAGTTTCTGGTACACGAACATCATAAACTATGTATTACATAAAAATATTAGAACATATTAAACAATTGCATAATATGGAACAATAATTTCATTGTAAAAATAATAACAATAACAATAGCTTTATTCAGTTGTGTTACAGCATAATTCTCTCAACACCATTTTTGTACTAAATTACAACAAATTTCTAGTTAACTTGCATTCAAACTACAATTATTCAAAGTATGCATTTTGTAAATGTTTATCATTCATCTTCAAGCATTAAAGTTTCGCACTAGTTCAGCTGTTTCATCCAATATGAATTCAATTATATTTGTTGCTCGTTTCTTTAGACTTTAGACAGTAAGAAGAAAATACTATTATCCATGTTGTTTTCAGTTGAATCGTCTGGTAAATAACGTTGTAACAATTTATAGATTACATGAATATGCTCTGTTAACACATGTAATAAATTATTTCAATCAACGTATATTTAAAGCTTACTTTATGTATCTATTTTATAAATATTCTTATTTGACAAAAACAAATATAAAATTTTGAATAGATATTTCTCTTTTCTAACCGTTGAATGGATTACTTTCAGTAAGTAATTATTTTCCGCTATTTTTACGTAAATATTTCAATAGTCTAATGAAATGTACATGAATCAAAATATTTTGATATCTTTGCTAAATTACAGCGTTCATATTTATTCATAGTAAATTAAATTTACACCCCTTAAATAGTGTAAATACAGAGTATAAAGTTATTTCTCCTCCAATTTACGTAAGTTATAAACCAGTTGAACAGATTGATGACAATTTATTCATTTTGTTTAATAGAGACTTAAGGAGTAGACGTGCTAAAGGTGATGGATTTTGTAGCATATAGTTTAATATAATTGATTAAGCTTATCTAGCTATACTCAGTTAACACTAGGGACCAGACAATATGATGTTGGCATAAATATTTAGATCCGACAAGTGATTATTTTTGCCGAAAATAATTGAAAGGTAATGCCTAGAAATAGGGGGGGAATCCTTTGAAATCCTAAAGGGATCATCAGTTCCATTAGGACTACATATACGTTCTGATGACAACTTCATACTGAATAATAATCATTTTCAGATCTATTCATCGGTTCCTTTCAACTATCTAAGAAATGTACAGTTTTACAAGAATATATTTTTAACGATTGTTCTTTTGCTATTTGCTTAAAATGTAGATAAGTGTAAATAATTATTTGTTCTGAAACTTGACTGTAAATAAATCTTTAAATAAACTATTCTTGTTGGAGATATTATCAATATTAATTTTTTACCCATTTTGTTTATCTTTACAGATGACTCTTTTCGTGAATGTTTATCGAATGGAAGTTGGGCAAAATTCGCTGATTATTCTGCGTGTACGATCATTTATCCGGTAGGAATAACTGTTGATTAGTACATTTAATTGTTTACCACAGATTGATGTCGTTTGAGTACCATTTAATACAGCACTTGACAGCTGTTTCGTTTCAGTATGATACTTCATAGCAATGTGCAACAAAGATTCTGCTAGGTGATTTAACAAAGTGCATTCAGTTTATAGGTCGCTGTATCACAAATTAGTAGAAGTAAATATTCTACCCTTGTACTTCGGTCAGTTTAAAACAGTTGGTTTGGTTTCCTGGAGGAACTGTAGGTAAATACTGTGGAGGGGTCTCACACTAGAACGAATAGCTTTTCAGTGATCCCTGGTTTTCATTAGTGCCCAACCAACATCAATCTGTAACGCATATAACAATTAAAATTAGTACCTCTCTCTACAAAACCATCTCAATCCAACTATAAATACATTTATCGATCAGTCTTAAAGTTTATCCATAATTATAGCTTTTGTTTACTGTTTTTTATATGAAACACAGTTAAACATTTATCAGTGATGGCTCTAGGAAAAGCAGACAAATTACAAGATGTGTAAAAGTAGAATTGTGAATTAAAGACGTGTATGAGTGAGCTATTATGGGAAGTGAATTATTCACTTTACTAAGATCTCAACTTACATGAATCAGTCAAAGGTACTTCAGTGACACAAATATAAGAGCATAAATTATGATTTCTATATTTCGCTTCTTCCTACGCGGTATTCATCTCCTGTTACTGAAAAATATGAATTAGTCAAACCTTATGAGTGAGCATCAGTTCGCATACAATATCAATCAATTTACCAACTAAAAGTTTTATGCTGTATTTTGGCCAAAAGTTTTAATATGGAGAATACATTTTATTGTCGTGAATAATCTATATACATTGTTTTTTCCAACATAAATTTAGTTCTTCTCACGAATATATCACGAATAATATCTTTTAATAAGATATTTAGAACCAAGAAGATTAAAATTTTACTTTAATATGAAACCCTATAACAGTGTGCACAAATAACCTTGTTTGGAATTTGGTACAAAACTTTGGCCTAACCAGTATTTGAAATAATGTTGAATATGTAGCGATTTTCGGTAACTCCAAAATCTTCATCTTATCTGAAATTATACTTATTGGTACTCAGAATATTTCTACGCAGTCACTTAAAAATAAGATAAAACACAATGTTAATATGTGTTGAAAATGTGTAATCGTAGTTCATTTATTTAAATCTTCAGAAAACAATTTAATTCTCAATATCTGTCATTCACTTGTCTTTCACGTATACTTCTTTATGATTTACATACTTGGCCAAATTAGTCTGATGTCACATATATCTTATATGGTCTCGTAAAAGACCATCTACACACACACACAACAACTAATTTTAAGAAGAAGCAAGTCATGGTTGTATAATTAAAATTTGGTTCCTTATTTTCACTTCTTATCGTATTTTCAGTTAAAACAATCTAAACGAATCTATACTTGGATAAAGTAATTTTTTCTTTACTTAATAACGTGGTCTATATAACGCATCATTCAACCTCATTATTTTATATGAATCGTTTCTTTATTTTACCCAATGTTTACACTTTTATTCAGTGAATACGAGGATAATTACTGCCATAGATTTAAGTTTTCATTGATGTTGTTCGGTTGCCTAAGTAACAGTCAATCTACTAACAATAAAAAGATAAAATGTGCTAATTTGGCTTAGAGTTTGTGGAAATTTCATTTCGTTATTAAACTAATCCACAGTCTGCAAGTTTATGTCTCAAAATTAAGTATTGAGATGTTTCTAAACACAGACTCTCTAAATGAAGCAATTACATGGAAGTATATACAAACCCTTACTAAAATGTGAATAATACTTGATTGTTAATCATACTACACACTGAATTACAATAAGACATCCATGTGAATATGAATTATCACAAATTTTTGTAAATATGCTCATTTTTACAATAGCACTAAAAGAATTATGCAATTAACTTGATAATTTTGCTGGGAAATATTTCAGTAATAATAAAAATTCTCATGTTTCGTTATGTAATTGTTTGTTTTACTATTGTAACAAACGAATTTTACTGAAATCGTATTAATTGTGATTGGAGAGGAAATCATACCCATAAATTTTTCATTTTTTTAATCGAATGACGAACGTAACTGCTTAAGCGAATGCGTTCATGTGCTCATACGGCAATGAACATTTATCAACGAAATTGGATTGTGACCGGCAAGTGAAATCAAGGGCTAACGTTTCACCCAGTTTTATCTACCCATGTTATCTAAAGCTGTATCAAGGCAATCAGCTCCGGTTGTGCACCTGTCAACATAGACTGGTCAATATCTAGATATATCAACATCAAGCGGGTAAATATACATATTACCAAATTAAACAACGGATATCCGTTAAAAAGAAATTAGTGCTGCAATTACATAGTTTGGTAGCTAATACAAGATTGTTTGACTGCAAATTTCTTAGTCAATAGAAAGCATCGTTAGAAAATCAGCCATTAATCCTCCTCAGCCAAACATCCATCGCTGTTTCCAACATGAAGTATATCGGTCACATTTTGAATGGCAGTAGAGATTTGTGAGTATAATGAGGAATTTAACTGTTGTGGTAAATTATTCTGAACTATTTTGATAGGTTACCGATGAAACTTAATAAAATATTCTTGTCATAATTGGAGAATTGATTCTCACCAGTCAACTAAAGTTAAAAAATTTAGACTAACAATCTCTATCACCACTACCCTGACCAATAAAAGATTGTTATAAAATATATGCAATCAACTGTTTGATTTAATCAAGACCAAATAATAGTTGCTCTTAAATAATCCACATAAATAAACAACAGAAGACACAGCGACATATTAGTAACTGTCTTTTCATTTAGTAAAATAACTTTTTGCATTGTAATTCATTCACGATTATGATTATATAACGTCATTCCAAGTTATTCAAAAGAGCATGTTATTAAAGCCTGACTTTTAGGTTTACTTAGTGTCTATCATATCATTCGCGATTGATCTAAAGTGGAAAGTTGAGATTGTAATGATTTAGTGTGTTATTGCTTCTAAGCACTTACTCTATAATATGAAAATGTCTTTTAGAGACTAGTACTTACGATTTAGTGTCCTGTTGTATTCGTAATTGGACTTCTGTCAAGATAACTACTTCTTTTCGGAATTTGAGCAGACACAGTTGCAAGAAACAGATGAATTGATGTAGATTTAACCGGTATTCATAGCACAATCTCAATATGCTTATTTAATATAGACTTTCTTTATATAAATACTAATAGTTATATTTTGAATAAGAAAAATCAATTCAGTAAAGAGTTGTCGCTCCAGCCATTTCGTTTACAGAGCTGTACTTTGTATACACAGAACTAACAGACAATTAACTACAGTTATTCTATTCATCAAAATATTGTTATCAACAAGCATAGTGTCTGTTAGGATTACATTACAATGATTGTGTAGATTTGGGATTATACAACTTGAATGTCTTTCGTTGTGTCACTTCTGATTACTTAATAAGTTAGTCAATATTTATTTTGCCTACATTTTTTTAATAAACCATTACACAGTTGTATTAATGACTAGTTAATCAATAAAATGTTACATGTAACAATCTTGTACATTTAATCCTCTCATAACTAAATGTATAACATATTGATAAACGATTTAAACGTAGTTTTCATTAAACACATTGTAAATGCTGTTTAAATAATACGTTGATGTTTTTCTGTTAAACAATCTGAAGCTAACTATAGTGATAGTTATGTCAATAATTGTAGGGTTTTTCTGGCGAAATAAAATAATAAACACTAGGCGTAACTGAGTGCTATACAATTAGAATCTAACAGAATAACATGAATAGTGTTTAGCTAATGACAATATGTATAACAATGTTGAAATGTATGTCCAGTTACATATTAAATGAAAGTTTTCAAACAAATAAAACTGTTTAATAGTGAAGGAATGTCATAACATTGAGTATTTATTTAGATAAATGTGTTACATTGAACTATTTATGAGTAAAATGGATATTTTATTCAATTCAATAATCAAATTAATTATCATTCGATTATAATTAACGAGTGAGAAGAGTTGTAGAAATTACAATCACATTGTGTTTGATTAAAAGCACTGTATTGCATAAAATGCTGTTAGCTAAGTAATGAATGATATATAGTACGAAGCGACTGATAATCAAATTCAAGGTATTTGCATAGGATTATCATAACTATACGAAGAATTATAATCAGCTTACATGTTTTATAGAAATGGCGCTTTTAATTTAGAGATGCCATAGAAAATTGCTCTAATTTTGTTAAGAGCACTTACCAGAATGATCAAGCAATATTGTTGTCAATAACATTAATAGTCCTGTTTCAGTCCGTTCAGTGCAAATGGATGATTCAACTAACTTGAATCAAATCACTCACAATAATCTATCTTGTGAATTGTTATTTGCTTTCAAGCAATAGAAGCGATAACTATTCAAGTTAAAAGGCTATAACTTTGTGTGCAAAATAAATACGTCCAATGTTTCGCCATAGCTGATCCAAGATCTGATACGCGATTTTTATCTTAATTACAGAATGATTTATTTGGATTAATTTACATACAGTCTTCGCTTATTGTATTTGCAAGGCTTATATTAATCTTCTTCAAACGTTATTTTCTTTAATGTAACCAGGCTGCTTACTGTCGCTCTTCATCTTTCTGCTGTCAGTTTACTGGATCATAAAGACTGCAATATCTCAAGGCAATTTAGGAATACAGTAGACAACATGGATGCCACTAGATGACTTGGACTTTGAAATGACCTATCTCTTCTATCCCATACACAGAAGCAAATGCAACTGAAGGCTGACAGTGTAGCAGCAGTCTCTGCAGCAGTAGGCCTCAACATACACAAAGGGCTTTAAATCGGCAAACACTAACCCAACAACACTCGACGGAGAAATTCTGAAGGATGTAGAAACCTTTGCATACTTGGGCAACATTAATCGATAAACAAGGAGGGTCTGATGCAGATGTAAAGGATCGGACTGGAAAGTTATGGGCAGCATTTCTACAACTAAAAAATATCTGGGACTCAAACCAACCATCAGGTAACATCACAGTCGAAATTTTCAATACAAATGTGAAGACAGTCCAGTTGTATGGAGCTGAAACTTGGAGAACTAAGACAGTATCCTTCAAAAGATACAAGCATTTATAAACAACTGTCAGAGTAAGATACTTCGGATCCGTTGGTCAGATACCATCAACATAAACTTTCTGTGGCAGAGAAAAAATTAACTTCTAGCCAAGGTAAAAATTACGGAGGTGGATAGGACATACGTTGAGGAAACAATCGGACTGTGTCTCAAGACAAGCACTAACTTGTAATCCTAAAGGTCAAAAGAGAAGTGGATGACCCAGGAACACATTGCGTTGAGAATCGGACACAGACATGAAGAGAATGGACACCACTTTAGAGGAGCTCTAAAGGAAAATCCGAGACAAAGTTGGTTTGGGAAAGCTAATCAAGGCCTATGCTACATGGAGTGACAAGCATTGGTTGATTGAGTGAGTAAACCAGGTTTCATTATTAATTTGAATAACGCTGGAAGAACGAGATTTACCAGTTTATCTTTGTTCTCATCATTCACAAGTTCCCCTGAATCACTATTATTACAAATTTTCTACCATTATTAATCATGTAAACACGTGATACAATTGAATGTCATCCACCCCGTTTTCTCAATTCCTAATCGCATCGTATCGTTTCGGAAGTAATTTTTGAATAAAACTCTTTCAATCATTATCACTTTTATTATTAATCTTGAACAAATATGATGAATTCGGTTACTACTCCCTCCGTCCTATAAATCACTGCTTAATTGATATCTTTTTATAAAATACTCAGCTTTTGACTAAACACTTTATCTAACTGTAGTTTTTCCCCCTCTTACTCTCATCACTTGTACACATGTATATTCTGATTATTAATCTCATTATTACAATTATCCTATCAATGTGTTTAAGTCGAACAACACATGATTACTACTGTTAATATTTGGAGACTACGAATCTTAGTTTATAAACAATCCCCAGTTTATATACAGTCATCATTTACAGAAATAATATACCTGTCTCGACCTTACTTATTCATGTTATGATTATCAATGTCAAGCTAATGAATATAGAAAGTGGAAGCGAATTAATCAATCAGACTATAAACATAGAATATTTCGTAGAATTTTTAAGTAATTTTGTTGTCTTAATGTTGTGTACATTTTTAAAAATTAAAAGTGAAAATGAGTGATTTTATCGACATTAGCCTCTTCATTTAAGACTGAGTACGGAAGTCTCTTAATTCAAACAATTCCACTAGATTTTGTGAGTTCACTATAGTATCTTGTTTAATCCTTGTTATCTACTAAGAAATATCAGTTGAAACATTAGGATTATTTAACGAACTGTTAGTTGACTTACACTTGAATTTTTGAAGTGACCGTATTTTTTTTATTGATGAGTTAATTATTCTATTGTACAATCTGTTATGGATTAATTCACGTAGATTATTCATGGATTTCTAATCGTAAGAGCAAAGGTAAGAGACTAGGTTATTGTAAATAATCGTTGGCCTGAATATTTATTGCTTCTGATAACTCAATGAGGATCTTCATACCATTAAAATATAATTAATCCTTAAAAAGCTAAAAACGTATTTGATGAAAGCATTTATGAAAGGTGTGAAAGCGTTGTGAATGTTTTCTAATTAAAGTTCATTTAATAAGAACTTAAGCTTGGAGGTAAGTATATTGACAAAACAAGTTATACCAAACCAAATTTTTGTCTCTGGATTAGACTTGTGACAAGTACTAAGACAACACTGACGACTATTTACTGAGTTCGGAATAATTTACAAAACAAAATCAAAGGAATAAAGTTACACATTATTTAATCAAATGTTATCATAAATTATACCATAAAGTATCTGACTAAAGAACAATCTACTGAATGTTTTTTTATGTTCTGTGAAGTTCACAGTATTCAATCTCACGGTTGTATATGCATTCAAATAGTCTTACATTCGACCGGTTTATGCAAATATTTCGATCGCTTAGTTATTTTTAATCGTTTTAATACACATCCTGATATTTGTCGACAAGCATTAGACAGGAAACTGATGTAATATCCTTAACAAACAAAACATCTACTTGTTACCAATTTCTGTAACATACATAAAAACACAGAAAATCTCATTTTCACAGTATAGTAAGCAGAATTAGAATAAAAATTACCTTGACAGCAAAAATGTACACTACTATTATGAATAACAAATACAGATAAAGTAAAATGATTATTTCTTGAATTTCAACTGTGTCAATTTCTAGGCTGAATTTCCACCTTCCACCACCCAGCCATCTTCATTATCATGGGAATATGCCAAGCTTTCAACAATCATGTATAGTTTGTTACTGAATTTTTCAGATCATTTTCTAACAATAAGATAATGTATATGTTCATAGATGAATTCTAATAATAAATATAATTGACTATCTTATATTAATGCTAATGATCAATTCACTTGTATGAAAATATCCTGGGTAACAAATGTTAACTAAAGTTTATTTAATGCGATTATAAATGTTATTAACTTTTTTCGTTTTCCAGTTAACTGATGAATTCTCCATTTTTCTGTGCTTTTTAATCGGTTACGTCATATCTACGATTAGTGTTATCAGTGGAATTTTTATACTTCAATATTTTCGGTAAGGTTATTACAATTTATAAAGTTGAAAAAAACCAAGTATATATGTGTATAATGAATAAAGCATCTTCATATTTTATAGCTACTTATGAAAAGTAACTGTACATAACTGAACTTGGCATTTCAATCATGGTCATGGAAGTGACATATATGGTATGCAATGATGATTCATGTGAATGAGCAGAAGTGGTTTTCTGTATGGTACTATATTTCAGTTCAACGACCACGTTAGATCACATTCTGTCCACAAATATAGGACGCTTTTACTTTTTTTTCCCTTAAATTCCATAAATGTCATGTGAACAGGGAGAAAAAAGACTACAACTACCTACAAATCATTAAAATCCGAAGAAGATATCCCGGCTTCTAAGGACTTTAGAAAAATGGAAATGGAGAAGCAACTGGTGTGACGTCACGAATAGAGAGTTCTTTGATGCTGACAGTCCCTACAGCTAGTAGTAGAGGGATTTTTTGGAGTTAGAATTTATTGTAAATACGTCACTACCTTATTAGAAAACAATCCTAGTGGTATAATTGGCTGCTTTCATTTTGGAAGGGGTTGACTGATTTTAAAGGTTCTGTGAAAAATTCTACCATATGCAATTTCATAAATTTACGTCTGAATGTCTGAGTATTTAAATGGGCAAAATCAACTATGCTAAGGATCAAGCTTAAATATATTATAATAAATTTGAAAAAGTATTATCACTTTTAAAATTAACTGTTTTTAATACGCAGCCAACAATTTATTTTAAAAGATAAGTTTATGTAAAGCATCGCCGAAAGGAAATAAATAACATCATCTTAAGACTGTAGAATAAATCCTTATGTAATTCACTATAGCTTACTTAGTTTAAATAAGAATAGGTTTTGAATATACGAACAACAAACCAGTCTATACAATGTGACATTGCAACAATCAGTGTAACGTAACAAGTGGATATCATCGTCATCAATGCCTGTTACCCCAAGTGGAGCATAGACCGCCCACTAGCATTCTCCAACCAACTCTGTCCTGGGCATTCCTTTCCATCTCTTCCTAAGTGCTGTTCATTCTCTTCATGTCTGTTTCTAATTCCCGACGAAATGTGTTCTTGGGTCTTCCTCTGTTTCTTCGGCCTTTAGGATTCCAAGTCAGTGCTTGTCTTGTGACACAGTTTGATGGTTTCCTCAGTGCGTGTCCAATCCATCTCCAGCGTCTTTTCCTAATTTCTTCCTCAACTGGAAGTTGATTAGTTCTCTGTCACAACAGGATGTTGTTGATGGTATCTGGCCAACGAATCCGAAGAATCCCACGCAGACAGTTGTTAATTAATACTTGTATCTTCTGAAGGATACTTTTCGTAGTTCTCCAAGTTTCAGCTCCATACAACTGGACTGTCTTCACATTTGTGTTGAAAATTTTGACTTTTATATTGACTGACAGTTGGTTTGAGTTCCAGATGTTTTTCAGTTGAAGAAATGCTGCCCTTGTCTTACCAATCCGCGCCTTCACATCCGAATCAGACCCTCCTTGTTTATCGATTATGCTGCCCAAATATGTAAAGGTTTCAACGTCTTCCAGAATTTCTCCGTCAAGTGTAATTGGGTTAGTGTTCGTTGTTTTGTATCGAAGGATCTTACTCTTCCCTTTGTGTATATTGGGGCCTACTTCTGCCGGGGCTGCTGCTATATTGTTGGTCTTCTTCTGCATTTGATGATGTGTGTGAGAGAGAAGAGCTAGGTCATCTGCGAAGTCCAAGTCATCTAGTTTCGTCGATGTTGTCCATTGTATTCCGAGAGTGCCTTCAGATGTTGCAGTCTTCATGATCCAGTCGATGACCAGTAGGAAGAGGAAGGGCGAGAGTAAGCAGCCTTGTTTGACACCGGTCTTCACTTCGAATGAATCTGTGAGCTGACCTCCATGCACGATTTTACAATGTCTTCCGTCGTAAGAATTTCGTATGATGTTGACTATCTTCTCGGGTACGCCGTAATGTCGTGGAAGGCTCCATAATATTCTCCTATCCACGCTGTCGAATGCCTTTTCATAGTCGAGGAAGTTGATGTAAAGTTGTGAGTTCCATTTAATTGATTGTTCAACAATGAACCGTAGAGTAGCGATTTGATCGGCACATGATCGATCTTTACGGAATCCGGACTGTTGATCTCGGAGTTGGCCGTCAATTGGGTCCTTTAATCTGTTCAATAACACTCTGTTGAAGACCTTTCCTGGTACTGAAAGTAGAGTAATGCCCCTGTAGTCCTCACAATTGCTGAGATCGCCTTTCTTTGGTATCTTGATGAGGTACCCTTCTTTCCAGTCTGCTGAAACTTGTTCACCCTCCCAAATCTTCCTGAAGAGAATGTGGAGTATCTTTGAAGTTGCTTCTATATCTGTCTTCAATGCCTCCTTTGGTACGTTGTCTGGTCCTGCTGACTTGCCACTCTTGATCTGTCTGATGGCCATTTTGATTTCTTCGACTTTTGGTGGGTCTGTGCTTATAGGGAGATCCGTGGCTGCTGCTTCGGTGACTGGTGGGTTCAGTGGGGCTGGTCTATTCAAGAGTTCTTCGAAGTGTTCTACCCACCTGTTACGTTGTTCATGCACTTCAGTGATTGGTTTGCCAGCCTTGTTCTTGATTGGCCGTTCTGGCTTATTGAATTTCCCAGATAACTTCTTCGTTGTATCGTATAGGAGCCTCATATTCCCTTCTCTTGCAGCTTTTTCCGCTGTCATTGCTAGGTCCTCAACAAATTTTCATTTATCCAACCTAATGCTCCTCTTCACTTGCTTGTTGACTTCGGTGTATTCGGCCTGCTCTGCACTTGTCCAACTGTTATTGATCGCTGTCTTTCTGTTCCTCCTTTCTTGGATCTTGTCCAGAGTACTAACAGAAATCCACTCTTTTTGGTGTTGTTTCTTGAGACCCAAAACCTCTTGACATGTTGAAGTTATTGTTTCTTTAATCTCTTTCCAGTTGTCTTCCATATTAGTTCCACCTTTTTCTAGTAGATCATGAAATGCCTGGAACTTGTTGCAGAGAATTAATTTGAATTCGTTGGGTTTGTTAGTATCCCGGAGAAGGGCTGTATTAAACTTGTGTAATACTGCTGCTCCAGTTGTCCAGTGCTTCCTCAGTTTCAGTTTCATTTTAGCCACGATTAGATGGTGACCGGAAGCTATGTCGGCTCCTCTCCTTGCTCTTACATCTTCCATGGTCCTCCTAAACTTCTTATTGATGCAGATGTAGTCGATTTGGTTCTCCGTAATGTGGTCCGGTGAAAACCATGTAGTTTTGTGTATACGTTTGTGGGAGAATATGGTGCCACCTACATTCATTTTGTTGAAGGCACATAAGTTTACAAACCTCTCACCGTTATCATTCCTTTCTCCCAGTCCATGTTGTCCCATGATGTCTTCATACCCGGTGTTGTCCACTCCAATCTTGGCGTTGAAGTCCCTCATCAGAATGGTCAGGTCCTTGGCTGAACATTTCTCGATGATTGACTGCAGCCTCGCATTGAACTGGTCTTTGTCGTCTTCGTGGCTGTTTTTGGTGGGTGCGTAGCACTGGATAACATTCATTGTAATCCCTTTCTTCTTCGTCTTGAAGGACACTGTGATGATCCTAGGTCCATGAGGTTCCCATCCTACAAGAGCCTTCCATGCATCTTGGGTTAACACCGATGCTACTCCTTGTGTGTGTGGGGCGTTTTCTTCTTCGTGACCGGAGTATTAAAGCACATTTCCCGAGGATAATCGCTGCTGTCCAGCTTGCATCCAATGCGTTTCTCTTATTCCAAGTATCGTCAGGTTGTATCTTTTCATTTCTTCAGCTATTTGCATGGTCCTCCCTGTTTCCCACAGCGTGCGGACATTCCATGTATCTATATTAATTGTTGCTCTGGTTGTCAGAAGAGACATCGGCCTCGTGGCTTCCGAAGAAACTCGGCTTTCACCATGAGACATCATAACACACCTTCCAACTCCCAGGGCAGAGTAAAAATGGTTATAAAGGTTTTTACTGGTTAGCGTTTTTTTAGCACGTTTGTTGTTTTACGGGATGGGGTTGCTAGCCCCATGCCCAACCCTCCTCCTTTATCCGGGCTTGGGACCGGCAGCAACCCTAGGGGCTACAGGCGGAGTTAACAAGTGAATAGCTGGACTGCAATTTCTTCAAAGTGATCTCTTAATGAGCTCTGCATAGTAAATCCGAAAGGTGTCAAACACTCTGTAAAGATTTTTCCATGAAATAATTGAAATGACAAGACCTTGATATTTTAATTAAACAAAAGACTATTAGTATCCTGTGATGTAGTCACTAGAGACTGAAATCGTGACGAATTGTCAACACTGCTGACCAATTAAGTTTAGGAATATTCGGAGTAAACAAAGTGTCCAACCATGGCATTGGATGGCGAATTGATTGGATCCCGAGTAATGAACTCAAAAGCTACAGCGATTGCTGTGATGGTTCAAGACTTTACACTCAGTTCGGTTTGGCGTCGTGAATGTTTACTTTTAAAGAACCCTGTGTAATAGTGTGTGAGCTAGCAAGTGTTTTGTAGTTATTTTGTCATTTAAGGCGAATTTAGTCTCGACTGATGTTTCAAGTGAAATCATTTGTCCATCTACAGAATAAGATGGACATTTCAAAATTATTCGTGCAAAACAAGCAGCTATGTTGTAATTAATATTTATTAGCAGTTCACATGTGGTCACTGAGTTTATGTTAAATGCAAAGTGTTATGCAATATGTTTCTAGATGTTTTGACAACTTAGTATCCTTTTATTTTTCATTTATTCCACAGATCTTTACGATGTGTACGTAATAATATTCATACTCATTTAATGATTGCCATACTTTTACGTGCCTCCTCGTGGATTTGTTTGGCTATATTAAATACAACAACTTTAGTAAGTTTGAAGAAAATAGAATATCGACCCATAATTATATACTCCAGTAACATAACTGTTTATTATAGAACTGTTCCTTAAATCTAGTTTCGTGATAGCTGAAATGTAGTCCATGCTATTATGTGGAATTGGTAAAACTTTCGGGTCACTTTTTTAAATGTGCACTTGTCATCATACACTCTCCTCTTTTAGATATTTAAACTCACTGACTATATCTTCTATCAAAGTCTACAACGCTTATAACACATTATGAATGTGATTACTGGCAAATTCAAGAAGTATTATTAGGTCGACATATATTTTCCATCCCCCCTCCTCCTTTACCGAATTTCGTAAAGATGAAGGTTCATACACCAGCTACATTCTCTGATGGAGAGCAATTTCCTAATGGCAAGGCTGACTGTAACTCATTTGCTAATAAATATTAGTGAAGGGCTAATACCTGATGTAAGTAGTTTGATATGTATTGTCTTCACTGATGGAGAGCGAGGTCGTTATAAGTCGTTAATTTGTCTTTAATTGATAAATATTTTACTGTTAAAAATCCACTATTGTAGTCAAATATATTATTACTTTTATCATAATATTTTAGTTAAATCAACATCCAAACCTATTTCTCTACATGCTTAGATTAATTTAAATGTTTTAAGTAAATCATACTTGACTGACACGAACACCTCTTCAAGATTGATGTATTTCGGTTTCACACACTACCAGTTTCAATTAATTTTAGTGTACATAATAAAGTAGGGAAAATTTGCAGATAGAAGTACCATCAAAACAATGTATACAGAATACATCAATATCTGATAACATTCAGTCCTTAATGCTAATAATAGAAAAACTCAGTTCCCTACATATTGATATGTTTTCTAGCAAATTAATAGAATTGTCAAAGTTGTTTCATTTGTAATTCTAAATATTCTAAAATTTTATGTTGAACAATATTAATGTAAATTAGACGACATTAGTTGTAATTTGTCATTTTCACTCATGTGATCCATTTAACACTTATTGTATCTCTGTAGTGTTGTTTAGCTTATGACGTAATACACAAGTTAGTTGTGAACAGACATAAATCAAATTAATAAAAATTTTTTTAAACTAAAATTTTTAAATATTCTACCAAGAAAATAATACAAATGAAAATGTTTTATTTTAAGTAATTTTACTGAAATTCGACTATCAATGATTTTTTAAGCTACATCAACAGGTTGTCCCCTGATTATATCACATAAATTAAACAATACATTTTACGTTAATGTAAGTTATAACAAAAGTAATATTTGTGTAATATGCCAACAAGTAGAAAGAGTTTATGAAGGTCGTTTTGTAACTTTAACGAGTATTTTACAGAACATGCTATTCCTAGCTTCTGTTAATAAGAAGATTATATTTTCTATGAGAATGTGGACTTACATCAAATCACGAAGTATCAAAAATTGAATTCTGTACTCATTTAAATATTAAACAAATATGTTATTGATGTTACTTATGTTATTTGTATACTAAGTAAAATGAAGTTTTTGTAAATATGGAAAACATATATTATGCTCTTACTAAACTATCGGAATCAATATTGCTTGATTTAAATATGATCACTTCAGTCAGTGGTATGTCAATAAAAATTCAGGCATCACTGAACAATAGTTTGTTGATTCTGTTGCACAGTCGTGATCAGCCTACAGGTTTTTCTAACAGATCCTTATTAATTTTTACTCATAGGTATAAATAAAATGCATTTGCATTTTAATTTATCAACTAGTGTTAAAGAACCCTTATTTCTGAAATCCGATTGTTACTTAGGTTGAACTTTGACTGTTAGATTGAGTGATGTGTTACTATATAGCGTGTGACTGATGCTGGGTACTTACTGATAGTGTTAAGAGAAAAACTCTAATTTGAGTTTAATGCTGAGAGGAACTAGTCAACAAGTTATATCTTTAGTTGTAAATTAGATGGTGCTTCTCTCCTCTGACTTTGACGTTACCTTACGACTAATCAACAGTGAAAAGTTACTTGTACTTAAATCATTTAAAAAGAAATATTTTGTTCAATTTACAGGAGTATTTTTAAATTTATACTTCACTTACCTGAAAATTTCTTGAATACTGTAGTTATTTCATCAATTCAGTGAATTTCATCGTCATCTACATTGACATTGTGTTATTCAAATATAGTCCAGTCTGAGTCAAGTTTAATTATACATCCTACTATAATAGGTCGTGTACGAAAAAACCCACAAAATTAATTGTCAGTAAAGTAATCTTATCACGTTGATATCTTGATGAAGTATGAAGTGTTTATTTTAACTAGCCTATACATGGTTTTAAACAATTATTAATACTATACTAAAATATGATGATAAGTTTCGTTACAGTAATGATAATCCATTCGTTTTTATGAAAGTAATAAATGGTTTATGTAAGGAAAAATGAAGAAAGTGAACTAAATAATTACAATATTTAACGTAATTAATTATCATGGGACTGGTGTATGTAGTTTTGGAATCGGCAGGTTACGTAATTATTAGTTAGGTAGTTAATCAAATCTTGCTAATAAGTGAATGACCAACAACGTTTATGTAGTAATCGAGAGACATATGTATGAGGAAAACGGCAGGTGTTATTTTGATCTTTGGTAACTTGCGCTAGTACAGGCTGTATTGATAATCATAATGACGGTTGGTGTCGCAAACATTTTCTGTGAACATGGAAAGTTTCAACCATATGAAGCAGATGTATACACAAGCCATACAGTTCATGAAACGTAATACGATTAGTAACTATTCACTTCCACTATTGTATTTAACCGAATCGGTCAAGATTTCTTAGTCCACTTTAACACACCTCTTAGTGAAGTGCATAATATTTAGCAATTTGACGAAAGACATGACTAAATGACATCCTAATGTGACTTGCTCCTTAAAAAGCATTGAAATACTAAGTAATATTCATTTCTGTATGCAAAATTCCTTTCCTGATTACTATATGGATGCTACTTTGTAGAATATGCAATGCTGTGACATATTTTTAACTTATATTCATTAAACTTGGTAATTTTCGAGACATGATGCCAAAAAGCTCTCGAACAGTTATCGTCTGTTACCCGTCTTCATCCATGTGTGAATGGCTCCTAATTTGGTCAGTCTCTGTTTGATTTTATTAAGGTTAGGCAGTTAGAGAATAGTTACTTCTATCCAATGGGCTACTACTTTAATAATAACGTCTTCTCTGAAGTAAAAATTGTTTTCAGTATTCATTATTTAAAATGAGAAGATATTACTTCTTATATTACTTTATTTTACATTGAATTAAAATTAAATAATTGTGGCTTAGTAATTAAACGTAAAACAAATTTCATTTTAATGCACTTTAAATGAAGTTGTGCGTTTAGTAGAGAGACCAAATACAAATAGTACGGTGAATATGAAAAATTAAGTGGAAAAACCGATTGAATTTAGGTGTCATGAGTTCTTTGTTCTTTGTTTTTACAAAATACTTATCCACATACATAGATACACACATTACTATGACCTTATAATGGTTGTATTGTTTTTCTGTGTTGATTATATGATAAGCCTTATTAAGTTATCAATACATATATCGATAGATAGATAAATAGATAGACAAAATGGATATGCACAATTGAGTAGAGTTCTGTGTACTTTACGCTAATTAGCAATTTATTCGGTTATTAGTTGATAAAATCTCTAAGGTAGGTGTTTCTAATCTCATTTTATTCTCATATTTGTCTTCGTTCTCATCACATTATCTTTTCCTTTCTCTCTATCTATGATTATTGTTGTTCACATGAACACAATAACACACTTGCTCTCTCGTTCTCTATTTATCTTTATCTTAGTCAATTCTTAATGCTTTATAAATAGATTTGTCCCTAGTATTTAACGGATTAGTAAATGAAGGATAAATGATATCTAAAGAATAAGAAAATGAAATGTATTCATAGGAAGAATCCATTGATCTACTAATCTGCGGATATTTTCAAGATTCTTATTTAACGTCTTATTTTGTATAGGAAATTCTATTCAAATACTAATTAACACTAAGCAAGCCATTTAATATAAGTGTACTTTCGGTTCACTGAAACTTGTACTCATTCAGGACTCTTAAAGCTCGCCGATGCTCAGATTTCAATAATATGAAATATCCCATTAAAATATTTAATGTAAAAAACAATGGAGCAAAAAATTTTCTCTATAATCTGTCTTATTTTTGTAGCCATATATATACATATATATATATATATATAATATGTATAATAAAGCACGATCATCTATTTTGTAGGATTCTAAAACAAACAGATTCTAGAGGAAGATTCTAGACAATGTAAGATATTTTTGAGAAATATGATAATCTTGTTTAACTATGACATACTTATAGTCGTCCTTTGGTTGTTTTGGGTTCTCAAATGAGGACAGAAGGCTGAATGGCTCGTTACTGCTGGTGGTGAGAAACTGAAAGTCAATTCAATTTGAATGCATCGACGAATAGCCCTGGAACTACTTATCAACGTCGAGAGTTCTTCTCACTGATTATTTTTGGAGAATCGATAGTCAACCAGCAGAAAGTTAGTTCTAGGCTTGTAAGCGATTTTAGGGTGTCCTCGTAAATTTCCCGTTCTGGAAGGTAAAATATGGGAGATTACGTCACGTCCAAATTTATTATTAAGTAGTTTGAAGGTGGTGATTTGGTCGCCTCTAGTTCTTCAAATGACAAAGGAAATAAATTTAGTTTACGAGATTTTAAGAAATAACATAGTTGAAGTTCTTCTGGCCTTTTTCAACAGAAAGGTGCTGGTTGCCTGGAAGTTGTATTTAAGTTTTTGTCGAATAAATACTGTATTCAAAGTCAGAAATGTTTTAAGATCAAAATAAATGAGAGCTCTTGTTAATAGGATATAGACCGGATTAAAGCATGCTCAGTGCATGATCATGATGGCGCACGCTGATTGTCTATTTCTAAAACCAATCAGCTTTAGCGGTTAGTTGGAGAAGATTTTGGAAGCTTCTTATGTAAATACTATAAATACATTAACGTTTCTCTAACTGAAGATTCCTACTTCTGTCTACCCTTGTTATTTGGAATATAATTTTGTTCCTGTTCAAACGTGTTTTGATTTGGGATATTGTCGAATGTTCGGTGTCTAAGAATACTAAGCAATAGGAGTAATTGGGTAGTTATATCAAGGAAATATAACCGCTCTGCATATTGAACAAAGGGTTCTGGAACTTCTGGCAGTGGTCATAAAGCAGTGTGCATTAGTTTTCAAACATTCGCTGATGATGACTCCTAGAGCATCGTGCAATTGGACAACAAAGAGAAAAAAATTATCCACTCAGAGTGTATTTGCACCTTGGTGCTCGATATGAATCACAATGCACTCAGAAACATTTACCTACAGTTACTAAATGCTAGACCATTCACCTAGCATCCGTAGATTTTACTGAATTTCTGATTAGTCTTTTTCGTTGTGTTTGCCTTTCCACATCTTAATACCATCATCATATAACAAAGCTGACGTCGAAAGCTTCGTAAAGCCGTTTGCATAAAACAACCTTTTGAAATTTCCATGTGAAGCATTGTGTGACTTTATACCTAACCAGTATAGAATTTAAAATTGGTGGTTAGTTTACAGTACCATTTTTCGAATTCATTAGGTATAAACCAATAAACAAAGTTAAATATAACTTTTGTTAAGGAAAAATCTATAAACTGTCAGCAAATAGTCAAACATTCGTCCTAATCAACTCCTGTAATCCCATGAGTGTTTTACTAATCGCCTGGTTGATTCTCCTCATTTCGTCAAGTATCTTTTTTAAATTCATATAACGGAATTTATGTTTTTATAATTTAGAAAGTATTTTGGAATTCTAAATTTGTTTGAAACATCCAACTATTGAAACGAGGACGTGATAAGGAGAGATTTTATTACATTATGAAACTTTCCAGAAGTTCGTATTTATGACCGTGCTATGAAGGAAACCTCAGACCGACAGAAATTTAACGTAAACTTTAAATCTCCAGTCTGATATCTGTTAGCTTATATTTTTTCCCCGAATTGATTGTATTTAGAAGTGTAAACCAGTGGTTCTGTTACTGAAGGCTGTTCTCTAGGATTATACTTCTTGGAGGATTATGGATGAGAATTGCAAAGAGGTTCACCACTACTGTAGAACAATCATTCAGTTTTATCTAGTTTTCAACGATTACATAATTAAAATAAGTCCTTGGTGAAAATTTTAAACTAGACAACTATCCAATACTACTAAAAAGTATATGACATAGTTCTTATCTAAACGTTGGGAAATAGCGATTTGATATGCTGTGAATGAGGAATCTAGAAAGCAATCAAATATTTACAGTAATCTGAAAATTAATTTAACTCATGCACAGTATGCTAATCAAACTTTAATGTAGACAGTGATCTTATTAATGAAAATTTGATTACTGGTGTTCACTGACAATTTCAGTAACTATGATGATGATCACAATACTAAGTAAATTGTGAACTCTACAAAAAATACCAACCTATGCGTTGTTCAGATATCTCGAATTCATCCTAAAACCATCCTAAATAAATTAACGTGATTTTATTAAACCTATTTATAGCGATTAGTTTAGAACATCAGGATCAACTATCGACGAAAATGATAGCCACAATATTGTATCTTTATAAACTGGTATTCCAGTTGATATTTGTATAAACATTATCACTACCTTACTATGGAATAATCATACACTAACTAATAGATGTTCCGTAACCACTAATCTAATTATGAAATCTCTTCAATTATATTGGAATTCTACTTTGTTCATATTCAGCGGAACATTATATAAAAAAACCAATGATGCACCAATGAGATCCCCTGTGCCCCAATTAATTGGAAACTAATCCATTGTCACGTATATAACATATAAACTTTTTTCTGCTAAATTTAGACCACGTATCCATTGTAGACATACTAGTAATGGAACTCCTCCTCTGTCCTTCCTGGGTTTTAATGAATGTTTACCTAATACATATTTTCATTGCTTCCTCGGAATTTCATGTTATTTACATTGCAAACAATTTATACATAAACAAATTTTATATTTAATAATCTAAATAATATTCATTAAGGAATAGAATAATTAACACAATAAAGTAGCTAATATGACGCACTTAAGATCTGTGGACTATACCTTTAAATACATGAATAAATAGATAAAGTTAATCGTTAATAGTACAGTTCATTACTAATTGTAATGGCTTCAAGGAAACAGATTTCTGAAAACAATCGTTGGATAATGGAAAAAGATGTGTTTTAGAAATCCAGCATAAATTTATACAATGGATACAATGAATGTTAGTATTTAGTTGATGGAGTATTTTTCATAGGTTTTGAGTTTCATAGAATTCTTAAAACCTTAAAATAGACCACAAAATGTCACAATCTTATGAAATGTTAGGGGTATCTTAATTCCATTTTATTTGTGTTGTAAGGAACAGGAAAAGTTGTATTAAGTGTGATCTGATGATTGTTCGGTTACTTGGCTTGAACTAACTGTGACTGAATGAAGTTATTTACAATTATAACCGGCTGCTGTAAACAACCCCCTGCTCTAATGAACGTACATCGGAAGACAGAATAACTACTCATTAAACAAATGTCATTTTACACAACGAAATAATACACTTAAAAGAAGAATATTTGATTCCAAACAAAGAGGGTTAAACTTTATTTACTTCAATGATTGTTACAGATATCGTTCTGAAAGGCTATTTGTAAACTAAGGAAATTAATATGTGAAAATTGGGTTTATTTATTAATCACCAAATCAATTGAAAGTGGAAACCATATGAGAATTTATTAAAAGTCTTCAAGTGATTTTACTGAAACATTCACTTAGAACCAGTATGTCACTGATGGACATCAATTGCAGGTGATCATGATAATTTAGATGCTTAGATATGATACAAGTTAATAGAAAATATATTTCGCGATAGGATAACGTATTCATTTTGACAAATTAAATGATTAAGATTAATGTAAACTTTAATATAAGCGAATTATTTTAAAATAAATACATTCTAATCAAGTTTAGTGCATCTAACATAATCTCGCTATCAAACAGTAAGTATTTGTTAACCGTAAATTAATAGCTCACCATTTCTTTTGAACAATCATAGGCTCGAATACTTTATGTTACAAAATAATCTCTGAACAGTGATTATTGATAAAGGCCATCAAACTAGTCGAATTTTTCACGTTTTATAATATATATATATATGTAAGTAAAAGAAATGAGACAATATCTAATGAAAACGTTCGAGCATTTACGCTTGTACACATGTTTCTGTTATTAATGAATAAATTGAAAGTATTTATACAACTTCCTTCTATCAATAAATAGAAGAGAATAGAAACGTTAACGAGAATCCATATTGATAAATAACCTAATAGACAGATCTTATCATTTTTATTTTTTTGTAATACTATAAAAAATATATTGACATTAGTAATAGGTGAATGGTATTTAGTTGTGAATTAACCAGCATATTCATCTACTGAGAAATTTTATTTTTCATTTACTTATTTTGTTAATTTTATTATTTATTTATCCATTCAACGTGTTTACTTAGTTGATTATGTCATATGTTTGTTATTTTCCTGTTAACATTGAAATTATATGCATGTAGTAAAACTCAACACATTATAATCATTTTGTTAGTAAATTGAAATGAAGAGTTTTAATGGTAGTTTATATCACAGACTGGACCAAACAGAAAACATTCATTTCATTTTGATTGTTAATTTCATGTCAGTGCACATCACGAAATTTCAACAAACATTCTATCTTTTCATTGACTATTAATGCGTGACCACTGGATAGAGATTAATCGACAAGCATTTCAATTTTAACTGAATAGTTTTAAGCATCATTTGATTTGATTGATGTCGTAGTATGTCACTCCATAAATTATAACCATCAACTTGAATAAAGTAAAGTTTACCCCAAATGTTGTCACTGGTAAACACTAAAACACTAACATATGATGTGATTCTATTGAGAATTATATCCATTCTGGAGGGAACTTTGCTTACAAATCAGTTCTTTAAAATATTCAACTAATGGAAATGCTTATAAAAACCATGAGAGTTTTTATACAATAGTCGATTACATAGAAACAACACAAATTTAAAACTTTGTGATCAAAAATAGAATAAAAAGTACTGGACAGCATTATATACTACAATTTGAGTATTGATTTTGCACTAGAAAGAACTTTCAGTTAGAAGATACTGAACAAAAGCCATTTAATCACCTATTTTTAATTTTTCAGACCATATGAATCAGCGTAAATATGAATATTGATTGTGTTGAAAGTGCTTTCCCGGAAAAATTCACACTACTTGTTTAAGTTATTCGTAACAAAATTCAAGTTGATTGAAACACTTTTAGAAATGAGAAGAATGGAAATAACCTAGTGAATGAATTTTTAGTTGGTCAGATTAGTTGATTGTCATCTGTTGAGTGCCTTTTTCATTGAGTCGTTAGTTAATATGGGTTTATGGCACAAACTTACTATACTGCTAAAGAATCTTTAATAATCAATTGTACTGGTTAATTATTATTTAATATTTTATTTTTCAATGCACCATGATGAGTATAAGAAGTAATGAAATGCATTGACTGAAACCACTGTTATTTCTATATTTATGTTCTCTTTTTCTTTAGTTATATTCACAAGCTGTGAATAACATACTAACGTGTATTTTGGCTTTTGGCATGATAGCTGTTTATAGTTGGATGCTTATTGAAGGCATACATTTAATGAATATATTATTTTTAACATTTATTGTTAGACGACTTCGTTTCACTTGTTATAGTATCATTGGTTGGGGTAGGTTAATTTAATTGTTTCCAAATATTTATAAATTGTTTTGTTAAACTGTTTATCAAAGTTACTTGGAAACAGATACACTACTTTAAACTCAGAGTATTTAGGCACATCTCCATCTGCTCCCACTAACTCCAACTAATACTCTCTATCTAAAACCATATTCATATAATCAAAATATTACATCTGAAGGAGAATAGATGCTAAAATAATAGTGGTTAACCTTATTGATTGTGATCTAGACTAACAGCCGATCACTTCAGTGATAATGTTCTTGATTGCATAGTTGCATAATCAACTTCCATATCTTTGAGAAATTTTTGGATTCTTGCTTATTGATTCTGATAACCACAGTATGATGATTTGATGATATATCTACATGTGTCACTATACATAAAACATCAAATTTAATTTCGTATGGTTAACTAGATGGCTATAAACTCTAAAGAGAATGTTTTCAAATTCAAATAACTAGAATATTGCCCCGCAATTCCATAAGTGTGTTTTGTTTGAATTTGCAGGAATCCCCGCAGTATTAACTTCATCATGGGCAATCACAAAATCAATTAAATTAGGACACTCAAAGTAAGTCTATACATATTCCTTTTCTCTAATTGTCGTTCATAATACTTCGATATGCTGCTCTTTATGAGTAATATGTAACCAACTTTGACAGAGATTTCATACCGCATAGAACCCATTAGCATGGCATCACTGCGCTCTTAATAAAATTACCTAGTTGGTTGATGACAACATACCAAAAATTTATTTTACTGCCATAATTATTTTGAGTTGAACCTGTTTCATAGCATATTACATGAAAACTGCGCAAAAAACAATCTCTTAGAATTTTGTCATAGCTCAAAAACCCACAAATCAAATCAGCTACAGCAGAAAATGCTATTTATAGTAGTAGTACATGAGGACGGTTTAGGTTAAATCGCATGCCATGCGCTAAACGGTTTTTCAGATAATGTTGTCTAGCATCAGGAGCAATGCTCTGCTGTAAAATCCACCGAACTAGGAAATATAGTTTAACCTAGATAATGTAAAGAAGATATTTAAAAATAGAACGTACCAGAAACTGATTGTATTACAATGATGGTAACACTGATGATATTTTGGATATTTTATTGTGCAATATATTTTGCTTGTGATTCTTCAGAAAATCTTTCGAAGTTAGGATCAATCACGGAAATAGTTTTGTAAATTAACATTCATGAAAACACTACGTGAAATGTAGGAGACGCCTAATTTCCATTTTAACATCTGGATTGATAATTATCAATGGTTATGTCTTCTCCAGAAAGTTAGTGAGTCACAAGATCACTTATAGCACTATGAGTTTTCTCATTCACTGTTTCTAATTTACCTTTCATGTCACTACCAGTTGTGTTTTTCTTCTTATGTTTCCCTTTCGGGTTTCAAAAGTTTCCGCTTTAGGGAGGCCAATTTAGTACTCATATTACAAGCATATGAACTGTATGAATAATTAATAAAAGTATGCAGTGCAGTGCAAATTAGTTTTATTCGCTTTCCAGGGAAGTAACTTTATTAAAAAAAGCATGCCAAAACTTTTAGGAATAATGATACTAATAATCCTCCTTTCTCTCTGTGTTTGTTTGCATTATCTGCATTTGTTATACGGACTTTCAGTTTGTGGACTGAACCAACTACATCTGATCCTGAAGGAATACTTGTTGTCACATCGATTCTTATTACGCTTGCAGTAAGTAGATGAATATTTAGTTTTTCAATTGTTTTTTTACCTGACTTGTGTTATGATTAACAGTAATAACCAGGACACTCGTTTCGTTCTATCTGAAACTCATCGGGTCGAATCTACTTATATTTCAAATTCAATGTTTACACTGAATTTCTAATCCATTATCAATTACTTTAAACCAGTGGACTATTCATGAAGTTACTGTATCTAGATATCCACCAAAATATTCATATAGTGTTTATTGGTCAATAGAGAATTCACATTTTTGTAAACACTACAACGATTAAAGGTAAGTAATCATAATGTTTTGTTTAACAATCGGATGAAATTGCCACCAGGAAAATAATCAAATTGACATTCTAATGAATATTTTCCTGAATAAGGAGTGCTTAGTCGTTTGAATCTTATTATAGAAGTAGTCGTGCAAATGTTTTGTGGTAGTTTATTCCAGAGTATGCTGTAGAATACGGTGAGGAACTTGTAATTCCCTTGTCGATATTTAATCGTATGCGTAACTTGTAAGCTTTCAGATTCACTAAGCTGAATTCTGATCACTTCAACGTCACTTTGTAAATATATAAACTTATACTGTAGTTAGATCACCATCCTGTACCCCACTCTCCTAGAAAACAATAGCTGAATAAAATTTATTATTGAATTGTCATCAACGGAGTACACTTCAGTAAGTAGGTGTTGTAATCAGCAATTGATCGAACTTGAAAAACAAGTCTCAATGTTCTTGAATGAATCCGTCAATAGGTTAATAACAATAAACTAGTTTGCGTACAAAAAACATCCGTATTAGAAAACATGAATAGTTTCAGCGATGATCAAAATAAAACATAAAGCCGGTAAGTTTTATTTTGCCGTTTGAAGAAATTTAATAATTTCAGTTTCTAGTTTATTGAAATTTAGTGCCATAGCTTCACCTGCAAATTGCATAATCTATTACTAATATAAACTACGGTTGAAAAATTTGTATGCAATAGTTGTATTATCGAGAAAATGTTCATCATAGATCACCAAACCTTATATAAATCCAATGAATATATCATTGAATAGCTACTTAATAGTGTATAATATGTCGCAATATAGACTTGGTTATACACTCAATATATTTATGCAATAATTACGAAGAAGATTTTCTAAAATTAAATTTTACGAATTACAGCTACTTAGGCAACTAATCAAAACCAGATACACTGAGAAACTACCGTTAAGTTTTAGTATAGGACTCCTCGCTTGTGAGAATCCACAATTCTGTTAAGGAATATAGCCCAGGACGCTATGGTTCCGCAATGAATGCCTAACGATTTGACCACTGAGTAGGTCGGTAACAAACGGTCGACATTTTTAACTTGGTCAGTCTGTGATATATTTACAATACCTTATCAGATGACGTCAATGGGACACTGTTTCACACCCGACGTAGTTAAGCTTCACTAGTCAAATCTCTTTGCACTGTATATATATATATATAATCAAATCTAGGTTAGTAAGTAACTGTACAAATGCACCTAGTTGTCGTACAAAATATTTTTTTGATTATTTAATGCTTTGAATAATCCATTAGTAATTTAGAGACGAGATTTGAGAAACATGAAAATTGTGTAATCAGTTGGGTAACAACTCGATGATTGTGATTATTATTAGACAAAGCTGACGTGAGAATGAAAATCCAAAAAACTTGAATGAAAACATTTATTGTGATAATAAGATGTGAAGAAAGCGATCTTATACATTGCTTTTATGTGCATAACTTAGGCTTCAAACTGTGGATAACTGAATTCTGTGCAATGCAAAGTAGGTTAAGACGTGGTATATTTGGCTGATTTTTGTAGATTATATAAAATGATGAATCCGAGGTTGAATGCCTTAAACCTAGTATATGTTTCAAAATTGGAGACGAATTTGATCTACGATATCCTTTATGAAGCCGTGCCGAAAGATGCTTTGTTGACGAACAACCTATAAACCAAGCTTCACCTTAACAAGCAGACTGATAGATATACGTGGTAATGGTCTGTTGCAGAAGATTGTTCATGTAGGAGGTATATTAATATGCAGGTCTAGAATGTTATAAGAAGATTTCTGCAGAAATCATCTATCTAATCGACATCTCCAAACAACGTTTAGGCATATTGCTGGCAACATTTCAGTTTCAACGTGTGCATATAATGACTTTTTGGAACCATGGATCCCGTCTGTGAGAGGTGCTTTCCATTCATACTCTTTTCAGTAAAGCATGTACGATATCTGTTTCCGGGGATTTTCGACACATTATGAATGTGTCACCTACATGCCTCCAACGCAACACTAATTTGTTGAGTGTCATCTTTGGTGTAACAATTTTGACACTAACCATGAAGAAACAAGCTATTAGTGATCCCTTTCCTCGTCTATAATCTCGTCAGTGAAGATATACTGAATGTTCAGAGTACATCACAAAATACGTTCCTTTAAATATGATGTGGAAATGCCAATATCTATTCCGTTTAGAATACTACTTAGTCAAAAACTTTCATATGACATCTAGTCACATTCTTGCAATCATTCATTGACCTATAATTTATGACAAATATAAACACATACAATTGTATGACCTGAAAATAAACTATTAGAAAAGAGGTTCCTTTGATAAATAAACTTGTTATATGATTTAATTGGTATATTAATACTAATTAATGGTCCCTTTATTTTATAACAAAGTTAATGCCAGGAAAAAACAATCAAAATACGGTACTGAATGTGTTCAATAATATATGCATCTATAATTTCAATCTTATTTGTTCCTTTATTTACATATTTCACCTTTCTCATTAGGTAAATTTTCTTATCATGTTTATTACATTGTTTATGTTACTGACAAAACTACATGGAAAACCAAGTGGAATTGTTGATACCGGAAAAATACGAGGTTGCAGAATCAGTAAAAAACAACATCATTTACTTGGAGAAAGAATAAATAAATCTGACATAGAATTACACATGACTGATGAGGATGACTTAAAACAACACCACATCCAAACAGTAAACAACATTGAGGTTAGCAATAATAACAACAATGCTAACTCCACAGATAAAGTAATAAATGTAGATATTCAGACTACAGCTCCACTGGCAACACCAACAACGTCAACTACACTGGTAAGAACACCGAAAGATATTGTAATGACAGCAAAAGTGAAGTCTTTAAAATCTTCATTAAAAAGCCCAAGGAATTCCCGATTTCCAACAGCCACAAGTACTACTTCTTCTGTGAGTCCAAATATTTCAGAGACTCATCCGATTAAATCTCATATAGCAATCATTATGAAGGACAAATTTAGTGTCAGTAAAAGTGGGAGACATTTAAGAGTCTGTAAGCACTCTTCGTCTATCAGTCAATGGAAAACTAGTAAACAATCCCAACGTAAAAGTACCGACAATAATTCATTATCTTCGACCACAATAAGCATAAATGAGATCAGGTAAATTTTCTGTTTTTCAGGAAAAATTCTGAAAGAACAATATAAGTTGGATCGTTCTGTCTTGTTGACAGTATTATAATTATAGTAGTAGT
The DNA here is from genome assembly GCA_034768735.1 of Schistosoma mekongi. Lineage (NCBI taxonomy): Eukaryota > Metazoa > Platyhelminthes > Trematoda > Strigeidida > Schistosomatidae > Schistosoma > Schistosoma mekongi. The sequence continues at coordinate 14,127,641 of CM068312.1, read as the reverse complement.
TATTTAACAAAATAGAAAATTCAAGTAATAGGATGTACTGGAACTTGAGTCAAACATCTTACGTGATCTCAGTTATAGTATCTAGTTAACTAGATGAAGTTAGTTTTGGTAGTAAAAAAATAATACTTGGACTAAATAATTAAACTGCAAGCCTAACTTTTATCAGTGATACCCAAGGTAACTTTATATTTATTTCAAACTACCTAGCTTGAAAATATTATATTCAAATCACTACAGAGAAGATGGAATGACAGTATTAGTGTGACTTACTTACTTACTTACTTACTTACTTACTTACCCCGTTACTCCTCACTGAGGAGCACAAACCACTCACCAGGATTCTCCATTCAACTCTGTCCTCAGCAATCCTTTCCAATTGTTTCCAGTTGCTGCTCATCCTTTTAATGTCTGCTTCCAATTCTCGACGCAGCGTGTTCTTTGGCCTTCATCTTTTCCGTTTCCCAACAGGATTCCATGTTAATGCTTGTCTCGCGATGCAGTCTGATGGCTTGCGTAATGTATGTCCTATCCACTTCCAACGTCTTTTCCTAATTTCCTCTTCGGCCGGAAGTTGATTTGTTCTCCCCCATAAGTAAGCTGTTGCTGATAGTTTCCGGCCAACGGACATTCAGTATCTTTCGTAGGCAGTTGTTTATAAATACTTGTACCCGTCTGATGATGTTTGCAGTAATTCTCCAAGTTTCAGCTCCATACAGCAGAACTGTCTTGACGCTGGAATTAAAGAGTCTAACTTTGAGGTTAGTTGATGTTTGTTTTGAGTCCCATATGTTTTTCAACTGAAGCAATTCTGCCCTGGCTTCTCCAATCCTTGCCTTTACATCTGCGTGGGACCCTCCTTGTTCATCGACGATGCTCCGCAGATACGTGAAAGTATCCACTACTTCCAGAGTTTCTCCACCAAGTTCAATCTGAATGATGCTCCCTGTGTTGTATTTAAGAATCTTGCTCTTTCCCTTATGTATATTCAAGCCTACTGATGCTGAAGTTGCTTCTACACTGGTTGTCTTCACTTGCATGTGCTAGAAAAGCCGAATCATCCGCGAAGTCCAAATCATCGAGTTGCATCCTACTTGTCCATTGAATTCCGTGCAGCCCATCAGATATGGAAGTCTTCATGATCCGATCAACGACTAGGAGGAATTGAAAAGGCGAGAGTAGGCAATCTTGTCTGACTCCGGTCCTCACTGGGAATGCATCTGTCAGTTGTCCTCCATGTACAATTTTGCACTGTGTCCAGTCATAATAGTTCCGGATGATGTTGACGAGTTTCTCTGGTACACCGTAGTGTCGAAGAAGTTTCCATAGTGTTCTCCTATCTACACTATCAAACGCCTTCTCATAATCAATGAAGTTGATGTACAGTGGCGAGTTCCATTCAATTGATTGTTCAACAATGATCCGTAGTGTTGTGATTTGGTCCGTGCACGACCGATCCTTACGAAAACCAGCTTGTTGATCTCGAAGTTGAGCCTCCACTGAATCTTTCATTCTGTTCAACAACACTCTGTTAAAGACTTTCCCTGGTATCGACAGTAGCGTGATCCCTCTGTAGTTGTCACATTTTCTCAAATCTCCTTTCTTTGGTATCTTGATAAGATGTCCTTCTTTCTAGTCTGCCGGCACTTGTTCTTCCTCCCAGATCTTTTTGAATAAAGCGTGGAGTATCCTTGCTGTTAGATCGATAGTGGACTTGAGTGCCTCAGCTGGTATATTGTCAGGTCCTGCTGCTTTCCCACTTTTGATTTGTCTGATGGCCATCTTGATTTCTTCCATCGTTGGTGGAGTGACATCTATCGGGAGATCTGTAGGTGCTGCTTCGATGTCCGGTGGGTTCAGTGGAGCTGGCCTATTTAAGAGTTCCCCAAAGTGTTCTACCCACCTATTCCTATATTCTTGAATCTCAGTGAGTGTCTCGCCATTTTTGTTCTTGACCGATCACTCTGGTTTACCATGTTTATCTGCCAGTTTCTTCGTTGTGTCGTATAGCTGTTTCATATTTCCTTCTCTTGCAGCCTTCTCCGCTGTCGTTGCAAGGCCTTCGATGTATTTCCGTTTGTCAGCTCTAATGCTCTTCTTTACCTGCTTATTTGCTTCTGAGTATTCAGCTTGAGCCTTGATTTTCTCTGCTCTTGTTCGGCTGTTGTTGATTTCTATCTTCTTGTTCCTCCTTACTTGAATTTTGCTCAATGTCTCAGTGGAGATCCATTCCTTATAATGGTGCTTCTTGCTGCCCAGAACCTGCTGGCACGTTGACGTTAGGTTTGTAAATCTTTAGCCATTGTCATTTTGTTCTCTCAGTCCCTGTCGTCCCATGATTTCTTCATATCCAGTGTTGTCCATTCCGACTTTGGCGTTTAGGTCCCCCATCAGGATTGTCAGATCCTTTCCTCGGCACTTTGCTATAATTGATTTCAGTCTATCATAAAACTGATGTTTGTCCTCGTCGTTACCGTCGTTGGTTAGTGCATAGCATTGGATAATATTCATTGTAATCCCTTTCTTCATTGTTTTGAAAGATGCTTTGATGATTCTGTGTCCATGTGGTTTCCATCCCACAAGTGCATTACTTGCTTTTTTGGACAACATCAGAGCAACTCCTTAGGTGTGATGAGCATTTTCCTCTTCGTGGCCGGAGTATAGTAGCGTCTCTCCCGAAGCTAATGTTTTCTGTCCAGCTTGAGTCCAATGAGTTTCGCTGATTCCGAGTATTGTCAAGTTGTATCTCTTCATTTCTGCAGCTATTTGATTTGTCTTCCCGCTCTCCCACATTGTTCGAACATTCCATGTACCTATAAAAATATTTGCTCTGGTTGTTAGAAGTGGGGGCATCGGCCTCATGACTTCCGAAGAATTTCGGCTTTCATCATGAGGCGTCATATATCCTTCCACTCCCAGGGCAGAGTTTAAATGGTTTATCTTGTTTAATCTGGTTAACGTTTTTTTAGAAAGCTTGTGTTTTCCGGAATTGAGATGCCTCATGCCTAACCATTCTTTACCCGGGCTTCAGACTGGGAGTAACCCTTGGAGAGCTACAGGCGGAGTTTTGTAGTCAATCCGTGATGTATAATTCCAAGAAAATATTGGTATAAGTCTCACTCATAATAAGTAATTTTTCCAGTCGGTTAAATACCCAGTTCCTTTCTGATCGCGTTCATGACAGTAATAGCATTATCTTCTACTATCTCATATCATTACGGGAAGGGGATGCTAGCCCAATTCCGAACCCTCCTCCTTTACCCGGGCTTGGTACCGGCAGTAACCCTAGGAGGGCTACAGGCGGAGTTATTAGTTTGACTGAGGCTTATTAGTAATATATTACCTACTTACACCTGTTACCTTTCACCGAGGAGTATAGGTCGCCCCCTAGTATTCTCCACCTATAGGTCACCTAGAGTTATTACCAGTCCCAAGCCCGGATAAAGAGGAGGGTTGGGCATGAAGCTAGCATTCCGATTCTGTAAAACCTAAGCTTGCTAAAAAAAACGCCAACCACATTAATAATATATCATTCCATTTTTTTATTATGTCAGAATATATTAACATATCAAATTATAATGTTTAATTCAATCATTCATTATAATAATGGCATCAATGTTCTCCATAGTTATGATGTAATTTTGCAATGATTTACACTTCACGCCATGAATTGTTTCCATCTCATAAATATGAGAACTTGGAAGGTAATTGATAGGCGTTTTGTTTTAGCTTATTGTATGCTACGATAGTTGATATTAATAATCAAACATAGAAATAATTCCACAACTCTAAAGTAATCGAGAAATTATTGATTCCCATTGATTTAGGTTCCCGAAAACAGTATTTTTATTTCCTATAATAAAACCCAGTACCCATGACCAATCTAAATAATGTTAAAATTATGTATTCTAGATTTCTTAGCTGAATCAAATCGACTTAACCATGCTTTTAGCTAGCTACTCACTAATTCTGTTTTAGTTTACAGTAGACATATATATTTAATAACATAGTGAAATTCTCAACACTATAATTTTCTATTCTTTCATGTAATAAAGTCAAATTTTGGATCTTTATTTTTTGACAGGAAAGCCATTAAAGCTATCATATTTCTAATGCCATTATTGGGTTTCTCCCAATTAATATTTCTAATACCTTATAGTAAAGAGTCTGGTCGTATATTTGATTATATCAATGCAATTATGCTTTCAACTCAGGTAATAGTAATTATACAATCCATATCTAACTTACTTATTAAACAATTTGATTACATAATGCCAATTTTGTTATGATCATTTGATAGCACTTTAGTTACTATAATACTCATTTTGTCATATAATTGATCGGGAAATCTAAATTTGATTTATTTTGATGACTCAGATTGATCTTAAACATTGAGCTATATTGCAATACATACTTCATTTACAAATCGAGATCTCCATATCTAGAATGCTTTGTAGTTTGTTCTAGAGTGCTTAAAGTTTTACAATTAGAACATTTAATCACATAATTTACTACATAAATGTATAGTTTATTATCGTCCGGAGGATTGTGACCAAATGTGTCGAAGAAATAAATCGTTGACCTACAATTATTGTCATAAATGAAACACCTAGTTATCTTGAGAAGTTTAATAGGTTAGTAAAGAGTAAATAATTCACAATTTATATCATAGATTGCATAAATAGTTTAAATATTTTTAATAATGGTGCATCTTTAATTGTTTTACATGACTTCTTTCAAATATTTAACCAAGTAATAACGTATTTTATGCTTTATAAATATGAATCAAATGCACCAAATACTTAGAACTAACAAATATCACAGTAAGCTACTATTTAAATATGCTCACAACACATGGAAGAATTCCATTTATATAATAAGCCGCCAAAATATCCCGAATCCCATAAAGGTTTATATTAATAGCTATGTTAGCAAATATTTCACATTATCTAATTAATGGTGATACTATTAAATATTTGAGATATTGTATTTCTTTGAACTATTTCTGAATTACATTTAAATAATATTAGTTGATATTCTGAGGAATTGTTTACTATAGACATAGTACCATAATGAAAAAGGTTATGATTTGAAGGTGTCTAACTAGCACAACTCACACATTCCTATGATCAGGTGTACTTAACACTCAGTTGTATACAAAATAATTGATTTTCGTGATTCAGTTCACACCCACTTGTTAGTCACACAGATACAGACAATTGATTGGTATAGTTAGCATTTACAATCAATAATCAGTATAAATCAACCGATTGCCAAATTCTACGACATTTTATTTATAAAAATGTTAATGAATTAGTCACAGACTGATGTTGACAGGTCACGACTAGAAACAAGGGGTACAGACGATAACAATAACATTAAAATTGGAATGAAAAATTAAAGTAAAATTTAAAAATTGCCTAAGTAGGTTTCAATTTAACTGGGTAACCAAAACAGAGAAAGAAGCCAAATAAATATCTAGTTTATTAACATGGTTATTTATGTCTTCCATTGTTACAGGAAGAGGCATATAAATATGAAAAACAAATTAGCTGAGGTATTGTAAATGATTTTATAAGCTATACTGATGCCTATCTTAAGACCTGTGTTAAAAAGTTATGAAAAGACTGAACTTCTTATTTCCTTCTATTGTTCTTTTACAAACTGTAGAGAAAATTTGAATTTTAATTAACCAGGAATTACAAGTACCTAAGAGTTTTCAAATGAACTTCGATGACGTGTGCTAGATAACTCATATACAAAGCTCTGTGCTAAATGCGTGAAACCATATAACATAAATAGTTGCTGTCCATTCCTATGCTAAAAACGCAGTTTTGACAAAAGTATAGTTACGTAGTAAAAGTTTGTTGTCATATCTGATATTTTGTTCAACATATTGAATAAAATATTTCTAGTTTTAAGGATAAAGTAGTGAAATGATTTTGACTACAAAAGCCACCAATTTTTATTATTTACCTAAAGAAAATCAAGAATAATTTATAATGTTGAATAAACAATGTAACGTATAAGAAAATTCTTCAAGTTAAAACATTAATTGTGGGACAATTGTTAAAAAATAAATTCAATAAGAGGGGGGTTCACGGTTGAACATTTACTTTACCATGTTACTTCTCCTTCCCTTTCGTTAGTGATTTGTTTGTTTAAATTTTTATAATTAACTTTGTACGCTTTAGTAGATACACAAACACCATAAATTACTGGTATTTAACCATTAAAAAAAGTGATTTCCATAGTTCTATCAGTTTCGGTTTACAAAAAATTCTATCGAATGTCATACAAATCTTTTTTGGCTTACAATATTGAATAATTTTAACTATAACTTATGAAATTTAGGAAACACTTTCCAATTGATTTCCTGTCACATACAGTTGTTCAGCACTGTACAATTATGACATCACTGGAGGTAGAATTCTGAACCATCGTGTCTATTGACGTCTGGAATTGAGAATAAATTTCTTCGAATTAGACCTTGTACTGAGGAGTCTCAACATTTTCGCATTAATAATAATCATTCAGTAGTTTATAGTTTCATTATTTATTAGAATCTGTGACTCATGATAACTTTTGAATAAGACAAAACTTGTTAAGTTAGAATGTTGTCAAAACTTTGATACAATCTTGTTTATTGTCACCTGTTTAATAGAATAAGTCAATGTTGACCGATTTCATTAATGTTCAATTTGAATACAATTAACGTTATTCAATATGTAGTTGATCAGAAGTGTGAAAATGTTTTTTTATTAGAGAGGATGATTTCAAAGTACCTATGGGATATCGCTATTAGTATATCGAACAGTAGATTTAGAAATGTGATAAACTGCCTCAGAATACTTCATTTTGTGTACTTAAAACACAACATAATTATTGTGACAGTTAGTTAAAATTTTACAGTGACAACCGGTATAAGACGACTAAAAGTCGATTAAAAAACGTTTAGTTCCTCTTCATCTTAATTTTTTTGTTGTATTGAAGTAACTCAAATCATGATACCGTGGACGAACTTCTACTAGAATATTGGCTGCAGAATTTCTAAGTGTGTTCATTCATCAAATTACTCGCACATAAATAAGAAAACCAATAACCTGACATTTAAATGTAGAAATCATCCTTTATATTACGGATAGCCAATTCATGATCAATTCATTATCTATGGTGAAACAGTTAAAGTATTAGTGTTTCACATCCTAGTTATTTCTTCATGTTAATTTAAGAAAAGAAATGGGGCTGAATTACTATTCGCTAAGAAGGAACATAATTTATTTTTACATATTTAATAAGTAGACATCGAATTTAGAGTTTATTAGCATAATTTGTTTTACTTTTGGCTTGGTAACAAAATGTTACAATACTCACATAAATGGTATGATAGTCAAAATAGTTACATTCATTAGACAGAAGAAAATATTATTTTAAATACGTTTGAAAAGGCTCAAAATCATTAATGTTGATACATTGAAATAATCGTATCCGGAATATCATGAAAGTGACAAATCAAATTATTCTGTAGTGAATTAATAATGAAAAGAAATCTTAAAAAATTATACGGATCGAGTAAATGCTCACCTTCCATCAGCATTCAAATTTAGACTTTTAGGTTTCGTAATGGTTTCTCCGACTGCAGATTTAAAATGAAGTGGTTAACATTTTTTCTGTCGTCAGTTTCAAATCATTCCCATATTCGGGCTGTTTAGAAATTAAATGAATGATCAACATTCAATTTATTGTATACTACTTAACAGTGCAAAGTATGAACAACTGCATTCGTGACTAATGACTTGTGTCTAGTGCTTATATGAGGTATATCTATATGTAAATGATTAAATGTACGCTAAATCTGTATATTGGAGATAATGAAACACATTTCTTGGATTTCACTCTTAGTTAAATTGAACAGCATAAAATGAGCATTTTAACTGATTAGTTTATTTTATAGCATAAAACGCTCCATTAAGTTGTTTTTATTATTTTATAGGGTTTCTGGGTGGCATTGATTTATTGCTATCTTAATTCTGAAGTAAGTTACTTATAAACTCTGTATTTATGATTTGAATAAAAATATAACCTTTAATGAAATATTTAACCTTAATTTTAATCATTAAACAAACTTGTCAATTTGATTCCTATTAATAGTTATAGTCGAGAGGTATGCACAAAAAACTAGTAACTACTGACAGTATCACTGAATTTGCTAAGAATGCAAGTATATTGACTAATCCGGAGAGAACAAAAATCGTTACGCATAATAAATGTAGATCTTACTTATCAAATTGGCTGCTGGTTTTGTTGGATACAAATTGAGGTTAAAAGAAACCTGACTTCATATACTGTCTTCTTTGAAATACTTCACCGATTGTTGTCAGTACCTATTGAGATTTAAGTCAGAGTCTGTGTTATTTTCAACTTGTGACGTAAGTTGTTTGTATTCACCTTTCTGATTAAAATGTTCTATTCTCATCTTTATGTATCATTTTCTTAAAGAAGTGAATATTTTTCTTTTTCTTATTTCTTAAAATTAGTTCGTAAATTTAGTTATTTGAAATATTTTTTTAGTTTAATTTCTAAAGATATAATTTAAATTACATATTTTCACACACAACAACAAATTAGCTAATACAATTATAATTTTTAATAACAGAATAAAGAAAGAATGTTTATATTACAGTTTCTACTTTTGTTAATCTAATAACAATTGCATTGTAATGAAAGAGTAACAGTGAAAACGAAAAAGATAAAGTAGAAGATTAGAGAATGAATGAATGAATGACAAGACAATCAGTTTTAACATCAAGTTTATTGTTGCATTATAACTGATATAACAGGCCTAGTTATACACTAATCTAAATTAAATTCTGTTATATTTCAACACTTTAAATGATTTAATGACAGACATCTTGAAGTGTTGTTTGCTTTTTTGGTCTTTTATTTCATTTAAATCTAAAATAATTAGATCAATTTTTCAAATATAAAATCTGATCTTTTTCAATTTATTTATATGAAACAACGATTTCACTTTATTATGATTGAATTATTTGAAAAGTAAACGAATTAGTTTTTTATCACTGGTAAAATTAATGTACAGGTACATGCCTTATACATCTTTATTTTAAGTTCTGAATAAGTAGTATATAATCACTGAAAGTAGTATATGAATAAACTAAAATCCCTCCCCTCACATTGAAACGTAAAACTCAATCAATTGGTGCAGCAAAGCGATCGCTTTACAGTGGTTTCTTGTTCAAATTTTTCAGATCGCATATTGACATATAACTTTAATAGTACAATTACAACAGATTTAAGATGGTTTTTATAAAGATTGGTATTAATTTTGATGTAGACATTCGTCATAGATTGTTCTCGGTTAATTCCCATTGAAAACCAATCTCTACATAAACCACCTTAAATCACCTACGATGATCGGCTCAAAACTAACTAATATCAAGTTGTTTCTGAAGTTGTAGTAATAAATTGTGACTGGTAGAATTCAGAGTTGTCAGAGTTAGTGATCGCCAATTACAGTGGATGATCGTCTCTCTGCACCACAGACTGATAGAAGTGAGGATTCCACCATGAGACGAATGGTCAGTGGTGCTGACGTCTAATTGTTCGTTACCTTATTCGAATACAGGGTGAGTTCTTTTGAGAAGTCCCATACTATAACAAAGCATCTGTTCAATGTTTCTTTGTCTTTAGTTATACCGAACCAACGTCAATGTGTGACGAATACAAGCAACAAATTAATATAACTAGTCAAACATTAGCCAAATAAAGTGTAGACAAAATGATTATTAGTCATTATAGCTTCATTCGGAGTTGGGAAATTAACATCAACGTGACTAGGTGAAGGGTATGCACTTTAGTTGTGTTGGATGATGAAGTGTTTTTGAAGGTGAAATAGATTAAGTGTGATAATTAGAATCATAATAATGAATTAAGTTCTAAAAGCATATATAAAAACATAATTTAATCAACTTGGGTAAACAATATGAATTGAGGGGGGGGGGAGTAAATAGAATGAGTATTTTTTTCTATAAAATTAACAGGAAGGTGTTAAGAGCATATGAATAACAACCACATCATAATTTAGTATACGAATTTACTATGTCTAGGTCTACTGCAAAATAAGAGGATAAACACTTTCCTTCCCTACACATTGTTTTAATTTCCGTAAGTACATGTCTGTAATCACGCATAACAGAAGGTAATATAATGCTTTTGCAGGATTTTGCTTACTTTATAAATTTTTTAAAAAAGTGTCTCCATTTAAAAGTGGTGATTCATGGTGACTGAACCCTTCATTATTGCACTTCTAATGTAACTACCACTCTAGAATTCTTTCCCTCATAACATACTGAAAGTTTAATATTTCTTGCTCAAAACGAATAAGTGAATTGTTAAACATACATTGAAGAAGTAAAATTCAATAGTTAGCCCTTTCAGGTCAACTACAAGTCATAATCCCTAGGTTTTTCTTTGATGTCACTGAAGACTAATTTTATGAAAATAGTTCAAATTTCATAATTCATCACAATACATTGAATAGATTTCATCATTAAAAAATTTTATAATTATGTCTAATTACTACGTTACTCATTTTCCTATTTCGATTAAAACTTGAGTGACTAATAAAGATTTTGTGTACACTTTCTTTTGTCACTATGTTTAATTATTTGAAATTATATTAATGAAGTAACTAATTTCTATACATCTATTCAGCTTTGAAAAAGACCGCCGAAATAGGTCACTACGTAGAACCATATTATTGTTTTATATATTTTAATAATTGTTTTCTGTATATTTTATACAACCGAATACTAAATAGACCACTAAGTTACTACTAATTTATTTTTTTATATCTCGTACTACTTGGTAAATTATTGTAATGTGGAAGCCATCTACATAAAACGTAATTCACTGATTATATATATATATATATATATATGAAGAGTCGGGGGGGGGAGAGTGTGTAAGTGAAAGAGGAACGATTTATTTGCATACAGGATTGAGAATATTCTGACATACTCAGGAAGGACTAATCTCGAATATTTAGTAATACCTGACAGCACATGCAAGCATAAGATAATTACTTCACTAGTCAAGAGGTTGATTAAACCAGACCAGCTTACCGTACTAATCAAACAAAGAGAGTGGGTAACATTCTCAACATTTTATTGAGCTCATATATTTGATTTGCCTAATCAGAGTAGCTAGTTGCTAAGTTTATGTTCATTTCGTTGTAGATACTATGCATATACCCACTGATAGTTTGCTCTTTGAAGTGCAATTAATTTTGTGACAAAATCTATCTTTAAGAAATAACTTTCACTACTGCTTAGTTATAATGAAATACGATTTTACACAATGTGAAACATGAATCCTTTACATCTCTCAACAAACAAGATAATGAATCCATTTAGTTTAACTTGAAAATCACTTGTTGATAAATCATTTTTTATCAATACTGTGGAAGCGCTTTGTTGACAAATCCTATCTAGTATAAGACAAATGCTTTATAACAGTTGAGCATCAATTAGAATGCATCGTCGTATCAGAATATCTTCATGAGTATACTGAAATATGTTTGATAGAAATATAATAGAATTAAGGACACTAATTATATTTAGGTGATCGAATTGCATGTTATCAACTGACATCTACAAAATTCATGTGAGTTTTAAATATAACACTAATGTTATCTGTGAATAGAATTTTATTTGATGCTGGTTTAGATGCCAAGGGGAACACCATTTCACTATAAAATGCAACCTGGCTACGTTACTATATGCGGATCGCTACGAGATATAAGTTTAGCAATTGCTGCTAATGATATTAAAACTTCACATTTTGCATGAATTTCGTCTTTTCAGCCGAAACTAATAACTTGTCTTATTTCGTTACTCTATCTCATTATCAAACTCAACTAACAAATATACTATATGCAAACATCATCTTCATAAATGTGTAATAGTATACCATGGTATCACTTACATTCACTTTATTTCAATTACCTTCTAACGTTGCAGCTATGATTAATGAAAACGTTGAAAGTAGACTTACATTCCACATAATATTGATTACTCGACATTTCTATGCAAATCATCTTTTTATGTTATTAGTTCACTAAAAAAAGTACGCTAACATAAGAATATGCATTATGGAATAAAGTTAATTCATTTTATTGCATACAGTTTAAATCTATGTACTATACATCTATTTATTTGAATGAATTGAATACTTTGATAAATGTAATTTTATCTAAAATGGGTTGACAGTTATTAAGTTGAACCTTGTAGATGATAATAATAATTTCATTACAGAATTGATACAAATTCATCCTCATCAAAATGAAATAGGTTAACATTATTCAACAGTACTAGTTAATTGAGGTGATTTTGTTGTAAATGATAACAAGCCTAATTGATTGAATTCATCAAACACTGTTTACCATTGTTAAGGAACATTTTAATTAATTAAATATTATTTATTTGTTCCAATGGAAAATTAAGATTTCAATGTCAATTTGGTTAATTGGTTATTAATGAACAGGTTCTTTATCGTTACCGAAATAGATGTTTTAGAATGTCTGAAGGCACTCTAACCACCATGATGTCCAGAAACTGGTGACACTCCTAACTTTCTGTCTAAGTAATGATCTAACGTTTTGTATTAGTAGTATCTTTAACGAGTCTTTCTCTACTTATTATATTCCAAAAGCTTGGAGGAAAAAATTGACACCTGTACTGAAAAGTATATCTACTGGTAGTAACGTTAAATCTAGACCCTCAAAACTATGAAAACCTTTTACTACCTAAGCTCCAGACTGCAATAAAAGGGGATACAGACCCGTATCAGTTTGCACATAGATGGAATAGAAATACATTGAACGCAGCAGTTATCGTATATCTTAAAGTGGTGTTCAACTTAGAAAAAGGTGAAAAATATATCCGAAGTACGTTTCTCGATTATACTTCCGCCTTCGATTCTGTTCCTTGACATATGTTACTGAATAAACATGAGAATATGAACATATAAAGCTAGATATCCAACTGGCTGTATCCTTGTTTCTCCGGAAGACAACAATATACTGTGTACAAAGTAAAATGCTTCACTAATCTGTTGGTGATGTTCTTCACCCTTTTCTCGTTTTCCTTGAATGACACCCTTTTCTATTAAAAATACCTATGTTAAGTACGTTGGTGGTCTTGCTATTTGAATACCTGTTTCTTCTTCCTTAAATTGTTGAAAATGAATTGTTTCTTAGCGATTGTTGAACACTGGCCTAGTTTGAATGATCTTTAACTAAATCTCTCCAAATGTCAAACAGTCAATTTTAGTAGTTGACATGAAAAAGACCTAAATACTTTTGTAAATCCGCACGATATTTGTAAAATTGGAGATTTTGTATTTAAGACCACGTCGAATGTTACCTATTTTGGTGTAACTTTTACTTCTGATCTACCTTGGTCTTTGCACATTTTGTTAATATCAAAGTGGGGTTTTCGTTTAATACATTGTGTGAATCGACTATCTAGTTTTGGTATTATCAAACAATTTTATTGCAGTTTATTTTAAACTGTTCCCTGTGATTCTTCCCAGGCTTTAAACAAACACTACGTGGTGTGGAGCAGTGTTGAAAGCTATTAGTAGTGTATAGTGAGTCATTCGTTGTTATTTCGAACATAGTTGTAGACAAAAATCTGAAATTTTGTAAACAAATGTCCAGTAACATTGTATCAGATACAACCTCCCCTGTCCATTCACATCCTTCACCACGCGTGTCTTAAGAGAGAGCGAAATGTTGGTACATTAGAGTTCATGCACGTATAGTATAAATGCCACACTATTCCGTATTTGGCACATGTTCTATGTGGTGAAGTAGTTATTAAAGCCACCTCACTATTTATTGCATTCATGTTAATCACTCTATTATCAACATATTTTCTTTATTTTTGATATTAATGTATTCACATGATAGTAAATAAGCCATAAATAAATAATATAACATTAATTATGAATTAATAGTGAAATTAATTTATGCATAACTTAAAAAAAAATGGAATTTAATTTTACATGTAAATAAATCTATGAGCATTTCATGTAGTATGATCTCTTTATAAAATTAAATAATTCAACAACCGCATAATTTGCAAAATAAAATCAATTCATTGTATTTTATGGTTATTTATCAATGGAAAATAGTTTAAAATTACATATGGTATTGATTATTATTGCAGTTATTATAAACAACATTGTACCTACCGTAATCAGTGATTGATAATAAAGAGTTCACAACAGAATAGTAACCAAAAGGAAGCTTAAATTGATAAAAAAAATTCATAAAGAATGGTAGTTTTATGCTCAAAATAAGGCCAAATAAAGAGATGTAATGTAACAATTAGTGGAAAACAATGACGATAATAATTACGGACGACTTTTCATTGGAATTTTAAAAGTATATCGATGTTAGTCACTAGTAAGCCTATTATTATAATTGATTTGTGATTATTTTTTTGTGAAGGTAAGCATTAAATTTAATTTTGCTGTTTGTACTTCGCTGTAGAATCGAGGATGTGCACTACTAAAGTGTCCCACACTAAAACAAAACAGTAGTCTGGTACTCCCAGATGTTTCGTGATACCCAGCCGAGATTAATCTATGATGAATACAAGCAACGACATTAACTGCCTATCACCATGAAGCTACCTTTAATACATTATGTTTAAATTGAGTACTTTTTTATTTTGCTTTTAGCCGTAATCGATTAGATTGCACATATTTTTAAAGGAAATTAAATTATTTCACAATGTGCACAGGTGAAAAACTAGGTAACCTAGTGATTTGGCTAATATTCCCGTATTACCGCATATTAACTAGTAATAACTGAACTTGTTTTGGTTTAAATTTATTAACTCAAGTTATCCTTGACCATCTTCATAAAACTAAACCTGTTTAGAGATTATTTGAACTAAAAATGTATAACTTACAAAGAATGTACTTTGTCCTAACGGCTAGAAAAGTAAACCAGAAATGGAATATTTGCATTATATCTCTTTAACTTGTTGGTAGCTCCGACACGTATTCAGTTAAACTTTTATGTTGTTTACTTCATATCTCCAAATTTTTCAAGTGGATTACTTCATTTCTTGTGATAGCCAAACTGATTTAAAAATTTTTTAGTTAAATGACTTAGATACACCAATTAACTGTCTGCGTGCAATAATATCGCACATCCTATTTGGCAATTTGAGAGACTTTAAATTTATTCACGTTCGATTATAAAACTAACTTAATGTATAATACCATAAATAATGGCAATTGCAGACTTATTTTTCTAACCACACACTGAATAGTTATTCGTCCGATTCGACCCATAAGTTAAGATGGACCAATTATCAACCTAAGAAGATTAATAGAAGGTATATGCCTTATGTCGTTTGCATAACAATGAGATATAGTGGAATCAAACAATAAACAATAATTAATAAATTTTTGAGCTTATTAGTCGTACACCTAAACAACATGATTCATGTCACTCATTATCAATGTTAGTTAGCAATAAAGACAGAACAGATATTATATATGCTTAGCAAACTTGTATCGCATAGTGTTATCGTCAGAAACCATATGTTTCAGCTATTGTTAGAAATCAATTTGTTGTAGAAGAAGTCAATCTAACTTCTAAATTAATTACTTGATCTTAAATGATTGAAATCTGTCAAAAATTGTTATTTTAATACGAGTGTTATTCGCTGTGTTAATAAATAGATTTACTTAAATCATTTATAAAACACAAAATTACAATATTACACTTATGCGATTATTATTTTATTGAAACGGTAAGTGTTTAGATGAAGTAGACTAAAACAAGAACATTCTGATAGATTATTTGTTAATTATCTCTTCACAGTATGATATATTATGTCAGTATTTCATTAATGTTGATGATTTTTTACAAAATGACACAACATGATTTATCAAAAAGAAATGAATGCATTAAAGCATTAAATTCTACGATGGATTAGATACCAGAATGTAGTTTACCTATGCTTCATGTTCAGATGTTATTTTTCATAATGTAGTAACTACGGATGTTAGTTTTCAATGGGTTGTCTTTAACCAAATCTTTCTTTCCTCCTCTCACTTTATACACATTTTGATATTTGCGGAAAAAAAATTCATCCATTATAAAATTTCGAGAAATGTTAGGACAGTGACATTTGGAAACTTGATGTGCTGGAAATGTATACTACTAATTAACAAAAAATATATATAATCATCCTTTGTAATTTTAATGAAATATTTTATCAGGAATCGATCTGAAGTAGATAACCGTCTGAGGCCGTGAAGCGCATACGTTTCCACATCCGTTCGCAGTACCGAACTCGATATTTAATTTTATGAATAACGTGTTGCATTATTACTTTGAGACATTTCACAATGTAATGGAATACTCAACCTAATTTATCACTGATAGTTGATTCACTCGCAATACAGTAGAATTACATTAATTGTACAAGTGGAAGTTTCTA
Source organism: Schistosoma mekongi (assembly GCA_034768735.1). Taxonomy (NCBI): domain Eukaryota; kingdom Metazoa; phylum Platyhelminthes; class Trematoda; order Strigeidida; family Schistosomatidae; genus Schistosoma; species Schistosoma mekongi. The sequence continues at coordinate 14,111,097 of CM068312.1, read as the reverse complement.
AATTTACAATATTTAGCAGTTATTTAGCTGTCGTTAGTTTCCGGTTAGATTGATCTCTAAACTAAAATAATGTCAGGAAATTCATTTCAGTCGTAGTATTTATTTTAGTATTGACTAATATGCATGGGTTGTATTTTTTAACCGCTCATTTCTAAAAGTTTGAATGACTACATTGGTTTTATAGCATTTATATAAAAACATATCAGTGAATGCATTTACGCAATAACAAGGGAATTCAATGAGAAGTCTATTTGTACCTAGTTTGTTACTACTGGTTAATACAGGTTTGAGAAGAAAAGTTTACTGCTTAAATGTTTTGTGAATGTTGGTGCTGGTATTAGGTTTATAATCAACTAATTGACAAATAACTTACGACTGGAATGCATCAATCTGTTGACAATAAATAAAGTAAACGATGCAAATTATCTTAACACAAGTAATTTATTTTAATGTTATTATTAATCAAACTAATTCGGTGTCAAATGAATTTCACAATTTGTTGAATTTAATGATATAATTCTATCATCAGGTTCAACGTGTTCTTCGGACAAGAATCCGCGTATTATGCCCAACTTTGAATCTTCAACCATCCGAACGCATTAGACAGAAAAGGTCGTTTAACACAAACCCAACATTGATATTAAATAATAACAATGATACTGAGTACCAACGATATTTGGAATAATATCTAGGAAAATAATACAATGAAGACATTACTCAATGTTCTGTCCAGTTGTTTTCGTATTATTAATTTTGAATTCAGATATTCAAAGTTTACTTTCTGGCATATTCTAAGATTATCCCCAAAATAAAAATATTCAAAAGAACAAAACATATAGATGTATAATCTTGCATAATTTATACTTCTCCGTTTAGGCTCACTTTTACTTGCATTTTAATATTTGACAATGATGATGTAAAGGAGGTGGATGATTAATCTCCAAGATGTCAAAACTGTTTTATTCTTTTATCATTTTCATCTTTAAAATATCTCTTCATCATATTTCAATTGGTTCTTCACTAATTCATCAAATATATATATATATATATGTATATCATTTCACTTAACTAGTAAATAATGAGGAATACATTTCACCTAATGATGATATATGCTTTAAGCCAAACTACTTTATTTAATTATCATTCAAATAAACTTCATCATTTAATCATTGACTTCACAGAATACTGCAAATATGCATCTATTTCAATTGAAAATGTTTTCCCTTTTTTTTCTCATCAGTCTCTAACAAATAATGCTTTCTTTTCATTATCATTCACTATACAGTAATAATCATATTAAAAAATTCTTTTTTTTATTTTAATTCTTTGTTTTTTCTATTTATAATTTGTTATTATTTGAATATTTATTTAAATAAAATTGTAATCATCAAAAAGTTATTTGTAATTTTTTTTTCTTAATTTTTGTTGCTATGGCTTGTTAGTTTACTTAGAATAAATATTCTGGTGAAATTCAATTCATTTTTGATAGTTAACAATAACTGGTGTAAAAAATTTATGTGTAAATGACCAAAAACAACTTTAAACTGTTATATCTTATGCCTGATAGTTTGACTAACTGTGGACAAATTTACCACTCGAACGCTTTAAACCTTTCAAGAAGAAATTCAGTAGATAGAAATCAAGTAGACAGGAATTTTTATTCCAGTAAGAGGATGAGTAAGTTTTACAAAATAATAAAATCATCATTATAATTCATCCAATCTGGACTATAAAGTTTCAGCCATTGTCCAATCAGAACAGGTTTCTAAGAGCCGTCCAAACACCTCCCCTCTTTAGGGTTTCGTATGTATGATTTTCCACTTGCACCTACTTACAATCTGGTTACCGTATTCCGCTTGTGATCCATCAGTCGTTATGGTCGGGTTGTTTTGGCTTTGCATCTCCTGTGTTCATTTTCATTAGAACTCCCTCGAAATTTATCCACCGGCACTTGAAATGAAAGACAGTTGTGTATTCTTACTGTTCTTCCATTCCTTTGCATTTCATTGACATGTCCCCTGCGAGTACCAAAATTTCTCCGAACTAAGCATAGTACTTTTCTAATCCGTCGTTTGACAACATACAGTCTCCATTTTCAATTACCTTGATACTATTTGATGAGTACCCTTTCACCCACTTGAAAGCTACTAATAAATCCTTGGATTTATCTGCTGTTTTGGATAGAAACATGCTGTTGAAGATGGTTTGAACCTTCTTTCCGAATATACACTCTACTAGTGTAACTCAACAAGACATTAGAAATTTGTCGATCACTTGTGTTGGCTCACTATCTCCTCCCCCCCGTTTAATCAGGACTCTTTTTAATGCCCCAACGGGTCATTCTGCTTGATCGTTCGACTGGGGATGGTACGGGGATCGCATGTGCTCAATGCTGTTTTCACTGTAGAAATGTATGAATGCGCGCGACGTAAACTGAGTACCATTATCGGGGGCTAGAATCTCTGGAACACCGAAACAGGTAAATAGTTTTGACAATTTTCAAAATGTAGCTTCTATAGTAGCTACGAGAACCTCCTTTTTAGTTCTGTACGATAGCTTATTAATCTTGAGAAGGCATCTGCCCGACTAAGATCTTATGTTGGTTAGTACTTTATCTTAAAATCGTAGCCCAGTAGTGTAATGACCAATCGTTGCAGGCGGTTTGCTGTGTAAACGGGGATGCCATTTCTGGGCCTAAAAACTCCCAGTAGTAGTATGTGGGCTGTCAATAATGTAAATGGTCGGCCAAACAGGATCTTGTGAAACTTTTTCACCGCAAAGATAATGGTAACGGTTACCTGCTCTATTTGACTATAGTTCCGCCCCATTGTTGCTAGTGATCGTGTAGCATGGAAAATCGCCTTCTCGAATCCATTTAGGTAAGAACGAGAGGTCACTCCACCAATTCCTTAGTTTGAAGCATCTTCTGCAACCACAACAGGTAGGGAGGAGTCATAGTATGTTAGAAGTAGGTTTGACGACAGAAGTTTTATTTCCGTAAACGATTCTTGGCATTCTCTTGACCAGGTCCACTTAGATACTCAAACTTATTGACCAGCTAGGATTGTCTGTCTTGGACGACGGTAACCAGGTATGGATGCTCCATATTTAAATAATGTAAGCCAATGAAATTTTACATTTTCTGTTAATCGTCTGGCATTCTCTACTATGAAACCTAAATCTTTCATAATCGTCAAACAATACACTTGCGTACCTTAGATTGATTAATGTGGACTTAAAATATGATGGTTATTATTCCATGGACCAATATATGGTAACATTCCACAAAAAAGTTTTAATGTTAAGAAAATATACAATCCTCTTTTTGAAAAAACTTTTTAAGACTAAGAAAATAGACATTGAAGTTTATTCTATTACTATAGATTTATCCCATGTGATCACAGGTACAGGTTACTATATCACATTAGCAGAAAAAGATCAAATTTGTAAGATTAACGTAACAATATGGCTCAACAGAAAGAAATGAAGTAGACGTGTGTACAAAACAATAATCGAATTTATTATCTAGAAAAACACAAATGATGAATACATTGTATCACTGCGGCTGATTCTGAGCCATGTCACCCAGTGTCTCCTGCTACTAAACGCAATTTATCCCACTGACTCCAATTAGGTAATTTGTATCTACTATCACTTATCATTAAAACAATATGATAGTGTTGGTAAGAGTATATAATTTACCTCCTCAAGAAGAACACTTCTGTCATAAATTCTCACCTATCGTCTCGTTTTTCAAATGGTAGTGAAATGTCAAGCATTGAAAAGATTGTGATTTTCCTAACTTTCAGCTTATCATTGTCACAGTGTGAAAATTGTCTGGTCAGACATTATGGAATAGTTGTTTGAAAAATTTGGTAGATGATAAAATGAATGATGCACGTGATCGTTTTACATTTTGTTTCCTTGATAAACTTAAAGTGAGACAGAACAAACATTTCAGCAGAATAATACGAATTCATTTTATTAATTCCGGTTTTTATTAGCTGCTTACAACTTGGAATGTTTTCATAATTAAAATTACATAATAGAAGTTTGACATACCTATTATTCACAAATGATTACTTATGTAACATCATCAAGGTGAGCAGAAGATTCAGGCGAATTTTATAAAACTGATTAGTAACTGTTTCAAATAAGCATACTTAGGAAGTGAAAGTTCTAAAATAACAACAGAAATGTTGTAATTTATAAAGTTACAGATTTTTATTGATTGCATACTGAAAGGTTGAACACAAGTGGGCGTTGAGTTCGGATCAGTCAATTTCAAAGAATGAGATTGCGAATTTAATGTAGTTTTTATTTGGTTGAATAGTACTTAATCATATTTTTATTGTTAATTTAATCTAGTTCAAACAGTGCGTAATGAGTAGTATTTTTTATAAATCCAAGTCTTTCTCACTCACTGACTAATCTTCGTTATCTAATATACAGCGGCGTCTCAATGAGAAATGAAGTTTAAAAGGGTAGTAATTATTCTTGTTGTTAATTCATACATCATTAGTGCAAATTCATGTTAAACATTGTAATTATCTCCACATAATCACATCAATGAACTAACTAATCAATATCATTAAACATGATTATTAGTATAAAACTATAAATTAAATAATTTAGTTAAATTTAATTATACTTAATGATAAAAATACTTTCATAAAATATCATATTTGACTTAGTTAGAAAAACCTTGTAAATTAGATCAAGAAGACATTAATAAAGCGCCAAATCATCTAATATAAATACATATTTTCTAAGCAGATTACTTATGTAAAGAAAACAGGAATTTTAATGACACAGTACCAGAAATGGTTTTTATTGCTAAAGTAAGTGATACATTTTTAGTTTACCTAAGTTGTTACAAAGTTGTTAGTTTTATTTATCATATTGGAATACTCAGTCACCAACTAAACAATTAACTTACCCTAATTATTAGATGTCATGCTATTTTAACTTCTGACCAACGGCACAACAAACACATAAGAATCGTGACGAGCTGCGGATTTCAAATTTAACGCCAATTTAAAATTACCGAATGACAACAACAAGAAAATAACTAGAGTTCTGTCAACGAAGGATGGTTATTTCACTTTAATATTGGACTTCCAATCTGTACATTCTAACGACTGTCTATAGAGCAGTGTTCAACTACGAAGAGTTCATTTTAGAAAGAAACAACTGTCCAGTGCTTCCTGATTTTCACTGGTTGCTGAACTCAGATAAATTCATGAAACTGAATTAATACTTTTCTCAGAAATGTGACGCACACATTTCTGGTTTCAAAAATAACTTCTAAAATATTTCTAAATAGCGGGAAGTAAAATCATATCTATATTAGCTATTCAGTTATATAATTGACTGCCTACCAACAAATGAACGAAATGTTTTTTTTATACGGTCAAATTATGCTACTTAATTCAGTTTACGTAGTAAGAAAGTAAAAATATTTGGTACTTCAAAATCACTGCTCATAAATCAATTGATTTTCGATGTAATACTTAACCACATTCTCAAAATGCATCAGTACAAAGAAGTTATAATGAAAATACAATATGCTTCTTGCTTTAAGTAGGTTGTGCAATTTGTTGCCATAAATGTAAGAGATGTAACAGTTTTCTTCAGTACATTTTAAAAGGAAATATAACTTAGTGTTCTCATAGTGTACTATCCAATATTTGACTTTGTCAACTAACAATTCGCTAAATAAAAACATGTGTTGACAATCGCAAACCATTGCATGAATTATTTAAATACATGTACAGTGAGAAATGGACTAACTTAGAAATCGTGTTATGCTCTCAAGGTTTATTAACAAAGTAGATAAAACATAATCGAAAGAGTGCAGTTAACTGTTTCACCAGTGGTTCAGTAAAGATGTTGAGTTATTTGTATAAATATACCTTGCCTGAATACAAATGATGATTTATCATTATATTTCCTACTTCTTAGTCTTGTCAAATCACATCGTCGACTATCGTATTCTTAGGCGACGTCGTTAGTTTCCCTTTCTAAGTCAGAAAACACACCATACCACACACTACATATTTTATTGAATAAAATGTTGCTTAGATACAACTGTTTATTACGAAATTATATGTTATTAGTTTGTATTATAATCATTACAAACTACTGATCAACAATATTTTCGTATATATCATTGTAATTCAACTTCTTTTTGACGTAAATCATTAACCAATTTGAATATCGCATCTCTAAATGATTGCAAAGTGACTTTATCATTTGTTATTGGTGCCCTATTGTCCAACAGTTCTTCGTCTAAACTCCTTGCCATTTGCCATACATCATCAAAACTTAATGGAGCTTTGAATAATGGACACAGGTTAGCTTGAGAAAATAAATCCAACATCTGTAAAGAAAAATGATTCAAGAGGAAAATAAGTAAAAATTGAAATTTGTGAGTAAATTATCTCACGACGAGGAAAATATTACAACTAAGTTTAAAGTAAAGATGGCTGGTGAAGTTAAACTATAAGTACAGTAGAAAAGATACCAGAAAGTGAAATACCGATGACCTTATATGTAGTTTGATGGGTGTTAAGTTAGTGGTCTGGCATTAAACACATCTATTAAATTAAAGAGTCCTAGATTTAATCCCGGTTAGAGGACCGTTCAATGAGAGACTGCTTTCTATGGTTTCGGTACTTATCTAGGTAGTCAGTATATGATGTGAACGATCTTTAAGCAGAAAACTTTAATAAGCATCCTATGAGGTGTTACATATTCAGTTGCAATGTGCACACACATGTGTATTTGTTGTTCTGTTATATTAATTTATCAAAATTAGCTAGTACTTTAATTGTATTTTTTTATTCTATTACTAACAGACTATGCTTCAAAAACGAGTAGAATTATCATCCTCTATGTTGATCTCTGTTGTCAGGTTAAAAATTTTGACAATATTGTGGGATTACGTCATAATAGCTAACAACATTTAACATCATAAAATGATGTTAACAATTTAAACTTTACAATGATATAAATAATCTGTTAGAGAGCCAGTATAACTTGTAAGAACATTTGTTATTATATCTGGATTGTTTACGAAACATTCATGACAGTCAACTACTTTCATTATTGGCTAAGTATCTTAATAAAATATAAGAATAAAGAAATATAGACGGATTGATAAATTTGAGTAATATATATATATATATATATGTATGATCAACATAGAACCTGGCACATGTGTTAATCAGTCCAAGTTGCCATACCTTTATGCCACCTCAAGATTGACACCACATTAGTAAAAGTTACTTCAGTAATAATGATAATAATAATAAGAAGAAGAAGAAGTGTGAACATATAGAAGATGGTTTAGGGAGCGTAAAAGGAAAGTTATGAAATAATTTAAAGCTCACGATTTAAGGGAGGACAATGAATGCATACATCTGCACCATCATGACCGATTCTAGGCCATGTCACTGAGTGTTACTAGCCGCCGGTTACGGTATTCGCGAGAACCCCATCCAGGTCGTCTGTAGTTACCGCACAACTCAAACCAACAGTCAGTGACTGCAGGGACTAATGTTATGTTTTGGTTTGGTCACCTCTAACTTTCTTCCATCCTACTCCTATATCAGTCATCATCACCCGTCGAGATAGACGGTGGTTGGACATACGCTACACATGTCCCAACCACTTCAGTCGATGAAGATTCACAACCTCATCGACCGATTTACTACATTTGGCTAACACCCGTCGTCTAACCTCGTTATTACTTACTCGGTGATCCCAGCTAACGCGAGTAATGTTTCTAAAACATCGATGGTCAAAAACTAATAACCTTTGAATGTCGTCTATTCTTAATTGCCACGTCTCACACCCATACAGTAAGACAGAACTAACTGTTTTGCGGTACACTCTGCCCTTCGTTGAGAGACGAATATCCCATCTACGACGTAAGTTAGCAAGCGCCAAACAAGCTTTTTGAATTTGTACTGAGATTTCATCAGAGACTAGTCCATTAGAGCTAATGATACTTCCAAAATTACAACATTTAAGATGAGTATCTAAACTTTTAAGTGAATAAATACAAACTGTGAAACTAGTTAATTCCAATATAAAAATGCATAAATATTAATGAAATTTAATGATTATAGTATTATTTCATAAATTGGCAAAGTGTTCAATAATATTGAGAAATTGAATAAATAGCAGAAATTTTGCTTAATAAACCTTTATATGTTAAGGCAGCATAGAATTAATTTCACTTTCTTACAATCACTACCTTTATTAACTCATCTCATTCAGATCAACGTTGATTTAGATCAAGTAAATAATTAATTAAATCACTATTAATTAAACGTATTTAAAGGTAGTTAAGTTTTCTTGTAAGCTCAATAAACTTATCATAATGATCACTTTGTTCAATTTCATTCAATACAGTAACGAATAATTTCCATGTAAACATCTCTAATTAATGCTAACCAACATTAGTAGCTTCATAGGTTAGAAAGACATAATAATAATAATAATAATGACAAACCATTCTCAAAACCATCTATTGACTATAAAAGATGTTTAAAATTAGATTACGTTTCCCACATCAAACAATTAGAACTTTCATAAATGCACCATAGTTAAAATCCAACTGAATATACTGATGTTTACTTCATGGAGAATGAATATCTCCATTACCGAATTAGATATTTCATTATTTTCAATAAAATATACAATTATTGGTAGAATCGCAATCAGTGATATAATATTATAAATGACAATGCAATATTTCAGTTCAGCTTTCTAATAATTTCCTTGTTCAAATTAAAGAAATATTAATGCCAACATTATGATGAATGCATTTTATGCACAAGATAGTTTTCAAACTAAAGGGAGGTTAATTTGAGTCAATCCAACTCTCATTTATTGCCAATAATCACTAATGTTTTATACGAACTATAATCAAGTTCTTTACATGTCAGTATAGTTCCGCCTTACTTATGTCGATAATGCTTTTGCCATATATCTACATAGATCAATTTTAGATGTACAAAAGAAACCAATTTAATTACTTATTTCATCATGATCAAAGGAAATTGGATTTTTACTAGTTTTCTATAACTATTCCCCCCCTCTCCCTCACTGTCCTCAATTGTGATCATTATCATAGTTTTTCTTGTCTGCTTACTTGTTTTCTATTTACTCATTTACTCTATGTATTGACAACTAACTTTTCCTATTAACATTTTTTCTTATATCTATCCTATTCTATTCCACTGAGACTTTATTCATTAAACTATTGTTATCAATGAACTACATGTTTATTGAAGTTAAGTTAAAAATAATAAATTTATCTACAAATTTATATTAATGAAAATGTATTCATCAAAAACAGAACTCATCACGGAACAAACCGATTTTTCTTGTTTTATCAATATTAATAGATTTTTTTCATTTAAACAATTAGTTGAAAAGAAATCTATTCAAAAAAGTCAATATTCAATATCTATCCACTTTGTTCTAAGAATACTAAATAAATTATGAAATACATTAATTATCTTCGTAATGACCTCATTTAATGTTTATTTACACTTGTATCAGTGTTACTATGGTAACTGTACTAGTCACTTATTATTGTATTTTAAGAAATTTCTAACCTTAAAAATTCAAACCTAATAAACGTATAATTAAAAGACAAACAATATAGCGACTGAATGAAATAAAACGTTTTACTGCTTAACAATTTAGATGTGATATTTTGAACTGTTCACAAACCAAATGTTTGAAGAAGCCCATTACATAAAAAAATTAAAATGAAGACGTAACAGAGAAGAAAATTTCTCTTCCTGTGAAGTCATTAGCTAAAGCTATTCACTCACAATTACAGTAAATTCAGCAAATAATTAACCAAAATAACCAAAATTAGTCACATTCTTGAGTGTTCAATTAAGTGTAGGTTCATAATTTTATCAAGTGGTCATATAAATAAATGTTTCATCACATAACGAAGTTGTAAATAGCCAATACAACTTCTCTAGTATCGAATGTAACTACACAAATTACAGTCTTTCAAAAGAAATAAAAGAATTGTAAGAGATAATTATTAACTGGATAGATATTAAGAAGATTGAGAATAAGTGCTTATAATAACTTTAAAAAGCAAATAAAACATGTGAAAAAGATAAAAACAAAATAAGAAATACAATGGGAGGGGGGTATTTAGATCGTGGTAAAATCGGCAACTGAACATACTTCTTTCGAACAAAAGTCTGCCTAGATTAGCTGAACTGGCTACAGTTTGACTGCCCATAACTTCTTGACCTGAACTTCCTCCGAATCATATCTTTAAACCATGCAAATGATTTTAAAGGCTACTTCCCGAGGTGATACGACTTGAACTAACTAAATACTCTAAAATTGGGCTGTTGACAGATTTGCGGCATCCGTGAATAGCCAACGTGAAGAGTTCTCGGATATCCGTTTGGAAAGTGCTTGCTTCCTGTGGCCGATACAACTTGCCTTGACGGAAAAAGTAGATTGGTTCACACACATAGTGAATTTTATCGCACACACTCCCTTGTGTGAAGTTAGAAGAAATGATTCAGAGAAAGTTCGGATCAGGAATAATTCATTGTTTACTTGTTTCTTCCAAAGGTTTTTGAATATTTAGAGACTACTTAAAGGGCTCAAACGAAGGAAATGGATTATCGCTAAGATTAGTATGATTGTTTGTGCCTTAATTAGGTTTTTAACACGCCAATAATCAATTACTATATTTCATAATTCTCCCAGTTTGACACAAAAATGTATTGGAAGATTTACCAAAGCTGGTGTTTTGAAATGCTTGAATTCACTAAATTCGTAACAACTTCCAGAATCTGACTTAATTCAAAAGTTCCTCTTCATGAAATATGCTGTTATTTTTGGCCATCCATTAATTGATGATCTTAATTACTATTTTTCAGTGTTGACTATACCTTAAACGTGAAGGAAAACATTGAAAGTTCTAATAAAAAAAAGCGTTCTTAGCGACGACAGTGTCGAATTTAGACCAACACCATTGATTTCTCTTTCGTATATTACTACAGAAAATTCGGCCTGCAGAAAAGTACTATATTGTATACAAATGCAAAAGGCTCACTATGAGTGATACAATTGTTCTACACATCACTTCAAAATGACTCTAAAATGTTTGAAGAAGCCCATTACATAAAAAAATTAAAATGAAGACGTAACAGAGAAGAAAATTTCTCTTCCTGTGAAGTCATTAGCTAAAGCTATTCACTCACAATTACAGTAAATTCAGCAAATAATTAACCAAAATAACCAAAATTAGTCACATTCTTGAGTGTTCAATTAAGTGTAGGTTCATAATTTTATCAAGTGGTCATATAAATAAATGTTTCATCACATAACGAAGTTGTAAATAGCCAATACAACTTCTCTAGTATCGAATGTAACTACACAAATTACAGTCTTTCAAAAGAAATAAAAGAATTGTAAGAGATAATTATTAACTGGATAGATATTAAGAAGATTGAGAATAAGTGCTTATAATAACTTTAAAAAGCAAATAAAACATGTGAAAAAGATAAAAACAAAATAAGAAATACAATGGGAGGGGGGTATTTAGATCGTGGTAAAATCGGCAACTGAACATACTTCTTTCGAACAAAAGTCTGCCTAGATTAGCTGAACTGGCTACAGTTTGACTGCCCATAACTTCTTGACCTGAACTTCCTCCGAATCATATCTTTAAACCATGCAAATGATTTTAAAGGCTACTTCCCGAGGTGATACGACTTGAACTAACTAAATACTCTAAAATTGGGCTGTTGACAGATTTGCGGCATCCGTGAATAGCCAACGTGAAGAGTTCTCGGATATCCGTTTGGAAAGTGCTTGCTTCCTGTGGCCGATACAACTTGCCTTGACGGAAAAAGTAGATTGGTTCACACACATAGTGAATTTTATCGCACACACTCCCTTGTGTGAAGTTAGAAGAAATGATTCAGAGAAAGTTCGGATCAGGAATAATTCATTGTTTACTTGTTTCTTCCAAAGGTTTTTGAATATTTAGAGACTACTTAAAGGGCTCAAACGAAGGAAATGGATTATCGCTAAGATTAGTATGATTGTTTGTGCCTTAATTAGGTTTTTAACACGCCAATAATCAATTACTATATTTCATAATTCTCCCAGTTTGACACAAAAATGTATTGGAAGATTTACCAAAGCTGGTGTTTTGAAATGCTTGAATTCACTAAATTCGTAACAACTTCCAGAATCTGACTTAATTCAAAAGTTCCTCTTCATGAAATATGCTGTTATTTTTGGCCATCCATTAATTGATGATCTTAATTACTATTTTTCAGTGTTGACTATACCTTAAACGTGAAGGAAAACATTGAAAGTTCTAATAAAAAAAAGCGTTCTTAGCGACGACAGTGTCGAATTTAGACCAACACCATTGATTTCTCTTTCGTATATTACTACAGAAAATTCGGCCTGCAGAAAAGTACTATATTGTATACAAATGCAAAAGGCTCACTATGAGTGATACAATTGTTCTACACATCACTTCAAAATGACTCTAAAAGTGTTTGAAGCTTGTTTACTCAGTACACTCCGAGTTTTTTTTATCTTTAAAGTGTTACACTCATCTATTAACCGAAGCTGGCAGTGACCCTGAGCATATGCATTATTTTCATTTACACAATAGCACTCTGGCTGCCTTATTTCTTAATTACAGAGTATCCTTGAGGCTATGTGTCTCTGAAACAACATGTAACTAGTGTGAGTACTAGATACCTAATGACTGAAAATACACCTTCCTAAAAAGTACTAAGAGGTAGAAAATCAACAGTTTCGATTACTTTCTTCTAATCATCTGATGTGAATTAAAATAAATTAATTATCACAACCTATCAATTAACTAGCAAATAAAATAAAGTTATTAAGTTAGATTATAATTAACATCAAAATAATAGGAAACCAGACACTGACTTCTTGTTTATCTCGTAGAATTAATAAATCTCTATTAGTCAATCCATAATCTGTAAATATACTTGGATTAATTAATGATCCAACACCAGATTCGTTTGTATAATTTGCATGTCCAGTACTTTTATGACACTGATTTAATACAAAACAATAATAATAAATATTCATATTATTACATTGATGCAAATTAATCAACAATTAATTTGTGTCATTTTTAATTTACTTTGTAATTCATTCTTCTTTTCAAAGAGGTGTACAACAAATTCAAATTATAATTCATTAGAGTAGTTTATAATTAATAACATCATTTACAATTGAACAAAAATTGATTTAACTTGATTCATGATAAATGATTAAGAGAACAGATGGGGATTACCTGTATACACTGAAAATTACTTATAATGACTAATAACTTGGATACACAGATTTTTATATATTTTATGTACATGCAAGTTTCTGAGTGAATATTTACAGTATTTTCGAATCGAACCTATTTCACCCGTATATGTCTCATATGAAATTCAGCATAAGTACACTAAGCTATGCATTTTCGTTTAGTATAAATATGGAAGTAATTAATAATCCAGCACAACATAATGTTGTATTTTATGTAATCAATCAAATCAATCAATGCCTGTTACTCCAAGTGGAGCATAGACCGCCCACCAGCATTCTCCAGCCAACTCTGTCCTGGGCTTTCCGTTCTAGCTCTTCCCAAGTGCTGTTCATTCTCTTCATGTCTGTTTCCAATTCCCGACGCAATGTGTTCTTGGGCCTTCCTCTGTTTCTGTGGCCTTTAGGATTCCAAGTCAGTGCTTGTCTTGTGACACAGTTTGATGGTTTCCTCAGTGTGTGTCCAATCCATCTCCAGCGTCTTTTCCTAATTTCTTCCTCAACTGGAAGTTGATTAGTTCTCTGCCACAACAGGTTGTTATTGATGGTATCTGGCCAACAGATCCGAAGAATCCTACGCAGGCAGTTGTTTATAAATACTTGTAACTTCTGTAGGGTACTTTTTGTAGTTCTCCAAGTTTCAGCTCCATACAACAGGACTGTCTTCACATTTGTGTTGAAAATTTTGACTTTTATATTGACTGACAGTTGGTTTGAGTTCCAGATGTTTTTCAGCTGTAAAAATGCTGCCCGTGCCTTACCAATCCGCGCCTTCACATCCGAATCAGACCCTCCGTGTTTGTCGATGATGCTGCCCAAATATGTAAAGGTTTCAACGTCTTCCAGAATTTCTCCGTCAAGTGTAATTGGGTTAGAGTTTGTTGTTTTGTATCGGAGGATCTTGCTTTTCCCTTTGTGTATGTTGAGGCCTACTGCTGCTGAGGCTGCTGCTATATTGTTGGTCTTCTTCTGCATTTGATGATGTGTGTGAGAAAGAAGAGCTAGGTCATCTGCAAAGTCCAAGTCATCTAGTTTCGTCGATGTTGTCCATTGTATTCCGAGAGTGCCTTCAGATGTTGCAGTCTTCATGATCCAGTCGATGACCAGTAGGAAGAGGAAGGGCGAGAGTAAGCAGCCTTGTCTAACACCGGTCTTCACTTCGAATGAATCTGTGAGCTGACCTCCATGCACGATTTTACAATGTAGTCCGTCGTAAGAATTTCGTATGATGTTGACTATCTTCTCGGGTACGCCGTAATGTCGTAGAAGGCTCCATAATATTCTCCTATCCACGCTGTCGAATGCCTTTTCATAGTCGATGAAGTTGATGTAAAGTGGTGAATTCCATTCAATTGATTGTTCAACAATGAACCGTAGAGTGGCGATTTGATCGGTACATGATCGATCTTTACGGAATCCAGCCTGTTGATCTCGGAGTTGGCCGTCGACTGGGCCCTTTAATCTGTTCAATAACACTCTGTTGAAGACCTTTCCTGGTACTGAAAGTAGAGTAATGCCTCTGTAGTTCTCACAATTGCTGAGATCGCCTTTCTTTGGTATCTTGATGAGGTACCCTTCTTTCCAGTCTGCTGGAACTTGTTCTTCCTCCCAAATCTTCCTGAAGAGAATGTGGAGTATCTTTGAAGTTGCTTCTATATCTGTCTTCAGTGCCTCTGCTGGTATGTTGTCTGGTCCTGCTGACTTGCCACTCTTGAGCTGTCTGATGGCCATTTTGATTTCTTCGACTGTTGGTGGGTCTGTGCTTATAGGGAGATCCGTGGCTGCTGCTTCGATGACTGGTGGGTTCAGTGGGGCTGGTCTATTCAAGAGTTCTTGGAAGTGCTCTACCCACCTGTTCCGTTGTTCATGCACTTCAGTGATTGGTTTGCCAGCCTTGTTCTTGATTGGCCGTTCTGGCTTGTTGAATTTCCCAGCTAACTTCTTCGTTGTATCATATAAGAACCTCATATTTCCTTCTCTTGCAGCTTTTTCCGCTGTCATTGCTAGGTCCTCAACAAACTTCCGTTTATCCAACCTGATGCTCCTCTTCACTTGCTTGTTGACTTCGGTGTATTCGGCCTGTGCCTTGGCTTTCTCTGCTCTTGTCCGACTGTTATTGATCGCTGTCTTTCTGTTCCTCCTTTCTTGGATCTTGTCCAGAGTTCTAACAGAAATCCACTCTTTTTGGTGTTGTTTCTTGAGACCCAAAACCTCCTGACATGTTGAGGTTATTGTTCCCTTAATCTCTTTCCAGTTGTCTTCCATATTAGTTCCACCTTTTTCTAGTAGATTATGAAATGCCTGAAACTTGTTGCTGAGAATTAATTTGAATTCGTTGCGTTTGTTAGTATCACGGAGAAGGGCTGTATTAAACTTGTGTAATACTGCTGCTCCAGTTGTCCAGTGCTTCCTCAGCTTCAGCTTCATTTTAGTTACCACCAAATGGTGATCTGAAGCTATGTCGGCTCCTCTCCTTGCTCTTACGTCTTCCATGGTCCTTCTAAACCTCTTATTGATGCAGATGTGGTCGATTTGGTTCTCCGTGATGTGGTCCGGTGAAATCCATGTAATTTTGTGTATACGTTTGTGAGAGAAAATGGTGCCACCTATAATCATTTTGTTGAAGGCACATAAGTTCACGAACCTCTCACCGTTATCATTCCTTTCTCCCACTCCATGTTGTCCCATGATGTCTTCATACCCAGTGTTATCCACTCCGACCTTGGCGTTGAAGTCGCCCATTAGAATAGTCAGGTCCTTGGCTGAACATTTCTCGATGATTGACTGCAGCCTCGCATAGAACTGGTCTTTGTCGTCTTCGTGGCTGTCGTTGGTGGGTGCGTAGCACTGGATGACATTCATTGCAATCCCTTCCTTCTTCGTCTTGAAGGATGCTGTGATGATCCTAGGTCCATGAGGTTCCCATCTTATAAGAGACTTCCATGCATCTTGGGATAACACCAATGCTACTCCTTGTGTGTGGGGGGGCGTTTTCTTCTTCGTGGCCGGAGTATAAAAGCACATTTCCCGAGGATAACCGTTGCTGTCCAGCTTGCACCCAATGCGTTTCGCTTATTCCAAGTATCTTCAGGTTGTATCTTTTCATTTCTTCAGCTATTTGCATGGTCCTCCCTGTTTCCCACAGCGTGCGGACATTCCACGTACCTATACTAATGGTTGCTCTGGTTGTCAGAAGAGACATCGGCCTCGTGGCTTCCGAAGAAACTCGGCTTTCACCATGAGGCGTCATAACATACCTTCCAACTCCCAGGGCAGAGTGAAAATGGTTATAAAGGTTTTTACTGGTTAGCGTTTTTTTAGCACATTTGCTGTTTTACGGGATGGGGTTGCTAGCCCCATGCCCAACCCTCCTCCTTTATCCGGGCTTGGGACCGGCAGCAACCCTAGGGGCTACAGGCGGAGTTGTAGGTGTAGGTACACTAAAAATCAAATTTATTTATTATGTTTTATTATCAAATTTTAAATGTGATGAGAAGTTTGTGGAATGATCACTTTTTATGAAATTGTAACTATGACCAAATTGCTCATTAGAAACTGATTGCTTATGTTCATGAAGGATGAATTTACTACTAAAATATAAGTCGTATTATGAAATGAATTCTTATTATTACTGAAGTCAGTAATTTATATCAACTTACCATAGATACGAGTTTATCAAGTTGAAAATATTTTTTAACTAATGCTTTCCGATTGTCTGTATTAATAAGACCATTTAGATTACCAGCATACATGGAATTGGTTGTTATCCAGTAACGAACATTCGCATCAATAGCACGTTGAAGACGACGGCGTACACTTTCAATATCTAAAAGAATCAATTACATTTTATGAGAATTCAATAAACATAATTGTTTGTCAGTGTTTGGATTTCTTCCACATTTATTTCTGACTAAAATAAGTCGGTCGTTTAGTAAATAGACTGCTAGCAAATTGAGGAAGTGGGAAATAGGTTTCAGTCTCATTGTACATATCTAGACCGGGTCGATATGTTGATAAAATAGAAAGAAACGTGCATTTTAAGTGTTACAGTTGCTTATAATCAAAAATATAATATAGTATACATTTCGGAGTATGAAACATGAACTGGCAACGAATGTCACAGCAACAGCTCTGTCATATCCGAAGTATCTTATTGAACTCTAAAGATACAGCCTACTAATAGATAAGGCGTTCTATGAGGTGGAGGTAATGCCAAACCTCACTAAGATAATTACACATTCACAATGAACAAAAGTAATAATTAGAAAACCGAAACTGAAAAACAAACTTATCACGGTATACTTATTACATGAAGCTATATTTCAAAGACATATTGTTGATCAACACTTACCTTCATAACATTCTGGTTTTGCAACATTGACATTGCTATCAGTAGTGGTAGTAGTAGTAGTAGTAGTTATTGTTGTTGTTGTTGTAATATTTGTAAGCTTATTACTATAATTTTGCATACATTTATTATTATTCCAATTTAGTAATTCACATAATTTGCACCAGTCGACAGCCCAGTTAATTAAATTTTTTTGAATGTAGTAATGTTTTTCATTAATGATATCATTTTCTTTATTTTGTTTCATAGATTCTTTAACATTATCAATCATTTTCTTTGATGCAGGTACTGCCACTAAATCAAATAACTGTTCTGTTAATTCTTCATCTAATGGTACTTGAAAATGATTATAAATTCGTCGTGCATCAATCATTGAAATGAATTTAGACTAAAGTTGATTGTTTAAGAAAAAAATTGACTACAATTAATTAACTATTGTATATTTTTTTCAGTGATCATAAGTCATATGAGTAATAACAAGTGTTCCAAAGCAAAAATGTACTCTTGTGAAACAAAGTTGTTCTGGGCTCAACTCGAAAACAACTCAACAGCTCTGTTTCTATGGAAACAATTGTAACAGAATAAATGACTTTCCTCAGTCCTATAACTGACTCCCGAAATTTCGATTCTATCGACAACAAAAGGTAAAGTAACTCAATGGTTACACTGGTTAGGAAACCACATTATATTTGGCTATGAAATTTGATCGCAAGGGTTAAAAGATAGACCTTAAGATATCGTCAGGATGTGCGCTAGTAAACTTTTTATTTAGAACTTCCTTGACATCAGGAGTCCTGTAGCTGATTCATTTCGTCCTGAAACCCATATCCATAGGCAGTTAAATTAAAAACAATATTTGAACACAACTTCAGTTGTGACACAACGTTCAGATTCTACAAAGAGTACCATTCCCCTCTGCCACTTCCAATGCTTCAATCTGAAGTTTTTTACTATGATAAAACAAACGTCCACAGATTCTCGCTTATTTTCCTCATTTATGATAACAATGATATTTGTTAACTTGGTATAATTTATCGTAAGTACTGCGTTGCCTTCATTAAAAAAGTGAATCTATACCAAAGGTATTTACAAGTCTATGCCATTGTCATATTTCGGTCCACATTGAGAATAAACCACCATCATTTCAGTTCAATTACAATAATCAGCTAACTAATGACTAACTTCAGGATGTTCGTAAAGCTGTAGTGAAAAGTCGTGACTGGCGGAGTTCAGACTTGCCTAGAGTGAGACATTTATCACTTATGACAGTGAATGGTCGTCGGGCTATACCAACAATAATGGATGCGGGAATCTTACGATTGGATACCTGAACAGAGATGTAGAGGGTTAGGCGTTTGTCAAACTGAAACCCGTGGGACGGGATTTAGGATAAACACTGGTGAACAGTTCTATACTAGAACGAAAGCCCTGTTTAGTGCTTCCTGGTCATTAATGGTACCCCGCCAACATCAATCTGTGACAAATCCAATCGACTAAACTTAAAACCAGTCACCACAAGACATGTTAATTGTAAAATGCCAGTCATTTGTTCTTGAATTATGTAATGGCGATATTATCTTGAAGAATACAAGCTGTGTTGCAAATGCACCCATCTAAGTAAACTAGTCATCACGGTAACACTCTAAGCTTTAAAACTTTTTGATTAACTTGATATTTGTATTGGGACCGATAAATTTCACTCAGAGTTAAGCATTTTCACAGTCATTTGATAGTAAATTAATTAGATCCGTAATTTATTGAGTGGGCATATTTTACAAAGCCTTATGATTTGTAGTATGTGTTTCGTCACAGATTCATTTCATTTCGAGTAGCACCGACAACTGGGAAACATTGTACGTTTATTAAGTTTAATTATGGAACTCTTCATTAATACTCCATCTGGAACCCTCCCGAGGTTACTGCCGGTCCCAAGCCCGGATAAACGAGGACGATTAAGCATAGGGTTAGTAATCTTATCCCGTAAAAATAAAAACCCTGTTAAAATAGTGCAAATCAGAAAAATTCATTCAAATCCTTTAAATTCCGCCCTGGTAGTTAGAGGGTCTTCACTTTGATGAGTTATGACGCCTCATGGAAAAGGCCGAGTTTCTTCGGAAATCACGAGGCCGATTCCTCTTCTGACAACCGGAGCAACATTTAAAATAGGTGACCGGTCTCAAACAGCTGTCCCCTAAGCACTGTGGTCACACTTTCGGGTCATCAAGACCTCCTCTAATCCACTTTCTTTTGCAGGTACCTCGAAATGAACCCTTCCACGATGTAGGCAACCGGGAAGTGATAACCGCCCTCATACATGTAACAGAGCTTGAGATCGCTTTATCCACGATCTAACACATTCTCCTTCTCTAGTATCTACTATTTGCACTCCTCCCACTACATCTTCTAGGCGTGTTACTTGTACTGGTTTCTCAAGTTTCCGAAGTGCAATACCAGGTCTCCTGAAACCGCGCTTCTAACTTCATGCTAGAGCTTTTAATGTGCCTACTTTGTGTCAAATTGGTCAACAAGCTGCGTTAGCTAAATCACTAGAATCTCTTGCAATTGATGTATGCTGTGTCTCCGAAACACACATACAGGACCCCAGCATGGTCATCCGTTTGACCTCACTTAACCAATGCAGCGGAACAGCATAATTCACTCTTCGTTTGTCTGGAGACCTGATAGCAAGCTCACGTGGTAATGCTGGTGTAGGCATAGCACTAAGCTTACGGGCAGAACAGGTACTTCCCGAGTGGATTACTGTAGACAGTCATTTATGTGCTGTCCGCCTATATGGCACAGTACGAACTCAGGAAGATAGGGATACACCCCGATGCCTTTTTGCTGTTTCTACTTATGCCTACACTGACATCAGCACAGATGGAGTTAAAGATGAGTTCCTTCAAAAAGTTAGGCAATCAGACATACTAATTATAGCAGGGGATTTTAATCCTCAAGTCTGTAGGCCAAATAAGGCTGAAAAGCATTCAGGTGGGTTACTCGGCATCCCAGCCCAGTGAACGGATAACGGAGATCTTCTGATACAATTATGTTCAGACTGCCGTTTATTCTTAGCTAGCACAATTTTTTAAGCATAAGGAAAGACACTGTTGAACCTGGAGATCTCCAACATCTATACAACGACGGACACAAATCGACCATATCGGCATCAGCTATCGTTGAAAAAGCTTTATACAGGACTACTGCTTTTTCTAGGGCACGTGTTTAGATTCTGACTAAGCCCTAGTGAGAGAACATATCTCTATGCGTTTTGCTGGTCGCAGAAAGGTTACATCAGGCAAACCCTTTATATATCATTTTGAGACTGAGAACGCTAAGATTGCATTTAGGAATGGTTTGGCTAAACATTTAGTCGCCCACGACCAACAGGTTCACCCCGAAGTAGCTTGGAATGATTTTAAAGCAGGTGTATAAGCAGCAGCTCTATCAGCATCTAACCCCAATCCAATGGTTATGAAAGACCATTGGATCTCTAGAACTTCTAGTGAACTGATGGAGGCTCGAAAACTCGTTCCAGCAGGCTCGGAGTATGATGAAGAGCAACGACAACTCAAATGTAGACTGATAAAGAGTCTGCGTAAGGATCGTGAACAGTGGTAGGCAACAAAAGCAAAAGTGGTAGAAGCATCGGCAGCGACAGGCAATAGTAAACAGCTGTTCCGACTTATCAGGGATACCGGTATTAAGAAATTCGCAGTTAGTGAAATTATCGCTGAAAAAGATGGGTCGATGATTTACTCTCAATCTAGAAGATCAGAACGATGGGCAGAACACTTTCAGGAACAGTTCAACTGGCTCCAGCCACTCTTAGCTTACCCACAATCACCAAGCCACCCGAATCGAAAACTGACACAGGTCCCCCAAATCTCAGTGAGGTTGAAAAAGCTATAAGTAACTTGAAGCTAGGGAAAGCAGCATGACCTGATAGGTTGTCTATCGATATCTTCAAAGATTATGATCCAGTCCTATCTGTCAGGTTGATTGATATTTTAGCCGACATCTGGGAACTAAACATCATCCCATCTGACTGGTCTCGTTCACTGATCGTTCCAACTCACAAAAAGGGACATAAATCCACTTGTGATAACCACAGAGGAATCAGTTTGACTAATATAGTATCTACAATGTTATCCTCTATAATCATTCGGCGTTTATTTAAAGCTAAGGAACAGCGAACTCGAGAAAACCAGGCTGGTTTCAGACCTGGCCGAGGTTGCATTGATCACATATTCACCCTGTGCCAGATCCTCGAACACAGACATATGTACCAACGCCCAACTATAGTTGTATTTCTTGACTTGAAAGCAGCGTTCGACTCTGTAGACCGTGAAGTCTTGTGGCAATGTTTGTCATTAAAAGGCGTACCTCAAAAGTACATAAACCTTATAAAGGCTCTCACCCGAGAACCACTGGTGGAGTCAGAGCCTATGGTGAATTGACACGAGAAATATCATCCTCAAGTGGGGTTCGTCAGGGTTGCCCATTATCCTCTTTTCTATTTAATTTCGTCATTGAGGTACTCTTAGGAATCCCACTTACTTCTTTTAACTCCTCAGGAATTGATCTCCTTGCAGGAGATCCTTTCGTCGACTTTGAATACGCAGACGATATAGTCCTATTTAGTGAAGAAGCTGACAACATGCATTGTCTCCTGAGCACCTCGAGTAACAATGAAGGAATATTTGGGATGCGCTTCACCCCTCCCAAATGCAAAATGTTACTCCAGGACTGGCCTGCTTCTTCTCCTAAATTAGTTATAGGGAATGAAGTAGTTGAATGCGTTGACCGCTTTACTTATCTCGGAAGTCTCATCACCCCTGGTGGGTCGGTGTCTGATGAAATCTCAGCAAGGATTTAGAAAATCCGATTGGCATTTGCCAACTTACGGCACTTTTGGCACAGACGAGAAATCTGTCCTTCAACGAAAGGCCGGGTGTACTGCCCAGCAGTCCGCGCAGTATTAACGTATGTCAGTGAAACGTGGGCCATGGAAACCCAAGATATGCATCGACTTCAGGTATTTGACCATAGGAATCTTTTTAGCATCGCTCGTATATCATGGAACAGTCGAATAAGTAATACTGAGATTAGAAAAAAGATTCTTAGGAAATATGGTAAATCACTTGAAGAGGTCATTGACCTTCATCGACTGAGATGGTTGGGTCATGTGTAGTGTATGCCTGACCACCGCCTACCTCGACAAGCAACGCAATCTGATGTAGAAGCAGGATGGAAAAGAGGGGCGGCAAAACCTAAATATGGCGTCAGTCCATGAAGTCTTTGACTATCAGTCTAAGCCACGTTTGTAGATGCAGATTACCTGGTTGGGGTCTGCGTGATAATTGTAATGAATGGTTGGAGACTATGGGCGACATGGCTCAGAATCGGTCACGATGGCGCGATTTTATTCGCTCTTTACCTTCATCTAGACCTTAAATTCTATTATTCTTCTCTGCACACCTTTACTTTACCCTTCGTTCTCGTATTCTGTTATTGTGTTACCTCTATAATCTTGCAGTTCTAATGTGATACGGCAACTTGAATCTATGGGCGCATGTACCCAGTTCTACGTTGCTGAAGAATGAATGAATCACCAATAATTGACCATGTACCTACAGGAAATACAATCTCCATGTCGCTTGAAGATGACGTAGTAAGCAGACTATCGAAGCTAAATTCATTAATTCATATTTTCCATTTCGCTCGATGATGGGATAAATCAGAGACCACTCAACGTCATTGATAATGACTATCATTATCCCGATATGACTGAAATAACCTCCTAATGTACTGTTCGGCCCCTTATAGTTTTCAATGGTATTTTGTGTGATCTAAAGATAAGACCGCTTATGTCTATTTTTACTTACCTTATCAGCTAATTGTCGCATAACAGAAATGATTTCTGGTCCATGTATGTAATGTGCATTTTTGAGTGCATGATGAATAACTGGCATCATTAATTTGAACCTTTCACTAGAATTTATATATTTATTGTTGTTCGATTTATCATGTTTATAAATACCACTCTCATTTTTATGTAGTCCAGATAATTTTCTTGGTAATCGATCATGCAATAACTGATCAACTGTAATATCACAGCCTCTATTAGATAAACCAAACGTATGATCATCTGCAACATGCATTGTGTCACTTATCCTATTATTAGAATCAGAACATTATTGTAGATGATTAAGCAAACACCATATCAATCTCACCAAAACATATAAACGAATAAAAGTAATAAACATAATGTATGTTTTGTAGTTATATTCTGACCAAACAACTTACAGGGAGTGAGATCACAAAAACATCCATTTGTTGGATTTAGATTTTACTAATCCTATGCTCTTTGAATTAATCCAAAGCACTAAACCTTCTTTATCTTCATCATTACTTGTAAAGCATCCATAGTGATTATATTAAATCAGACTTTCTAACTGGATTGCTACATTACTTTCTACCCTCTTTTAATTATCCCAACTCTTACTCTCTTCTTTACTATTATATATTCCAAGTATTAGCTAATTTTTGTGTTTTTACTGAACGTATACCTAGTAGGCAACCACACAGAATAGGGTAATCGTAGAAATGCTAGTCCAGAGACAGTTACACACTTATTTGCCGATCGATGTTATTATACCCCAAGAAGCTATTATTTGTTATTACATTTTCTCCTAAAATGCTTTTAAAAATATACCTATTTTAGGCATGCGGACAAATTCATCATATTTTTTCTTTTTCTATGCTAAATGCCCTTAAGCAAATTTATTCATATTGAACACAAGAAGTTGGTCTATTTTTTCAATTGTGTAACATGCTAAATAACAAATTATTAACCTTATTCAATCATTAATTACATACAGAATAACACGATTCTGCATAGTAAAAATGTCCAACAGAAATAACTTACGGATCTCTTACTTTACCCAGAATATCATCATATTTCATTTTATAGTCAATTTGTCTTTGATTCATGATAGGTGTATGATGATTGTTTTGATTATTCAATGTCCAATTCATAGCTTGACGTACATGTATTCCACGTGGATCACAATTTGTTTTAATACCAAACACTTGTTTATCATCAAAACTTAGAACAATCAATTTTTCAGATAAAAAAAAATTAACTTGATTAGTTTTAATAATTAATTTAAATGCTAAAAAATATTTAAAATTCACATGATTTTTATTTCTTACATTATTAAAAACATTGAGAAATACAAATATTCTAAAAAGTAGGTATTCCGTTTTATGTACTATATTAGAATAAATAATTAAATGATAGCCAGTGGCATAATTTGAGATAAGTAATGGGGCACATGTCAGTCTACAAATAAAATCTTTATGTTACTAGGTAGGGCTTGAACCCAGAGGCAGATACATTCATCGCCCGACACACAATTAAGGAAAAATTATTATTCCTTTAAATATTTATCGACGTAAGTATTTATGTAATCTCAAATTTACATGTGTGCTTTCATTTTCCATTCGCATACTTACGTAATCAATTTCAATGGTCAGCGGAATAACTAATCTTTCTCACTTAATACTTAATACTTCACTGTTTTTCTTAATGATATCAATAAATATAGTCATATGAATGCTGTTTAATTACTCATGAACTCTGTTACTATTTTAAGTTTCACTTAAAAATCGAAAGCCTGTATACTGTCACGTATTTATTAACAGCCTGTCGAAGACACTGGACCTAGGTTTTGTGCTACCAAGAAGTAAATAGTAAAACGTACCTTAGATTTTTAAAGAAGCAATGTTTCCTAATTTTACAATTCGAGGCTTTACTACTGAGCTAGTCAGACTGCTACTGACATCCTTTAGGACTAAGTTATTTCCTGTAATGGCTGTGATCATGTTTGTTTAGTCTATAGGGATGATTGAATTCTACCGAAGAATACTGTAGATACCCATTGCTGACAACAACTAGTACAAAACTTAAGCGTGGATTTTCCTACTGACTACCTTCACCTCCCGAACAGCAATATATAATGCATGTGTTGGTGAGTCATTATGGATTTTGGTCACATTGGAAGCTGAGTGAGAGCTACTACTCTCACCATTAAAAAGACTACACGAATATGACTGATTGATTCTGACTGATCAGTTAACATAGAACCTATATTGTTATAATGTAGAGTAATGGAGTTGAAGATCTAATTTGCAAATAATATTTCTTTGATCATTTAGTGTTATTTTAAAAATAAAACTCTAAATTTCTATCTGTTTACATGTCACAACAAAGAACTCGTATATAACAATGTAATTTAACTAACCATTTGTAGTTTCTATGAGCTTGTTCTCCGGGGTGGAAATGTTTATGCGAAATGAGATAATACTGATGATCTTCTATCTCTTCATTTGTTACATCAGTATGTCTTTTTGGTGGGTTTATTAATGCTCCAGCCCTATCACCTAAAAGATTTAGAAGTTATCATCAGATTGTAAAGGTAATTGACGGCTATTTTACATTAAAAGTAATATTCTTATCCTGTTTTCATGAGGCTCTCCAATCGTGTATCTGTATGTAATTGAGCAATTTCATATCGAAATTTTAATCTCTTCTTACTCCCCCGTAATCTTTCATACTTGAAACGAAAAGTGAAACAAACACCAAGTAATGTGAAAGAAGCTTTCCTTTTAAAGTTCGATCGTGCATAATCTCTCCGGATATTCAAACATTTGTTTAAGATATTAAGACTTTAGATATTTCTCAAAGACGAACTAAAATTGGCAGTGGATTTGAAAATTTTTTGGTCACTTACACATTTTATAGAGTATTGATTTAAAGTGGATTTGTGAAAATAATAATCACCCTACTGGTGACTAACTTTTAGACGTTCCTGAAATTCTAGTGAGAGGTTGTGGCTAGTGAGGTTCAGATATGTAGGAAGTAAGACAGTTATCACTAATGACAATGAATGATCGTTGCGTTACACCACAAAACTAGTCAAAGTGGAAATTCTGCTGCTAAACGCGATGCGTTCACTACTAGGCTACTGAGTCCAAACAGTCACACTTGTGTAACGGGCATGTACATATAACTGGAATGTATTTGTATCTTCCCGTTGATTTGTTATTGACCTAAACTGGTCAGTCTCTACTGTTATATGTGCATCCTGATCGGATTTTCTCGATATAGCGGTAGTTCACAAGTATTGTCTAGGACGTTTAGAATTAATAGATTGAAAGCATGAAATCAATACATGAATGTTGATATCAGCATTTGACTAGATCGGATTCTTAAGATAAAGGGGGTCACTAGTTAGACATATGGTGTTTAATATATATTAAGTCTTAATAAAGATGGAGTTTATGGTTTTAGTTATTCACTTTGGCATTTTTTAAAGTTTTCTTTTCGTTTATTTCTCCACGTTGCATATCATCATTTTTGGATAATCGAATGTGATCACTTTAATTTTAAACTAAGGATACTAATACATTGTTACTTATCAGTTAACATAGATTATTTGGTCATATATTCCATGACTGTGGCAGTTTGTTTTGAAAAACCGCCAACTGTCTAAAGTTTATAAAAATCTATGTTACTTCAGATTTACATCAACGTCAGTATCTTTCAAAATATAATACACCTTCAGTTATTTACTCAATCCTAGCAGATAAAAAACGCTTTCATTGGTACATGATTCAGGTCCTGACCTTCGACATATTCATTGGTTCATAATATTTAGAAGTCCTGGACTAGATAGGATGAAATAATTGACCAGCATGCTGTATATGTGATTGTTTTTAAAATGTTCCCAGATCTTGACACACATTATCTCTAAATAAATTGCTGAATTATGTTAATTTAATGACAAAAAACTAAAATCTTGCGTTATATTTTGACAATACAATATCACAATGTTGCCAACTTTATTCTACAGTAACAGTAGCTTCATTTTCAAAATACTTTTGACCAGAAATAAGCTAGGGAAATAAAAATTAGAATTTATTTCAAAATACTTATTTGCTCAACTAGATTTACTAATATCTCTTATGAACAATCAATGTTACTTATTAATAATTATCAAGCTTTTGAAAAATGTTGCCAGTTAAGAAATCTGCATATCTTATATTGTCACTAGTGTATTATGCAGTATTTGCCATTGCTTAAATAAAAATACATTTATGCGCTGTTATCCTTACTCACGGAAGTAAAAGCTTGATTTTTATTTGACTGTATAATACTGTCGTAAAGTCACGGGGAGTGTCCCAATTATCAATATATAAATGTATGTTTATCGTGCTTTAGAGATAACTGTCAAATATTAATATTCAAACAAGACAAAACAGATCATACAATAAAAGTTGGCAGATTTCATCCACCTTAAGTTAATCTATTCATTAGATGCCTATGACAGGTAATAATGCCTGATGTAAAGGTTTATTTAAAATGTGTGGTAAATTAAGATAACGGAAGCGTCATATGTTAATTACCGATATTTCCAGTATTGCATTTTTTTCGAAATCTAACACACTTTACCTTTCTCATATATTTTCCCAAACGTTGTGTTATATCTATCCAAATGAGGCGGTAAATGTTGCATAGGTGAACAACCAAGTGGCCGTTTTCTAGTTGATTCGTATATTTTCTCTCGATTTTTTTTAATTGTTTTGCTTAGTACAGTTATATTTGGCGGTCTAATTAAATCTTTGACTTCAGATCTGCATGGTTTCAGCGTTGTTCAGCATTTTGTAAAAAGCATTTAAACAAATAAATATGATAAAGCTAAACTACTTTAAGAGTAAATACTTTTAAATATCTAGGAAAAACTGTTTTTACCACAACTGGAATGTTATCATACACTATTTATAAAGTTCAGACAGTTACAAAAAAGGTTTTGTTTAGTTAAGAGGTCTGTAGAGATGGGTTTAAGTATAATTTGCCTTATATTTGCATTGGTAATAGAACTGTTTAAACTGGAGAACAGTACAGAGCTGTTTTATTAGACTTCATAGAAGTATACACTGACGGCCTTTTAGAGACTGAATTATACTCAGTTGCTCACAATTTGGTTGGTAATATTCATTACTGTAAACACATATTTGATGATAATCATACACCTTCAACTGTAGTGCCTCACTGATATAGAATAAAAAAGAAGTACTTTGCATTTCAGTAAACTTACCAGTTTATAGGCAGTTTAGTGTCTCACTGAAGCTTTAACCGTCTTATTTATCATTATGACACTGTCAAAACTTAGTTCATAACAAATAATGTGACTTTCAAACTGAAGACAATTCACCTACAAATTTAAGGGCTGATTTACATTATCACTTTATTCTAGTGTTAGATACCTACGGTTAGGCATATAACTACACATTAATTGTCAAATCATTTGTTACGCAATGCAACTTCAGTTTGACCTAATCTGCAAAAACCATTTTAACCAGGTAAAACCTTTCTACTCTTTATAATTAGCATTTAAACATATTAATAAGAAGTTCTCACTACTATAGTACTCTCTAAATTGTTTTTCTTTTGTTAAGCTGCGTCTATAATGATTTTACTTCTATCTTCATAATAATTTACGACATACATATATATACGATCTTGATAATAAATTTGGTGAAAATAGATCCCCTCGCCGAATAAATTTGTTGTATGACTTATGGGTATATTTAAACTAATATTTATGTTACCCATATCTATCCAAAACGGTCCGCACACTATATAAATAAATGTATGTAGTTGTTATTTTAAACGAAGTATATTCGGTTTTGTTTATTTTCGCGTGTCATCTGATCACTAGGATATCAAAGTTTGCATCACTATTTTTGTTTAATAACACGAACACCCATAATTTAATTAATGTTTGCAAAAGTAATAGTTTTTTTACTAAAAAAACATTACAAAGTAAAACCTTAGTTTTAATGTTTGAAACCCAAGTAGTGTTTTGTATGTTGATTTTCTATTAGGAAACTAGACCATTATGTTGAAAATAACTATACAATGTCAAATCACCAGATAACATGTTCAATTTTTAAGCAGTACTAAGAAGAAATGATAAACATTTGAATAAATTAATAGTATTCGGAAGTAGGGCAGAATCCGTGCTACATAAGCATAGAGGTTATATCAAATTACATATTGTCTGCTTATAGTTTTGTATCAGCAACATTAACATGTTTGGTTTATACGAAGTTGAAGTTACCGAACCAATCATTTTCTGTGTACAAAAACTGTGTTATTGTTAAAAAATTATACGTTCTTTGTATGTCGCATTTATGAGTATACCGAATACTTAGATATATTTGCAACCGTTTAACTACCATATTCTCTATAATCTTTGTCCTGACTTCTTTGTGCTTGGATAGTAAAACTTACGAAGCCGGTAAAATGGAATATACCAACTGGATAATCAACCAAGACCACCACTCTGAAATAAGCAATTATGTTCCACATATAATTCATAAACGTTCCACATTGCCGATAATCGTTACCTTATTAACATAATCGATCAAGTAACATCAAATCAAAATACATTACCACCAAGTGTTTGGTGACAACCAACTACATTTATGCCCAAAAAATGGCTTTACAAACAAGGCTTCTTTAATATATACTATATGCTTTGCATTTAGTTATTGTCTAAGAATATACAACGAAATTTATTTGTTGACATAAGTTCAAGTGGTGCCGATAATACAAGAATAATTCCAAAAGCGCTAGTTGTAAGACATCTGCATTTTATTTGCGGCATGATTTCGATAGACACCACAACCAATTGTACGTCCTTAGGTTATGAACTGTAATAATATACACTGTTGAGTGTTTTAATAGGATTAATATTCCCAAAAGTCTCGTTGCAAAATACAGTATTACATACAGCGTATAGCAAATCCTTTTAAGTGGAATTAAAAATGCTTAAAAAACATACAAACTCATTTAATAGTGCACAAACCTGTTTTCTGTAACCACTCCATGGTGCATATATCCCGCCTTTTCCAATTCGCCTTCATTGACAAGACTGTGGAACAATCTACGCTCATTCACACCAGGACTCGTCTGTCTATTCACTTTATTAACTATTTCAGGAGTATCCATCTGATTTCATAATGCAATTTGAGACCATTACCCTTTCAATGTATTCCAAGCAATCTTTCGTCCCATACTTATCACACGTCATCAATAAACCACCCTACAGTGAAATAGAGCAATGATAAAACTGTTGAAAACAAACTGGCTTCATGTCTTTTAGATGACTTACATTGATGTTTTCTTTATTGAACTATACTCCCTTAATAGACATCTGATTTCGCATAGAAGTTATGTCACGGTATATTATATACTGTTTAAAAGTACGTAGTGATCACTAACCGAGTAACTATATTATTTTATTTGTTAAAACAAACTCTGGGCTTCTTGTAACAACTTAATGAAAACTTTGCAAATGGCATAAATTCAACGTGGATTTTACTACTGCATCAGCAACTCAGTAAAGAATAGTTCAATGTATGATAAATGAGAGATAATTAACCATATAGCATAGGTAAATAATTCGGTACTTAGTACAAGACCTAGATATGCTATACTTTCCAACCTCTAATTCGTCGGAATACATAGACTATTAACTCCAAAAGGCTTATAGGATTCGCCTCCAAAGTCTTTGGTACTCAGTAAGAAAAATTAGTCTCATACAAAAGTTGTATAAGGTCTTGCTGGAATACTGTATATCGGTAGTTGATAATATTTGTAAAACAAACAAACTCAGGGTCTAGGAAATACAGAGAAAACGTACTGAAAGGACTTATGGATGAGAAAAAACTTATACTACTAATACAGGCATGGACGACTACATCCCCAGCCACTTTGGCTCGGGGGGAAATAAAATTAAATCACACAGTGTCAAGGGAGCTAGCACAATGACATTATTGAACGTCGTTTGGTCAAATTATGGTCCGTTATGAGATTTTAATTCTTGCTTGTGGAACAAAGCGGTAGCCAGCATACGTTCAGAAACTTCTTTGTCTTAACAAGGCCAGAGAACTTATGCTGCTGTTGTAAACTCCGTATTACCGAATATTCTCTTTGATTAGGCAATATGCGCTCCAATCATAAGTGTTGGTGCCGCTGATTTGACTCCTGGGATAAGAATAATTAGTATTCTGAAAGCTTACAGCCACGATCAATTAGGCCTATCCGAATAGTCAACTTGATACAGTTATTTTCGAAATTAGTATTGGCCTAATTGATCTTCTAGCTGAGGATACCAGCTTTTAAACTTTTTGTATCACAACCTTCTTAACGGTAAACTCATTTTCAGAATGGCTGAAAGTCGTACTAATCTTAGGCCCGATTGTTTTAATATTAAATACAAGAAGTTGTGGAACGATTTGCCTATAAGTGTCAGACGCCCAGTTACTCTACCTACATTTACCGCGTTCATTAATAAGCTTTTTATAAATAATGTTATTTGCATGCTATATAGCCATTTAGATCTCCAAGACATAGCAAAGCATGACATGAAACGTGCTTAATCACTGATGAAATTTGTATTAACTTCAAAGACTGTTATTGGGGTTTTGAACATATAAGTAGTAAATCACCCTTCGTCTATCAATTATTTGTGGTTAATATATATCAAGAAGTATCAACTTCTGATAGCTTAATCCAAACTAGATCTCCAAACGTACTTACACACTCGAATTATATCTTTTTGAAACTCCTACTGGCCTGAGATTTAGAAACATTTTATAGTGACAGCCATGAATAAAAACGTTGCGACTGTTTCAAACATCTCGTGTTGCTCCCCAATAAACTGCATTTTATACTGCTGTCTGCTTTTATTCCTGCTTATTTTTTAGCTACCGCCATAGGAAATCCTGTGACTTAACTACTTCCATTTCACCAAATGTTTGGATTTGTTGGTACTGTTATCTTACCGTCAGTTCGCTTCCTCCAAACGAGGTGAAGCTTGTCCTATCTACTACTACTCACCGACTGCTGACACACTAAGACAAAAATCTGGCTGTATAATCAACCATTTGAACCCCCCCTTGCATGTTACCCTTTTTTCGGAAAGATCCAGACATTTATTTTACACTAATTTATAAACCGCCTATTTTAACTGTGTACTGCGATTTGTATATGAGTGATCCAATTTCACCCCTAAAACTAGCTTACTTCAGGTACCAGGAAACAAATAAATCTGAAAATTGAAAACACTGTAAGGTACTATGCTCGTAAAATTATCAGCCACTGGTAAAAATAGTAAAATCTAAGTAGTGGCATCTACCGGATCGATTCATACCTAATGTAAGTAGGTCAGTTACTCTTTTTGTTCATATCCTTAATATATACTCTATTCTGACTACTGCACGTCTAACTTAACTGGCCAAGTCCCGTTGACTGGTCAGATGAATAATGTACCATGTGCTTACATTTATCCACCTTAGATTGTTCTCAATATATATGTTGTTAGTCTTCTACCCATACATATGGTTTGAGGAAAACAGATCTGACTCCCAGGCAAGTCTGATTACGTTTACCACTGATCGTCATAGAACGTTTTATGATTTGCTAACCAATTTCGGTATGTCCTCATCTTTTACGTACATCATAGGGACAGGTTGCCGAGTTTTAGTTGCATGTAGTGGTAACACGATGCTTCATAAGTCAGCCTACTATTTGAAGAAGTCCGCTGTCTCAAAAGCAAGTAGTTAAACCCATTTATACGTACCAATCTTCAAACATATAGCCGCAGTCTCTTTCGAAGGCTGCGTTATCTACCTCAGGTTCAAAATAGTAGTCACGTTCCTCACGAGCGACTTTGGAACTTTGTTTTACTACACATCAATCTACCACTTGATATCCCTGCCAAACTTTTCAGCTACTTCATGCAGTTTTGTGTGTAATTAGTGTATAAATTATTTACTAGAAAACTGAACTATATAAATAATTCTATTGTCCAAAACGTAACCTAAACAATGTTTTGCGTCGCCTCAAATTTTACATTTATATCGCTGGAATACTTTTATATATATCTGGTTGACCTGGTAGATATAAAAACTGCCTGAAATTTATGTGGCCAGCACTATACTTTAAGTGTACTTATTTTTATAGTACTTTCCCATAAAAGAAGAAGATGGAACTACTATGGAGGACAACTGAGAGGAAATCAAGAAAACAATAACTTCAACATATCAGTTTTTGGGTCGTAAGGAGTACCACCACAAAGAATGGATCTCTGTTGGTACCTCGAATAAGATCAAAGAAAGGAGGAGCAGAAAGACAGCAGTCAATAACAAACGAACAAGAGAAAAGAAAGCCGAGGCACAGGCCGAATACACGGATGCCAACATGCAGGTAAAGAGGAGCAGTGGGTCGAATAAACGGAAATCTATGAAGGACCTAGCAATGACGGCATAGAAAGCTGGAATAGAAAGAAACGTGAGACATCTATACTATACAATGAATAAGCTAGCTGAAAAGTATGGTAAACCGGGATGACCAATCAAGAACAAGGATAGCAAATTTATCACTGAGACGTGAGGACAACGAAACAGGTGGGCAGGACACTTCAAAGAACTCTTAAATAGACTAGCCTCATTGAGCTCTACCAATCACCGAAGCAGCATCTATTGATTTCCCCATAAAAGTCGACCCACTAACAATCGATAAAATTAAATGGCTATTCGACAACTCAAGAGTGGTAAATTAGCACGGCCAGACAACACGGCAGCTGAGGCACTAAAGTCAAGTACTAAAGCAAATGCAAAGTTACTTTGCATTCTCTTCAGAAACATTTGGAAGGAAGAACAGGCGCTAGCAGACTGGAAAGAAGGTTACTCCATCAAGATACCTAGGAGAAGAGGTCTTGACGAGTTTGAGAACTATAAAGGCGTAACACTACTTTCAGTACCAGAAAAAGTCTTCAACAGAGTGTTAGTGAACCAAATAAAGATCCAGTAAACGACCGACTTCGAGATCAACAGACCAGGTTCTATAAGGATTGATCGTGCACCGACCAAATCGCTACTCTACGGATGATAGTGGAACAATTGAGTAAATGGAACTCACAACTTTACATCAATTTTCTTGACTATGAAGAAGCATTCGACAGGGTAGACAGGCGAACAATATGGAGCCTTTTTCGGCACTGTGGTACACCTATGAAGATATTGTCATACGACGAACTACAGGGAGGACAACTTATCGATTCATTTTACGAAAAGATCTGTGTCGGACATGATTCCTCATTTTTGCCTAGTGATTGACTGGATTGTGAAAACCGTAATATTTCAGGGGCACCGCATAATGTGATTGGCCGCTTAGACAAGGCTAGAAAACTTGGACTTTTAAGAATGACCTAGCCTTTCTATCCCACATACAGTGACAAATGCAGGTGAGGATGGGCAGTGTAGCAGCAGCCTTGGCAGAAGTAGGCCTCAACATGCACAAAGGGGAGAGCAAGTTACTTCGATACAAGACAACGGGTACCAAGCTAATCACACTTGGCAAAGAAATTCTGGGAGATGTGGAAGCTTTTATATACTTGAAATGTGTCTTCGATAAACACGAAGGGTTTGCACTTATGCCGATGAGAAGGCATAGATTAGCAATACAAGGGAGGCAGTTTTACGACTGAAAATCATCTGCAACTCAGGCTAACTGTCAGCAAACATCAAAATCATAACTTTTAATACGAATGTGAAGATAGTTCTGTTGTATGCAGCTGAAACCAGGGAAACTACAAAAAGCATCCTCCAAAAGAGTCAAGTATTCATTAACGTCTGTTTGATCAAAATACTTAGGATCGGTTGGTTAGATACCACCAGTAAAAACTGTTTGTGAGAAAGGAGCAAATTAACTCCCGTCTCAGGAAGAAATTAAGAAAAGACGCTGGAGGTGGATAGGACACACATTGAGGAAGTCATCAGATTGCGTCACAAGATAAGCACTTGTTTAAAATTCTTAAGGCCAAAAGAAAAACGGGAGGCCAAAGATCACATTGCGCCGTGCATTTCAGTTAGATATGATAAGAATAAACAGTAATTGGAAAGAACTGGAAAGGAAAGGCCAGAACAGAGTTGGTCGAAGAATGTTAGTCGGAGGCCTACGCTCCACGTGGCGCAACATACATCGATTGCTTGATATCCTGATCAGTTTGGTGGCCAATACCCTGAGGAATGTATTTTCTTGTTTATCTATTGGCATTATTTGGCGCACGGCACTCCACGAATTTTGGTATCGATATTGACATGTTTTGATTCAAGCGGGGAGAGCGTAATGTTGGGTCGATAAAATACTCACCCCTACTACACAGATAGTCGTCTTTGTTTATTGTTTAATAAAAGTTATTTTGTCTAAAGACAACGAGAAAAGAATGGTGTTGACGATGGTGAACTAATCAACCTACCCCATGAGTCTTGTTGCTATCAGCATGCGTTACTGTGTTCGTAACCTATCTATTACTATCACCTGAAATATAACTTAAGTACTGGTCAACTTTATACCAGTCAAAAAGCCTTGCTACAGTTGTTAGTCCGAGCCATTAACTGCTTGACAGAATTAGATAATCAGTTATGCGTATGGCAGAAACCACTAAGCCCAGTTTCAGAAAATTAGAATAAGCTACCCACTTAACTATAGGTAACAGATGCAGTGTCAGGTTCAGGGATGACAAAAGGTCATAACAAGCTGACTTGGTCACAAAAATGCAAAAACCAGAAGTAAATGTATCTGTTTGTACTACAGCTCAAACCGATGAATCAGGAAAAATTGACCATCTAAGGACTAAGAGCAAAAATTTCTCACTAACGATAATATAGCAAAGACTTTTATGACACCATTCATAAAGCAGTCGGACTAATATCACGTTAAACTGATTCGCAGCGCCTTCCCAGCCATGGGCGCAACCCATGGACAAATCCACCTTACACAGGAGTTAATACGGAGAAAATTATAGGTACATCATCAAAGCAAGTCCACAGTATTTCTCGACTTAGCTAAGGCATTCAACAGTGCCTAACAAACCCTTAGGTGTAGGTTTTTTGACCCACTACTCACATGGTAGCAGCACTATTTACAAGACAGAGAATTCTGCATTAAAGTGAATAAAGTGTAGTTAGCTTGAAGAAAAGCACTGTCAGAGGTCTCGCAGTGCATCATCCTGTAGGTCGTGTTCTTCCCCCTTTCCCTCAACGGCCATCTTGAAACAACTTCATAATCAGTGCTTACTTGTGTTGACAGCGTGAAGATATAGAGAGCAGGCATTACATCAGGGCTTGATGCACCTCGAGCACTGGTCGTCAGTCTACAACTAACAACCCAATACAAAGAAGTACCGCGTCATACACAGAGGAGCAGAAGCACCACTACTGCAAAGGTTTTCTATCCGCCAGATTGACACCAAGAGATCTTGATCTCACCCTGACTACTTGCGGCAGAGGGCGACCACATTTCTACAGTATATATTACCGTCAGCTTACCTAACTCGTCTATCCATCTTTTCGCTATCATTTATATTTTTTACCATCTTTAATTGTATATCTCCTTCTTCCTTCTTCGCCTCGCCTTTTATCACTTTAATACTTAAGCGACTGTCCATTAAGGAGACAACCGCTGGTATTCGGTAACTTATATTTGTGAGATGTGATAAAATAATTTTCAAGTGACATCGATCCACATGTCAACTGTGATAAATAGACGATACTGCTCACTCTAAAAACCAGAACCCATGCACTGGATTCTACCAAAGACAAAATACCTCACCCAAACATCAAGACCTGATCGCAAATAATTCAATTAGTTTAAATTAGATCGTAAAGAAGATATTGGAAGAAAATAGTATGTTTGCACGACCTACAGTCTAAAATATTAAGCAGTGGTACAAACTAACTGATGCGCCTTTTTTCTTTTAAAGATTTTGTAATCTGGCGAGAACTGAGTAGTAATTGTTTTAATGTACTATATCAAGGTGTAGTCAATAGCAAACCTCAAGACAGATTTAAATCAAATAAAATAAAGTTTTAAAAAGTTATGAAAAACGGGTCATCCAAATTATGCATATGCCAGATATGCAACTGCGGGCAAGTTTCTTGCTAATGATTTTATATGTCACCTCGTTCTATAATTAAAGTTACTTGCACGTCGCTTTTTGAAACGCGCATTTTGTTTAATTTTGTTTATACATCTAATCTATTCATGTTATTTTTGGCTTATATCTCTCATATAACCATGCATATTATTTTAATCCAGTAATAGAATTTGAGGCGATGCTGTCATTTTGCTTCGTGTGACTATATCAACACAATAATGTAGTTATCTGTCGGCGCTTCTCAATATAACCATTGTTTAAGCAATCTTGGGACTAGATTAAACACACCAAGAGTCTAAACGATAGTTACGGCATTTCTTTTGTATGATATTTTGTGTGGTAGAAAAATTCACTACGCTACCTGAATCTTTGAAAATTAGAAACTCAACATTTTATTGATTTCTGAACTATGTATATATGTATCAGCCTCCTGAATAATATCCATAATTATTAAACTTTAACGTTTGGCACTGTTAAATGGTGATACAAACCAGACTAGATGGGCTACTGCAAACTAATTTTCTTTCATCTTTTCTATACCTGGAGAAGTTCATAACGATCTATTTATTTTTTCCTTATTTTCGTGTTCTTCTTAAGTATACCTCACATTGTCATTCTTCAACTCCTCCTAGTTACGGCCGCGCTAGCTTAAATCCATGTAGTTGTATATTAATCTCCATTTTGTTACTCATGACTGGCCAGTAAGTAGGGATATCTAGTCATCAAGCATCCGAACCACACATTTTATTTATGGAAACAAAGCAATTTTAGTCAACTGTTGCCACATTCGCCTCTCAAAGGCCTTGACTAGAATTTGTGGTTGCCAACAAATATGTCAGAACTTGTTAATGAGGTTTTGTTGTTTATCATAGCGAGCAACTCAATTGTATTGAAGATTCCAAATAAACTAAATACTGATGTCCGTATCCCTGTCAGCCAATAACCATTTTCTTATTTTTGTGGACTTTTAACCATAAAAATTTAAGCTAATGTCACCAAATTTGTGATTATCGGATGCGAGAACATGGTTGCTTATAGATATCATAGTTTACTTCACTTTTGATAAGGCAAAATTTTAGGTGTTATTGGAGCAGCTTCCTTGACTAGATACAGATTAAATCGACTTCCAAACAATATATGTCTCTTTTTTCAATTTGTGGTCACATTTATTCATTAACGTTATCTTACCAATAGACATCCGACAGTAATAAACATTCTTGTCGGTAAACTAAATTCTACCAATGAGTTAGCTTAGCTTATTCGCAGATCACTACAAAGCACAAACCACAGTTTAACTACAAAAAGTTGAAGTTATTGAGCAATATAAATTGTCTGCTCAACTATCGATTTCGATCAGTACCTCAATATTTGCACAAAAATTCGTAAAGGTTCCCTCAGTTCATAAATCAGCTGTTAAACAACAAAAACACTTCCCGCAAGCAAAAAGTAATTGACAGGTGAGCAAACATCGTAACTAGGTACTTTTAAGATCATTTAGTACAGTATTCTGCTACAAAAGCTTAATGCGAATTTTGCCGGGTAACTAGTCGCTTACATTAATTTAGCAATGAATTCAGCATATTTTTCCCCACTAATTAAATTCTGTATGACGTTCCGTTGGTAAACTAGACGTATATAAGTTAGTATATTTCAAATATAATTTTTGATTTATAGTGATATACATAAATTCTCCATTATATTGTCTTTAACTCCTTACTTCGTGACACCAAGTACTTCACATTTTTAGTCGCCCAGTTTTAAATCACGCAATGTTGAGATTATATATGTGAGTGTTTTGTCAACATACTTAGAATTCAAATACTGTTGTATTTTTTACACATTTACACAGAAGTAAACCATATTCAGAATATAGTTAATGGAATTATTTTGGGTTCCTCCCCTTAAGGAGCTTTTAACGCCATTTCATAAATTAGCTATCACCTAAAAGGACAAAAAATAAAGTAAATTCAAATTTGGCATTATGAGTAGACGAAATATTGTCCATTTTAGGATTAAATTTTCTTAAGCATTAATAATTATCTTTTTTCTAAATTCTTGAAAAGTAACCGATTTTGTTTAAAGTTGAATTTTTTTGTGAGAGGCACTTCTTGTTTCTAAGGACTTTTACTCGCCAATAAAACACTGTTAAAATTATCTATCAATACAAGTTTAAGATGACTTTTTGGTATAGCATATCAATCATAGAGATTGTGAATAGTACACGTGTTGCTTTTACAAGGTGAGATAGTGGACTAGATAATGGGTAATCTTGTGTTGATATTCATCTATTGCTATTACTCTGTGAGTTTTCCTTACTTTGTTCTAAGAAGCAATGACACTGCAATTTGAACTTTTCGAAAGCGGTCGACTTGAAGTTAGTAATTACATTTTTGACAAAATCATCACTTTTTACCGCTTATGGATGTTAGATAAGAAAGCAGCCTACTTACCATACGAATATTTACCACCTACTAAACTCAGGCTGTTTTATAGGCTAATTGCTTCTATCAGGATATGCCATATTAATTTTTAAAATTGTATGCTACTGGGTGAACTTTTAATTAAACAAGTGGCTTTGTACAACATTTACCATATTTGTAAGATTTTACGAGTCAGTTTTATATGACTACCGTTAAATAGTAGTCAAAAAACTGCTTAGTGGTATAAATAGGAATGACATGTTACATGACCATTGAACAAGCTGCAACTATATTTGTTTCCGGAACAATTACTGTTTTTTAAACGTTTCTTTTAGAGTTGATATATCTCAATAAATTGGTGTTGTTTTAAATATTTAAAAGCATCTTGAAGAAGGCCCTTGGCTAAGGTTGCGTCAGCTGTTAATCTGGTGTCTTTAGACGAATAAGGCTCTGCTAGATCGTAATCTCTAATTTGACGTCACGGCTAGGTTTGCTTAGTTTATTAGACCAGTTAAGTCAGTCTGGAGCGCATGTTTTCTTAGACTATGCCATTCCAAACGGGTCACATAGAAAAAGGTGGTGCTAAGGCATCAGGATTAAATTTCTAGGATGACGTCGCACTACCTATTATTTAATGGTTTGATGCCAACACGATATTTCCTCCAAACATAGAGCACCTGTAACGAACGGAAGAATATAAAAAAGGGTAACCTAAAAACCACTATATCTCAAAAATCCACTGATTTTAGTCACTAGAAATAAGGCGTACAGATTATTAGGCTCACGCTTCAAAAGTTGCCCACAGAGGTTCATATGTAACCGGACTCAAACAGTTTTTCTTCGGGTAATCACAACCGCATTTATTCCTTTCTATGGTTCATTAAGAGGAAGTATCCTTCGAAACTATACGTAACCGAAAAAGATAGCTAGTCTTGTACATCTAACAGAACTCAAGATCATCTGGGATTAAAACTCATATTCAAGCACTGTGCTAATCATAAACTTCACAGTAAAGTCTTCCAAGTTGCAAGAAACTTCTACCAAGACGCGTGACACTAATCAATTAGTAGGCAGTAACCAGTGTTATATTCTTTTGGTGTATAGTTCACAACAATATTAAGTCACTTAATTTGTACACTAAATTTGATTGATACAATTGGGTTGGCTAAAATGGACTATACATTACAATATTTGTTTGTGTTTAATCAATGATTGTTATTATCGCTTGTCCCTTATAAAATAAAGTTGTTAATCAAAAATTTAGGTTAATAACAGCATAACAACAGTTTTATTTACACATTAGATAGTTTAATCACACAATTAGTTATGATATAAGTCGGAAACCAATGATTGCAATCTTTATGTAATTTCAGAAAACATATGCAAATATATATATTACATCGGTTCAACCGGATGAGTTGACGCGATGAATAAAAAAGAGGTTGAAGATATATTACAGCGATGATAATTGGAAGTAAACTTTTAAAAAATTCAACCGATGTATATATTCTGGAATACTAGGGTTTATTATCAGGGTACATATGAGGTAAGTGTATCCGTACCAGCGTGAATGATTTTGTATCTTGACACCCAACACCCTTGACTAGTGATCTCAGTTAATTCAAAGGCCTCAACAGATGCGCCACCACTTACCAACCTTAGTAGGACTCATATGATAAAAACAATGTGAATAAGCATAAACTGTAATATAATCGCAACTCCAGTTACCGCTTTCCTTAGCATATTCCCAAATAACCTATTTTGTTATTTACTTCTTCACTCTTGAATAAATAATTTTTACCACAACTGTTCTGTTTCCATCTTCTGCTACTGATTTACATAATGTCTCCTAGTGGATAAAATTACGCCATTCCACTGGCATTCAGTAACGTTAATATTATCCTAGTCTTTACGATGCACTTCTGTTAATAACTATGTTGACAGGTTAGGGAGAGAATTGCCATAAAAGCATATATATATATACATATATATATATATATGTAATGAACTGTTTCTCCATATTTACATCAAAAGTTTTTGAATAGGAAATTTATTAATCTAAATAACATTTCAACCCTTCTTACGGTCATGTATAAGGCTGCAGAGGAGTTCAAGAACAGTAATATCTGGCCTTGATTACCTTTGTGTGACAACGCTTTGTGAAAGTTTGAGGCACACAGTTATGCGACAACAATTTCGAAGACATGTATACAGTTATCTTGGCCTGATTAGGTTATTCTATATCTTGAAAATGCTATCTATCCACAACAATCTAAAAAACACTATATATTTGAGAATATACTGTAAATACAGGAAATTGGTATGTTTCTCATTAACGTTACAGTTGGTACCATACTTCCTCTGTATCTCTTGGAGTTTTAGTATCTATAACCTACCAAATTCAGATCATGGTGCCACTTTGAAGTAACAGAGGAGATTTTTAGCTAGTGGATGCATATTTTTACTCAATATTTCTCGTTTATTCAATTATTTAAACACAAAGTATAGTATAAGTGGGTACTAGAAATATGTAAGCCATACAATTATAAGCAGAATATCATGCAAAAATAAAGGCGGAAGGGTTATAAAAACTTAATAAGAAAATTACAAGATAGGAGATACAGTTCAGTTAGAAATGCAAATCAGAAGACCTTATTCTACTGAGAAAGGTTATCATACTTTTATGTAGAGCAATAGAAAATTATAGCAAAGTTCCCACTGGATTCTATGATGAGCTGTGTGTAATACAGTTTCTTGCTGCTGAGTTCCATTATCTCTAAAATCACTCCAAGAAGTCGGAATGGACCAAACATGATTATGTCACTAGATACGGTGTTTCAGAACAGTAACACTAAGTGAGTTAGCTTCAAACGCCTCAAACCTTATCATTACTAATATAATGCTGCCATGGAATTTCAGTAAGGATGATCAAATACAGAGATGTTGGATATTTTCACATCGGAGAGACCAGGTTTTACACCCATAGAGTTGAATTGTTTACACTAAGGATTTGCAAAAACAACATTTTGCAGTCAGACTCCCGTCACGATAGCGACAAAAATGGCTCAGATTAACATACCTCCCTCCAACTTGCATTATGCATATTTTGACTGAATCTGGCACAGCATTACGCGCAGTGACATAACTACCCAAATACACGAACCTTTCATCTACTTCGGATAGTTTACCACAGCATGTACAGACTTTTCGTAGTCTTTCAGAAGTACTTTGCATTTGAAAGGTGTAGAGTGCACATCATACCTCCTTTCTAACTGATTAAATACAAGTTGGATAGCTCTCATGTTAGAACTCAGCAATACATTGACATTTTAATACTTAAGGTCGAAAAGTCTTTCACTACGTAAAAAATGCACATCACTAACAAGCATTTTCTTCAGAATCGTTTTCAAAGTGTTGTCGGTAGTAAATTAAAGAGAAATGGTAAGACTCAGCAACTTAGCCTCTAGGCGTGATAAGGACCAGCCAAGCATAATCTCATCGTTCGATTATAAAAACATTAGTGATGACTTAATTACAACTAGTCAGCAACAAGCTTATCAGCAAGATCTAATTTAGCGTGCTGACGATTTTGCTCAGGATGACAACAAACACTGGAATTTTTTAACAATCTAACCCACAAATTTAACAACATCGTCAAATAATAATAATTATTTTCTCATGAATATTAAGCATTTTATTTATACAGTATGAACATTTATAATGTTACTAATTAGATAAATAATAGTTATTAGTGTGTGTTATCAGAATAAGCTCAAGGAAATGAGAATAACGTGTTTTTAATGTAAAGAAAACAATAAATTCAAATCAAGAAACGGACTTTAAAGTTTTTGTCTTCATTTTACGCCTTATAAATTTTAAGTAAAAATATCATTGAATGTCATAGGATAATGTTAAACATTTCAATGAATGTTCAATTTTTTAATATTACAGTGTGTAAATAACAATATTAAAAATGTTAGGTGCTTAATTTTTACCAACCAGAACTTATTTATTGTGTATACCTCATGAATCTATCAGTTTTGTTTGTAGAAAACTTAAATCAATTGTTGATTCTTTGAATAATAAACATGATGATCAAATGAGATAAAGATTTGCAGTGATGATTTATCTGCATCGTCGACTTATTAACTTCAACGAATGTATACGCGACAAAACATTTCCTATAAAAGTATTTATAGCTTTAAGAAGGATTTAGAAAGAAACTACTAAAGTGGATACGACTGAATTCAGATAAATGAGGTTATTTAGCTTTACTCCTTCTACAACTAAAACAGAAAATTTAGCAATAAATCCATTAAAACTAATCATAATCATTTGTAACAGGTTTAATTAATAGAGGCTTTTTGTTACTAAGTTTAATAATAGCTTGGAAATCATAAAATAATTTTAATCTCATTCTTGGCATACCTCTATTAATTACCATGATCCCAGTTGAATAACCAATAAATTAAAAATCATTTTTAATTTGATATCACGACGTGGTTTGGCTTAGACAACTATTGATAACCACGAACTATCACTGAACAGTTAT
The DNA here is from genome assembly GCA_034768735.1 of Schistosoma mekongi. Taxonomy (NCBI): domain Eukaryota; kingdom Metazoa; phylum Platyhelminthes; class Trematoda; order Strigeidida; family Schistosomatidae; genus Schistosoma; species Schistosoma mekongi. Next base: position 14,066,328 of record CM068312.1, on the reverse strand, counting down.
TTCGTTATGGTATAAGATTCTCCAGGAATACACACCTGTGACTCCACTAGGAAATCGAACTAAGGACATTTAAATTTAGTTATGAACATTTATCAACTTAACCACTGAATCGGGCTGAATCAAACAATTGATACTTCAGTCAACTCGCGATATATCTCCACTACCTCATCATCTATAATTATGGATGAATAACTATCTCATATGCTATGGAGAAACAACCATTCTGTATCATTTTCTAGTTTTTAACTGTTATCTAACTTAAACCAATCCATGATGTCAAATTAATACTATAACATTCAATTATAATGTATAATTGATTGTTAATTTCATTGTTAATTAATTATCATATTAATTAAATGTTATTCTTACATAATAAGTAGTTTAAATGAACTTATTGTAATACATTCACATATTATTGAATAAACAAAACAAAATTTATGCTCAATTTTTATTTGTATGAAATAAATTGATTTTATCATAAAATTAATTTATTCTAAACATTTTTCTATTGTTTAAAAACAAAAGAAAAATTTTTTTTCTTTTTTTTTTTAATATTTTGAGGAAACAAAAAGAAGAAAAAAATAAAAATGGTACAGTGTAATTTAATATCATAATGAAAAAGAAAAAAAAACAGAAATTAAACATAAATTTTATTGTATATAGATTAGTTGTTTTATTTATTAAGAATGAAAGAAAAATATCACAATGAAATGATTACATTGTAAAAAGGGGAGTATTGAATGGGTATTTCTTTTTGTTTCAATATTGAACTATGATTCCAATAATTCACTTGATGTATTCACATTTTAAGAATTAACTAGAAGTAACATTAAGAGTAATATCATAAATACTATTCATCGAAACAACAAAAAATCTGTATAAATAGAAGATACTACTTAACAAAGTGAACAAAAACTGTTACAGTAGAGCAGTTATAAAAATATGATTAACTTCTTAAAGTTTATTTGTGAATTTCCCTATTTGATTATTGTGTAATAAAATCATTTGTGTATGGACGGCAATATTCACACTGGTTGTGACTATTATCTTTGAAATGAAACTAGTTTGACAAGAATTGTGTAGATGTATGTTGTTTTGTGATATCATAGGTATCAATCCATTTGTATAACAATAACAATAATAATCGACTTCTGACTCAGTTCACCAAATGAGTTCTCCTTAATGAATTCATTTTAATTATACGATCAATAGAAATTATACAACAGTTTCAGACTGTTACAAGAATCTTTTATAGAGTCAGTAAATACCACCCATCCATAAAATCTAAGAGTAAACATTTATATTTCCCATTAGCTATGTTGCATTTAAATGATTAATTTGACACCAAAAGATTCACATATTCTTCTTTAGTCAGTTCACAATGATGCACAGTTATCATTTACTTTAATCAGCAGAAATCTGTTTCACTTAATCAATAATCATCGAATTTATAAATTTGAAAATGTTCCTTTGTTTAGTCGACTGCTGTGTGCGATTTCATCTCTGCACTTCACTTCTTAAAATATTTATTAAGACAAGTAGTTATTTGTGATTGTACATACAAATCTAACAACACACAAACGTTGAAAAACTGTACACCTATTCGAACTGTTATCTTCTATTAAACAGGGGGATAATCTAAACAATTGCAAAGGAATGGGTACAGGCATGAAGCAAATAGTAACGCGGTTATAAAATCCTAGGGATTGTGACTACTTATGTTACTAATGTAAAAAATTTTCAAAAGTAAAATATAAAGCCTTCAGCTTATGCTTGGTAGAGTAATACGCATGTCCTTGTTAAATTCACAAAAATAACCAATTAACTAGATGATGGTGTATATATCTTCAATCAGTTCATGAAGATTGTGAGCATATTGTCTTGATGAACATCAAATATACGTCTTTATCACATGTACTAACCAGTTTCATGGATACATATTTAAACTGTTAGAGATATTTCACGTCCCCTCATTTTTTTTCACTTCACCTTGAAGTGAATTTTACATGACTTACACATTCAACTCCAAAATTCACATGTCTTATTTAATGATAGAATGCTATAAAATCAATGATAACTCAGGATGAGAATACGTTTGCAGTCAATATTAATTTTATTTAATAATAGAATAACTGGAATCATTCATCAAAATGAAAATAGTTATTTAAAGATCTTAAATTAAATGAATTTTCGTTACAGATTGATGTTTTGTTGAATACCACTGAAAATAATGGAGTAATGTACAGAAGTCTAGCCCTTGTATAAAACTCTTCAGAGCCAAACACCTTTAGTCTCATCAGCAACCGAGCCCAGAACCTCAAGGTCTCACAACGAATGCTTAATTGTCATCACCAATGGAACGGCAAACAATGTTAGTGTCCTTACATCACACAGTAATGAATTAAAATTCCATTTATATAAAAGGATAAGAACAACGTTTCCATTCTGTGTAATACCTAATATTAAGCTAGTAGTTTATGACTAGGGACCTCGTGGTCAACTTAAACTAATCGAATCACCTAAAGAAGATTTACTTCATTCGCTTTCATGGCTTTAAAAATTCTTACTAATGCTAGTGTTGCTTTGGTTTTACGTTGTTTTGTATTTAAACAGACAGTGGTACATATTTTATAAATGTTACTAATAGGATTCCAATAATTATGATAATCTTGTTTAATCCGTAATCCGTAATTTTGACTTCTATGTTAAAATGACTGATGATATCTTCTTGCCATTTTATATATGTGAATGTGTTATATTACTCTTCTCCATCATTGGAATCTTAACTTCAACAATTATAGAATGCACCGCATTTGTTACACTGATAATGTTTATTGTAGTTTTAGTACGTTAGCAATTGATGAGATGTCACAAAAGATAAAATGTTTTCATTCAATTCTGCAAATTGTTTTGCTCTTGCTTTGTTCAAATAAATAAACAATCGAATTTCTGGCATTTAGAAACTTATGCATGTTGGTTTTTTAAAAGAATGCATAATCTATAACTCAAGTTTAAGTAGTACAAGTAACAAATCATGATGAAATATTAAGTCATTTAGGTCAACAACGATTCTATCTAACTAGCGTAGGTAATCTCCTGAAACAATCACTACAACCTGTTCAAAATTGTATCACAACTTCTATACTCAGATACACTTGAATACACTAAGTCAACTTGTTAATCACAGAAAAGTCATTATTTGGGACTAATATGAATGTCCTCAACATTTGATCTGATTTATTTGTTACACTGTTTAAACTTGTATCAATTTCCAAAAGACTGTTTGTTCTGTGCAAAACACCGGCAAATAGGAAGTTTTCAAACGTCAGCAATATATATATATATATATATATATATATATATTGTCAATTTCCAATTAAATACTGACAATCAATACTGAGATTTTAAGCTGATTAATGTGGTTGAAACATCGTACAAACTTCTAGAAGTGTTCGTTATTATCATTCCAAGTAGTAGGTACTCTCTACCTACCTATCCAAAGATTATCTTGTTCAAAGAGGAACTAGGCTTATAAAATAACTATTTTCCTGAAGTGTAACTTCATGATTGTCCTTAACAATAAATTGTCCTTAACAAAAACAAATGAATTTGAGTGTTCTAAACACAATAGGTGGAAATATCTATCAACTTATCAGTGTACTTTAAAAAGCACTTTAATGTTAGATTTTGTCAATAATTTCAAGTTGACACTAAAATTATGTTTTATCGAGACCTATTTAGAAGCATCTTATTCTTTCTATTAACTTTTCGTCATGGATACTTCACATTTTATAAATTTAAATCATTGTAACGCCACCATATAACTAATTGAATTTTGTAAAGTGATCTGAAGAGGATTTGAGCTGATAATGTACTCAGTGACAACAACTTAACTAATGAATGAAAGATTGCACCTAATATTTTGGTTATTTATGATTGAAATATAGAAAAGCTCAATCAATTTAGCTAATCGCTGAAAATAATCACTGAATGTATGGTTACCGAATTATTGTTTTATGTACTCATATTACGGTAACTAAATGAGTGTCAGTTTACCTATCTACCAACTGAACGTTTCTTATAAATGCTAGTAATACTATCTAGGATGCCTAACATATAAATATTCCCGGGTGGTCGCTTGAATTCTTCAACCGCAGAGTTGATAACCCACTGAAATATTGTTAACTATCACTTTACCTGTTGAAGGTTCAGATGTCACAGAGCATATTAGTTACCTCTACGCTAGAAAAATTTCCTGCTGAAAAGTGTCATATAGTATTAAATTTACATCCATAGTCATATGACGGTTGTCTCCGGCTATTTAACATGAAATTATTGGGATTTTGGATAGATGCATACAAGATGGAATAATTAAATCTTAAAACATTTCAACGAAACTCATGACAGGTTGGTCGGTCTAGTTAGCTTGATCACTACTCATTAGTGGCATTTTTTTTCTCTTGGTGATCTGTAAACATTTATCTGATTTTGATCCCTGGTGCGTTCGTGAATGCGCACTTCTGAGTTCCCAGACACCAGCGACACAGTTGTCTAGTGTTTCCTGGTTGTCACTAGATGTCTAATTTCAGACCAATTTGTGATATCAAATTAACAATCAACAATCTCAACAACACCCAATCACATATAATTTATAAGTGAATGCAAATTCAGTACTAAATGGATTTTGAGGAATCTGTGAACGACGTTTGTGAATATTTTCAGAACTACGTAACAGTATCTTAGTAACTCATTAAGGTGTAAGATCAGAAGAAATTACACCATCGGTCAACATATCGTGGCAGGTTATTCAAGAACAATAGATTATTGTGTAATGTTTAAACTGACGAATTAAATATGATTGTTGATGTAGTTCATATGGTGGTTGATGGGACGATGCAAATAACATTAAATTATCACCTTAATGAAGCAGATTATGTCATAACAAAGCTAAAATCGAGACAAACTTGAGATTACATAAAAACAAAATTACAATCAAAAGTGTTTCGAGAAATGTCGGAATAGTCTTGAAGTTATTCAGATGGCCAACATAAATCAGGAAGGGGGGATATGAGCACATTCCTTACCTATGCAAAAGTTCGGTTTGTTCAAATGCATTATCATAGCTTTTGTTGACTACATGAAACGCATTCTGGAATTGTAAGGTAGCTTGGAAGGGCTACTATAGATGACTTTAATTGGTGTTATGTACTAACGTGATTAATGGAGTTGACCTAATGTGAGAGAATAGAGCTTCTTATAGTCTTTGTTTGTCCTTTATCAACAATCAGAGATAATGCATCTACTTAGCAAAACACTAAACATAATTGGTTGCATAAGTACGTTTCAACTAGTTAATACATAAGAAGGTGGCTGAATAAGGCAGTTTACCTGCATACCGTGAACTCATTACTGATTTGTTATAGGATGAAGAACATAATTTCGCGAAACATTTTATGTGAAATTCACTTCGCTACTATAAGATTATTCAGTAGTAAAAATCCAACAAAAACATTTCTAAGAAGCAAAGAATACATTAATTTCTGTTATAAACATCAAAATTTTTTCTCAAAAACATGATAATATCCCTATAAGATTAGTGGTAATGTCATCATAAACGATGAGAACTGAGTTAATTGATAAAATGAATTTATTGTAGAGTGTAATTATCGAAACAAGAAGTTTAACTTCGATTTCCTGACTTGTCCCTTTATCTTTATTAGTTTGTTTGAAGGTATTTACGTTTAACGTTGTTGATATTAATGACTGAATTTGATGAATTACTGTTAATGCATAAACACCTTGACTGGAATTATGATACAACATGTATTTATAATGTGATCTAATACTAAATATAATCTAAGAGTAGAATTTCTCAGTAGACCATATTCCTTAATACTCTAAGCAGTGGTTCCTAAATTTGAATAACAGTGAGAATATCAGCACCTGAATGTGGAGAAGTTTATTTTGGAATCCTTAGGCAAAAGGCGTGCACACTTCAGAGTTTGAAGCATTTATATAAGTTGTAAAGCATGGAATTCATTGATTACTGATTGTAAATTAAAATTCTACGCTGCTTCACATGCAACACAGGGTATAAAATCGATAATCAATCACTACATTCTTCTTTCAAAGCGAGTTTTTATAGTAACATTGACTATATAATCAATGATTTTCGTCCCACTTCAATATTGTGTTAGTAAACTGTAGTTTATTGTTACTACATGCTTTCAATAATTAAAATCAACCTACCCATCTGTGACTGGAAACTACATTCTCACCATCAGTCTTTTTTACACCTTAGTAACCGAATATGTATTTAAGTAGGAGTATAAAGTGGAAGAAACAGTGAATGTTTAAACTACATCAGTCTATTATATACATTAGGGATTCATCATAATTAATTACATAACGGCGTGGTATTTCTAACTAGTACCATCTAAAAAAAACATGAAATCGAGTGTCTCAGTACGGATGCATTCACTTTATTGAATCGAGTCAAATGTATGTCTATACGTTTACATAAATCAAATACTCATTCTACAAATTTTCTTTAGTTATAGTATTAATATATTCATGTTGTACTTTAATGACTGAAAGATTTCATTCCCGTTGATTTGTTATGGACTTAAATTGGTCAATCTCTGTTGCTATATGTGCATTCTGAGCGGATGGCCTCGATATAGCAATTATCCACAGGTACTAATTAAGTTGGATTGTCACTGGAAAGTGGAATCCAGGACTCGCGTTTCGTCTTATTCCGGACTCGTCGACTGGGTGTACCTACATTCCAATGTTGGTGTTCACACCTTGATTCGAACTCAATCCGCTTCGTGACAAACACCACTGCTTTTACCACTAGACTACTGTAAACATCAGCATTGGGATGCAGGCACATCCAGCCGACAAGTCCGGAATAAGACGAAACGCGCGTCCTGGATTCCATTTGCCAGTCAAAATCCAACTTAATTAAATGAAAATTTCTAATTTTTGATGTTTTAAGAGTTAGTGTAATTCAAATTCTTCAGCAAAAACATACGTTTCATTAGTAAAATAAACACTTATTAATGTATATTACTCATATAAGTGCATTTACTTTCTTTCCAATCAATTTGTTTTAGCCGACACAAATGTCCACATCAAAGAATTAGAAGTGAAATAACTAAACCATGTGAAATTTCCGAATACACAACTCAGTATATTGCTCATAAACTTGTACCAGTGGAATCATGTAAACCACCGCATAAAGGTGTGCAAGCAGAATGTCATATGGCGTCCGATACAACACAACGGTAAGTATATGATTATTATCATTAGTAATATCATTTTTGAATTTAATATGTTTTATTTACTTAATTTAAATGAAAAGATTTACCAATGCATACTTTAGTATTATGCTGAAAGTGTTACACTGAGAATAGGTGGTAATGATGTGTGTGGACTCAGCTAACTATATTTTTTAGAAAATTAACATATTCAAATTATGATTCAGGCGGTCAAATGGTTATTTGTGTTAGTTCGAATACTTCTTCAGAAACTGAAACTAATTATGCTTTTAACTTCTTTCGGGGCTATTTTAGTGTCAGTCTTACTCTGACATAGAAATCAATATGTAATTATAGACACTGTTAACAGTACCATGATTCTTTAAATTCTATGGTACAGCGTATCTAATAGTTTCGTTTAGGTATCATTTCTTGTTCACAACAAATTAGAGTATAAATTTCAAATGTTTCCCAAGTTCTAATGAAAAAATTGTCAAACAAGTTTATAAAAAATTTTAAGGTATGCTACAAATTTAAATGTATCTCCAAGGGATAATCTTTCCACATTACATTAACTTTAGTGGATTACCTACTTGAAAGTGGATGTGATTTTGAAATGAAAATTTGAAGTAAAAATTATTAATTAATTTTCTCATATATTCACAACTATAAATCAATAGTGTAAACTGTCATCGAAATACTGGTATATGTTTGTATTATTCAATTATTAATATTCAGAATATATGTATCCCAAATGAGGCAAACTGGTTATATAGGATTCCACATGCAAATATGTGTTTAAACAGTTATATCAATTTATTCAAGATATAATATAAATGTTCAAATGTAAAATGAAACCTTTGAAGTCACAAATATCTCATAAAATAAAGTTTATTTGATAATAATACGTTATATGAAGACAGTGGTTTAACTACATAACTTCAGTTTAATTTCCAAATAGCATCATCGGCAACTAACTTTAAAAAGAATTGAGCTTTTTAAATCAATCCATTCGGTTTACTGTGTGAGTGAGTGATTGAGTGATTGCACAAACTTAACCTAACGAGGAAATAAATGCTCACTGTAGATATATAACCTTCGACGAAAACAGATAGCAATATTTTTAAAACACATTATTCATTTTCTTTATTGTCCATCCTTAACGTGTTTTCTCTTTGTAGTACTGATTATGTACAGCATCCACTAAGCATTCAAAATAGCTGTAGAAAAGAAGCCCAATATCATCCACCACATGGGGCATTCGATGGTCTAACTACATACACAAAGGAGTATACTGGTATGAAAAATGTGTAATGTTGATATGTATATTTATTAATCTTTCACTAAACTGATCCTAATTTATTGTTTTTGCTCGGAAACAAAAACTGATACTAATTAGCATGAAACATTTTAAGGTCTTCAACGTATAACATGATTACACGACAAAGGTAAATTCACGCAAGTTTACAGTAGACTGTTTATTGGTCAAGCCATCCTCAGTTATACTTGTTACCTAGTATTATATATTCGTCATATAGTTATCTTCAGGCAAACATCTCACTCTATTGATTTCAAACAATCATGTGACAACAGAAACAAACACTATTATATGCCTTGACATTCTTACTGATGATGCGCAAAGTAGGCATTCTCTTGCTTCAGACTTTTATGATTCCTAAATAAAATGAAGTTGACACCAAATTAACTTCAGTATGTTGTGTTATCATTACTATTATTGAATGAATTTTGCAGTTCTTTGTACACTAACGGATATTTCAATATATTTGCAAAAATAACTTTCATCGAATTGTCTATAATATTAGTAGTAGACATAATTAAAGCTATTAGTAAACACTGTAATGAATGAGTAAACCACATTCATGGGTTTTCTTTTCTTTTCTTACTTACCATTAAGAATCTTCTTATTCCTGTCTAGTAAGCGAAATCCCTGTTCGCCTACTATATGGCATTTTATTATCCACTAATTCTCCCTAAGTTATTCTATAACTGTAGTATGTGGTCTGTTGGAATAATTCACAAGAAGGATGGTTGAATATACTTGAGTATAGGTGTTCTAGAAGCTTTGATTATACGTGTCGAAACCATCAGGTGAAAAATCTCGTAATTAAACAGTGACAGTTGGCAAATGTATCAGACATAACAGCTACTTTTCGTCACTTGACAACATACTAACAATCACATCAGTAAAATCAAAAAAGTTGAAAAAATTAAACAGATCCATCACTGTGTGAATTCAGTGACTGTTGACCTGAGCTATATAAAACAAATGATACTTAGTGGTCACAATAACTATCATGTACGTTGAAAACCATGCCTGAAAACTAATCATAGTGATTCGTTTGGATTCATTTTTATTCATAACATTGCCCTCCTACTTTCATTCACCCACTTGCCATTAAGTTATGCATGCATATCTTGCTATGATTTTCATATTCTATTTTGTCAACTATAAATTCACTTAGACTACTTACCTATCAGAAAGTGATATTATAGTCCGTTAGATAAATTAATGATCAGAACGTCATTTAAATCTGACAAGTATCTTGGAATTTTCTGCATTATTCGAACTTTAAAACCATGTGGTTATAATTACAGAAAATAAGGGGATGTGAAACACTCTGAATAATGAATCTTAATGTGTATAATGCAGATATTTACGGTATAAACTTAAATGACAAGTTTATTATAAATCTTCATCTATTGAAGCCATATGAACGATGGTTCTCATAACAACTGAAAGTGATATCATTATTTTCACCCATATGCTTTTCGGTATGTTTTCTACTTGTTTATTTGTCATTCTTCACTAGTTTGATACTTACATCTTCATGTGCATAATGAGATAATGCCCTGTCATATCTCATGTTTATATGCATAATTGATTAGGTGACTAATGCAATAGCGGCATAAAAATTTTGATATTATTTCATTTTTTCTCATTTTTTTTATTCAACAGTATACATCTAATTAAATGTTAAATTTTCAAAATATGTTTATTTCTCTATATTTGGAGTGTAAATAATGAGGAAACCATGGTAAATATCAACAACAGCTTTAGATTTATTTAGTTAAGTAGACATAACTTATGTGAAGTGATTTTTTTAAAAACAACTAAAATAGAGAAAAGGATGTCAACAATTTACTTCAATTTACAAGGTAAATAAGACAACAGACATGTAATGAGAAACAACAGATTAAGCATGATTGCAAGTATTCAGGATAGTTTGAAAAATCATCCATTATTGTTTACTTACATAAAATTTTATATTAACCGGTATAACATCTGTGGATACGGGTCAACAGTAAATGAAACAAGTATAACACAGTTATTCATCGATGAATACTAAATAATGACTTGGAACATAGAAGTAGGTATTCATGAATAAGTTATTGTTGCAACAATATTAAACCAAAAATAACACTGTATTAGTTTAAATGAAATTCAACACTAGGACTTCATAATCATCAAGGTTTGGACAATATGACATAGGAAATAAGTGGGACGCTAAAATGGGATTGCTACTAGAAATAGAATCAGGGATGAGAGTTCGGATTTATTTGAGAGCTACACGTATCTGCAATGCATCATTTAGATTTGGCTATAGATCTGAAACGTGTCTGATTTTCCTTTGGGTGACCTAAGCATAAGATGGAAAATTATGCTTCTGGGAAGTTCTAGTGATCAAACTAATTCTTTAATTTGCACTGGTCCTATGTTTAACAACCCAGTGGCATTTGACTATAAAAATGTTATCTTTATAGAATTACTTTCTTAAATGTAATTTTATGAAAGATTCATGACGGAATATACAGGCTTTCTTCAATCTGATATACAGTTATTCTTTATTATGTAATATCTTTATCTTCCCCATATCGAACTGACGAATGTGTGCATTCAGAAAATGCACTGATTCTTCAATCGACTCATGATATAAGATGACTGTTTATTTTTAGTTATCATCCAGACATCTAATACTAGACCACCTGAAGAAATTAATTAAGCTTAAATGGCTCTTTATTTTTATCTAACCACTACGAGCTACTTCAATATGCAAAAGTATTGGTATTTTTTACTCATCTAAGGAAAAACTGGTCAGTTGGTTGTCCCAGTGAAACCCGTTAACAGAAAAGGCTCTATTGCTAAATTCGATGGAGAAGCCACTTATACAGGTAAGCAAACAAAGTGAAATAATATGTATGTTATATGTATAAAATAAAATATAAGTCTTCGTTCAGTGTTTGACACAGATAGTCAGTTGATGAAAAGTTCCTGTCAAACAACATGATTATAGCATGTGTTCATGAACAGACAAAACAAATTAAAATAAGTTACTACAACAATAGATCCATATTAACAAACCAAAGTAGTTAAAATGATCAGGACTAAATCTTTTAACTGTAGGAAAATGTATGAATTTGGAAGTCACCTGGTCACAAGACAGATCAAATACAATTGACGATCACTGACTCTGGAGGACGAGGGACCTATTACCATTTAAAAGATGGGTAATAAATATGAGTTATAGTATAGGGCTTATAAAATATAACATATGTACACAAACGTAACCATGCTAAAACTAATAGAGCATACTCGAAAAATAAGCTATTTTCAGATTTATATACATGGCTGAATAGATGTCAGTGGTCTGCGAATGAATAAACTTCAAGAAGAAATAGCGTCTAGAGAATCGATTTTGCCCACTCGTCGACGGAGATAAAGAGAGTAGCTTTTAAAATCTGATTATTTGCTTTGCAACTGTTAGTACAAGTAGATGAAGAGCTTACTATTTTGCTCGTACATACACACTTGTGTATATTTCAGTGCATTTTTTTCACTGTTGTCATACAGTAGTGCTCATATTTATTCTTGCTGCAACTTTTATCAAGTATTAAAATGTTGTTACTGAATATTTACAAGCCATAAAGAGGCGTAATAAACAAAACTTCTTATTACTCCCAATGAAAACAGTTCGAAATTTAATCCTAAATAACAACAGTGGAGTTATAGAAACTATTCTGAATAAGCATTATACCCATGAGTAAGATAATTGTATCTTACCTCATTAGCTCAGTGAATAACTGTTTAACGCTTAGAACTGAGAGTACTTATTTCGAGTTCACATCACTACTAAGGTGCAGCTTCATCCTGATAACGAGTATCAGTGGGAGTAAACGAGTAATTTTCATTTCATTACTAATATCAACCTATATCTAAGTGATACTGTCAGTTTAACATAAGTGTATAGTAAAGTAGAGGATTTACACTTTGCTTTGTTTTATGCTAGCTAGTTGAGTGTACTGATACCCCATTTGTTCATGCTTATGCTATAATTTAAGCATAGTACCTAGTATTTAAAACCCTAGAGTGTTATCCACCAGGCTATTGGACCACGAAGGTTACCAATTTGTTTGGAAGACAATATGTTTACTAAGAATTATGAAGGTTTGTATGCTCTAATTTTTGATAATCCCTTTTACATTTAATGAGCCAGTATTTGAACAAAAATGCATCAAATTCAGTTATGGATTACTCAATAGTGCTAAGTAATTTATCATGACGTGCCAGCTTTTCCTTGCTATTAAATTCAAATCTGAACTCACTCCTTTGATACTTTCAATTACACAGCTGATTATAGACCATGGAAATTGGAAAAACATGAACTCGCGACAGGTAGAGAGTCGAACTGGCCGAAACCTAATATGCCATTTTGTGGAACACCCACTTATACGTCCGACTATGTTGCATATAAGTGAGTTTAGTCTGAAAGAAAACGTAATTCACTTTTAATTCTCATGAAATTACGAATGTTAAAACTGTTAATTTATTTACCATCTGTTCCAATAAAACGTCAGTTTACGAAATTTAAGTAACATCAATCGTATTCCCTTCAAAAGAGCGCTTATATCAGTATGTCCATTCGTTTTCGTTGGTCAACACAACCCAACAATGCCTTAATAGTCCTGAATTTCAGGTACCTTACACATTTTTTACATAGGCTGATTACAGATCTTAGTAGTTTGCTGTAGACTAAAGACCCTAAATAACAGAATGTTGATTTTACTCCCCACTTTTCACTCTAACTCTGTAAGTATGAAACATAAAACGAAACAACTCAATCTGCATCAAATAAAATACTTTAAACAAGTACGATGAATACCAAGCTACCATTCATATGAACGTGTACAATTGGTTAGGTTATAAGAACGAATAATGTATTCGTAATATTCCAATTAGTAGAAATCAAAATTTTCGACTTTTCTCGAAACTTAGTGTAAGCCTCTTCTTCAACGAATAACTACAAAGATTAAATCAAGTAATGCGGTGAAACAGACCAAAATATTTAATACGATTATCTTCGACTTTGTTATCCAGGATATCGTTAAGTTACTCAAACGTTTCTAGTCACGAGTATTTAAACTGTAGCTCAGGTGAATTTTCATCATGTTTGAATTACTGGGTAGCATGCAGAATAACCAAATTCATCAATAAATTCTGATAATGTTGATTTCACGTAATTTGTCAGTGCAATTCGAAATCGGACAACGACATAAACTTTTGAGTTCGAATGAAATATGTAATTCACGTTATGTAATGTGAGGGACTGAAAAAACTTGTGTGCGTGTTAAAAGAATATCAAATTTGATCCAGTTTAATTGTTGTTATTTGGATAGATAGCCCACGTTGGATGCATAGTAAGGCTTATTTTTCGCTTAAGTACAGTACAACCCCAGATATTCACCCTTATTCATATATGGAAAAGCCCTTTAAAATAATTTTGACTGCTGTTGTAAACAGTATTTGCTGGCGATGCTGATTTAAGTGCTAGATTTTCAAGTTCTTCATGATTAGGAGAAGGTCGTTATGTGTAGCTTACAAGATTTTTCGGAAAGCCTCCACAACATAGAAAACATTATATTTCATACATTTTGTTGATACAGTTCTGTGTAAAGGTTAGGGGGACCTTTCTCTTCCATTCGAATCTGAGCACCTCGAAGTGTGTTAATTGTTTTGTGAAAAGCTTGGGTCCCAAGTGGTTTTAGAATCCTTTGATATTTTTTGTCATATCATGGTGATAAAATGGAATCACGGTACCGACCTACGGCTTTTTGATTAAGATTACTAATATTCAAAAAGAAGTTATTTCGTTCAATGTCTGTTCATTCCCTAATTAACCGTTAATATCGTCCGAACAGGGTAACTGGGATACTAGTATTTTAAGGTACACCATAGCTTATTATGGTTTCGTTCACCTCAACTATTAATTCCAATATTTTTTATTTAATATTATTATAGGTAATTCTGACAGTCCTGTGTTAGATGTGATGTAGTGATTTCAATTGTCCAGTTGAATCCTTAGGAAAACGTATGGTGACGTTTTAGTAAAGTCAAATATGGGTCTCAATGGTATACCGAGTTAAAGAACATTCGGTAAATAATAGAAACTTGATTCATATCGGAAAAATAATAATAATAACTTTATTCAGTAGTATGTTTAGTACGATATGAATTTTCAGCATACAGTATCTCAACAAGTTACTCTTCCATGTACACATCTGACATATATATATATATATATATATATATATAATGTCAACAAAAATAAGTGTTTGGTAATACCAGGACTACGTAATCGCTCCACATAATATATTAAGAGAGAAATTCTCCTTTGATGTTAGCAAAACATGCAAAGACCAAGATAGATCGGAAGTGAAAGTTACACCAAGATAAGCAACATTCGACGTAGTCTTAATTATAGGATCTCCAATTTTACAAACATCATGCGAATTCATAAGAGCATTTGAGTCTTTTTCATGTGTTAGATTGAAATTGATTGTTTGGCATTTGGAGGAATTAAGTTGAAGACCATTCAAACCAGACCATCTCTCAACATTTACTAAGAAACAGTTTATTTCACAACAATTTAAGGAAGAAGAAACTGACATACAAATGCATTGAATTCAAAGTATTCTGCAAATGTTGTCGTTCTTGCATTATTCAAATTTTTGAAGGGAATAAATTGCATAAAACAGTAAGATCATCTGCGTATTTAAAAAAGGTATTTTTCATAGAAGAGAGCAAGTCATTCAAGAAAAATGAGAAAAGAACGGGAAAGAACAGCACCTTGAGGCAAACCAACTCTAGTTAATAGATGAGCGGAGCACTTTCCTTTGTACAAAGTATACTGGTATCTTACGGAAAAATAGAAATACAGCCAATTGATTATCCAGCTTTCTATGTTCATATACCCGAGCTTATTCAGCAACGCATGTTACCAGCTTCCATGATGTCTTCGCTTAAATATAACTGGATTACTTACGATAGGTCGCAGACTTTTTATAAAGGTGAATAAGTACACAATCCCATTTTAGGGTATGATTGAGCAATTAAAACAAAACAAAAGATGAAAAAGTAACTTATTGAGATATCAGGTAAAAAGTGGTAGCCCGAAATTTCAAACAGGCCGCCATATACAGTGATGTGGAGCTTATGAATTATCTTAGTTTATTCAAAGTTGACTAGCCTCTGGTTCAAATAATTTCTGTTTTAATATTTTGTCCTTATACGTCTATTCTTCTGTTACTTCATAATAAATTAAAAGTTGCGACTTAATGGTAAATGCATAAAAATGTGATTTTTAGCATACGTTTTGTGCAACATTACAGGTCTACCGGTACACGTTTAAGTATCATTATAAATTGGTAATCGAGTGATATCTGAAATCGACGCTCAGTTTGACATTATTCTTTATCAGATGTATTTCTATATCTAAATATTTTATCTATCAATTAGAAATTCTTGTTTCACCTCTGTTTTAGTGCAAAACCTCCAATAAGTTTCAAACCGATGCATCAATTCCTTGAAAACCAAATGCCATTCGCAGATAGTACAAATTATCGTGATTCATATCGTACACCAGATTTAAAGGAACGAGCTCGTCCAATAAAAAATATTGAACACTCACAAAAAGTTACTGTTCCCATGGAACATTTATCGACTCATATGCATGATTATTATTGGAAGACTGTCTGTGAGTATTACAGTGAAAAACATATTGTTTATTAACTATAGTATAAGTATTATTTTTGGCTAATACTGCAATATTTTTCTCAGAAATATTCTTTAATGGAGGACTGTTGACTAGTTTATTACAAAGGAGACGACACTTTGAACTTAGTCATTGATGTACAAAATATAGCAGCACACATATTATGTATCTGCGAATCACCGACCTATATAAGTTAATCCATCTGGCAATAATTAAGTGATCGACGCAATTGTTATTTTTCGTTCTTCAGAGACCTTGTTACCTTTTAATAAAGGCTGATAAATTTATTTCAGAACAGATTGTAATGACTACTAACATTTCTAAACTGAGGAATGAATATTTTAATCTAGTAAATTTAATGGATAACTGTCTGAATTTCGAAATGATTTAAACCCAAGCATAAATGATAACTTTAGCAAGAACACTCGCTTAAATGTATAAATATTAGATTAGGAAAATAGGAATTCTCACATAATTAACACAAACATTTAACTATTAGAGTTTATATGTGTTCATCATGAACATGTCCTTTTTTCCTCTCATAATTTTCATACTATGACATCTATACTTTACTTAAACAAATAAGTTTTATATTTCATTTGAAATGATGAAAAACTGAACTGAAAACATATTGTCTTACATGCATAAGACAATATGTTTTAAACATAAAGTATTAAACAATGACACAATTATTAACCCTCTTACTAAATCACATACCAGGTACGGATTCATGTAAGTTGTATTTGAGACACACTTAGGTTTTGATAAGTATTGAAGCTATCCGGTTGAAGCGGAAACTATAAAGTTCATAAGTTAGTGGCTAGAAGTTAAACGCCCTAATCGCAGAGATATTACTCCAAAATGCGGAAGGGTCCCATCCTGACTCTCAAATCAAAATTTTAGTCCTTCATACTGAGTAAGTTGTTTCACTGATTTTCGGATCGCGACCAGAAGATAAAGTAACCAGATATTTTCGAATATTATGCTTGATGTTAGGTCTTTTGAGGCTGTTGATAGGGCACTCTTGATTTATGTTCTGTGCTAGGCGGCACTTGTCAGGAAACTGACAGTCTCTGCTGAACCCCAGTGCATGTTGCACAATGGTGCAGTCAGAGACCCAGCCATCGAACTATTCGAGACATGACTATTGGATTAAATTAATTAAACACAATTATAATATTAACCAAAGTTAGCTCATGTATAACTAATTAAATTTCACATTACAATTCACCAATAATGTTTTTAACTTGCTTCGTTATCAATCCAACCAGTACCATCAGCTTCGTGTAAGCCGGAATATAAAGGTATTCACAATACCGAACCATTTCATAAAGATACCACTAATCGCATTGATTACAAGGCATGGGGATTAGGCGATAGGACTGCACCCATTACGGCCAATCATGTCTCAACTTATCCAGAGCCATTGGGAAAAATGTGTTCTGACACTACCTATAATAGAGATTATATACCTTTTGGACTGCAAAATCGTCAAGCGATCCATCAAGTGGATAAAATTAGTCATCGGATCGAATTACCACCATTTCAGGTAGGCATAAATATTGTTTCATCATTATTATTGTTTTCATTTAAGGAATAAAGGGTGTTAAAGTGCCATTCCCAAAATTCTGCGAAGTTTAAGTGAATTTCGCGTTTGATATTCGCCATGGGCCTGTGCAAGTTGCGATATCACCGAAAATCAGGGTGAACAGCTGCTTGTCTGAATATATGACTTGTCTGTGTCCATCAGCTATCATATCCAAAACGTTCATGTTTCACATTAAACGATGAAAGTGCTGATGAATTTGGAAATATGGACGACTTAATTCTAACTCATTGGTCTAAATCTTAAACACTCAATGTTCATTTTGTGTGTGGTCCGTGCTGTTATGAAACCTTACAATAGAAGGATAAAGCTATCTAGCTCACTTTGATTCAATATGGTATCAACTAATTTACGTTAGTACGTTGCAATCGCTACTTACAAGTATTAGGGTGACTTTTTCATTGTGGAATTTTTAGATAATGAGTACAGTGTAGCCATTTCAAATAATTACCTACTAACTCTTCTAAAGATTATATATATCAGATAGCTAAACAATTATCAAAAATGAAAAACTGATGATTTCGTAGTTGTTTCGCCCAGTTATGAGTCTCCTCAGAACTGAATCGCAAATAGAACCCTTGAGTCCTTGGTTTGATCGTTAATTTGGAATATTTGCACAACTACAATCAGTCCATAACGTAAATTATCAGTGACTTAAATGTAGTATCGAATCCATTTTTGGCTAGAATTACCTCACTGTTACTAAAGGTACAGTGTTTAAAAAGCGTCCGTCCATCATTCGTAGACTTCTTTATCTTTCTTAATCATAAGCATAAATTGTGAGGAGGTCTTTTATTCAAAATATTCCAGATTCTCATAAGTCTACGCATCATTTGCTTATTAATTTAATCGGGAATTTTTCCACTCCCAGGTGACTGCTTCATTTATCTTTCTATTATTAGGGAGTCTCAGATTATAAAGACAGTTTTAAATGTTGGCCAATCGAACTTCATGTGAAAGGTTTAGGCAGAGAGGCAACTTACACTATACCAAATGTGAAATTCGACGGTAAAAGCACCACAAATGATCATTATGTGCCACATTTCAACTATCGGCCACCCGAATCGTTTAAACCACATGGTCAAGTGGTAACAAATCAAACACCATTCGACGATGCTACTTTATATCGCATGGAATATACACCGAAATATTTGGAACCTTGTCCAGCTAGCTTACTTAATACTAGTTTAAGTAAATATGTTTACAGTGAAACGGTATGTTTCAATTTGTTTTCTTTTCAATTATTGTTTTGTTATAGCAATTATACATGTTTTTGTTTGTTACCCTCCAATACAATAGGTCTTCATTCTAATAGGGGTATTTACTTTGAATGTTATCACAAATAAGTATCAGGAGTTTATAATTCAGGACATCCTTTTCTAAATAAGATTTTCAAACACACCAGACGTGCAGTAAATTCATGACCTATAAGGATTCAGATTAACTTATTTGTCGAATACATAATCCGATTAAATATAATAAAGTTGTAGTAGTTCTGGCCAAGACATTTAGAGTAAATCTGTTCTTCGTTTTGGATAGCTAATTGTGATTCTACTGAAAATTTTCGTGAAATATCTAACTGTGAAATTGCACTGAATTTCAGCAAAACATTTTTGTCATATATTTAACATTTTTAAACAGAAATTAAAACATAGTCAGTCCTCTAATTAGTTGTTAAGTGGTGCTGGGATTAGGCATATAATAACTGTACCAGACAGAGTATACCTACACTGACTGATGCTGTTTAGAGACAAGCGTGTCTTTAAATCACAAATGTAGCTATTAGATTGTAACTTGCAGCTATTGTAAATTATAACACACTCTCTGAGATACCTGAAGGTCCTGAGCTCCTTCACTTCGGTGTAATCATAATAGCAACTCATCAAAGCGTACCATTCTAAGACGATAAAACTGCATAACGTCTCTTGGTTTTTTATATAACTGTCTGGCTACAGTCGATCCACAAAATGAACTTATCATAAAATTGAAAAATCTTTACAAAAGTCTAATCTTAATCACATCGGCTTCCTACTTAAATGAAGAAAGCACTTCGATTCCTCCACTGTCCATGTGCTGATTCACTTTTTCCAGATGATTAATTAGAATTATCACAGTTCCTATACAAATCAAATGGCAAACCTTTCTTCTTCAATTGCTATTTTCTCGGTGCATCGTTTCAAAACTTAAAGAATGCTTACCAAGTTTGTTTGTTTGTGTTCTTTAACCGCCCAACATAACAGTTCGCTTATAGAATTTCTTCCTGTTTACGCTCATAGAAGCACAATAAGCATATAGTTATGCGTTCTGTCATATAAACTCCATTGTACTATCAAAATGATTGTATTCGTTAAGGATTTACTCATTTGACGATACACGCATGCATTAAGTTTATCATTCATCTGTTTACAATCATGGAATGTTTCCCATTTATAAATCAGAACACAGAAAGAATGATTAATTTAGCAGAATAAGATTAACTCACCTTTAGTTTACGGTAACGCTTCGGCTGCTTTTTTACCCAAATAACAGTAGTCATAATCGAATTAAAATGGTATTTGGAGATTTGTATTAAGTTTGCTTGATTGAATTCATCACAGACTGATGTTGGCAGGGTACCATTGGAAAGCAGGGAGCACTGAAAAACTGCTTTGTCCTAGTATGGGATTTTTAAGCAACACACATCCCAGATCCCGCTACATGAACTTCAAGTTGGGGAACGCCTAACCCTCTGTACCAGTGGGTGGTAGAATTCCTACTTCCACCAATTAGTGATGTAGCGCGACGATCATTGGAGATAACTGTCTCACTTCCGACAAGTGTGAACTCCACCAGTCACGACTTCTCATTAGGGCCTTAGGAACATCCCAAAGTTAGTTACTAGTGAGCTGATCATTGAAACTAAATTGAGATGGGTGGGGATTGGTATTAAGCTTAGTTGATTGGATTCGTGAAAGTTGGAATTGTACCAATGGATGCCAGCTTGATGGTGCAGTGAGACAGGCCTTTGTCAACCTGAAGTCACTAGGGAGCAATCTAGGGTGTGCACTGCTAAAGAGTCCCATACTAAAACTAAACAGTTTTTCAGTGCTCCCTGGTCTTCAATGGTACTTTGTCAATATCAATCTGTGACGAATTCAATCAAATAGTCATAATCATTATTTAAATGATCACTGTACGTACTTTATATCACGTTATCTGTTAAGAATTAGAACGAAAGATATGATTATGGAAATAACATAATATAATTATGGAACGCATATTAGGCGCTTTTAATTTGTTCTAAATATAAAATACAATACAGAATAAAAGTGAGATATGGAATCATCTGCCTTAACTAGTTAATCATTACTAGAAGTGACTTCCATTACGAAATCACAAAAGCTAAAGAACCATTGTAAGCAATTTAGCCATGAATTGATGTTTAGCTACATTTTGAGACTCACTATGCCAGATCATTGAATTTTGATTCAGTGATCTAAATTTATAATGAAACCTGGATTTCATGGATAGGATTACTCCCGATGCTCTGAATAGCAATCGTTGATAAATGCCAAACTAAAGTCTACACAAATACTTCGCTCACTAGTAGACTAACATATTTTCAACATCATGCCATTTCGCGATGACAGTTTCAAAATCGTCCCTAATCGTCGCCTAATGATATAAACGGTTTTAGACAACATGTTATAGAGGAAGTCTATAGACGATATATATTTATATAAATATTTAGTGTTCACATAAATAAATAAATAAACATTCGTTGATGGATATACAGATGTTTAAGTTTCTTAAACTATGTGTAAATTTTATCCCATGCTCATAGGTAAAATACGAATTTTTACATTGTCTTACACTGCAGCCAATCAGTTAGCTATTTTATTACATCAGTCTGTTTTCTCTTTCCAAAAATAGAGTGAGACTGGACATCAAATTTATCGAAAAGCAGACGATTCTTCATCACTGATCAACGGTCAGCATACAAAAGAACATTTAATCCCTATACCGCATGCATCGTTAACAGTAGCTAATGGGTAGTGAGAGAAGAATTTGAAAGTCTACACCACAACTCAATGATACTATCATCAAGCTTTTCCCTTAGAATGTGTAATACATAAGAAAAATATCATTAGTTTATATTTTGGTCAAATGTGGTTGTGGTTGTTTTTTCTGACTGGATGACAGTTGATATCATATTTATATGAGTGGTAAAGACTGTCTATGAATAAAATGTGGATTCAAATGCATCTATTCGCCAAAATATTCAAAAACTCCATATTGTTTTAATTACCTCTAAGCGCAAAAATTGAATTTCTTTAAGCATTAAATCTATTTTACATACTTATATTTTAGTAATTTATTTTATTATTATTGCTAGTAGTATGATTTTCGCTTCTCGTTTCTATCAGAGCACTCTATTCATCACTATTATTATCTTTTGGTAATTGCGCCTTATATCGAAAATTAAATTTGTTACTGCTGTTTGCACCTTCTTTAGATTCTTTTATTTTTGAAAGAGAAAGTTTTTCTAAAAACTCTTTCAATACGGAAAATGTTGTCTTCTTGTGGTATGAATTACTTGATGTGCTGTGTCGAAGAGCTTCGATATTTATTATTCCATGTAGTATACGCACATAAACATCGAGAGAAATTTATATTAACTGCTGACAACAGGTAATAAAAGAAGTATATAAATTACACATCGAGTCAGTGCTAAAATCTACGCTCTGTAGTGATGACATTACTACTGTTACATCTTTTTGGTTTGCAAACACATTCGCACCTACACGAAAAATAAATGCATATTCTTTGCACACTAGTAAATATATTCATTGTTAAATCGGTCTAATAAAAGTAACGATCGGCAAAAACTTACTGTTCTATTTTGATTACTTTAGTAAAAGGATATCAGTGATTTTTTGAAATCATAGAGCACTGAAAAGTAATTTGTAATAGTGTGAGGCTTTTATCATTTCATTCACATGGCGCCATATCGAAACAAATCTCAGATGTACCTGTCATATTGTGTGGAAGGCTACTGCTCTAACTGTCCAGAGATACATAAAATCTTAGAAACTATCAAACTATGATAGTTTGTTACATACAGGTCTTCCGTCTAACGCTTAAATTTTCTCTTTCTTATAAGTGATAATTGATCGGAATTCAAACATGTAAAACGAAGTAAAATTCCAAGAAGATCGTATCTAATAATAAGAGACATGATCGTTCTACATAGGATTTGTTGGGTGAATGAACTTGCATCTCATTTCTCGTTTCCACAGCGTGATCATTCAAGCAATTATGATTCACAAAAATGTTAAGTTCTGGTAGTTGGTAACTTATTCAAGAAGTATGATGTTTCTTAAGTAAATATTAGTCGATTCCTAAAACTTTTCCGTAAAAGTTGAAAAATAGTAAAATATTTCATTGAATGTAATTCATGTTTCACAGAAAATTCGTTACACGATCTCAGCTTTAAGTAAACCAGTAACTGTCTTTACGGAAAGTGCCAATTTATGTCAAATTGATCCTGTCTATAAACCGTAGTGTATTCCTTAATCATTTTAGGAATATAAGTCTTCACTATCCTAAGAAGAGTTAAGGGTATTGTGAACTACAATAATAACCAGATGTTTATATTTATTACAAGTTGTAAAAATCACAACATTTATGGGCACGTTGGTCCTCTATCCCAAAAATTTTTTATCTGAAAATGGTTATACAGAAATAATGGGACATTTATTACCTAAAATATATAACTGAGTTTTACTAAATCAAATAATCATCAGTCAATTGTATATTTTACTCTGAAAAAAGTGCATAGTAATGACAGATTTTTAAATAATTCCATGGTTATGTGTCTAATGGTGGTGTTGAATCGTAAGTCAAAATTCGATAAGTCCATTAAATTTCGGACGTTGGAAACTAGAACAGACTAATAATTTGCAACAAGCAAAGGACCAAATTAAAAAAATTCTTAACGGTTGCTTTCAACATTTTACCGTTACTACGGATACATTCGAAAGCCACTATCGAATAAATAAGAAAGCAGTTATAGTGTGACTAGATTTATAAAGCTGTTCACCTAAGAAACCTAGTTCTAACTCAACATCCCACAACCCTAAAAAAGGTCAAGTATTATCAATTTTTTATAGTACAAAAGTATCGTGACTGAAGCTTCATCTTGATGCATAAATCTTGACTTTATATTAACAAGAATAGCGGCTACCACCACGTAGTTTCAATAACTGTTGTTCTAGTAATAAAATATCGTACGGTAGTGATATCAGCATGACAGTAAATATGAGGTAATTCGACTATGTATTTCCAGGGTTACCAAATGATTTTAATTTATGTGTAATAATGCTTGGAGCCACTTAAACCTAACCAAATCCGAGCTTACTTATTAGGAAATTTGTAAATATTTTGTCCTCTCCACTAATGAAAATTTTCATAGAATCTTAAATGGTTAATTTTATGTCCACAATGTGGGAAAAATGTAATTATGCTATCGAAAAGAACGACTAGTGATAAAAGTGCCAGGCTTAAACTCACTGCAGTAACTTCCTAGTTTCTCAAAACAATTGAGTGAACATTAAAACTTAAACTTTAGTCTGCATTAAGGGACCGATTTCCTTACAGATGTGAGTAATACACTTTGAATGTCACTTATATCCTGCATCATAACATGGTACATTGTTGGGAAACTATAATAAATATACGTATGCACGTTTTTAAATTGCAGTTGTACCTTTGTTACTATTCGAAGATCTCTGTTACTAATCAAGTTGGAGAATGCTAACGTAAAGTACAGAATAAACGACTAGAGTTATTCTCCTTGTAGCAGGTGGTATATTGAATATAAGAAATGTTTCCATGTTAGTGTACCTCAAGGAGTTGTCCCTTCTCTCATCACGTTTAAAGTGATTTACGTTATCCAGAGAAATCAGTTCTGTTAAGTATATGAAGAATTTCACTGTGTGTTAACATTGTGATCAACCAGTGAGATTTAATTACTACACCAGTAGCCATGCTAAATGTGAAGAATAAATATCAAGGTAAGTCTAATTACTAAATCAAGCTACAGTGTGCACAACTGTACAAATATTTATTCTTTCTGTTTTAATAATAATAAGGAAAACAATCCGTATTAAAAATTCACACTGACTCAAATAATTTCATAAGACTATGACTTTGGTATAGCTTCCATCCATTTCATACAATAACATACGTCGTTAGTAATGTTTCGTCTACCTTTTGACTTTGAGACATTACGTGGACTGTTTGATTTTCGCATCATAAAATACCAAATAGTTCATCCAGCCCGATAGTATACCACGTTCTTCTCATTATAATCACGATAAACTAAATGGATTCTTAGCGAAAATTGACTAGTGGCCTATTTTAAATAGTTTCATACTTAATGCTTCTAAATGTCAGACAGATAACTTTAGTCTATAATGAAAAGAAACTAGACACAAATGAAAAAACGTGTTTAAATATTGAATACTGAGAATTCATTGTCCTAGTAAATATATAATAATGAATAAGTCGATTGTTGTTGTTACTGTTATTTAGAAGTTTTAGTACGTTGTAGATATGCGATACATTGAATTGAGGTGGCTTTCTGGAGATAGGTATTAAGTTTAGTTGTTTGCATTCATCACAGATTGATGTTGGTTAGGTACTAATGAAACTCAGGGAGCACTGGACAGCTGTTTCGTCCTAGCGTGTCAAGTGCTCCCTACTTCCAGTGATACCCAATTAACATTAGTCTGTGACGAATACAAACAACTATTCGGTATATTGTTTAATTATTGATAGGAATACAATTAACCTAAATTATAATTCAGATATATCCTTCTAAGCGACTCTGGGAATACAGTTTGGCGAGAAAATATTTCAGCAATAGAATCAACTGAGCGACAGAACAACCAACATATTGTATTTATTAACATAAGTAGAGTAAATTACTACCACAAATCTCTTGGTTAGTGTAGAATTTGCATGAATTATGACCTCAGTTTGAAAAGAACTTCAGTACAAATTATTGAAGTTGTTTAACAATGGAAACTTTGGTCACTGTATTTCTGAATTGAAACTGTATGCCACTTTAAGAATATTCATCTATTCCATTTCATCTGAATTTTTGTCTACTTTGCATTCTTTTTGGAATATTCACATTTGTTCTTCATATTAAATCCTGGTGTTGGTCCAGACAGGCAAGTTTATATTTTATTGGCTTATAAACAATCTACGAAACCTGTATCATTCAATGATTTATTTACAGTTGACCTATTACATTTACACTTGAAACATAAAGTGGACCTTAAAAACATATATTCTGTTTATCTGTCCGTGAAGTGGATTATGGATTTCCTTCCAGCTTTAAATTGTGTACTGTTGCGTCGTCTGGCCGTAGTTTCATGTTCATACATACAATTCCATAAATCTTAGTAGATTTTCGAGTTTACACTGTCTGAGGAAAGACGGATCAGCTATTATCACGTCATCCAGTATCGTGAAGTTGTTTTGTTTTGGATTGATAAGTCGAAAAAAAGAAAGATATGCCTGCAATGTGTTTCACTCTTGGTCACACCCAAATGATTTACTTATCACGTCCTTACTCTGACCAATCAAGAACAATGACCTCGAAGAACTGAAACAACAGCCGAAGAAAAGAAGTGTTATTCTATACCTGCAGGTCTGTTTCATACTAACTAGCCTAAAGTTTGAATAAGGAAGAGAACTTAGAGAAGGCAAGCAATCAAGTAGCCATGATTATGAGCTCTTTACTTCATACATTAGTTCAGATATGTTTATACAACCCCAGAATGTGCAACATGTTTATTAAAATAATAATATCAACACAAGCAATAATTCCAAAAATAAACAAATAACTAGTCCTAGTTTATGAAAAGAAAATATGTAATAACAGTTAATAAATCAAGCTTAAGGTTAGAACGAGTGGTACAACCACTAAGAGTCAGGAAGTATTGGACCTCATTTCCAGAGACAGCACAACTTACCAATAACTTTTTACCCTTTACGATGGTTTATGTATTTTTTGGGGGGGGGGGGAGGATGAAGGGAATTGTAGGCAAAGGCTAAGCTACTACTCAGTACTTCTTTACTCTCTAGCTGGTGCCAGTCCGTAAAAAGTATATTTAAAAATTGACCTAAATTGTAACACCTATGCGTTTTGCTGGTCACAGAAAGGTTGCATCAGGCAAACCCTTTATATATCATTTTGAGACTGAGAACGCTAAGATTGCATTTAGGAATGGTTTGGCTAAACATTTAGTCGCCCACGACCAACAGGTTCACCCCGAAGTAGCTTGGAATGATTTTAAAGCAGGTGTATACGCAGTAGCGCTATCAGCATCTAACCCCAATCTAATGGTTATGAAAGACCATTGGATCTCTAGAACTTCTAGTGAACTGATGGAGGCTCGAAAACTCGTTCCAGCAGGCTCGGAGTATGATGAAGAGCGACGACAACTCAAACGTAGACTGACAAAGAATCTGCGTATGGATCGTGAACAGTGGTGGGCAACAAAAGCAAAGCGATAGAATCATCAGCAGCGACAGGCAATAGTAGACATCTGTTCCGACTTATTAAGGACATCGGTATTAAGAAATTCGCAGTTAATGAAATCATCTCTGAAAAAGATGGGTCGATGATCTACTCTCAATCTAGAGGATTAGAACTTTGGGCGGAACACTTTCAGGAACAGTTCAACTGGCCCCCAGCCACTCTTAGCTTACCCACAATCTCCAAGCTACCCGAATGGAAAACTGACACAGATTCCCCAACTCTCAGTGAAGTTGAAAACGTCATAAGTAAATTGAAACGAGGGAAAGCAGAAGGGCCTGATATGTTGTCTACCGATATCTTTAAGGATGGTGGTCTAGTTTTAGCGTGCAGGTTGACTGATATATTAGCCAAAGTCTGGGAACTAAACACCATCCCATCTGACTGGTCTCGATCGCTGATTGTTCCAGTCTACAAAAAGGGACAGAAATCCTCTTGTGATAACCACAGAGGAATCAGTTTGACTAATATAGTATCTAAAATATTAGCCACTATAATCATCCGACGTTTAACTAACACTAGGGAACAACAGACTCGAGAAAACCAGGCTGGTTTCAGACCTGGCCGAGGTTGCATTGATCACATATTCACCCTGTGCCAGATCCTCGAACACAGACATATGTACCAACGTCCAACTATAGTTGTACTTCTTGACTTGAAAGCAGCGTTCGACTCTGTAGACCGTGAAGTCTTGTGGCAATGTTTGTCATTAAAAGGCGTAACTAAAAAGTACATTAACATTATAAAGGCTCTCTACTCGGTCACCACTGGCCGAGTCAGAGCATATAGCGAATTGTCACGAGAAACTTCATCCTCAAGTGGAGTCCGTCAGGGTTGCTCCTTATCCCCTTTTTTATTTAATTTCACCATAGATATGCTCTTAGAAATCTCACTCACTTCTTCTAAGTCCTCAGGAATTAATCTCCTTCCAGGAGGTTCTCTTGTCGACTTAGAATATGCAGATGATATAGTCATATTTGGTGAAGACGCACACAGCATTCAAGGTCACTTGAACACCTTGAGTATCAATGCAGGCATATTTGGGATGCGCTTCTCCCCTCCCAAATGCAAAATGTTACTCCAGGACTGGCTTGCTTCTTTTCCCAAATTAGTTATAGGGAGTGAAGTAATTGAATGCGTTGATCGCTTCATTTATCTCGGAAGTCTCATCACCCCTGGTGGGTCGGTGTCTGACGAAATCTCAGCGCGGATCCAGAAAGCTCGATTGGCATTTGCCAATCTACGGCACTTGTGGCGCAGACGAGATATCCGTGTCTCAACGAAAGGCTGGGTGTACTGCTCAGCAATCCGCGCCGTTTTAACATATGGCTGCGAAACATGGGCCATGAAAACTCAAGATATGCGTCGTCTCCAGATATTTAACCATAGGAATCTTCGTAACATCGCTCGTATATCATGGAATAACCAGATTAGTAATAGTGAGGTTAGACAAAAGGTTCTTGGGAAACATGATAAATCAGTCGAAGAGGTCATTAACCTTCATCGACTGAGATGGCTAGGACATGTATTGCGCATGCCCGACCACCGTCTACCCCGTCGCGCGATGTTGGCTATGGCTGAAGTAGGGTGGAAGAAGGTTAGGGGCGGCCAAACCAAAACATGGCATCAGTCCATGAAGTCCTTGACTACTGGTCTAAGCCATGTAGGTAGATGTAGACTACCTGGTTGGGGTCCGCGTGATGATCGCAACAAATGGCTGGAGACACTTGGCGATATGGCTCAGAATCGGTCACAGTGGCGCAAGTGTATTCACTCTTTAACCTCATCTAGATCTTGAATTGTATTGTTATTTTCTGGAATCTTTACTTTACTCTTCCCTCTTGTATTCTGTTTATACGTTACCTCAATAATCTCGTAGTGCTAGTGTGGTATGGCAACTTGAACTTACGGACGTTTGTGACTGGTTCTACGTTGCTGATGATGATGATGATGATGATGATGATGATGATGACCTAACTCAAATAAACAAAAATTTATCTAAATCTTCATAACAAGATCTAACCTGTTTCGTTTCACAGTAAGGGAATAAATATGCATGAATACTTTTATAAATTAGGTAATGTAATTCATCATTTGGTTGAAAATGATAAAACGTTAAAATGCAGACAAATTTCCCTCAACTGCCATTTGAAAGTTGCAAAACCATCCAAGTAACCAAAATAGAAACGTGATCTGATGGCGGCATGTGATATAGAGATAACCATCCTAGTAATTTATAGATGATATGGCTCATACTGTTTGCTTTTTCGTCAGTCTAGCTATTTCCTTACAGTTGTTGGTGTTTCAAATTACCTTAATTCGGATACTTATACTAAACTGATTTTTTGCAATGTTTTATGGAGTAGGTTGTTTTTCATAGTGATGCAGAGGATACTAGTTTCCTAAATGAGAAACCAACCTAGGATTATTAACACTTTCATTCTGCCCCACGTTTACCTCGTTTTGCCTAATCTTGTATTACTCACCTCAAATTTTGCGCAGTGTTTTTGCTCACTTCGATGCTGTAGGTTTTTAATTTTTAATTGCTGTAAAAATGTTGGCATACTGCATTGTGTTCACTTTCTTATTTGCACATTTTGTTATCAAATCCCCGTGGAGCGAAATGTTAGTTAGATCACTCCGGTATGTTACTTTTGTTTACTCTCAAGTTAGTTTATAGTATAAGAATTCAGATACTGAAATAAAGTGAAGTTTCGAAGTAGCAACTTGTGACTCAAGAGACATCTAAGTTTTCAATTGACCAACGAATTCAAAAGATGATTTCATTTTCTTTATTTTATCCTTCTAATAGTGTTGATAACTCTCAAATTACTTGGGAAATCCTGACTAGTTGCATTCTTGTTTATGTTACTTTTCAGACCAGCAGATTTGTAGGCTCACGTACAAGACGTTCGCAAGTCTAGGAATAGTTATTATTTTTCTAGCGGATAGAAATTTAGGTCTCAGTATATGTATATCCTTTCCACGTATTCGCAACAGTATATGATTTGGATTTCTTATCAATACATAAATGTATTCTTTAGTTACTTAAGGTTCATTAGTGTGTAAGCGTTCTGAATATATGGATTCCAAAATATATCACAACAATCAGAGCACGTATACTTTGCTTCTATAATATACATGGCTGAGGATGTATATGTCATGCAGTGGACGGAGAAGTCGCACATTGGCTATCGTTATGTCGTAGGTGGTTAGTAGGACGGATCTTATTAAGTTAACCATGCATAATATACAACGATATCAATTGTTACAATTGATTTTTACAGCAAAGGAAAGTAGTTTTTCCACTACTTTGTAAGTACGAAGCAGATAATATAAAGCAACTTATATTATTAGTAAGTAAAATACTTTATGATTATTTTGCACTCAGTAACCTTGAGGTAAATAAATAAATCATTGTTGTTCAATTACTTACTTACTTACTTACTTACTTATGCCCGTTACTCCTCGCTGAGGAGCATAGGCCGCTCACCAGTGTTCTCCATTTAACTCTGTCCTGAGCAATCCTTTCCAGTTGTTTCCAGTTGCTGCTCATCCTTTTAATGTCTGATTCCAATTCGCGACGCAGCGTGTTCTTTGGCCTTCCTCTTTTCCGTTTCCCAGCAGGATTCCATGTTAATGCTTGTCTTGTGATGCAGTCTGATGGTTTGCGTAGTATATGTCCTATCCATTTCCACCGTCTTTTCCTAATTTCCTCTTCGGCTGGAAGTTGGTTTGTCCTCTCCCATAGTAAGTTGTTGCTGATGGTTTCCGGCCAACGGACATTCAGTATTTTTCGTAGGCAGTTGTTTATAAATACCTGTATCCGTCTGAGGATGTTTGCAGTAATTCTCCAGGTTTCAGCTCCATACAGCAGGACTGTCTTCACGTTCGAATTGAAGAGTCTGACTTTGATGTTAGTTGATATTTGTTTTGAGTTCCAGATGTTTTTCAACTGCAGGAATGCTGCCCTTGCCTTGCCAATCCTTGTCTTTACATCTGCATCAGACCCTCCTTTTTCATCGATGATGCTCCCCAGATATGTGAAAGTATTCACCTCTTCCAGAGTTTCCCCATCAAGTTGAATTGGGTTGGTGCTCCCTGTGTTGTATTTGAGAATCTTGCTCTTACCCTTATGTTTGTTCAACCCTACTGCTGCTGAAGTTGTTGCTACCCTGATTGTCTTCGCTTGCATTTGTTGGTGTGTATGTGCTAAAAGAGCTAGATCATCTGCGAAGTCCAAATCATCGAGTTGCATCCTACTTGTCCATTGAATCCCGTACATTCCCTCAGATGTGGAGGTCTTCATGATCCAGTCGACCACTAGGAGGAAGAGAAAAGGTGACAGCAAGCAACCTTGTCTGACTCCGGTCCTCACTGAAAATGCAGTTGTCAGTTGTCCTCCATGCACAATTTTGCACTGTGTTCCGTCGTAAGAGTTCCGGATGATGTTGACGAGTTTCTCTGGTACACCGTAGTGTCGAAGAAGTTTCCATAGTGTTCTCCTATCTACACTATCAAACGCCTTCTCATAATCAATGAAGTTGATGTACAGTGGCGAGTTCCATTCAATTGATTGTTCAACGATGATCCGTAGTGTTGCGATTTGGTTCGTGCACGACCGATCCTTACGAAAACCAGCTTGTTGATCTCGAAGTTGAGCCTTCACTGAATCTTTCATTCTGTTCAACAACACTCTGTTGAAGACTTTCCCTGGTATCGACAGTAGCGTGATCCCTCTGTAGTTGTCACATTTGCTCAAATCTCCTTTCTTTTGTATTTTGATAAGATGTCCTTCTTTCCAGTCTGCCGGCACTTGTTCTTCCTTCCGGATCTTTTTGAATAAAACGTGGAGTATCCTTGCTGTTAGATCGATATTGGACTTGAGTGCCTCAGCTGGTATATTGTCAGGTCCTGCTGCTTTCCCACTTTTGATTTGCCTGATGGCCATCATGATTTCTTCCATCGTTGGTGGAGTGACATCTTTCGGGAGATCTGTAGGTGCTGCTTCGATGTCCGGTGGGTTCGGTGGAGCTGGCCTATTTAGAAGTTCCTCAAAGTGTTCTACCCACCTATTCTTTTGTTCTTCAATCTCAGTGAGTGTCTTGCCTTCTTTGTTCTTGATCGGTCGCTCTGGTTTACCATGTTTATCTGCCAGTTTCTTCGTTGTGTCGTATAGCTGTTTCATATTTCCTTCTCTTGCAGCCTTCTCCGCTGTCGTTGCAAGGCCTTCGATGTATTTCCGTTTGTCAGCTCTAATGCTCTTCTTTACTTGCTTATTTGCTTCTGAGTATTCAGCTTGAGCCTTGATTTTTTCTGCTCTTGTTCGGCTGTTGTTGATTTCTATCTTCTTGTTCCTCCTTTGTTGAATTTTGCTCAATGTCTCAGTGGAGATCCATTCCTTATAATGGTGCTTCTTGCGGCCTAGAACCTCCCGACACGTTGACGTTAGTGCTTCTTTGATTTCTTTCCAGTTGTCCTCCATAGTGGTTTCTTCTTTCGGCAGATCTTGTAAGGCTTGGAACCTGTTGTTGAGAGATATTTTGAATTCATTGAGTTTGTCAGTGTCTCGGAGAAAGCCTGTATTGAACCGTTGTACTGCTGACACTCCAGTTGTCCACTGCTTCTTTAGCTTCAGTTTTATTTTAGAAACCACCAAGTGGTGGTCTGAAGCTATGTCAGCTCCTCTCCTGGTTCTTACATCTTCCATTGATCTTCTAAATTTTTTATTGATACATATATGATCGATTTGATTCTCAGTAGTATGATCGGGTGAGATCCATGTAGCCTTGTGTATGCGTTTGTGGGCGAATATTGTACCACCTATAACCAATTTGTTGAAGGCACATAGGTTTGCAAGTCTTTCACCATTGTCGTTTCTGTCTCCCAGTCCTTGTCGTCCCATGATTTCTTCATATCCAGTGTTGTCCATTCCGACTTTGGCGTTGAGGTCTCCCATCAGGATTGTCAGATCCTTTCCTCGACACTTTGCTATAATTGATTGCAGTCTATCGTAAAACTGATGTTTGTCTTCGTCGTTGCCGTCGTTGGTTGGTGCATAGCATTGGATAATATTCATTGTAATCCTTTTCTTCATTGTTTTGAAAGATGCTTTGATGATCCTGGGTCCATTTGGTTCCCATCCCACAAGTGCATTACGTGCCTCCTTGGACAGCATCAGAGCAACTCCTTGAGTGTGGGGAGCATTTTCCTCTTCGTGGCCGGAGTATAGTAGCGTCTCTCCCGAAGCTAATGTTTTTTGTCCAGCTTGAGTCCAATGAGTTTCGCTGATTCCGAGTATTGTCAAGTTGTATCTCTTCATTTCTGCAGCTATTTGATTTGTCTTCCCGCTCTCCCACATTGTTCGAACATTCCATGTACCTATAAAAATATTTGCTCTGGTTGTTAGAAGGGGGGGCATCGGCCTCATGACTTCCGAAGAATTTCGGCTTTCATCATGAGGCGTCATATATCCTTCCACTCCCAGGGCAGAGTTTAAATGGTTTAAATGGTTTATCTTGTTTAATCTGGTTTGCGTTTTTTTAGCAAGTTTGGGTTTTTACGGGATGGGGGTGCTAGCCCCATGCCCAACCCTCCTCCTTTACCCGGGCTTGGGACCGGCAGTAACCCTAGGAGGGCTACAGGCGGAGTTGTTGTTCAATTAGCTGTATAGAAAAAAAAGCAGAAACAGCATTTCATTTTAAATAATTCAATCCTTAAAGTGATTAGTTGAATTTCCAGTGTGGATATGGTGCACATTTACTTTATTAACTTCGAGTATATTTGTTGAGAGTTTATCATAATTTCATGCTCAGTTCATCGTCATGTTTATGCATGTGTTGGCCTACAGGTGACCTTTTAAACAAATTCCTCAAAACTGTCAACCTTAAGTCTCGTACTAACTACAGTCAAAATAGGAAGAACCTAGTTTAGACTTGATCAATATAATTTGTACAAAAGACACAGTCAGTATAGTCAATTAAGTAAAGAATTGAAGAAGCGTACTGAGCAGTGTTAACAGATAAGTCAAAATGGATCATTATAAGAAACGGTCATTTATGCGAAAGGGGTACATTCCTGTGTTTGGTCATTAATCATAGGTAGTTTACACGATTCAGGCAGTGGTGATGGGGAGTTAGTTCAATATTATTGGTCAGACTAATTGTGTACGTAATTAACATGCAACGTAAGCTGATAGACTGAATTATTAATTTTAAACTCTCTGAAATCAGCATACTTGGTCCGGTGCTTATTTGTCAAACTTTGACTACTCTGATGCGATATTTTAATGAACTAAAATCCATGATGATGTTGTTGTTGGTTAGACGTAAATCTTAAGATGGCTAAACAATATCTTGATAAAATTTCAAAAATTCACAGCAAATCGTTTATTAACTTGACACTAAAATGAATTGTACTTTTAATGATCCACAAGAACTGGATGAGAGTATATTGGACTGAATCTTAAATAGGTTAATTAATTCAGTTAAGAAACAAATTTCGAACATAAACTGGGTCAACAATAATTTAGTTATCTATGGAGATTCTCACTAACATTTTTATTCGTTTTTTCTAGTATTTCGTCTTTGAAGGCAACCAATTAACATGTTCCAGTGATTGGATAATCAACTAGTAAATACTATTAAATTATGTCGTCATAAATGCAGACATGGTAACTTTGTTGCTACACAAATGGAGTTAAGCTAATATAAGTTTTAAATTAACAGAATATCGAATCTACGTGCATTCACATCATTTTTCTTCAATGGTATAAGTCTCAATTGTCACTGTATAATAGTCGCCGATCTATCTAGTTCGTGTAGATTACATTTCATGTTCAATGAATTTTAGCTCTTAAGAATCCAAAATAAGAGAAAGCCATCGAAATATCAAGTATCAGAAAGAATGATAGGAAATACTACTTGTAATAGCTTTTACTTTAGCTAACACTCTTTAGTAAAGTTTACCTAGTTATGCTCTTTGCAAAATCCAAACGATCATCATACTCATCCAGTTGTTATCAGTCTGCTATTCCGGTACCCTTGTAACTATCTATTTACATAGGCGGCGACATTGTGAATACTCACACTTAAACTTCCATCCTAACTTTTGGGTTTACTCGAAAGCTGTTGACTACTGGAACAAATTACATCTGACTTCATTAATCTAAGACATTACTGACAATTAATGTCTAGTAAACAAAAATGTCAGGATGATTTTGTGTGAGGTATAAGTGTAGATAGATCTTGGTAAGTGTAATCTACATGACATAAAGAACGACGAAATCTGTAAGGCTCTAATCAATTTATTATATTACAAAGGCTATCGGAGTAAGTTTGAATAATTTACTGGTTTCCGGTATAGACTAATTCATTTTCTATTAACTTAAGAGAATAATGTGAATTGCATAGAAATAATATCTCATTTACTAAGCTGCGATATGCTGTCGAGTTACTGACAGTAAAGTTAACACCATTACCTCTATTATCTTACTAAATGTCTTAACAGGATATCGCTTAATAAAATACAAATTTCCTTTAATGTTTACGTTGGGTTAACTTTCAACCAATTTAAATTGATAAACTATGAACACCGTGTCAATTATTCCATAAGATACAATGATAATGAATATGCATTGGAAATTAGACATATCTGTTAGAAAGTTTATGAAAAAAGTCGTCAAAATGCGGTATGTTTTACATTTTTCAATATTCAGCTTACTAAAAATTCAAATAATGTTGCATCAATATTTCTGAGTGTCTTCTCAACTAAACAATTATTCTAAGCTATTGAAAGTATGCAGACAACACAAATATGTGTATGTGTGTTTGAGTATTTCGATTACTTATAGTCTTGGGAAGTGTAGTTCATCAAACGCTCACCTATAACCATAACACAAAATCAATGTTCTAGTTATTTATATATATATATATATATATATATATATATATATATATATGGATGAATGGACAGATAGATATAGATATAGATAAGGCCTTGTGTTTAACTAAAAACATAAAATTATCTATTAACTTCTAATAGATAATAGTTCCGCAAAAAATTCCACAACTAGTTTTTGAAAATTACAATACCCTTGTTTATGTAACATTATGTAACCGAAAAATTACTATAGATCACCATTAATATAGTGATTTTATCTTTAAGTAATAATGCT
This sequence comes from Schistosoma mekongi, assembly GCA_034768735.1. Lineage (NCBI taxonomy): Eukaryota > Metazoa > Platyhelminthes > Trematoda > Strigeidida > Schistosomatidae > Schistosoma > Schistosoma mekongi. The sequence goes on along the minus strand of CM068312.1, from coordinate 14,029,625 downwards.
TTCATCACATTGTAAAATCGAGTTTATTCCATGTAATGCTCAACTACAATCAATACGCCTACGTACATAACTTGCATGTGACAATTTTGTGTCGATTACATTTACCCATCCAACAAATAATGATGTTATGTTTCTTAGACTTAATAACTCAATCCATTTGTCAGAAAAATGCTAAAACCCTAGACTTCACGTCATAGTTAAGATGTGACAGCTGTTGATGATGATCAAATAGAGTGACGTTTGAACCTGTGATCAAGTTGTCAAATCTCAAAGGCATTAATCAATGGGGCCAACTCTCACTCGTGGTTATCACAGACTAACATTCTAACAGAATGTTAGTTGATCAAGTTGAAAAGTGTTTTGCTGAGGGAATAAATATCTAAATTCTTAGTTTTCATCACATGGATGCTTTATTTAACTATTTTATAAATGATCAGTCATAATCACCAACATTTTGGGATCATTAAAATTTACATAGGCCTTTCCAATTCGCTTGAAAATCTGTTAATACTAAAATATTTACTAACAAGGTATGTCATTTGAAAGTTGTCAGTGTTTTCCTATTTTCAGCGAATCATGAACCTTACAATTTTTATCTTCTGACTCGATAATGATTTATGATTATTTTATGGCAAAGTTAGGTTATGATCATTAGTTTGCGCTATTTTACATTCGTTAGTTGGATATACCAATACCGTGTTGATGTTTACAGTAAAACTCAAACCTGGAGCCCATTGCTTCAAACATCAAAAGCGTTTTCCACGGAGCTACTAATTCCAGATGGTCACTGATTTATTCAGCATTTGTGAAGATTTGGTAATGGTTTGAAATTTCCTGTTATTGAAAATAATGACTGAAATTAAACAATCCTTGTTGTCACATGTACATCCTTCGAGGATTGTCATGATACAACCTTTCTCATCCTATTGTTTCAACTCATAGAAATAGTAGGGATTTCTTTCATAGTCCTAAAAATGTATTGATCTATTTGCCAGGAGCAATAGGCGTGAAATTACACTCATTTTACTGTGATCAACTAATATTGATCTAACCGATTATTCTAATTAAAATAAGTTTTTATCTTTGCTCTGATTTGTAATGGACTGAAACTGATCAGCCTCTGTTGCCATATGTGCATCCTGAGCGTCCTGAATTCCGCTATCCAGTCACAATCCAACTTAAATATTAACCGATTATTGATTCAGAAAAATTCGGATGAATGGCCTTTTTCAAAAACGAGTCTATTTTTTAGAGTTTATTACATGGCATTCATCAGCAGTAATCGTTTACAATGATGACTAGTATTAAAATGTGACTAGAACTGCTTACTAATCAACCTAATCTTAACAGTAGCATACGACAACTACGGCGTCCTACAAAATATCCCTCTCCAAGCCACCAGAGTAAAGTTCTGACAGGTAGTGAAGTCATGTTGGATGTGAGATAGCCATCACCAATAATATAGGGTGAACATTTTATTGTATCCTAAGATGATTTGAAGCCAAGATGTGTTATCGGTCATCAGTACAGTTGTCTATACATTGAGCACATTATGTAATATCTGGAGGTTTTAGGTTCGACCCTCTGACAAGCAGCTGGTGAATAGTGACAAAGAGTCAACCAGTGATCAGTCTTGGTTGTTACCGTGTGTTACCATGTAAATTTTTCTGTAAACAATAGGTTCCAAGATAATTAATAAATTAAGCCAGTACATCATCCGGTAACATTCACTATTAGTCAATTGCCATGAAAACTCACTACATTACATCTCACGTAACTATTGATTGAAAATCACACTCAATTTATGCTTGCACTCGCCTAATTAAGAATATTATAAAATAGTCTAAATTATGTGAAAATATGAAGTTTTGATTATCACATACCATGAAGAATTAGAGTCAGAGTAAATGGGCAATTAAAAACACGGATAATTAAATTTCCACAAGTAACTGCCATAAATAATGAACATGAAATAATACAATTCATCATTGAGTTTCTACTCGTCAACCAGACAGTTGAGAATGAAGTTTGGAGATTATCAGTTAGTATTTCATTTTTTTCTGAAATCTCGTATTCATCTAATAAGGTCGATACAAATGAAAACAAACCAATCTCATTATAGTATTAATTTACTTCTACTTCTGTTTAAAGTTAAGTATAACTGTAGAGAGAATAATAAAACATAAACTACCAAGTATCTTAATTTTCAGTGCTTCAATATTAGGTCAAATGAGGTGAAGCACACCTCCCAAGAACTCAAGCTGATAGGTTTACTCTCGTAGGACTGCTAATTAACTTTTCTAATTAATATGAGACAAATTCTCACACAAGTGTGCCCTCATAAGTACTCCAACATTTTAAGATTAGTCATGGGGTGTAATAGTTATATTTTTATTAACTTTTCTATCCGTTCCTAAGTTAAGCTGTACAGTATGACTATGGATATTCTGCTAGGTGTCAAGTAATTCAGACATAATTAGAATTCGCATAAAGCCGAAATTAAACATACTCAACTCCATACATTCAAATAGTTTGGCACCATGCAGAATAACCAAGGTAACAAAGTATCCGAGATATTGCAATAAAAGTGTCCAGTACAAGTCAACGAAATGAGAATCCATTAAATAAACCCATTAAAAATGGGGTTACAGAATATCTGAATGCAACTTTTAAAAAATCTAATTAAAAAATGCTGTTTAAAGATAGAAGTTACCAAAAGTTTGATTCATGAAGCATCCAGTTATCCGGCATGCTATTCACCTATGGAGTAGAAGTTATTAACATTCTAGTTAAATTGGATTATAATTATTTTGAAGTTGCTCAAAAACAAATTTGGATATCTTGTACATTACTAAGCCACTTAAATGTGTTGAGTTCAGAATAGCTGGATTCTAATTCTTAAGAATTCTAATGAAATTTGAATTATTTTTCAGTATCCTGACTAACCAAGAGATTTGAAAACATGCCAAATAACAGCGGTCGGCTGTAGTGAATATAGCTCAAGTAAATTTTGAGTATAACCTAGTATGATACTTCGATGGAATCAACAATGCTTATTGACCTACTCTCCACTTTGAAGTCGAAATCAAATGATGACCCAGATGATGTCATTATACAGATACATAGAACAATGGAAGGAAACCAATTACATTAAAACAATTGTCAGTGCTTAAAAAACAGGTTATTGATTATTGCATTAAAGGTATGCACACATAATTGACTATTTTAGAAAATGCTAAACACGGCGTCTTGATCATACGTCGAAATGACTAAAATATTTTAGGAGTTTGATGAAGTTAAAAAAACTATCCACTGATAACTAACAAACGCGAGTATGGAATTTTGAAGTCATTGAGGCGGTAATGCATATGAATGCATAAAAGCACTACAAATTGCATCATTAATGATGAGAAGTCTAGAATTAAGAGTTATTATCACCAATGTTAAACGCTGAGAGTACTGAAAATACAGAAGCAATCAAACATTAAGCTACCGATCTCAGTCACCATTATTAAATATAATTCCATAAGCAAATAACAGTTTCACTTTCAACTAAACCCTTGAATAATTTATCACTCACGAATACAATCAAATTCTCATTTATTTACAAGGGAAAATTTAATTCAAAATTATTTGCCAAGTATTTCAATATTCAATTATTTTTCGAAAAATGAAGTTAATAAACAATAAGGAAATAGTATAAACATCCAATAATAGTATTCATATCCAGAGAAAAGGTGCCTTGGCAAACATAAATAATAGGATGATAAAATAAAAATTTGTGGTTTTTTTTAATTATTGCCAAAACCATAAATGACAAATGAGTTTAACGAAATGTCACATAAAGGTAAATTTTTATGCTGCCATTTAGGTTAACAAATATACATTTGGAAGTACCTTTTACCCAGGCTAGTTATATATGTATATCTGCATACGTACATATATATATATATATATATATATATATATATATTTATATATATATATATATATATGTTTTAACTATCCAATACAACAGTTCGTAAAACAGTATCAACCAATAGGTAGATAGTATAAAATATCAACGGATCCAATGCTCAGATAAGGAAAACAATTTAGATGATTCACCCTCGACTTTGCACAAGTATGAAAATAGGAATTCATTCAACGCTAAAGAACAACTGAAACTATCCTCATTGTTCACTAAGTATATAGTGCCCAGAATTTCCGTTAATTTCCACCTATTTGGTCGGAGTGGGCTGTTTATGACAAACCAACAACGCTGGTATTGTTTCGTATGGCTGGGGTCCTGGATTTTCTAGTGAAGGACTCGTTACCAAAGGACATGAATTATTAACTATAAATTCAAAATCCTTTCCCGATTGTAATGGTGGTATAACTAATAAAAGTACTTGACTTCTTAAATGTGACAATGGGTTGGGTGTTTAGGGTAACTAAGTATCTATCGCAGTATGGTGTAGCCAGATATTAGACTTTAATCACTGGTAAGCAGTGACTGCCAGTAACATTATAGGCAAGGTAATATGATCTATTTTCCGGTCAACAGGTTAAGAGCATTTCATGCCTTAAGAACTGACATACAGCATGTATCATTTACTTTTAGAAATACTGGGGCTTACTTCCTATATCTTTTTTTCCTATTGTTCTATATCTGAATTTTTACTCTTAATTGGATCATGTATCCGGTGTACAGGAAGCGATTGAAGATAGGGTGTAGAACTGGAATTCGTTGATTCACTATATGTACCATCAGCATCTGCTTTTCTATTTCGAGGAGATTTGTACTTTCCAGCTCCAAAAGCCATCCAACTCCCCCGAATGCAATAGATGATCTGAGCTTGTTCTAGACCGGGTGGCGCTACTAACAAGTACGGAAGGCTGCATTCGAATTGTCCCCAGATAATAGATGACCATTGGTTCTAGAATGTGATTGAAATAATAAATATACAAATAATTACTTGTTCGTAACTTTTATAAACAAGTGACAGTAGGACAAGTGTAGGACCTCCTGGTTTCAGCTTCTATAAGTTAACATATGATTTACAAAAATTATTTGATTAACACACTCTTAACCATATTCCAGGCTATGTAAACGCGACACAGTATAGATGTGAATTTGCATAAACCGCATTTATTACAACCTCTGTTACTGTCTCACCATCTATAGCAAAACCTTCTACACTTCAGAAGTTTGTTGAAATTGTGAAATATTGTAGAAGCACCTTTACCACTTGGGAATATTCTTGTGGTAGAAATAACTATGATATTAGTATTGCCAACAAAGTGAAATCAGTAATTACATTTTGATATAGGAACAGGTTGCCGTTGTTGATATAAAAAGTTCCCTTCATTCAAAAACACTGGGAAAACGACTGGCTATAATAAGCTGATCTTACTTAGTGAATAAAAAATATCTGAGCTCCTAATCTTCATCTGTATGATATGAGCATGTTCTGAAATGTAAAACGATGTAAGGTTAGAGTTTCTCAAATTCACTTTCATTTAAAAAATTATAGCAAATTATTTACCTGTAATTTTTGGAATGTGAAAGCAGTTTGGGTATCAGTTTTTTCTTTGAAAAAATTGCATTCAAAATCCTAAGCCCTAAATGCTAATGCACTAGTGATTAGAAAAAGCTTAACAAGATCAGACTCATCTCGAATGAGTTTTTTATCAATGAAATATTTGCATAGGTCAATCGGTTACGTTTATATATTATGTTCTTATTAGCCGATATAGCTTTAGAAACGGATCCTAAGATAATTTATGAATGATTAATGTTGTTTATCGCCAGGTAAAGGGGCACTTCGTAGACAAATATACATAAACCATAGAAACATTTAACTTCAAATATCATCAATTTTACAGGAAGAAAAGGAATATAGATTGCAAATAGAATGTAAAATAATTAGTTTGGTTTCAAATCAGATTGTTTTCGTTAAGCTCGCAATGAAATTATTTTGCTAGTAGTTCACGAGGTCTTAGGCTGAGAAGTAAAGTGTAGGTAACTAATTATATTCATAATTATCTATGCCGTTGTCTTAGAACTCCATTTCACTAACAAATATGTTAATAAGGATGATGTTTCTTCTACATATGTAAGAGGAAGATCTTGAAAGAAACATTTGCTGAAAATATTCTTGTACTAAAATACATGAAATTAATTAACGATATTTACACAATATTAAGATTAGGGGATTAGTAATAAGCCTTGTAAAAACACAGTAGCTTCATGATCACAATGTTCTAGTAGCATACTTTATATCTAGTCATTATACTACAGTTGCAGCTAACCATCTTGTTCCAAACATAGTTTCAATGAACATTTTATGTAGATTTAACTTACAATAAAAATATGAGGCAGTCATATAAATGGGTTTTTGAATGCCAGTATGATACCAATCTATATGCAATCAAGCTAGAATACCTCATATACGTGCATTCATAAAGTAAGCACAGCCTCTTTATCATAGACGTATTGTGCAGAATAGTAGCAATAATAAACAGTTATAATTGTTATATCAGGGGATTCAAGAAGAGTAACTAATTTTCAGAACCATGTTTTAGAGGACTGTCTCATTTATTTTTAATGTGTGTCTTGTAAACATTTCATTTCTATTGTTGTAAGTTCCTCTTACCCTATCCTCCTGTTCAGTATATTTACTGTTGGTATGTTGTCTCTACTTATGAACTACAGTTAATTGGCTGCATTCAAGCTGCTCCTATTCACTGCCACTATCTCATGTGTTTCGTATACATGCTAAATTACTAATTGGTTTACTGTGTGGTTTGATTTTGTGCTAATATAAAAAAATGCCTGAAATACGATACGACTCGGTCTGGTTGATTCATCGGCTGTGTTCTTCCTTTACGGCTTGGGGACTGATAGTCGCAGGGCAGATGTGTTCGGGCGCTAACTGATAATTATCGAGGTCATACTATATTTTTCATACGTTGTGATTGCCGATTATATAGAAATGTAACAATATTATAAAGAATTATTCATTTATAATTCATATTTGCAGCATGAGAATTCAAATTAATCATATTATCAGGTCGTGCGGCTAACAGTGAAGTTCAGGATAAACGTTTTGTTCTGTTGGAAATTCGTCAGTTGGTCGTACCTGTTCTCTACTGTTGACTGATTTTCCACGCTGGTGCTTACATCGTAACTAAGTACACTCCTAAAATCTACATCGAAAACTAGTTGGTTTGTAATTTTGGCGAATAATTCTTAGACACTTATATGGTGTATTCTTATTCATGCAGTTAATCGTAGTTGCATGATCAAATCGGTTATATTAAAAGGAATTATTTGTAGCGTATCGGTAAGTCGGTTCGATTAAAGAATTATGTTTAAATTTGCAACTTTATTGTTGTTTTTATCAAAACATTTACATGTACAAAGTAGTTAGTAACTAGTAGTTTGTGAACTAGAATGAGAAATAATCTCTCATTTCACAGAAAACACGATCACATTAAGTAATTATGAATCAAATAAACGTCACGCTATTTTTTGACCCAGCAAAGTATTTCCAGTGTGGTTCGTTAAATAGCCATTAAACAAAATTATTTGACAATTTAAAATTTTTAATGCATTAGCTATCACATGGTATCATTTAATAAAATGTATTACTATACAACTGGTTAAACTCTTACAATTAGGATTGCGATCAAATCAACTACTAAATTACTCGTAATTACTACAAACTGATTTATCGGTATAAATGAAGAGCTCTGACCTAAAAATCCTGTTTTTAATTTTATGCTGTGTAAAAGGTATACGGATTGCTTATGAATCAGAAATGTGAAGCATAATAGTTAGTTAATCAGTACAATCCGTACTTTTAATGCATTTTTTAAAAATGATAATCGAATATGTAAAATAACTTCAAGAATGTTTATGTTTTAGGATAATAAATGAATGAAAAGTAGATCCTCATAGAGAAAATAAAAGTTTATTTAATTCTACTTTATAACATTATTATTTGTGCATATAAGCGTTTTGTGTGTATGAACTCATTTCACTCATACATAATAATAACAATAATAATAGTAAGTATTATTATTATTATTATTATTTTATATAATCACCTGTATATTGGATTCCTATTGTCATTTATGTTAACTTCTATATTTTCACACTAAAATCTCTAATTATGTCAGTTTCATGATTCAGTTGTATATTACTAATCTATGTTATTTATGCTTTTCACTCACATTTTATGTTCAATGATAATAAATGATGATTATACTTTTGACAAGCTATAAACAAATTGAAATGATTTACTTGACTAAACAAATATTATTTTGATTAGTAATCACAATGAATAAATGTATACTTTACGAAAAATGGTTACCTTCATTTTTAAGCAATCCTCCATATCAGCTTAATGTTATACACTATCATTAATAAACTAAATTGAAATGAATGTTAATGTTGAAATAATCATTATCATGTAACTTGTGAAACGTAAACGACAATGGAAATGAACAACAAGCTTATTAATCCAACTGAACGCTTCCACATTACTAACAGTCAGTTTCAGTCCTTGACATGGGAAAGATATAAATACCCTCATGAATTTGCAAGTCGTTTGAACAACTGGCGATTCTTTAATTAAAACTACGCTGAATGTCACTTATGTCGGTGTAACTTTAACTTTTGTTCTATTATGCAATGTGATCATGTAGTTTTGGCATTACCAAACACTTATTATTGAAATTTGTCAGTACCTGAATATTAACTATTATCTTATACTCCTCCATATGATTCATCTCAGGCTTTTAGGCAAACACTACATGGTATAGAGAAAAGTATTGAAAGCTGTTAGTAGAGTGCATAGTGAGTCATTCGTTGTTATTGTAAACACGGTTGTAGTGAAAATCTGAAATTTTGCAAACAAATGTCCAGTACTATTGTATCAGGTATAAACTCCCCTGTTCATTCACATCTTTCACCTCGCGTGTCATGAGAGAGAACGAAATGCTGGTACATTAGAGTTCATGCACGTATAGTATAAAAGCTCCAATATTCCGTACCTGACACGTTCTATGTGATTAAAAATTTGCGGGAGCTGACCTAATCAGAAAGGTTATCATATGATATAAAGACTTGTTACTTGTGATACCGTTATCTGAATGTTACATATAGATACTTATATTGAGTTTTTTATTTTGTTTTTATTGACATTATATATATGTATACATGCATAATCGCCAGACGTAAACATGGAAAAAGGAGTAATCTGTTAAAATACTGCATGCTGAAATTTCAAATTGCATAAAGCCAGTATTATTATGATTATTTAATAGGAACTACTCAACAATGTAACTTCGTTTCATGACATTTTAAAATATTCCCATATGCATACAATTGTACAGCACGATAATGAATTCGTTGAGAAGAGATCCTATAGCTGAATAAATTTGTTTTGATTTAGTGGGCATATTTAGTCAAATACTTATCTGCGTTTTCAAATTGACATCGTATTTAATTATAAAACACTATTAATATAATTGTGTATATGTGGTCAGATGGCAAGAGAATGTTTGTTAACTCAAAGCTACTCAACTCCGTATTCAACTAAGGCTTTTATTCAAACGCTTCATTGACTTGCGAACAGTTCAAAGATAATAATAATAATAATAATAATAATAATAATAATAATAATAATAATAATAATAATAATAATAAAATAATAATAATAATAATAGCTTTATTCAATAGTATTTTTAGTACAATATGAATTTTCAGCATACAGTGTCTCAACAAGTTACTTTCTACCGTGTCAACATCTGAAAGAAGATACATATTTCATATTATCAACAACAACAACAACAAAAATTGCGAATGTTAATGTTGAAATAATCATTATCATGTAACTTGTGAAACGCAAACGACAATTGAAATGAACAACAAGCTTATTAATCCAATATACATGTATAGGTGTCTCTGTATATGAGTGACCTAGGAGATGGGGTGGTGACAAAATGCGACTAGACAAAGGCTGAATGCTATTTCAAATGTAACCGAATAGGTAAGAGATTACAAAATGCAGGAAGTGACAATCCAAATTCGTCAAATATTAACAATAACAATAATAGAAAAAATTATTATCAGTTTATTTGATCGGTCTTAAGATGTTGTAAAGTCAATAAAATTAGGAAAGAAGACTGAGTGATATTCAAATTCATTCTGTGTATCTTGATTAATAACAATAATAACATTAATAATAATAATAATAGTAATAATAATAATAACAATAATAGTAATAATAATTATTATAAATATGCATATACGTGAACAAAGAGAGTAGTATTTGGACAGGGTAGACCTAAATTATACAAATACACATATGAAGAGGGAAGGACACATATGCATTACTAAATTTAAATCGTCGTGTGATTAAATTGGAGAATGGTTTAACGGATCTTGTGTCGGCCATGGCAGGAGAAGGGGTTGAACGTACTTCTTCTGTATGCATAGTTCTGGCCTCATGATCCGTATAGCTATCGCTTCTGCCGTTTTAAGGACTTTGAGTCTAACTGATCTTGGCAGATAGCTGTTAACGCAGAATACTATTTTAAATGACTGGTCTATGCTCGCCGTATGACCTGTTTCGATTAGGTGTGCTAGTATTGAGCTGTTGATATTTCTGACAACTCCTTTGGTTAACCAAACTGGAAGGCGCTCCCGGGCACGGAGGAGTAAATTCCTTGAGCATCTGCCAATGTAACTTGCTCCACAGGAACAGTTGAACTGATAGATACAAAATGAAGTGGCAAGCTTAGGTAATTTATCCTTTATTTTCGGTATCACCATAGGGCGGGCAGAAAATACTAGTTGTATTTTTGCGGCGTTAAATGTTTTCCGGATAGAACTGCGTAGCCTCAACGTCAGAACTTCACTGGGCGCGTCCCCTCTGAATGCTAGTCTAATGAAAAGCGGCTTTCTGTTTACGGTTTGAAACCCCTTTCTATTTGTTTTGGAAATGGCATGTTTATTTATAAACTTTGCGGGGTAACCGTTCTCCCTGAGGATTTTATGCAACGATTCTGTTTCTTCGTCAACCACATCAGGAGAGCATATCGTTATGATTCTATGATGTAAGGTTTTCAATAAATTCCTTTTAAACTGTATAGGTACAAAACTAAGGAAGTTTGTGTATTGTCCTATCCATGTGGTTTTCTTGTTCAGGTTTCTTCTTAGCGAGTCATCTGTTCTTTTTGTGAGCAGAACATCTAAAAATGCTATTTTACCTTCCCTTTCTTCTTCGCATGTGAATTTTCTAGCCGGGTGAACCTCGTTAAATTGTCTGAGAATGTCAGACCGATTAATATCTTGTTTGCAAAGGAGGAATGTATCATCCACGTATCGGCAGTAGAAAGGTAATTTACTCATGAGTTGTGCCAGTGGACCGTTTTCTAGTTTGGCCAGGAAGATATCAGCCAGCATGGGACCCAGTGGAGAGCCCGTTGCTACTCCATCCACCTGTCTATATATGTCGTTGTTAAACGTGAAATGTACATTCATTGTACACTTCAGTAATAATTCTTTAAGCGTGTCTATTGGGATGGTGACGTCTATCCCGGTTTCTACGACTTGGTCGCATATATAGTTAACAGTCTCAATTAGTGGAACATTTGTGAATAAGGATGTGACGTCCAGAGATAACATACATCGTTCTTTTGTACTCAGTTCCTTGACCATGTCTACAAATTGAAAGACATCTTTGACGCTGTGTTTAACTATCTGTTTGCAAAGAGGTTTTAGTAGATGTACCAGCCATTTCGCTACGCTGTGATAAGGTGAGTTTTACATATCTACGGTTGGTCTGACTGGAACGCCCGGTTTATGTACCTTTGGTAAACCGTAAAGCCTTGGTGTGCGTGTTCCTAATGGTTTAATCGCTTCATATAAGTTTGATGGGATTAATTGTTGGTCTTTCAGCTTTTTTAGAGATTTTGTGATGTCCTTCTCTATTTTGCTAGTAAGATCTTTCTGGCTATCTAGTTTCTGAAATTTTAGGTTATCTTTTAGGATATCATTCATTTTTTCTATATAATCTTTTTTATTGAGTAAGACTACTCCATTTCCTTTGTCAGGTTTGGTAATAATCAAGTTTTCATTATTAATAATAATAATAATAATTATTTTTTTCTATTATTGTTATTGTTATTGTTTGACGAATTTTGATTATCACTTACTCCATTTTGTAATCGCTTACCTATTCGGTTACATTTTAAATAGCATTCAGCCTTTGTCCAATCGCATTTTGTCAACACCCCATCTCCTAGGTCACCCATATACAGAGACACCTATATATGTATATTGGATTAATAAGCTTGTTGTTCACTTTAATTGTCGTTTGCGTTTCACAAGTTACATGATAATGATTATTTCGACATTAACATTCATATTTTACAAATAATCTGAAGAAACAAAATTAATATCCAAATTATTCTTTATATTTAAATGATGTTATATTCGCCTCAGAACTGGCTATTTTTGTCACTGATAATTTTGAACTAATAAATGTAGAACCTGATGAGCATTTATCGAAAATAAAATTCTTTGTTCAAACGTCTTTGTTTTTAATAATCATGGGAATTTTTAAACAATTAAATTGAAATGTTAAAAGTAGTTACGACAGATACGATTCGTGTAGTGATTACAACTCAATGAAATCAGTGAAACATGTGTAAATCAGATCGACCATCGAAGTTAACTCAGTAATGAGATAGAAAATAAATCATTATTGAAAACACTGGGACGTAAACGATTATCACATATCAACTTAGTGAATGAACAGTACATGTGGGTTGCTTCCATATCTAAAATGAAGTAATAGAAACTCTGAATTAAATATTAATAGTTTGCATTATATAATGTTTTCAACTCTATCTTACATGAGAACACAGATGTATGCTTCTGATTAGTAATTCATCAACAGTGTTTGGAGATACAAGGAGACGTGGGTCATAATCCGTTACACATTTACAGATAAATCCACTAGTTACCTAATTCGCAGACCTTAGTTACACTACTTCATCATATATTCTTTCAATCCGTCTTCTCGAACCACATTCTCAATGTGTTAACTTTCGGGATTTACTGGGATCATTTTTGCTTGCTTGATATTCGTTTTATTCTAATGATGCAGTATTTCAATTTGGACTAACAAATACTTGTACGAGGTTCTATATTAAATGCAACTAACAGATTAATCACATCGCTTGTTTTCATCGGTTAATTATGACAATCAGTGATCAAATTGACAATGACTGATTAATTTTGCCAACCAAAAAACCGGTATACATATTATCTTACTTTATTGACGTTTTTATAAATATCTCATGGAATACTTTTATTCAACTTGTTTTAAAAAATGAAGCTACGCTTTTGCGGTTTCACAGGGACAATATAGTGATCAAATAAAGAGTGATACATTGAATTGTTGTAAAACTCAAATGATATTTGATTTAAACAGCATCCAGCAACCAAATAAAATTGAAGTTGTGGTAGCTATATGGGGACTAGTTATAATTTGTTGTTTATATTCTGGCAAACTGGGAGATGATTACCATCAATGGCGCTACATGATCGGTGCACTACACTGCAAATTGACAAAAGTGGGAATTATACCACCAGTTGTCCATTCAGTAGTGTCGTTAGATAAGTGTCCCCGTGAGACGTGAAGATCCAGGTTTGATCGCCGGCGAACTCATGCCATACACTGCTGGGGTGTCGCATACTAAGACAAAACAGAGTTCCAGTGACTCGTAACTTACATTGGCACCAGCCGTAATCATTTCGTAACGAATATAAATGGTAAGTAAATTTCTATACAAGAATGCAACTTCAAATACAACAGTATAGATTTAAAAACTACGGTACTAACAATAAAGGGACTACATTTAGCTATATCATTTCTATAAATCCATAAGATTTCTCGTACTTGCATGCTAGCCATATTCGAATGGTTTACTAGCAATATCGAACCAATTCTCTCAAAATGTACGTACGCTAGTAGATATTTAATAATTTCAGTCATATATCAACAGAGGGAAGATGTAAAGCCTTACATATATTAAACGTACTGTATTCAAATATTATTATTATTATTATTATTATTATTTACATATTATTGTTTTCATTATTATTATGAACAAACCACAAATTCAATCATTTGCATTTACACCATACTTCGCAGTCTCTGTAGGATATGTTTAAACCTATAGGTAACCTTTCAAGCAATTTCCGCAAAACTGTCGACTCAAAGTCTGGGCTTATCTACAGTCAAAACAGGAAGAACTTGGCATAAACTTATATCTGTTTCTAATACGTAAATTAGCACAATTAGTACAATGATATAATCAATATAGTCAGCCAAAAAAGGAACAGGAAAAACACATACCGAACAGTGATGTCGCATTAAATGTCAACCTACTGATTGAGGAAAGTGAATTCATCAATATGATATTCTTTTCTTGGTATTAAGCTCAGTATTAAGGATTAAATGATGATGTTTTTGTATTTTCCTTTTCAATGTTCTAAATAACGTTTTTAATTCTTCCAACGACATTTAAGCCTATTCGTATGAATATCTGACTATAATGAGTGGAACTGAATTAGTTTTGTTCTTATATTGACAAGGAAATTAATTTCTAATTAGGACACCCAGCTTTATGCACCACACATGATGAACCGATAACATCGACGATTAAAATAAAAGAGATACAAAAATAGGATATTTTGCGGACAAATACAAAGCATAAAGATGAAGTAAGAATAAACAATAATATAAACAAGAACATAATCAAACTAGATTCCATTTACATTTTTAGAGGAATGTAGCAGAAAATTATAATAGTCATCACTAGGTAGAAATATCTTATGACTATTAGTTATTCAGTTTCAACCAAGGAAGAGAGTCATGATTTGCTAAATTAGCATAACTTTCTCTGTTTTCCAAACGATGCAATACAGTTACTGTGTTTTTGGGATTTTTACATAGTTTTCAGGTCAGCTTACATGGCTTGATATGAAAAAAGCCGGTAGGACGATATTGAATAAATTATAACAGAACTACTTCAAATAATAGATTAAGACACTATCAGTAGTAACTTCCACTAATAATCAACAAATGTTGTGTCGACCAGTATTATATACAGTATGTTGGCATAAAAGACATTCTGCAACGACGAGCATTAGCTGTCAACTGACTCAGTGAGGTCTTTCATGACACAGTAATATTGTTAACTCGAATACAAACACCTCCATAGTTTGAATGAATACTGCCCTGGATTTTGTAAGTCAGATTTAATATGAATAGGAAGTTTGTAAAACAGTACACTTACCATGACTGTATGGAGTGTTGGTTTTAACATAAATATAGTTTAGCATTTACACAGAGTTGTCACAGATAATCTACATCACTCATACTTGCTGCCAACAAATTGTTGCTAACCGTTCAAACAACTCTTCTAGATGAAGAGAAACATAAATTGAGAATCCCAGTCTCAAGATAGTAATATGAAATTTAACGATTAACCGTAGTAAAGAAAGTGCCACAGCAAGGGTAGCTTTACAGTATAGGAAAATTTGTATGAATATTGCTAGTTAAGTGATCGATCACTGTAACTGTTTGTGGCTGAACTTTTGATGCAGTACTCGAATAAACATTAAATAACATTTGCTGATGGAATGGATCTTTCTATAGTACAATTGTTATAGCCTGTTGTCGCTAAGCAGCTGGATTACTGACGCAAAATTAATGCAGGAAACAATAATTAGTGGATGCAAGCAATCTTGCATCAACACTGTTCCCCACTCCCAGATATTGTGAAGCTAACAAAAGGAAAAAAAATTGACCCGTTACTACTAATGAGTTATTTTATAAAAAACTTACCACTCTATTTATCAGTTTCTTCCTATTTAGAAGTTTTTAATTACATTTAAATAATTACAATCTAAAATGAGTTCTCTACTGACCAAGTGTCTTAAGATTAGATCAATACACAATAAATTATATATCAAAATCGAATAATATCATGAAATAATCAATTTATTAAGCTTCTATTGAATGTTTGACTCAATTATTGTCAAACTGATTTAATCGATAAACTTATTCTTGATCACTTCATATCAGATGTATACCAGAAGACAAAATGCCATGCCAGAAAAGCATGAGTTGCTATATACGACCAATTATACATTTATATACAAAATGAACAGCGTTAAAATTAAAGTCAATGATTAATAGATATTGGACTCGTAAGTCATTTATTACTTATGAAATTAAAACCTGATTATTAGGTTAATTTGTTTCCCATTAACTTACCAACGATATCTAACACGGATTCTACAAATAAAGAGACAAGAAACCTATTTGTCTGATTTAAATTAATAAAGTAACCACGAAAGTGACAATCACAAATCATCTATCGTTTTGGACGACATTAGACTTATAGCAGTCACTTAGCCACCGAAATTAATATTCAAAATCAGAACTCTTAAAAGGTCATCTGGATGAGGCAAAAATTACAATTAAGTTAAGAAAACGGTATAAGCAAAATGACATAGAAGTGCGACGTAAAATGAACTTTCGTATAGAAATATCGTCACAACGTGAGTTAATAGTTTTAGAATAAAATAATCATATTCCTCATAATGGATTAATATGGTGAGAGCTTACAACTGGGATGGCTATTGTAAAGCTGATTCTAATTGTAATTGGATGTTGTGGAGGCCGTTCAGCGTCAACTTAGCATCACGAATAGTTAGTTTTCTAAGACTTTCATCACAAAGTTTAATCTATACCATATTAAAGAAGACATACTTCAGTAATAACTATTATACGTTCATGCTCGTCTCCTGTTTGTTGGATTGTAAAGACTATATAAGTTAATAGCCTAAAATTTGGATATCATTTTTTAAAAACAATATGAAAATTTTGTATTCGGTGACCAGATCTAAGCTATAGAACTCCACCTTTACTACTTTCCTGGGGGCACTGTAGCCACGTGTATATAGTTTGTTGAACTTCCCTTAATAAAGCTATAAACGTGATATTCTGTGAAAATGGCAGCTGAACTAGGAAGTTTTACATTTTCTCAATCGAGCCACTGGAATATTCATATTTAGTTACGTGAAGGTTCACCACAACAGCTACGAATTCAACTACTACTTCCACCTAAAAAGCCTCATTTTATTTCACTTACTGTGGAAGTCAAATTTGTATATGATGACATAAGACTTCATAATTGACGCATGCTTTAGATCCATAAGACTCGATAAATAATCGGCCTAACACTTTTCTAAATTAAGCTATACGCAGTATACACTATAAGCACAACATTACTCAAAGTGAGTGCATTCTGAACTGTAATGGCATGAAACACATTGATGTACGGATTAAATACAAAGTCATTTTGCATACACGTTAGTAAATTGACCTTCGTAATTTAATGTCACTGCCTTGGATAATAACCAATCAAATAATAGTTTGTAGGTCATTTTACTTAGCACATCTGATTCGTTAATTTTGCGAAAGGAATTGAGACATTATGGTGATTGGTTGGTCATTGTATCAAGGTCATTTCGTCGCACGTGCTACCTACGCTGTATGGAAATACCGTTTGAATGTCGGCCTGGAATTTACTTTCTAACCCCAACTGGACTAGACTATCTACAAAGGAAAAGCTGCCGCGAAGTTAGTTAAATTTGTTATTGTTTGTTTGATAGTATCGGTGTAAATTTCTCCACAGTTAGCTCTTTTTATTTGGTTTGGAAAGTGTGTTCTTGTTTAAGCAAATGTTGAACTGGTTTTTGCACCGAACATTAAATAGTCGAATAGTTTATGATTATCTGATTTCGTAGTAAAAGTGTAATTATGATATGATGTGATTGTGGAAATATACAAATTATCTAAGCATTCATTGTTATTCAGCAGGCGTAACAATGAGACCATCGAAACTGTGACTTAGTGTTACCTAAGAAAATGATAACCTTTTACAGGTTTGAAAATAAAGTCACCGACAAGATGTCTTTTCTCTGAAATCTCTTATCATTTTCTACGTTTCAGTGGGTGGGATCTTAGTTCAGTAATACCTAGTTACAGTAAAATTCTTAATTAAATGAAGTTTTTAAGAGTTTGTTTCTCGTTGTTTAAATGTTTTATCACTACTCGCGTATTGCATTAATTTTATTGTTATTAATTGTATAACGCTGCATCACGATATATTTAGGTACTAATTTCATTGTCACATTACAAGTAAGAAATAACAGTCAGTGTACGATTTGTAAATAAGTGGTTGTTTGAGAACTTTTTATCAGTGACATTGTTTCTATATTCTCAATGATGAATTGGCTTTACTCATTGTCTTTTCAGTTCAAAGTTAGTATGATTGTAATAATCATTCAATCCTCTTAACATTTTGCTATTACCGTCATATAACTTGTCCCGTTTCATTTCTGGTTGTTACATTGTATACTATTTCCAAAATATTATTTACAATTAACAAATGTAAATAACCCTCAGGGGTTTCATTTTCTACCACCGTTCTTCTCTTAATGATACTTATTGGGATAAAAGATACTTGTCTGCGAAGTCGAATTTTCTATCCGCAAACTGTGCATATAAGTCTGTTCCTAGATAGCGTACCTCATAAGTAAATGAACTTTGTGAAGATCTAGGGTTTATGACCAATTGTAATCTGAACTTGAAGCTTCTTGTTGTGTCCATCAAGGCTGCTCACTATTTCTTTTCTTCTCCCATTTTTCTTGAATGACCTGCCCTCGTCTATGTAAAATACCTTTGTTAAGTACGCAGATCTCATTATTTGTATGCTCGTTTCTTCCCTAAATTGTGAAATAAATTGTCCTAGCGAATGTTGAACTATGGTCTAGTTTAAATGGTCTTCAACTTCCTCCAAATGTCAAACAGGAAATTTCATCTAAGACATGAAAAGGACCTAAATGTTCTTATGAATTCGCACGATGTTGTGAAATAAATTGTGTCCTAGCGAATGTTGAACTATGGTCTAGTTTAAATGGTCTTCAACTTCCTCCAAATGTCAAACAGGAAATTTCATCTAAGACATGAAAAGGACCTAAATGTTCTTATGAATTCGCACGATGTTTGTAAAATTAGAGACCCTACAATTAAGATTATGTCGAATGTTGCTTATCTTGGTGTAACTTTTACTTCTAATCTACCTTGGTATTCACATGTTTCACTTATATCAAAGATGGTTTTTCGTTTAATATTCTATGTGAATCGACTACGTGGTTTTGGTACTACCAGGCACTTATTACTACAATTTGTCAGTTCCTGTATATTACCGATTATTTTATATTGTTCCCAATTATTTTTTCCTGGACTTTTAAGAAAATATTATGTTGTGTTGCGTAGAGTACTGAAAGCTGTTAGTAAAATGTGCAGTGAGAACTACGATGCCATTATAAACATGGCTGTAAACAAACACTTAAAATCCTTCAGACAGCTATCTAATGCTACTCTATCTGATATAAACCACCCTCTTCATTCACATCTTTCACCTTGTATATCTTCTGTCAGATCGCGGCGCTCCCACATTAGAATTCAAGCACGTAAGGAAAAGTATAGATGCTCTACTATTCCATACTTAGTATATGTTATATGTAAGAGCCAATCTAATTAGAAATCTGTGCTCTTAAAATATGGATTATTATGTAATGCAAAGTACCTTGTTCCTTATGTTACCGTAATCTAAATTTTTACAAACAGATTGCCTCTATATATATTTATTTTTTGTTGTTAACATGTATATAGTGTATCATTTTTCAGATGTGAACATAATAAGAGAGTATCTTGTTGAGACACTGTATACTGAAAATTTATATTCTACTAAATATACTATTGAATAAAGCTATTATTATTATTATTATTGTTATTATTATTATTATTAATTATTAATTATTAATTATTATTATTATTATTATTATTATTATTATTATTATTATTATTATTATTAGTCTCATCATAGAAACAAATGTCACTCCTCGTATAACTTTCCTGGGGTTGACTTTTTATCAGGGAATTCTCTTATCGACTTGTGGTTTCGTGATCATGATGCATAAATTCAATAGGCGTGCCGATTGTTGTTTGTTTTATTGTTTTAACAAAAGTATTGTAATAACGTACCTATGAGGAAGACAGACAAACAGACAGTTACAACGTAGAACTTGGTACATGCGTACGTCAGTTCAAGTTGCCATGCCTCAATTACCAGATAGAGATTAAATTATCGGATCAAATCCCAGAGTAGGGGAGGTAGTTACAGAGTTAGTATTCATGGAAAGGAATAGAGATCGGTGATAAAATTTAAGAAAATATGATTCAGTAAAGAGAAAATCATGATAAGTTCAGAAACTTAGAATTTCGAGGAAGACAAGGAGTGGATGCACCTACGCGATTGCCAACGATTTTGAGCCATATCACACAAGGTCTCTAGCCATTTATTACGAGCGTCACGCGGACCCCAACCAGGTAGTCTGCACCTATTAACATGGCTTAACCCAACTGTCAATGACTTCATGGACTGGTGCCATGTTTTGGTATGACCGCCCCTAGCTTTCTTCCAGCCTACTCCTACACCAGACAGCATTGCTCGTCGAGGTAGGCAGTGGTCAGGCATATGTAACACATGTCCTAACCACCTTAGCTGATGGAGATTTACTACTTCATCAATAGACCTACCGTATCTACCTAGTACTCTATTCCTAACCCACGTATTGCTTACTCGTTGGTCCCAGCAAACGCGAGCAATGCTTCGAAGACATCTATGATCGAATACCAGGAGCCTACGAATATCCTTTATCCTTAATGGCCATGTTTCACATCCATAAAGTAAGACGGATCGAACTACTGCGCAGTAGACGCGTCCTTTGGTCAGTAGTCGGATGTCTCGCCTACGCCACAGATGACGCAAATTCCCAAAAGCTAATCGGGCCTTATGTATACGCGCAGAGACTTCAGCAGACACCAGACCGTCAGGACTGATGAGGCTGCCAAGATAAGTGAAGCGGTCAACACATTCAACTACCTCACTCCCTATCATTAACTTCGGTGTCGAATCAAGCCAATCCTGAAGTAACATTTTGCATTTGGGTGGAGAGAATCGCATCCCAAACATCCTTACATTCATGTTTAAGGTAGTCAAAAGATTCTACATTTTATCAGCATCTTCGCCTAAGAGAACTATATCATCTGCATATTGTAAGTCAGCAAGTTTATCTCCTGGAAGGAGGTCAACCCCGGAGAAGTCAGACGATGAAAATGTCAACTCTAAAAGTATGTCAATGATAAAATTAAGTAAAAATGGGGAAAGCGGACAACCTTGACGAACACCACTTGAGGTAATCAGTTCTGATGACAATGTGCCATAAGCTCTAACTCGACATGTGGTGTTCAAGTAGAGAGCTTGTATAAGGTTAATGTACTTCTGTGGTACGCCTTTTAATGACAGACATTGCCACATAACCTTACTATCGATAGAGTCAAATGCCGCCTTATGGTCAAGGAATACAACTATTGTTGGGCGTCTAAAAGTGTGTCTATGATCCAGAACCTGCCGAAGTGTGAATATTTGGTCTATACAGCCACGTCCAGGTCTGAAACCACCTTGATTCTCTCCAGTTTGCTCTTCACGAGCTTTAGTTAGGCATCGAAGTATGATTGAAGCCAATATTTTGGACACTGTATTTGGACACTGTATTCGTTAAGCTGATTCCACGGTAATTGTCACAGGAGGACTTCTGTCCTTTCTTATAGATTGGAACATTTAGTGTTTGAGACCAGTCAGAAGGGATTACGCCCAATTCCCAGATTCTAGACAGGATCCTGGTTAATCTCTCTGCTAAAACTGGACCACCATCCCTAAATATCTCAGGGGTTAACCCATCGGGTCCTGCTGCTCTCCCTCGTTTTAGGTTCCCTATAGCCTTCTCAACCTCACTAAGACTTGGGGGACCAATATTAATTTGCCATTCAGATTGCTTGGGAACGGTGGGCAACTGGGATGACGCATGAGGAAGGATGCTCCGTCATGAGACCACTTTATGTATCTGTTACGGATAAATGCAACTACTTACTGCCCAGCTGAAGTTCTGATTTAATATCGGATATTTGATAGCAACTGAATTCTTTAATTTAATAATTATCAGGTGAAACTAAACCCTTCCGACGACCTTGAGGCACCTTTTAGCCAATGAGAATGCACTGGTAGGTAAAATCATTTTTTAGTATGAAAAACGGTGAAATTTTATAAATGAATTACACATTATACACTTGCAGCTCGATTTGGGACATACTTGATATGTCCCTTTCCTAATGTTCGGTCGTAAATACCAAAAACCTTCCAGTAAGACTAAAGTAATTATTACTTATCCATCCTGGTTTTACAGATCTTCCTTTATCATATTTTCGCTTTCTAATGGCTATTTCATCTATTTCAACGATTCTTCCGATGCCTCCCAGCGACAGATTTAAGCATAACGTGATTTCTGAGCATACGTATGTGCAGTTCTGATACCATTGCAGTGCTGATACTTCGCTTACATCTGTAAGAGACGATGCCAACATAACAGGCATAACCCATAATACAACTGACATGCAAGTTTGCTTTAGTGTCAGTTTAGATTTGCTAAAAAAACTGCATATTCTTATTGATTTCTTTCGCCAACAACCATTACAACGAAAGATTACCTCATCTCGACTATCTGTGGATTGTACTTGAGCCACATTGAGCACACAATCGCAAATCAACTCTCTACGAAGTAATCAGAGAGCTTGTAGATTATAAATAACGTTTTTATTGAAAATTCTAATCAGCCGATTTAAAGTAAGCATTTTGAACTTGAATGAGCGCGCAATCTTGAAACAAATACCTTGATTCTCATTGGCATTCTCAAGTTTGTCGGCAAAGTTTAGTTTCACCAGTTATCAAAACCTGCTTTCTGTAAATTGGCTTCTTATAGATCACTTTAAAAATCGCTAAGGTTTTAACTACTTTTTAGTCCTCCCTCCCCCTCGACTTAAAATATGCAGATGAAGGTCTTGATCGTCTTGAACAATAATGCAACCATGTTTGGTATGTTTTCCTCTTCTCAATGCAGAATGTGGCTTTAGAACGGGTTTGTGTCAATGCTTAAACTTAGGATGTGAGGTAGTTGACCTTGTCGACCACCACTTATCTTGGGAGGTTTATCAACCTTGGTGAGCTGGTGTCTGATTTAATCTCGGCATGGATTCGGAAAATTTGATCAACGTTTCCCAACTTGTATCACCGATGGCATAGGTAAAATAGCTGTTTCATTCTATGTATAGGTATATAGTGCGGCAGTCCATTCTGTTTTATCGTACTGATGTAATATATGGCCTTTATGAGTATAAGACATCCTTAAGGTTACTGGTATTTGACTGTATGTCTTCGAAGTACTGCTCATATCAATTGGGACCATAGAGTAAATAATGCTGAGGGTACTACGGAAAGATGATAAACCAGTTGTTAAGATTATAGATGCCCACTTATTGAGAGGGTTAAGTATTACATGTATCTAACCACCGCTTACTTTTCTACTCGATGTTGACTGATATAGGTATAAGATGAAAGATAGCTGGGGAGGGCATTCAAACCACAACGCCATATCACTGCATAGAATTACTAACTGTTGGTCTGAACCGCGTCGGTGGGTATAGATTATGAGCCTGAGGTTCGTGTTATTGTTGTAATTAATTATTGGTGACGGCGACATGACTGGGAATTGGTCACAATTACAGGTGTGCATTAATTATTTGCTTTCCTTTTTATCTTAAGCATAGAAATTATTTTGTATATTCTTTTCAGGAATTATTACTTCCTGTATCTAGCTTTTTGTTACTACCACTAATGTTACCAGTACTTCTACCACTTTAGTGTTCATCTTACTTTCTGATGTGATGCAATTTCTACCAACACATGTTAGGTTCATCGCTGCTATATATTACTGTATCATTTCGGTAAATGACCGTGTTTTATTATTACTGAACGCAAATGTGTGTACGAACATTATATTCATAATGACGCCTTTATTCGTCTTGTTATCTGTGGTATTATTGGTTAAGTATCATCCTTTATAGACATTTTATTTTTTGGAAACTTCACAATACCCTACTTGTCTGTTAAAATGAATCTTGAGTATTCTTCTTCTTAAGTAATCCCAGTTGCATCTGTTTCCACCATTGATATTATCTTGATATTTGTTTCACTAAAATAGCCATGAGTGACGTATTTCGTCTCGTTATTTTATTCTGTATTGAATTTTCATTGCATTTCATATCAGATTTAGCGCACACAATCACATTTATAGAATGTTAGCTTGTTCGTTGTCATTTCCACAGAACTCGAATGGCAAAATATTTCCTCATTTGTCTAACCATCTCAGTTTTAATATGGTTGTAGATCAAGGTTAGAAAATATATAACGCAGCTGGTTTCCATTCCTCCAGTCTTAAGATATCTGTTTTAACAAAAATATTGTATAAACGTTGTAGTATCATTTCTTCCAGTAGTAGTTGTGACCTTGAAATAACTTATTTGCTCCTGGATAAAGTGCATCCTTGGTTCTAACATATTTTTGCTTTCCCACTATTCATTCTGAATGCTATTCGACCAGCTTTCATCTAAAAATGTAAGTCAATAAACCATGTATAAGCCTTTCGAATTTTGTTTGACAGTAATCTGAACGCTCGTATTTCTTTCTAACTGTTTCATTTATTAGTGTAAGAGAAACCGACCATAATTTTCACCTTGTATCTACAAAATAAGTAACACTGAACGTGGCAAAATTATATCATTCTTGGTCTATATACCTATTGATTTGACAGTGATCTAGAAAGCTAATCACATCGATTGACTACAAATGTAATCATGAAGTATGTGTGAATTAAACAGTCCACTTTCAATTTATATCAAAATTCAATAAAATTTGACAATTGATCGGGGTGCATGTTGAAAACACTTTCCATATAAGTAAATAGTTTCTAAACGGTAGTTAATATGAATAGGGTTATAACGTTATAACTCATAATCAGTGTTTTAACTTCTATACCTGTCACTTGTAGACTGTTCATTTAACTTGTATGTGATATAACTACAAATTAAGGGTTATGGTGGGTTAAGTTCATATTTTAATTTTTTTGGTATTGTCAATAAACTGGATAGTCTGTTTTATCCATTCTTAAATTCTTCTCAAGTTCCGTTTATCACAAATTTTATCAACTCTTTATTCACAAAACTTCTTACTCAAAATTTAATGTAATCACTTCATCTGCCGTAATGCAGGAATTTAAAGAGGAAGTGAGATCAAGACGAGTATATATGAAATGAGTATTTCAGTGATGTGAATTCTCTGTCAGTTGCTTAATCCTTTTTATGTAGAATACGAAAAACCTTCCGCGTGATGATCGCAATAAATGGCTGGAGACACTTGGCGATATGGCTCAGAATCGGTCACAGTGGCGCAAGTGTATTCACTCTTTAACCTCATCTAGATCTTGAATTGTATTGTTATTTTCTGGGCATCTTTACTCTTCTTTCTTGTATTCTGTTTATACGTTACCTCAGTAATCTCGTAGTGCTAGTGTGGTATGGCAACTTGAACCTACAGACGTATGTGCCCGGTTCTACGTTGCTGCTGCTGATGATGATGACAAAAAGCCTTCGTGGTTGTAAGTGTCTCGACCTGTTTATATAACAGGTTAGTAACTGTAAGCTAGTTATTCTGTGATCCTTGAATAAACACATGTATAACGTAATTCCCGAATAGATAATGTAGCAAACAAATTCACAGCCATTCACTGAAATTTCCAAATATGAACTTGTAAGATATAATAAAATTCTGTAAGGAGACCTTAAGTACTGTCTGATTTGCATTCAGGCACAAGAAGTTGAAGGTGGAAATTTTGAATGGCATACATTGTTTCAGAATACTTTCATCAGACTCCATAATCGACGACAAACTTCATATACCAACCACTTATTTACTTAAGAGCATGTAGACTGCTCTGCAAGTTAGAACCAGGATTTTTTCAGTATCCATAAAGTAGACCCAGCCGCCGAACTCCCGTTTTCACCCTCACTTTTGTGAAAACATGCTACTTGAAGACAATGACCGTGCATTCTATGAGGTTATAAAACCGTAGCCTTATAAGAGTACTTTAGGAGAGAGAGAATTTCTCCCTTCTTTGACTTTGTCGGTGCGTTTGACTCTCAAGTAATATATATGGAGTAATTTTTAGGTATGGAATATAATGAATGGAATGTTCATTTTATACTTCAGATATAACATACTTTTTTTTTGTGAATTTGTTTGCTTTCGCTACTCTTAAAAACAAAGAACTGTTCATCATTTACAATAAATGTAAAATATGTGCTCCTTTACTAAGCTAATCATCTTTCAAAAAGCATGTTTAAGTTTGATTTATTTTAGGATGAATGTCACCGCCGATGATGGAAGCTAAACCTGTCCTGAGTTATAGTTAATTACTGACCTAGAAATATTTATTTTTTGACAATGATTCATTCATAATTTTCAATCAAGTTAGTTACCATGGTAAATAGGTTTTGGATTTGTAGCTAAACAATTAATATTCCTAAGCTATCCATTTCTAAAGTTATAACTTAACAGATATACATCTGACTTATAGTGCTCAGAGTTTCTAAGACTAAACCAACTCGTTACAGCTAAATGGTACTTATTCTT
This sequence comes from Schistosoma mekongi, assembly GCA_034768735.1. Classification (NCBI taxonomy): domain Eukaryota; kingdom Metazoa; phylum Platyhelminthes; class Trematoda; order Strigeidida; family Schistosomatidae; genus Schistosoma; species Schistosoma mekongi. The sequence goes on along the minus strand of CM068312.1, from coordinate 14,002,838 downwards.
TTATCGATTGCGGTTGTTCGAACTAGGTTATCTGATTTCATTGTCTCTCTTTGCATGTACCAGTTCAGTTTCTCTTAGTAAGGTATCTACATTAGACATACTACTAGTCTGTTTCGTAGACATCGTACATCTAGATATAATATAAATTTTGGTACACTATTAAGAGAAAAATCCATATACTTTAATATTTCTTATTTCTCTGTTAAACAAAAAATGTATGTAGTATCTGAGTGGTAGACACAAAACACTTTAGTATGTATTCAACTCCTCTACATCTTATCTATTTATACATATTTTTTCTAATTGTTTTATTCACTTAAATATTGGTATTATTTTACTTGCTCTCTTCATTGTTTATACAATTATGACAACTGCCATCATATTGTTGTTGTTTTCATTTACCCTGCATATGTTACTATTGACTTGTATATCAGTCAGTTACAACGTAGAACCTGGTACATGCGTATATTAGTTTAAGTTGCCTTGTCCCAATTACCAGATAGAGATGAAATTGTCGGACTAAATCCCAGAGTAGTGGAGGTAGCAGTAGAGTTAGTATCAATGGAGAGAATTAGAGATCGAAGATAAGATTTAAGAGAATACAATTCAGTGAGCAGAAAATTATGATGAATTGAGTGGAGGACAAGAAATAGATGCACCTGCACCATATGTTTATATACTGCTTTTCGATTAGATACTTCTCAATCAGTTATATATCGTTGCAATTGATTGAAATGTATCTAGTCGAAAAGCAATATCGTTCGTTTACAGGTCTCGTTTTGCAGTTCAACTGAATATGATACTATGGATTAAATTTTGCTAAATACCTATCAGTAATAGACAGACTTTTATGAGGGGATGATGGTATAGTGACTGCATTTTAAGACATTTGTTAATAATGTTCTGTTTGATCCTATCTTTAGTATTCTCTTCGCTTTTGTCACACAGTTTGTAATACACTTCTGTTTTAAATTTGCATTCAAAATGTTCTATAAATAGATGAAACAATAGTAGGAGATGTTAGGAGCTGAGAAATATAATCAATCATCACTAGTTGCTGATCTGATCGATGGTGAGAATAGAGCAAGTGTACATCAGGTTTGTGTGCATCTTAAGATTTGCATTGATGAATCATTTCAAATGACTCCTTATTGTTGTCTTATAAACTGAGACTTGTTTCCACAACCTACAGTAAAACATCTTATTTGGTTCGACTTTTTTTTAAACTGGTAAAATGAGCTACATATGACCTACTTAGAGTACTGAAGGTCATTCTAACTGCTACTAAATACAAAAAGTTGTGTTTGAATTGTACACCCAAGCTTTCTAATATCAGAAAACGACAGATGAATATTTGCTAAAGTAATTTGCAGGAAATAAACATTAATAAAACTGACTAACTGCTTATGACTCATAGAAAAATATATCACTAACTTCCTAGGCAAACCATTTTCGTAATGAAACTCACTAGTGTGATTTAAGATAGACAGTCAAATTACTATTGTCTGCTAGCCAGTTAGAATTAAACGTTTACTTAACTTCTAACTAAAACGCGCCTGGAGATTCTAGGTTCAATTCCCTCTCATAATGTAGGATATGCACTACTGAGAAGTTCCATACTAGAACAAAACAGCTATATAGTTCTCCATGATTTTCACTGGTACTTAAATGAGATCAATCTGTGGCGAAAACAATCAACAAAATTAAATGCCATCTCGACTCAATTAAAACTGATGGGTAGTTTCTAAACTGGTTGAGGAGAGTATTAGATTCTCATGGCCAAGGTTATAATATATTTAAAGATGGTCGCTTAGTACTGTTAGTTTAAGGATTTTCTTAAATTTCGTATTAACTATAGGTTTATTTTGTTTATTAGAGATGACACAAATCCTATTAAAATCAGTATAAATGAATTAGCCTGACTGGTGAAATACTTAAAATCTTCGAATTTGGCAAATATTTAGTAGCTAACCAGAACTTGAAATATCAAACTCGAAGAATAAAAGACATATATAACTGAGGGCGTGTTTATGCCTCATCTTCCAACTTAGTTTCATAATATGTGAAGTCAGTTAACTCTTCCTATCAGCAATACCTTTTGTTCTGGAATTTGTATATAACACCATCAATTTAAGGAACTTTTTGGTGGGATGGTGGTGGTGGTGGGAAACTAATGAATTAAGTTTTTGAGGAACTCCTTATTAGTGTCTGCACCTTTGTCACAGATTGATAGTTGCTATCCTAATTGACTGTTACAAGTAGTGTTCAATGATATTCTTTGTTTACAGTAGCATAACCAATATATCAAACTGGAGTTTATGTACTTCAGCCATATTAGCCATATGTATAGTAGCTGGGACCTGCAATATATTACTTGAAAGCCAGCTGTTTTGCATACTAAAGCACAGCTCTACCGATAGTCTTTTTCATAAATGTGCTGCCCGTGATAACATTTTCAACCTTCGACCTCTTGCAGGCTTGATTTCCTGTCCATCAGCCAAAGTTAACTTACAAAAATTGCTTCTTAGGGTTAGTTACATACACTGATAAAACTCAGGATTTATGTTACAGTTGGAGAATGTTCATTTTACACTGTTTCCAGAACAGGTGGTCAGCAACTTTACTACACAGGTGTCTAGTCTAAAAATACTAAGATAGTTACGATTTTCAATCAACTCACACTTGGGAATTCGCTTCAGATAACTGGATCTTCGTATGTACTAAACTGAAGGTGGACAAATGGGATCGTTCGGTAATGTCAATTTCTGTAAACTGAGCTCTATCTCGCAAACCTTTGATACCTGTCAGATGTACGTCGCAAATTTATGTTGATTTTTTATGCCATTTTATTACAACAGAAGAAAATTTGATTGACTATATCACAGATTGTGTTGATAGAGTACCATTGAAAACCAGGGAGCACTGGACAGCTGTTTCGTTCTAGTGTGGAACTCCTCAGCAGTGCGCACCCCAGATTCCGCACCAGGGGCTTCAGGTTGACAGACAGACAGACAGTTACAACGTAGAACTTGGTACATGCGTACGTCAGTTCAAGTTGCCATGCCTCAATTACCAGATAGAGATTAAATTATCGGATCAAATCCCAGAGTAGGGGAGGTAGTTACAGAGTTAGTATTCATGGAAAGGAATAGAGATCGGTGATAAAATTTAAGAAAATATGATTCAGTAAAGAGAAAATCATGATAAGTTCAGAAACTTAGAATTTTGAGGAAGACAAGGAGTGGATGCACCTACGCGATTGCCAACGATTTTGAGCCATATCACACAAGGTCTCTAGCCATTTATTACGAGCGTCACGCGGACCCCAACCAGGTAGTCTGCACCTATTAACATGGCTTAACCCAACTGTCAATGACTTCATGGACTGGTGCCATGTTTTGGTATGACCGCCCCTAGCTTTCTTCCAGCCTACTCCTACACCAGACAGCATTGCTCGTCGAGGTAGGCAGTGGTCAGGCATATGTAACACATGTCCTAACCACCTTAGCTGATGGAGATTTACTACTTCATCAATAGACCTACCGTATCTACCTAGTACTCTATTCCTAACCCACGTATTGCTTACTCGTTGGTCCCAGCAAACGCGAGCAATGCTTCGAAGACATCTATGATCGAATACCAGGAGCCTACGAATATCCTTTATCCTTAATGGCCATGTTTCACATCCATAAAGTAAGACGGATCGAACTACTGCGCAGTAGACGCGTCCTTTGGTCAGTAGTCGGATGTCTCGCCTACGCCACAGATGACGCAAATTCCCAAAAGCTAATCGGGCCTTATGTATACGCGCAGAGACTTCAGCAGACACCAGACCGTCAGGACTGATGAGGCTGCCAAGATAAGTGAAGCGGTCAACACATTCAACTACCTCACTCCCTATCATTAACTTCGGTGTCGAATCAAGCCAATCCTGAAGTAACATTTTGCATTTGGGTGGAGAGAATCGCATCCCAAACATCCTTACATTCATGTTTAAGGTAGTCAAAAGATTCTACATTTTATCAGCATCTTCGCCTAAGAGAACTATATCATCTGCATATTGTAAGTCAGCAAGTTTATCTCCTGGAAGGAGGTCAACCCCGGAGAAGTCAGACGATGAAAATGTCAACTCTAAAAGTATGTCAATGATAAAATTAAGTAAAAATGGGGAAAGCGGACAACCTTGACGAACACCACTTGAGGTAATCAGTTCTGATGACAATGTGCCATAAGCTCTAACTCGACATGTGGTGTTCAAGTAGAGAGCTTGTATAAGGTTAATGTACTTCTGTGGTACGCCTTTTAATGACAGACATTGCCACATAACCTTACTATCGGTAGAGTCAAATGCCGCCTTATGGTCAAGGAATACAACTATTGTTGGGCGTCTAAAAGTGTGTCTATGATCCAGAACCTGCCGAAGTGTGAATATTTGGTCTATACAGCCACGTCCAGGTCTGAAACCACCTTGATTCTCTCCAGTTTGCTCTTCACGAGCTTTAGTTAGGCATCGAAGTATGATTGAAGCCAATATTTTGGACACTGTATTCGTTAAGCTGATTCCACGGTAATTGTCACAGGAGGACTTCTGTCCTTTCTTATAGATTGGAACATTTAGTGTTTGAGACCAGTCAGAAGGGATTACGCCCAATTCCCAGATTCTAGACAGGATCCTGGTTAATCTCTCTGCTAAAACTGGACCACCATCCCTAAATATCTCAGGGGTTAACCCATCGGGTCCTGCTGCTCTCCCTCGTTTTAGGTTCCCTATAGCCTTCTCAACCTCACTAAGACTTGGGGGACCAATATTAATTTGCCATTCAGATTGCTTGGGAACGGTGGGCAACTGGGATGACGCCGAGGGCCAATTGAGCTGTTCCGTAAAGTGTTCTGCCCATCGGTCCAACCTTCTGGATTGACAGTGAATAATGTTCCCATCTTTTTCTGAGATAGTTTCACTTGCAGTTGGATTTCTGATACCCGTTTCCTTGATAAGTTTGAACAGTTGCCTACTGTTGTATGTTGCCACTGCTATTTCTATCTCTAGCTTTCGCCACCCACCACTGCTCACGATCATTCTGTAAGCTTTTAACCAGTTTGTGTTTAAGTTGCCTTCGCTCCTCCTCGTATTCAGAACTAGACGGGATGCGTTGCCGGGCATTTATCAGTTCAGTAGATGTAGCTGAAATCCACTGAGTTTTCCTAACCGTTTGGTTTAGTTTACTAGTAGATATTACTGCTGTTTCAACAGCTTTTTGGATATCATTCCAAGCTAACTCGGGGTGGGTATCGTTTATGCAGTTGACTAATTGGTTTTTAAGTTGTTCCTGAAATGTATTCTTGACTTTTTCATCATTAAGTTGGCCTCTCATGGGGATCTTTGCCGTGGGTCTTTTACGTCCAGTGAGACGCAGACTAATATTCGCTCGTACTAAAGCGTGGTCTGAGTCTAAACATGTGCTCCAAAATGAGCGGCACTCTTCTATCGAGCCCCTCCAACGGTGGCTGATGGCAATATGGTCTATTTGAGTCCAACGTTGAGTTGACTGTAGCGTCCGCCGTCAACTGATGTCTTTCTTTATGCTTAAAGTTAGTGCTTGCGAGAAATAGACGGTTATCTGGGCACAGTTGTAATAAACGGTCGCCATTATCTGTTCGTTGGGCCTCGACACCATAGGATCCACTTAGGTGCCTTTCAGTTTCGTCTAATCTACCTACTTGGGCATTAAAGTCACCAGCCATAATCACTACATCAGTACGCTTAGCTTTTCGAGGGAGGTCGGAAAGCTTTCTGTAAAATTTGTCTTTTACTTCATCTGAGCAACAACCGGTGGGAGCGTAGGCAGAGATAGCAAAGAGGCAACAGCATTTGTCCCTATCTTTCCGAGTTCTTACCGTCCCGTTTAGACAGACAGCGCGCAAGCGACTGTTTTAGAATTTAGCCTGTTCAGCTTATGAACTCAGTGCTATGCCTGCAGCAGCAAGGCCACGAGTGGTAGCAGTGGGGTCTCCGGAAACACGAAGGGTGAACCGGACCGCTTCTTTATCTTCACAAGGTGAGGTCAAGTAAATGATTGTACTTGGATCCTGTATACGCGTTTGGGAGACGCAGCAGACATCGATGGAACGAGAATCTAGGGTCATAGCTAGAGAGGCTTGTTGTCCTATTTGGCCTACGGTTCGAACGTTGAAAGCTCCGATATGTAGTTTAGTGCGAGGTTTCAGGATACCAGGAATAAGTTTCGTGAACTCAAACCATTAGAATTAGAGGCGTGAGGTGATAAAGTTAGGCTAGGCGGGTTAATCGTGGGAATAAGGGAGTTATTGAGAGTTGAGGGTGGGATTTCACCTCGAGCAAAATGATCTCTTGTGCTGTTAGAGGTATGAGGGCGGTTGTCACTTCCTGGCTGCCCACGCCATGGAAGGATATTACTTCCTGAGGTACCTGAAAAGGAAACTGGATTAGTATTGGTCATAGTGACCTGAAAGCGCGGTCGCAGAGCCCAATGGCCAACTGCTTGAGGCCGATCACGCACGACCTTGTTATGGGATGTTTTCGAAGTGTCAGCTCCATTCTTTAAAAAGCCTTACTGCTGGAGACGGAAATCCGTAGAGTAAGGTGAGGTGTGACATTTTTAGGGTCGACCTTTTCTAACCCCTTCCTTCCTTTGTGAGAAGGCAGCATCGCTGAAGATACTGGTTATCCGAGGGAGACACCTTACTGCTGTCACACCCTTCTGCAGCCAGCAGTACAACTTCGCCCTCAGATCTTAGGTCACTGCCTTTGTCTTATCGCTCTCCAACAGACCTGCTTGGCATGGTAGGACCTAGAGGAACAAGCGTTCCAGCCAATATAGCTCGGTTGGGTCATCACGATAGGCAAGCCCGACCACCACGTCAAGGTAGCAGCTACGGTCGGGGCTTCAGGTTGACGCGAACGCCTAACTATCTGCACCACTGGGTTGGCATCCAATGGTAGAATTCCCACTCCCATCAGTTTGTGATAATTTGTTTATGTATGAACTAGTAGATTTCACGTTCTGCTGTTTCATGTAACTGCTTCACTGGATTTATTTCTGAAAGGTCAGATCTCCTAGCTTTGTGAATTCGACATATTCTCAAGGTATTAGTTTCTATCTCATACCAGTACAATAGACTAGTTTTAGAAACTGTAACTTAAAAATAAACTGTTTAACTATTGTCTTCATCACCGGTTAACATCGTTTCTTTAGAATTTCAGGTTGACTGGGATTCAGAATCTTAAAAGCTGCATTTTAGTGCTGCTTGATTCCGGATAGCTTATGTAGATGACTATCACATTAACTTTCTTTACATGATAATAACATGAAGCAATAGAACGCGGCCACCAGATCTAAATCGACAGCTTTAATCGATTGTTATCCTATCAGATGCAATCCCAACAAACCAATTTCACCAATATAAGACCCGAATGCAAATTTCTTATCTAATTTTACGCGACAGCACTTATCATAGATTCCGTTGATTGATTTGGAGTCAAAAGCCCCATGTTATCGTACGAGTTTGATGACATGCCCTATGAACTCTAACTATTTATATAGACTCTACAATCCTCATGTCCTTTGATCAGGCCCTCAAAATACGACTTTACTGGGAAAAGGATTGATAATATTCAGTTTGTTTGGATAATACACAGCCTTTCAACCGAATTTTTCGTAATACGTCACTATTCTTATTTTTGTCACTCAAATAGTGAAACATCAGTTTAGTTGCCACATTATGGTCGTCTGATATGTGAAATATGTTACAGGTCTTTACTACTGCATACTTGTTATGACTTAACTGTTCGACGTTTTATGGACAATGACCTTTCCTAGCCAATACACTAACCGATGCCTATAAATCTGCCCCAATGTTACTAGTTTCAGGCCGGCAAGTGACTAATACAAGAATGACTAACCAATCACCGAATATCAAGTCTATATTTCAGGCGCTTGTTTTTAAACATTGCAAAACTTGACCTCAGCTGACAAATTAATAAGATAACATCAATATGAAACAAAGGTAACAATGACAGGAAACTGGGAGGACAGCGGACACAGTTACAGTTTGTTTGCGGAAAATGATATGGTCACAGTTAATAAGTCAACGGAAGGTCAGGGCTTAAAGAGGGGTGGGATATAAAGGTAATGGAAACAAAACGTTCATTACTTAACAACAGCAAATTATGTGGAATAATCTGAGTAATAATACTTCGATAGTACTTCTCGTTGACTCAGCCATTATATCAATACCCCTGTAGCATATATATATATATATATATATATATATATAGTGCTGATATGATATGGTTGTTTCTATGTTGTTTCTATAATTTTTTCGATGTGAAGGACAATTCGTAATTCATCAAACACTGTATATTTATCTAACGTTCATTGTCATACTGTTACCTCGTTAAAATAATGTTAAGTATTGTAGCCTTTGTATTTAACTGTGCATATGATATGCATAACGCTTATTCTATTTCCAGTGTAATATGATTTTCTAGTATATTAAGCTATGTCTGGTGAACTCGTTCTGATTATGTCTAGTTAAAGATAACAAAATGTGGTCTATTATTTTGTGCCGGATTATTGAACTTGTCTCGTGATTTGTTTGCTTAAATACTGTTTAACTTATTTAAAATTTCGTAATTGTTTTTTCGCCTTTCTTTGTTGTAAATCTGTACATTATCACTATTCCAATAAAAACAAACGGGATTATTGTTCACTGCAGAAATCTTTCAATACCAAAGATTCTGCTTGTTATATGTCCTCAGTTTCTGCGGATGAGTTATCTTCACGTTCTATACCTACAGAATCTTTTCCTGCAACAACAACGGCACTTGAACCGATTCCACAAGGTCAAGAATTATCAACTGACTCACTGATTGCTTCCATGGGTATGTTTATTTACTTATACTGAGAATGATTATTTCTATTTAACAGTTTAATGGAATTTTTAACAGTATTTATTTCAATCATCTGATGATTTTCAGATAGATAGAAGTTATTGTTGTTGTTAGTAGTTGTTCTGGGAGTGAGTTAAGGCATAAATCGAAGTTTTTGTAGACTATTGACATGACAATTCTTCACTTCTTCATACAGTTTGTGAATAAATGCGAATAAGTGCTTATGCTTTAAGTGATAATATCGATCGTCTATATTTATAACGCAACATAATTATAGATAGTCTTTGTTGGATAATTGCTATACGCTTATAAGTTTGAACCTATTTTAAGTAAAGCGAACATTTGCTGGATTTGAATGGACAACAGAAGATAAGACAATTGTTTATTTATCAACCATCATTTGTTTTCTCTCTCTCACTCAATCATTAGTCTTGAAAAATTTTTCATCCTGTGAAAATACTGAATATCAGTTTTGTGCTCTTACAATCGTAGTCATTATAGCAATTCATTGTTCACTCCATACAGCTTAAGTAATCAACTGTTCTCATTTCTGTTGTATGAGTCATATAAAATTAATGGCTTTAGGCTCTATCTGTCGTGTTGCTATGCTGTTCAAATGCATTGAGATGAGACTATTTAAATTCTAGTTCATGTAATTCCAAATTATGTTTGAACCACTCGAAAACATCAAGGATAACCAAAACGGATTTTTTAACTTCATTATGACTAATTATCATGGTCTTAACAATAACAGTATCATCTAGTCTACTGACACATTAAGAAGAGGAGGTTCACACCATCTTCTGATTTACTTGTTTGTATTGTTCATTTGCATCAGCATTATTCATTATATGGTAGCATTATGGGCATTCATGCCTTTAACAATAACAATCTACGCACATCTCAATTCTGACATGTCACACGGATGCAAAAGGAAAACAGCAAACTGTTGTACAATATGCCTTCCTTCTTGTATTATCAAACTAATTTCATCGATTTACAAACATTATATTTTTCAAACTACATGCAAAGCAAATATTCCTTGTTATATTCAACAGAACTCTCGGCTTGCTGCTAGATAGTCGATAAGTAACCCTAGTGTTCGTGTCATTTGGGTCGAAATCGTAAAAATGGATAAGCTGAATTTTTCAGGCTGCTACTGGCTTCATATATAATCTTAATGTTTGCACATTTAGTAATCACTAAGTGGTAGTCATTACTACGTCTCTTCTCTACCGCTAATCAAATATGACAAGAATGATACTTGTTTAATTATAGGATTCCTTAAACAGAATCTACAAAAGTGCCTTATCTGTCTATTTCTTGGGAATTATTGTAATACATACATCACCATTCTATTGACTTCGTGCGCTGCTTTTTCAAACTACTGTTACGTTGACATATATTTTAATTCATATCGATGTATTGTTTACAGAATATATTATAAATATAAACAGAAATTATGTAGCCAAATGTCGAAAAATCATATTTCACGGGAAAGTGTTCACTTTGCAGGTTGTTATGACCTTGCTACCAGAGACTGAAGTGTGTGGAGTAAGATGAGGTGTGAATATTTAGGGCTCATCTACTCGAACCCATCTCTTCTGTTGTGATCGGGCAGCGTCGCTGCGCTTTTGGTTGTCTGAGAAAAGCATCTTTTTACTATCAGACCTCTATGAAGTCGCCCTAGGCTTGCCCCTTTTAGTTCTTCCTCTCTTCAACTGGCTTGCTTTTCATATTAAAACCTAAAAAGGAACAATTGTTTCGATCAGTATATCTCGATCGGTTCATCACGACAGGCATATCCGACCACTACCTCTAGGTGGCAACTACTATTAGAGTTCTATTGCATTATAGGTAGTTTGTTATTGTGTAGTTCTTGAAAAATTGTTAGATCTTCATATAAATCTTCCACATAGCATTAGACTACTGACTAGTCACAATATGGAACATCTCAGTAGTCTGCATCCTCTCTAGTACTCGAACTAATGCCAAGGGATGGACATTTATTCATTAGACCTACTGGGTTAATGTTCAGTGGTACAACACTGACGTCGATCATTTTGCTATGTGGTGTAATTATCATTAAATAATATTACTAACAGTTGTTTTACTCCCGATGTGTTTGAGCTCCACCAGTTACCACTTCTAACTAAAACTTTGGAATTATTTTAAAGTAAGCCACCGGTGACTGAGCATTATTGTTTGTTAAAGGGCTTTGTGGGTTGCATTCACTATTACCCTAACTGAAAAAATACGTTGGAAATTATAAGAAAGTTAGATAGCGTAGTGATAGGACAATTAGTTATGTTTTTCTTCCTTTCTATTGTTCTACAGTTCATATCCATACTCCTATCAGTAATTCAATTCACATCAATCGTCAATCGGATGACTTGAAATTCACAGTACAAAATTGTCATTCTCCTTCTAATCATCATATAACACAGTTGAAAATGGAAGTTTGTTGTCCTTGTCATTCAATAAACTCTGATTTACAACAAAAATATTGCTCACATGACACAGGACAAATATGTAATAAAACATCAGTAAAAACAAATGTTACAGGGACAACGACAAAGCAAATTAGTGTACGTTGATTTTATTTATATTTCTATGGTTAATTTTTAAAACTGATACATTTCTAATTATTTGCGTTCATAGAAAGCTCTTATTACTTATCATGTTAATTGTATGCACAGTAAGTGGCACATAGATAGGTTATTTATATACCAAGTTTAGGTTACAACAATAGCATAATTTTATTCATAGGTGGTTCACATACCCTTTAACGCTTACATATACGTTATACTAGTACTAGTATTTTCTCATATAACAATGTGAAGTACGTTCAGTATAACCCTAGTGAAAGTTGACCTCATTTTCATCATACCGCAAGAGTAATTTACATATTTACTAAGCAGATTTCTCCATTAATGAGAAAATACTATGTATACTCTGGTCATTTGTGTAATTCATGTACACAATAAAAGCATCCGGTTTGTTACATTGGTGTAATATCACACATTAATTAGCTATTGCTAAATTAAGATAATGAAGACATTTAATTAATTTTAAGTTCAACATTCTCAAGTTCTGTCACTTCCCATCTGCCCACATCATATAAGGATGCTCATTATTGAGTAACTTCATAGGGAAGTAGGGTTATGCGGAATTTTGTTGACCATGTAGTATGACCATAGAGCTTAAGAGACCGACCATATATGACCTTTTACTGAGTAGTTTTTGGTATGTTAACTCCATACCCTCCAAATTCTACCACTTGCGATGAGTTCAGACTGTGTGCTATTTCACTGATTTGTTAATTGTTGCTACACTCCAACGGATCTACTTTAAATAGTAGGATTTAAAGAAATGAATGTTCAGTCTAATAAATCTTGACAAGGTCATCACTGACCGATGTACTAGGCGTTGTTTAAGGACTATACTATGCAACTACTTAAATTGAAGTAGTTGGACCGGGTTTCGAACCTGCATCCATTTGGCTGATGATATGAGTATCCTAAACACTACACTCCTTGCTCCAGGTCGCACAGCCAGTAAAAATATATCTATCAATTAATGTCAACTATCATACTTTTGTCATTCCTTTAAAACACTGAACATTGTAATTTAAAGAGCAATTCTGCATAACGATGAAGTTTTTTACTCTTGCCGTCTAGATCACTATGATAGCAGAATCAGAACTACATATATATGCTATACTGTGTAGTACTGTATGTACTGGAGTTGTGTACTTTAATCATATTTGTAGACTGGGTGCATAAAATTCATACCTGATACTGAACATCTATCTACAAATCTCATATGATTTATAAGTAGAAAGGATAGTTGAATAATTGGATGTTGCATTTTTTTCTTCTGTACTTATTAAGTAATAAATGAGATATGAATATTCTGCTTGTATATTTTCTAGTGGTAAGTACGGTATGTTGGTAGCTTCTGATATTGTTTATTTAATTACTTAGTGTGCTTCTCAGTGTTATATGTTTAAAGTACATTATTATTTACCTTAATTACAATTGCTGTAATTAACTCTGTTCTAAAAACTTGATAGACTCATTTGGCATTTTAAAAATTAACTTTACTTTGCTTCATTTTAATCGGTTGGACTAAAATAAGTAGATATTTTTTTAGATTCCTTGTTGACTTACTGATGTATGTATTGACATTTATTAAAGAAATATCCTTTATTTGATGAGAACGCATGTCATACTTATAAGATTTACTATTGAATATGAATAATAATATTGCGAATGAGATTTTAAAGGTTTCATCTTATCAGTAGACACTAACTTGTTATGTATAACATTTTGACTCAGTTAGATGATGGTGAAGTTACTAAATTGTCAAATTCTTAGGTGTAAACGTTGGGTCGGTGGTTTAGCCAATAAAAAATGCTACTTCTAATTATAAGTTTGTAGGTTAGTATTTACATTCTACTTATTTCTGATTCGAAAAAGTTGTCAGTCGCCTACACACTTGGTTTGACTAGAAGACAAGTACATGAATCTGATCACTAATCGGATACATTAATGCTTTAGTAGATACATTTAGTAGTTTTACCATTATCTGGAAAGTGTTTATGATTTTCTTCTTAATTACTTGTGTTAGGTAAATGCTTATTGGAAGTTTACTAAAATATAAACACGTTTCCTTCAATATATCATCATTTAAACGTAATGAATACATTATTTGGTGTATCGGCATAATAAGTCATGATTGGTTTAGTGGAAACGAAGTCAAACAAATGATAATCACATTTGAGTGATCAGACCATTGTGGCCTATGTATATTTTGCATTTTCATTTTGTTTGTGATTTTCCACTTGGGACTACTGATGATTGTGTAAACTTACCAGTGTACGTGTAGTGTTGGGCTCACCTGGTTCTTGATCGTTCAGCAGGTTTGTCATGCGTCCGAGTAGGACTATAAAGACATAGAATAGGATTGATCATTAGAAAAACTGAATCCGCGATCTGGTAACCCTCTCATGCACAATTGGTTGCCCCAAATGTTTAACACTATGTGATGGCAGAAAATTCATTTATTGATTATAAACTGAGGGACTATGAAAGAATAAATGGAGTCGTTTTTTCACACTGACCACATTTCGAAATATCATTCTAGAACGGCGTCACCTTTGCTTTATTACCAAGTTTACTGTAGACTGCGTAAATTGAAATCACACTGATTAATTTCTTGAAATAATATAATTATCATGCAATATATATTTGTTGTTGTGTCTTATGGATAGAAGTACTTCATGTTTTGACTATTTGTGCGTTCAAGTGGCCATTACTAGCCAAAAACTATTTAATCAAGTTATTAGCTCTGCCTATGTGTATTGTGTTGGAATTAAAGAAAATGCTTCTATTAGCTCGGAGCTTCAATTTCCCTGGTTTGTGTTGAGTTTTCCGAGTGGGATTCAGATCATGTTAACGCTTACCAAGACCAGAATGGTCATATCGTATTATGAGCTTCAAAATCCGTCATGTTTCGAAACGATCTACAAGTTAGTTATTGGTGTAGTGTGTAATGATTGTTCACGAGTCCCAAACTAGAACAGAACAACTATCCAGTATTGGCTTATCATTTTCACTGGTATTTAAACTAGTTTAAATTGGTAATGAAAATTCACATATATATGGCTGATTTGGTTATTCATCAAGTCTATCTGCTTTCTGTAACTATTTCACTGCGAACACTTATCGTATATGATATTTGCAGTGAATCATTTCAAATAATCCAGGAGATAATTTGGATTATTCATCTGAAGATTTGTTTATTTATTCTGTTTCATTTAGTTGCACGATTCATGCGATTTGTTTTATTCGTAACTCAGACTAATTCACCATACTAAACCATAGGACACTAGTAAACAGTAGAGCATCTTTAATAAAATCTTCTAGTTTCTATTTACGTTGATAAATTGGTTTTCACAATTTTAATTTAAGTTATGGTATGACTCAGTTGGTCTCAAACGATGGATATTATTTTTGGTTATATCTGGAGGAGAAGGGCTTTGATTATATGCCATCAATTATATGCAGTCAAATTATATAAAATATTTCCCACGAATTGGTATCTGAACTTCAACTACTCTTTAAAAATCACCCCCTATGACAAGGATCACTGCTCACGTCACATTGAAGTGGGCTGTGCAATTATATGTTAGCTCCGAATCACTCAGTTCTGATAACTTTATCCGTGAATTGTAGTTTACGAGGAATTGTTTAGCCTAATTTTTCTATAGATGTCTGTTGACTATCTTGTTTAATTGACATCTGACCTCGTGGTTGGTTGAATTGTTTCACATGTTGATAGGTTTGTTGACTACGGATTGACCTGAATGTTGTACGTACGAAAATTCTCTGACATTCTTTTGATTACCTTATACTCTGTAAAATACTAAGTTGGCATCGGTAAAATATACTGACTAGTAACAAACAAAAGAAATTTTCTTTGATTATCTACTATCAAGTTTCGGAATGATAGATATGATTCGTAGATTTCGAGGGCGATTTCGGATATATTAATACTGCTCTATTGTTTCGATTGTCCTTCTCGACGGTGACATTGAATTATACTTCGGTCGAACAAATTGTTAGTTTTGGAGGAATTCAAAGTATCTCACCTTGATTTTCACAGTATCTACTGGCGATACCACCTTGTAAGACAAGTAAAGAGTTCTGGATTAAATCAACTTTCCAGCTCAGAGAATAGAATAACTATGAAAATTGTTGTTTAATTTACTTTTAAAGCACAGATTCATATAATCGTATTTCACCCACACTTTATATGTGAAGCGGGAGACCCAGTGATTTAACGATCACGTTCCAGCCCCATTTACATAAGCCCCGTTGTTTATCCATATCACTATTCGAGAAAGGTTTATATTCCCTAAACGATATTAATCGACAGTTAGTTATTAATAGGTACTTGATTCGACATCTTATTAGAGAACATGAAAAGTGGTCATTGTATGTAAATATTTTCATTGATGTTCAGCAAAACATGTATTTGATTGATGATTTACTGTTTGTCTTAGCTAGTATGCCCACTGCTAAAATATAACCAATATAACAGCGATTATAAGTCACCATCAATATCAAATCTTATGTAACTTGTTATTGAATAATTTCAGGATCAGTAGATTTCCCTTTTTGGAAGTAGCTGACAAAAAACATTACCTTCATTTAGTTTAGTGCTAGTTAGAACCTGTCAGCAAGGAAAACTTACAGTACTAAAGAAATTTATACTGCACATAGGATTCAGATGGTTTGAACTGTGAAAATTAGTTCAAATCCCAGAGAGAATTAGTTCCCTTAAGGTTGACGAGTGTCAACTAGCACAAAATATTTAAAAAGCTGGAATTCCTTCAGATTATCTCCAACTAAATAACCTCGAAACGTAGTACATACGATGTTCAGCTATTCATACAAGTGTCTACTTTGTCCACATTCATTCTTGATAGGATTCGTTTAGTACTATGGACTTGACAAACATGAAACTAGTCACTGCTCAGTGTTCAACTATTAAAGACTGATTAGTATGCAATTCACTTTAATCATGAGAATTTTTGTGCTAGTCATCTATTTAGTTTTTGAAATCTGGTACTTTCCTCTTCATTGTACCTATACTTCTAATGAGCTGCAGTTTTCATTATCATATTACAAGTATATCTATGGGCTATATACCTAACTGAATATTTCAGGAAATTACTATTGGTATTTGATATTTTGAAATAATCAGCTGAGATGGTGTTTACTGCAGAAGTTCGTTGCTGTTATAAGGTTCATAAACCAGGTAAGTATGTTTTCAACCTTAAGGAGACTAGGATGCAGACATCCGTTGAACGCTATAATCATAAAATTTTACCTGATATAAGAAACAGCTATATTTTACCAACAAATTGGTTATCAGTGAGCGACTAGTCTTCAAGACTTTTCATGAGTTTTATTTATTACTCATCATTTTGTGCATTTAATTGTTTATTTTGGAATTGTTTCTAGTCTTCTAATCATCCTTTAAATCAAGGAAACAACACAAACAATAATCGAGATTCTGTTACCTCACGATCTAGTTGGGCTCGTAGCATATTTGAACGCTTACGAGCTTCTTCATTAACTTCATCCATTGTAGATTCAAAATCTCATCATTCAATTGGTCATAATGAATTTTCACTCCGATCGAAAGAGTATAATAGTGGTCATTTATGTGGTATAAATATATCACCTGATGTAATCGATCCGCGGCGTTTACCTAGAGCTCATGGACCTGTGAGTAATTGTTTGGAATTTTCTAAAAGACCTTTACAAAAATTCAATATTCATCTACATTCTAAGTCGATTCCTGTATCTTCAACACATTCTGACTTAATGTCTTCCAGTCTATCAAATTCTTTACAGTCTTCCAGTAATAATAAGCCAAGGAAACGAATTCGATGGGTATGTCCTGTACTATATGTTTTTTAAAAAATACCGAACTTAAATTTAGGAATTTTCTTTATATTGAATCCACCTTTTTAAAGAACCTATCGTCTGCAATTAACAATCAGTTTCATGATGATTGATCAGTCGTAACATTTCCGAGTACATCAGATAAGTGTAGCTAATAATAGTAGTAATGATATGTAGTATAATAATACCTTGTTTCGGCGCAATGCATTATCCTACAGTACAGAATTCTGGGCACCTATTGTGTAATGTTGTAACAAACTTCAACACATTCAAGAGAATATATTTTATAAATGTTTTTTCAGTGATCACTATCTCAAGAAAGCTTTTTATTTGTCCAGCTATTACAGCTACGATGTATCTGTTTGAGCTTTTCAGTATTTAGCATGGCAATAATTTACTAACCTATTATATATATTATGTAAGTGCATACGGTTAGCCTTTCTAATTTGTCAGTGCAAAAGTCTAATATAAGAAGGTTTGCTGAGATATTCGCACAGTCGAAAAAATGGGTGGCACAAACATTTGAATGAGTCCACTTTCTTGTCTGTGACAAACAGATCAACAAGTAAGTTTGTTTTTTCCAGTTTTATACATTCCACGTCACTATCTACGAAAGTAAATTTCAATAATAAGTAGACCTGATTGCTAGGAGGGTATCAAATCATCTGTTTTTTCCCTTTGTTAGTAATTTGTAATTCTAACAAATGAAAAAGTCAAGGATAACTTACGTTTCCTGACCTAGGCTTTCTTTTAACCGGCCACTTTACCGTTTAATGTGCTTTTTCGCATATATATTCTCAAGGTTTGATATGTGATATTTTCGAATTATTTAGCGAATGGGGGTTCTTGTTTTGACTCTTATTACATCATTTAAGGAAACTACAGATTAACTTCTCAAACCATGTAGCGGAAGCAAATATTATATGCGAATAAAGGGGGGGGAGATTTCGTTTTAATCTATAATCCGCTAGAAGTAAGATATATCATAACGATAGCAAATTACACAGATGATTTAATGATAAAGTGTGATAAGGTGTCCACGACGATGAAATGGTGCTTTAAATTCTACTGTATGTAGTATGTAGTTCCCAGAATCGTGTTGTTTCCTGTTTGACTTGAAATATTTCTTATATGATATTCCCCGGCTTATTATTTATTATCAGGCTTGTACATGTTTTTTGAGGATGAGTTGGTATTAGTTAACTGAGTGTCGTATAACTCCGCAAGTATATAATCACTCTCTAACTACCGTTAATTACACAAATTTTAGCACCTTAACTAGAATGGACTACAGGATAAACTAGTTATCCGATCGATTATTTTATTATTTCGACTTCAGTAATCTATCATTAAGTAAAATTAACTATTTTGTGTTCTATTTACAGTTCAGTCATTCAACTTCTTGTGATGCTGGACCTGGTGACTCACTCTTAGGTGAGTTTGATGAACGTATTGATTATAATGCTGTATTATTAGTAAATTAACTGTATATGATACGATTGTTTAATAGCCAACTTTTTACTAAGGCACTCACTGAAGTAGATAACAGCCTCACTCTGTTAGTTATAAAAGGTATTTACTCGCGATTTCGAAATTACTAGTTGGTGATTAATTATCAGTCTTTTCAATTACTCATTGACTTATAATATGTCGTGTATATATATATATATATATATATATATATATATATATATATATATATATAAGTGGACAGGTTGATAATGAATTCGTTGAAAAGAGATCCCTTCACTGAATAAACTTGTCTTATGATTTAATGGATATGTTTAAACTAATTATCGGTTTGTTTTATCCACTTGGTTTGTGTTCACTGGTCAGTGGATGGACGGCTATAAGTAATGTGAATTTGCTACTTCCTAGTTCATCTCTGACCATATTTGGTTTTCATGACATTATTATTTTCATTATTTTTATTGCTAAAACTGTTGTCATAAGTAATAATATTTACAGTACTACATTTGTATACCAATTTGCTTGGTAATTAGAAATATACATTGATTGTTATTGACTTTTCTTGACATTAATTTCTTAAGCGTATGTTTTACTTTTTATTTGACTTCATATTATATGCATTCCATAGTCATGTGAGCAATATTTGAGTTGCACTGTTTATCTGTGTGCTTTTAAGGTCAATCTTCATTAAATGTTTTTTCATGCTATCTGAGATGGTCGTGATAGATCCATCTTAACTTTTACGCTACCTGGTTTATCTCAGCAATCGGTATTTTTTTAGTAAGTTCCTTAGTAAATATAGTAGAAAGTGTTACCTATTAATTCTTAGGCGTGTCTGACCCTTGTCATATTTACACAAAATCAAGAATTAATTGATACATATTTCGTATTACTGACATCTTTAATCATACAGACTTCTGTTGAAATTAAATTTGTCTCTTAAGCTGCATGGATTAAAAATTTGGTACTCCACCACTAATATCCATCTTAGTGTTTAATACATTAAGTGTCATACTGCAAGATTGGTTATATGAGCGTGGATTCATTCATTCTTCTGATTCATATTCTGATTCACTTAATTCCTTTTTCAAATTTTATTCAATATGCTAGGTGTTTTTATCACTTTCACGTACTACTACTGTTTCGACTCTTGCTTAGTTTCTCTTCGCTTTGTCGACGTGAAATAACAACTGGAGTTAATCCATACTTATGCCGTTTCTTATAATGATTTTAACAAACTATCGGGCTGTTTTACTAGTTTACTTTGTGATAAATTCCTTTTTTGTAAAAGAATCGATCACTAATAATCACATGATTACGTCGCATAACCTTTTGTAATCACAGTTAACTGAGATATCGTGCTATTACTAAACATAGAAGTGAGAGCACTAAACTACTTATTCGTCTTTCAGTTGAGTGTTGAGCGGTGAATGAATTACTTGTTTGTAATAATAATATCATGCCAATATTGGCTTAGTGAAGATATTCTGAAAAGCGTTGTTGTATTATAACACTGGTATCGGTGGTTTGGACATATCCTATTCATGTTGTCTCAGCTTCCATACTGTACATTTTTTGTTAACTCGGGAATTTGCTAATAAAGAAACATGATCCGTTCATAATTTGTGGCCGTATAGTAAACGATAGTTGTTTGTATTGAATTCATGCTACACATCATATAAATGTATTCCTTTTTTTACATTTAATTCATTTACTAAATACATGTAATCAATTGTGAGCCACATTGTAATTTCTGGAAAGCCTATACTACTACCTCATAGCCTGCCCACAAGTAGGCGAATTTCTCCTAATCCCCAATTTACTAGTGACATGTCTGGAAGAAGACATGTAATTGGCTAATATTGTGTGTCTGACATACGACATTGATCAGGCTTTATGTATATATATCTTGTGTATTATTGGTTATAATGTATTCGTGTGAGTAACAAGTGGGCTTCTTGACAATCAGTGGGATCCTGTGTCTGTGCAATAGACTAAGGCAAGTCTGGGTGTTAGCAATAAGCAATAGCTCGGCAGATAATAGAATCGATAATAATCGGCCAACGCGGTGCATCAGATATAACAACTAGTTAGGAAGAAAGTTGCCCTTGTGTATTTATCACCTTTCTCTTGTTTGACTTTGTTAAATATAATTCTTTTTCCATCACTCAACCGGATTTGACTTCATTATTAAGTTGGATATGTTAAGTTGATTATACCTATGACATTTCCTTCTATTCCTTTAGATTATCTGTCTTTATACAATGTCAGATTCACAATTATTTGCTACCTCTTGTGGTTCTACATTTCAATTTCTTTCTATCCTCGGAAATCTTTTGTCTTTATAGTATACACTCACACATAAGAAATGTTTGTTTTTTCTTAGCTTTAAATCTAACTTCTCTTTAGTCGTTTTGTAAGTTATGTCTGTAGACATGGGAGGGGGGGGGAATTACAATAATGAACTTTCCATCTTTATCCTAATTTTTTTAAATTCATTAATCGATGTTTCATTATATTTGTGTGTTTATGTTGGGTGCGTCTACTTGATTTTCAAAAATTAGACACATCATCACTAAAGTATTATCTATAATTTAAATATATGAATTATTGAACATTTTGCCGTAGGTGAATTTATTTAAGCCAACAACATGAACTATTATTTAGACATACACACATTCTTATCCTCAATAATTTTACGTACTATTTTGACAACATAACATCAGTATATTTAATATAGGCATATTATCTGGTCATAAATTGTTATACTATTTTATTGAAGTATTAATTGGAAAATAAAGTAGATGAATTGTCATCTGATGGATACGATTCTCAATTAGGTGACTAGATTCTATGGTAATACTGAAGACAATGACTGAGTTCATTGAATCAAGTCAGATTGTAGACACACACTATCTATTATATGTATGTCTGAACTCCATCAGTCATGATTTCTCGCTTGGACGTTTGGAACATTCTAAAGCTAGTCACTAGTGTGCCAATTGTCTCACTGTATAACTGTTATGTATTGAAAAAAATAATGCACTGTGCCCTTGGTATTTGCCAATCAGAATACGGACACGTCCGCCCCATGACTACCGGTCCCCAAAGCCGGAATAGAGAAAGCAACAACTACGAGCCAACCAGACACAATCCAACCCACTCCAATGCCAGTCATATTGTATTTCAATCATGCTTTTGTATACACACAAATTCAGACCACACAGCAAGCCAATTAGGGATTTTACATTAATACAAAACAGAAGAGATTGTGGCAGTGAATAGGGGTAACTTGTACACAACTAATTAACTGTAGTCCATAGTAAGAGACAATATAATAACAGCAAATATACTAAACGGGAGGATAGAGTAAGAGGAACATAACAATAATAAAAATATAATGTTTATATTACACACGACCAGAATAAATGAATTAGTCCTCTAAAATTCAATCCTAGAAGTTCTTTCACTCTTCTTTAGTGGTCCCACATAACAATAACAGATTAGTGGAAGTGAGAATTCTACCATAGAACGCTAGCCAAGTAGTGAAGATGCGTTAAGCGTTCTCTGTGAGACCTGAAGGCACCAGGGAGTGGATCGAGAGTGCATACTGCTAAGGAGTCCCATACTAGGATAAAACAGTTGTCCAGTGTTCCATGGTTTTCACTGGTACCCAGCCGATGTCATTATATGGCTCATACAAACAACTAAGTTTAATCCCTATCTCCAGGAAATCACCTCAAATCAACTCACTAGTGATGACTTCAGGCCTAGTGTCGAAGTAGGAAATCGTGACTGGTGGAGTGAAACAGTTATCACAAATGATATATATATATATATACATATATATATATATATATATATATATATATATATATATTAGTAGGTATTTTCTACCTGAGTAGGCTGTTTAAAGCTATCATAATCAATAGTCAGATACTTCGGGTAGCATGGTTCAGAATTGGTGATAGTGATGTTTATACATTCACATCTTCTGTATCTTGAGTCCCGGTATTTTTTCAGATATACTCTCCATTCATTTTTTTTCCTTCCAAATCAAATTCTTAGACTTATTTACTACTTATTTCTTCATTTCATTGTTACAATATATAGTATCTCAACACATTTGTTCTAAATTCTATGATGACAGTGGTTGGTTGGACTTGACAAATAACGTAGACTTGTTTAAATGGATGAATGATATTCTAGTCTTCTCCATACTGTGTTTGCATTATTTACTTGGTTAATTTAGCTGTCTGAAACCTATTTCAGATGGAAGGAAATTTTATCAAATTAACGATATGTCAGATATGTGCTCGTTCGTACTACCGAAGACTGAAATTAGCTCGAAACTTTTGTTCAGTGTATATTAACGTCTTCAATAGCTTTCCAACTAACGATCTTGTTCTTCAAAATCTACCGTATTTTAAATATGATTCTTTCTCTGCATTGAACTAATTATCAGATCATTTATCCTGGGTGTCTGTTTTTTGTGTCAATAGGAAGAAATATGATAAACTTTCTAAAATTATACACTTTCAATAACAAAAATACTTAATTGACTAGGTAATTTAGAGAATAGATAAAGATCCTACTAGTCATGGGATGAAAATAACATCATCGATTTTTTTCAAGATAAAGATATTAATTATTTACACATGAAGGCTTCTAAGAAAGGTATCGAAATAGCATTTTGTTTTATATTGCTACAAGTTTCGAATATGCAAACTGACTACATATAGTGCAAGGTAACGTGATGATAGCTTTCTGATTTCAATGTATGTTTAGTTGCATGCTCATATGATCGCATTATTAGCGTGATTACCGAAAGGAACAATTACTATGGACTGATGATAACATTATCACACTATTTTTGTGTTTTGTTTTTGATTATTAAACGAAGATTTATGATTGGAGATTTTTCGGAACTATTGATCACATGAGATTTAAAGTGTAAATGTAAACTTAATGATTACTATCCTATATGTGTTTCTGTCTCTCACTGTTTCACTGTGCATTTTCACTTTTTAAAGTGAATCCAGTGACTTTGACTGTTAATCGAAGTGTATACTATTGAGAGCTTCCGTAAACGAAGATAATCTAATTGAATATGGGATAGTTTTTCAACCTTTCAATGGCAAACGGAAATAATTATTAATTCTCGAAGAAGAATCATCCTTCAATTAAATGTAGCTTTCGAAAATAACAATACTTTTCCTGTAAAATACTAGTGTGGATTGTCATTATTTACTTTTCGGATTAGTGTCTGATTTTCCTGATAAGATTTTAAACCTTGATTCACTTTTTATCAACTACTATGGGAAAGCCTCAAGGTATGCCTGCATCCGTGATGCAGCTGCTTCTTATTAGCATGAGTTTTAAATGGATTGATCACTGAATAGTGTTCGATGGTATATTCACTTGATCAGCAGTAACGTTTCACATTAGTGTAGTGGGCGACACTGTTTTGGTTTTCACAGAGAGCATTATGAAGTTATCTAATTTGTTGTGCTGACGTCAAGTAGAGTTGATGTTGTATGAATTTTAAAACATACAAGTGTTCGCGCAGTAAATCAGTAAGGACTGATTCATGTAATAAATCACCTACGACCTCACAAAAACCCGACACTTAAGATGGATCGGCACTTTTATATAAGAGGATTTAGAATGAACGCTTGGTATTTGAAAGCTGAGTAAGATAAAATGTAGTCTTCTGAACCATAGCAGCAATAATTCATAGTGTCACTTACCATTTGTTGAATGAGTTTCTTTGCTCACTTTAATATCCTTCTTTGTAATGTTGAGAAATCTTTCCGTTTGAAATGATGTGACCTCATTATTAATAGCTGATTACTTTCATCATGAATATACAGTTTATCACTAAAATATTATAAAATTGTTTCTTGTAATCATATTGAATGCAATATTTCAGGACGCATTCCTATTATAACCAGTCCATTGTCGAAATTATAATATGCTTACTTTATTTAATATCATACGCTTCATTGCAGTAATAAATTTTTAGCAGCACAAAATATTCAGAATTGCAACAAAATTCCTGCCTTATTAACACTTAATTTGCAAACATTCAAAACACGTATAAATAGTGATTAGTTGCCATCCATATTCATCCAAAGAGGTTTACTGTTAGTCTTGTTCTCCGGCATCTTTTTAGATCAGTGAATATATTTGATGCATGTAATCTATAGTAATCATCCGTTTCAAGAAAAGGGGACTAATAAGATGTGCAAACCATCATAGTGGTCTTTCTTAAATTTCCAATCAGTTAAACTCGTTATAGGTTGAATACATTTTGAGAAAATATTAGTACGCGCGGTTGATAAACATAATTGATAACAACAATTGTTCTAGAAAAGATGTGTGCCAGGATGCACGTTTTTTTAAAAAAATAATGTCCCAGTAGTTTGGGCAAGTCAGTGACATTCTCAATTTAGTAATTGTACTCTGTCATTACCATTTCAATAATTCGTTTGTTTATTTAATATCTCCCACTCTATTTTTAGGTGCATCACATTATCATCCACAATTAAATTCATCAGTCGTTGAAGAAATTCAAGGTGCAGTCAATATTTTAGCCGGTTAGTAATTTCCCCCGTAATCATTTTTCCAATTATAATTAGAATCTAATGCAATTATGGACTGATTACATCCGATCTTTGATGAGGTTGTGGATGCGCACTGCTGAAATGTCTCATACTAGGATGGAACAGCTGTCCATTTCTTCATGGTGGTCAGTGGTTGTCTAATTCAGACCAATTCTTGATAGCGAATTAGGATTGTTAGTTTCTCTTGCATTTCTACACTTACACGTGTTTGGATAAAGATGTTTACACAACATTACTTCCATATGCTTGTCTAACACATCAGTTGTAGTGTGTATATCATGTTTTTTATGTTCATTTATTTCAATATCAGGTAAACGTAGTCATGTAAATAATCTAGAAGAAAACAGAGAGGAGTATGACAGACGGAAGTCGGGATTTCAGTTATCATTTATCACTATACATATCTGATAGATATTAATGTCTTGTGGTGCTGTCGGTGATAGTTACTGTTTATTACATGAAAATATAATATCAGTCGAGTCATTTTCACGAAAAAAATCTATCATGTAAACAGCTGTACATCTAAGCGTGTATACAGTATTCCATCTCAAAGTTTCAGTAATTTGAGGCCATCATAAACTAGAAAATCGTATTAATACACACAGTGTAACCAATTTTCTAGCTTAATCATGTTTTCATGCAGATTTGGACCCACTAACCTTCTCACCGTATTACCAAATAATCTCACGTTCATTATTTTGTTGTGTACTGAAATTCGGATTGCTGAAGCGTCTTTATGTTTTTCAACACGACAGGTATATATTACTCCAGTTATTCCATTATCTCACTATTTACAATGTATAACGACAAGCATCATCAGATGGTTTTTCCGAGATGTATTAAACTAAACTAAGGCATGATTATTTTAAGTTTATTACATTCACTGGATAAATATGATGAAATAAGTTATTAGTTTTATGATTCGCATGTTTAAAGATTTTCCTATAGCTTGTATTGCCTTGGATAAAAGCTTAAGGCAAACAATTTGGTATTGGAATGCTGCCTCCAGAATTAATGCTCAAATTTCTGGAGAAACAATTGTTTTCGTAATATATCGTATAACAAGTTTGCATCGTATTCACTGAGAGTACTGAACACGCACATCCTCCTTTTTAATTAATTTGCACCAGAATATGTAACCGTAGGGCGTGATATTTGAACTTTACTATTTTTCACTTATAACGGTGTTAAAATCGCGAGTTGTTTTCTGTATCTAATATCCTCATTTTTACTCCTTGTTAAGGTCGACAAGTGTTTCCTAGCAGTATCGCTTATTCGCGTCCAGGAATCCGTGTGAAAAGTGCGTCTGAATCAGAGCATTTGCTAGTTATTAG
Source organism: Schistosoma mekongi (assembly GCA_034768735.1). Lineage (NCBI taxonomy): Eukaryota > Metazoa > Platyhelminthes > Trematoda > Strigeidida > Schistosomatidae > Schistosoma > Schistosoma mekongi. The sequence goes on along the minus strand of CM068312.1, from coordinate 13,975,999 downwards.
TAAATCTCTGTCTAATGTAAGCTAATTATTTTTTTACAGGTACTAGTATGATTACAATTAATTTACCAACTCGATACGTTGTCTAGTCAGATATTCAAGTTAATCGAATTCGTCACAGAATAGTGTTACAGGGTACCAATGAAAACCCGAGAGCACTGGATAGTTGTTTCGTTCCAGCACGGGACTCCTCAGCAGCAATCACTCTAGATCCCGCCCCTGGGGCTTCATGTTGGCGAACATCCAACCTTCTGCACCACTGGGCCAGCATCCAGTCCCATACCAGGACAAAACATGCATCCAGTGCACCCAGGTTTCCAGCGGCACTTTGCCAACATCAATCTGTGACTAATTTAACCAACTAAATCTTAATACCAACCTCCACGAACCGTCTCTAATCAGATATTCGTCAAAAATACTTTGCTGACCTATTAGTACGTCAATTAATGCCTTTTGACCTTTTCTTTTTCTTACAAACGATTGTTGGTTTATCCTTACTGATCCTTTTTTATAGTTGACAAGATGGTATATGCATGCTTTGAAGTAGAATATTTGTTAAATATTCATGGTTATATTTATTTATTCATTTATAAGGTTTTGTCTAAAAGTTGTTACCTAATTAATATTGATCACTGAAGGCGTTTGTTGTGCTCCTCAAAGGTACGAGACAATACGAAGTAACTAAGATTTGCAGCTCTGGTTGGATAATTTTTGTATTGTTATGTTCTCTGAGCTAAGTAGTTTAGTTCTGAAGCTTTCATTGTCATTTAGGTCGATATTTATTACCCCATGTAGTAGTAAGATTTTCACTTATTTCACAGGCGTAGTAGTAACATGACTGTCACTTTCGCCTTTTGCCGGACTAGCTCTGCGATGGCTTCGGATTGTCGCAGGAACGCCTCGATATCTCCATCCTCGATTGGTTACGGATATGACACCATCGCGTCCAGAGGTAGCGACACTAAATGTGAGAAGACCACGTGGACATAGCAACTAGTTTATTTGGTGAAAACAGAGAACATCATAAATATTATATACACTAATTTTAATCAATTTGCATTCCCCGATCCGTATCGGTTGTAGGCTTATTTTCCTTGGTTGTCCTCAATTCTCCTATGTATCCTAATCGTGCTTTGCTCCTTGCCACCTCGCAACTCACCTCATATGCTGTTTACTGATTCTTCAGTTTAGCAGTCGTTTACTGAAAATTCGCGTGTAGTTACTAGCATTAGTTTGCATCTACTTATTTTAAAGTATTAATGAGGTTGGAGCTCAATGAAACTACCTTTGATGTAGGTCGAATAAGCTGGTGAGATGGTTTTTTTCTCGGTATAACGTTAATCTTATTAGTTTAATTTTAAAAGTTTGGTTTTCTTCCCTGTTAAATTTAGTCAAAAGAAGAATTGTCTCCATCATCCCTTGGTCATTTTGGTGAGTGTTATGCATTTGCATTTGGCCTTACATACTGGTGACGGGAATCATATCATGTATAAAATATTGGGTAGTATCAGCCAAAAAATATGCGTATGTTATGAAAGTGAATGCACGTAGTGTAATTGTTTAGCGTCAGTTTTCGCACTTACTATTTTCAAAGACACTTTCACAATTTGTGTCGAAGGATTTTGTCAGGAAAATAGTAATTAGGTTGATTTATTATTGCAATGAAATAGTGGGTTACGACCGATTACCTAAATTGAGATGAGTAACGAATGTTTATGCAGATCCTGTGGTGAACAAATTTCAAAAATGAAGCAATTGACTAGTGTAGAGTGTCGTTTCGAATAGTCATATGACACCATTATATATGCGGGACACGCGATACAAAACTAAACATTATTAAATGTCACTTAAGATCTAGATAACTGTAAGATACTAGTTCTTGAGGTCTGTCTACGCAGCTTGTGAATTTCAATCCTAAGTATCGGGCATTCCTATCACCGTCTTCCAAATCGTTCTCGCTGTATGTTCAAATTTCTTAGTTATTATGTTGCTTATATGCTACCCTCTGTCATTCAGTATTATTCAAGAACATTGTATTATCCTTTAAATGAATTCAAATCAGCCTTCAATATTGTATGATTATCATGCTTGTTATAATAAACTTTGAACTATTACAAGGCCTTGCAAAAAATACATGCTATTTGACAACTTTCACAGTATTTCATATCCCACCTTCACAGTCTTACCGTAACTAAGATCATACAGGAAATGTTACCATCTGTGTGTTGTGTTACTGTAAAATTAATACCAAACTACGTTGTTAACATACGTATTGATACACTAACTTTCTTATTTTTAGATGAGAACCACGTTTATACCACATTGTTTCGTCATAGTACGTGTTATGATGTTCTACCGGATAGTGGAAAGTTAGTAATTTTAGACTCTCGCTTACCTGTAAGTAATTTGCATGCCTTCAATAAGAATATACACTAAATGTTATCATTTTGTGTGTGCTAGTGTGTATGAAAAAATGTATGTTTAAGTAACCTAACTCAGTGATTTCTTAATCATTTTATGAATACTTTGGGTAAAGTTCTTCCTGTGTATGAAGCGATACCCTTTTGGTTGAAACATTTAACTTTCAAGATGCGAACTGTGCTTCCTCTACTTAAGACTTGACATCTGGGTTTTGTCACATAATATCTGACTTTTGGCGATATGCAGATTCCTGTATTTAACGAGTGCGTTACATTACTGGTTCTTATTCTAGAAAAAATTCCAGATTATGATTACAGTAAGTCATGAAAGCCTACACAGCACACCGTTTTTTATAAAAGGATCGTTTTTAGAATGGATTGAGTTTTTGGTACCACTTCAAGTTTTGAGTTAAGTCAACCAAGTTTACCTATCTCATGGATGTACCAGTAATTATTAGTATCACTCACTTAGTGTCACTCATTTTATAAATCAAACCCGTCTATCTGAAAATTAAGTTCACATTGTTTGAATAGGCTATCAACACATCAGACAAATATTCTCCTTTTTTCAGGTTTCAGAGCGTAGACATACTTACTGAAATCCGTCTGTAGTTCTTATATTTTGTTTTCTAAGTGGAGCAGTGGCTTAGTGGTAGGCTGTTCAGATTTTAGTCAGAATGTACCAGGTTTAAACTGCACTCGGTTAGGGCGACCGAATAGTGCCACCAACCCTCATACTAGGAGTGCACTAGGCTGTACTTCCTAAATGAGTTTTTGAATCAATCAGAATATCATTTTCATCTATTTTGTTTTTTAGACATTACGCGCAATATGTGCTTTATTAGATAATGGAGTGATGGCTGCACCAGTTTGGTGTAGTGAAACTCAGTCGTACATGGGTGTTTTCTCACAAGAATTAGCGTTGGATATGCTAGGACATTTACACTATACTGAAGTGATTAAAAATATTAATTCAGACTGTCAAACATCGTCATTTACAGGTGTTACAGGCGACGAATCAGCAACGATAAATAATTCTTTCTCGTCTACACAATTCTTCTCTTCATTTAATGCAAATCTTTATGGTTGGGGTTCAAAGCAGTTAGGGGAGGTTTTTAGTAAGTTTTTTATCCATGTTAAGTTCGAGATGTATTGGTTGTGCGAAAGTCTTCATACGTTATGCTGTTTTTCTAAACTAAATAATAATCTAATACCACAAATTACGAGCGACGATCAACAGCACACTTACACAGAATGAAACCGTTGCTATCCTCGGCCACCTAACTAGAGAGAAATCCGACGTGAGCAAGGAGACATGATTCCGTCAGTAGCCATGAAGACGAATAATCAAGCGCAAAACTCATGTGTATATATACTGTAGAAGGTGTCTTTGAAAAATTCCACAAAAGTAGCGTACCAAAACAAAACGGACCTACTAGTGTTAACGTCTGTTAAGGTGGGTAAGGTAATAATAAGCGCTTCAGGCGCGAAATTGAAAAATTCAAATTTTTACTAATAAATCGTAAAACACAGTGGGCCTATTAGGTAGTTGTTGGTGATTTAGCATCCCTAGCATATTTATTGAGACAAATTTATTTACATTTCATTTTTTCGCTAGCAGTTTATTTCTCGAGACTGAATCGTTGAAAATTTAGAAAATTATTCTCTGCAAATTCACGTTCAAAATATTTGTAGCCGATTACTTTCACAGAATATGTTATCTTAAATCTTGACACTAATATGTAGCAGGTTACTTTTAAATACAGTTGATCAGTTAATTATTGCATTACTGCTAAATTGCTGTTCAATCATATAAGCTATGCCCTATAGCGTTCGATTCTCATAAGCTAAGTCACTAGTTCATGTCCCGCGTCATCTACTGCAGTTTGGGCACGTTAATTGTAGCCCAAAACTGAGTACATGAATTTGTATTTGGTGAGTCATATTATCATCCTGCCATGTTGAGTAGTTGACTGGGAACAATTACGACCCTCTTATTAATCTTGTTTCCATTCACGGACTACTTATTCTGTTAGAATGACTCTAAATAATAATCTAAGGTTTTTCATCATATTATCTTTTGATGTTGATTAGGATCTCCACTCAGATCATATCTTTATAGCTTTTTTACTTAATGACTACCAATATTTCTCTTGGTTGCTTGTTTTTTAGACTTCATGTATAATCTTCCGGATCGTCAACTTTCAGATCTATTCGTATTTCCTCATTATTGTTTGCAAAAAGCACTTTATCGACTATTTCATCATACTGAACAGCATCGTTCATGCAACAGTCATCATCTGCACCATCATGAAAATCTTCCCCATCATGATGCGTTTCTTAAAGTTAGCTATCCCAGTACCGTTGATCATTATTGTTCGTATCCGAATAATCCCACAAAAACAGATATAGATGGTGATTCAGCCAATAAATTATTCACACGACAGTCATCCGTTGTACTTCGAAGCGAAACTTCAAACCACTCATCATCAAAACTGAATGTCACTGAAGAGAATGCTTCAGTAGTTGCCTCTCCATTTTCCCCACCACCTCTTGATTCACATTCACTTAATTCCTTACCCAATTATCAAATGTCTTCTAACCGTACTAAACTAGATGATTCAATGTTGGGTGCTGTTTCGTCGGATTTCGAAAGAGTATCATCAAAATGCTGTTTTCTTTCAAATCCAACCTCTTTATACGCATCTCTTGTATCTTATCTAATTGTAATCGACAAGCATAGTGGAAATGCGCTTGGTTTGTTATGCTCAGATCGTTTATTAGCGTATTTACGTCTACGTGTAGATGAATTACCAAATACAGGTCGAATGAATGTGAGTTAATCTTAAGTAAATAACTGTATGTGCATTAATGTAAAAAATTATACTGGGTTTTTGTTTTCTTTTGTATCAGGACTGTAGAGCTAACTCAGATGAGCATGCGTCTGGTGAGCTGCTAGATCTGTCAAGATCGATGATAAAGTACACAACCGTTTTCCTGTTTTCCATTTGTTGTGTGCATGCACTTCTGCCAAATTAGTTCTCTAACTATATAAAATAGTTGGTTTATGATTACAGCCATCGTTTTCCGAACCGTAATTTACAAGTTCAGACCACTTTCCGTTTACTTCATTTTAGGTAGTTGGTTCGTATCACTAATTATCACGTTGCTCGTCTACAAAAAACCATCTTAAATAACTTATTATCATCACTACTAAGAGGTGCTTAGTTCTGTATTTTGAGGATAGTAATACATATTTATTTCGATTGAAAGTTAGATATTATCTCTTTATTTATAGGCTTTAGCATATATATTGGACAATAGCATTTCGTTAATGACCATCAACTGTCAGTCATTTAGTAAATGTATTTTTACTTGCACATGGACTATTGTGTAGAACTGGTAAAATCATTTACTTATGTTCACAATATTTAGTTATTAATGAAATGAAGCGTCAGTTGAGTTGAATACAGAAGGATTAGTTTTTTAATTTTATTGGTAGTAACTATTATTAATGCTTATTTTTATTATTTCTGAGACTATATGTGTTGAATTTCACGAACAAAAAACGGGAATGGTAAGTCACTTGAAAACCATTTAGTTATCAGGTTTGTATCCTATTCAATCCACTTTAGTTTGTAAAATGAGAAGTACTATTGGTTAATGTGAAAAGTGGCATTGGTCACTAATCAGTAACCAACTAACGTTGACTTTAGTAAACAACATGATCTAGGCCTACTACCACTGAATTCGTTTTTACAGACCATAAGTAAATAATTGATACGTTTTAATTTTATTATCAACAATGTTATATTCAACTGAATTTGATAAGATCTATTGAGTGTATATATGATGTTTCAAATGGAATTATCAAAATTTTCGTGTCATCAGTGTGCCTATGTATGGTTTATAATAAACGAATCAAAATTTTCAAACTTATGTTCCGTATATCCAAAGGCACGTATATATATGCATAGCTATCAGCATACATCAGCTTCGAATACACTGTATTGTAATTTTCTTTTTTCACACGAGTGCTTGACGATAATTTTGCTATTTGTAAATAGGAGGTGATATGGTGAAACATTTTTGCTGGTATATAGTGTTTATTGCGATAAACGGGATGGAAATGTAACAGCGTAGACGAGTGTGCATACAAATTACTGATAGATTGGTTTATACAGGTTAAATTTCCGTTTATCACAACTTTACAGGGTTTGAAGAGATTGTCCAATTTGTAGTTTACCTCACAGATTGTCTGAAGCTAGAAATGGCAGCTGCTGGTTACTAGCTTGGGGACTAAATTGCAACACATTCGACATAAATTATGGTGGTCATGGATTTAATTCTTGACATGGGGCATGAGTTATGCATTATCAAGGAGCCCGATACTATGATGATGCATCTCTTCAATGTTCGTTTCAGTGCAATCCTTACCTCAACTACTCTTGTTACACGAAGTATCCCTGGAAGCAACTGTTGGTTCGGAAATTCCTGGCTTTCGAGTAATTTTAAAAGTTGGGTTCTAAGATTGCATCAAGACAAATAAATATTCACTGAGTTATTGGGCAAGAAATATTGGTCAGAATCTGCGCTATATGAACAACATATCTCTCAATACATGTAAATCATAGTTTTCAGTTGGCTTATGGGAATGCACAACGCAGGCGGAGTTCTTACTTAATATGTTACGTTATTGTCCTTTAAAATAAGTTACAACCCTGTTATCGTGAACAACGCTGGTGATATGAATTATGAATAGTTGGTAAATTAATCATTAGTTGGTGTGTGTTTATAACTTTCATCCGTTTATTTCATTTCATTCATTATTTCATAGGTTCCTATAGGTTCTGTCCATGGTCTTCGCTGGGCTGAACGGTACACATCAAAGAAATTAGTCGATGTGAACATAAACTCAACATCTCCCTTATTGTCAAAACAAAGTAATCCAGAATACTTATTTTTTCAATTGAAAGAAATCCCTGTTTTGCACCCTAATGATCGAGTTCGTGATGCCTTGCATATGTTGACTAGTTGGCTACCACAATTACCGTGTCTTCCTGTCATGCATTTTATAGATGATAACCAGTCGCATTCGATTGGTCATATTGGTTTTATTTCACCTGGTGATCTTTTAGTAAGTAGCATGCTTATCACAGGTGTGATTTTATTTTTAAAAATAGTCGCAGTTTGTAAAGTATCACTGTATTAAGGCTATGGTCATATATCGTGTTGTTAATGTATTCAAATGTAGTGGCAACATCCCATATAGCCAAAGTCCCGTATTTCATACTTTAAATGTGTTACATGTCTTGATCTATATAATCGGTTGGTGATTTCATTATTTCGGTAATAATATTTACATTGTGTGTCCGATAAATATGAGAATTTGTGCTGAAACACTCGAGGTAATATGGATTTACGTATAACTTGGGCACTCGTGTACTCTATTATGTCTATAGTTAACAGCTTTAGTATCCCGCTTTCATGTTTTCCACTGATTATATATGATTATTCAGTTGTATTGTGCACTGATTAGACCATGATTTTTATAAGTTCTTTGCATTTCTAATTTTATACGTGTACTTCACATGCACTGCCGTATATTTTTGTTAATATCTTCTTTTAAATCAATCAAAAATATTCCCACTAATTTACTAAGTGATGTTAGAATAATATCACCTTGTGTAGGTAATAAACAACAGGATTGTAAACTGGATTTTCTGTGAAAATATCATATTTCGATCTACATAGTTTGTTTTAGTTGACTTGTTAATAGTAGTACTGTTTATTTAAGATGATATTTGTTTATTCATCGATCTGTGTGAGATAGTTCAATATAATTTATGAAAAATCTCTTTAGAACGTGGTAATTAAAGCACTCAGGTTGTTCGTACTCCTCTCCACTTAAATATTATTTAATTCAATCAAAAGCATATGCATTTAATTTAATAACAAGTCATTAGTAAGATCTATTTATACTGCTACCAGATGTAATGTTCTTGTTGATTGGATTGTGATGCTTGTAATTCTAATAGATTACTCAACCTCCATCTCATGTAAACACTGATATCATACCTTTTGAGTCCTCCTATATTAGAAAATGTAAATACCGATGTATATGAGAAACTGAACATTCAGAGAAACCCTTATAGTTTTTCCTTCTTTTTATAAAATACTCTAGAATTTCATTATCTGTTCCACTTCGGATAATACATTCAATGAACCAGTTAGTAAAATTGTGGAGAAGAAGGCTGTAGTAAGTAATTTTATTAACAACCTACTTTTCTAAATCATATTTCACATATCTTTTTGCGAGGGATGGGGCAAACATTTTATTTCACTGAATAAGTATTTTATACACTATTGTTTTTCATCTTATTTACCTGGTTGGACATTTCTTGTAGTCCGTGGTGTTCAATACATTACTGACTACTCAATATTAATAAGTAGTATGGCATAAAAACGAATTACAAACGTAAATTACCCAATAGTTCATGGATTTTGGTCATACCTGCTTTGAAAGCAACAGTTAAGGTGATATCTCGTAATTTCAAATTTATCTACTGGTCAATCAGTAGAAATGATTTCACTTTGATGTTGTTTTAAACAGATATCATTATATTTTCTGACAATAAATAAAATTAAGAGTTCCCAAGTTGTTAACCTGTCATTCATTGAACTTTCCATGAGTGTTATCTTTTTTATTTACTACACAAGGAACGGAAGATTATGTGTGAAAATACCTTTAATTCTCACGGAGTGCTTCTTTACTAAAATACGTCGATTTATTCATCACCATAATTACCTATTTAAGTTGCTATACAATTTCAAATATTTTCCAACGACCTTTTTATTATTATTTCAGGATATTTGTAAGTATTCTCACACTTTTTGCATGGTGGATGTAATTTACTGCTTATGTTAGTCATGGTACTCCACGTTTCCAGAAATGTCGTAAACAATTCATCTATTTACCAAAGATTAGGGCACTTGACTTGAATCTGCACTAGTCATATGAGGGTAAATGATACAATCTACTTTCTCAAGTCGAATTAAGTGAAGAGGCGTTCGAACACGTGATGTGACTGAACACTGAGTGTTTTAAACCATAATCCATCACTATTCTTTATAAAATACATTCCATGTAGTTAACACCTCTTAGATGATATTAAATTCTACTCTGTTACATAACACAAATTTATCTTAATTAGAAAGATAGAGTTTTGAAGGTAGATCTTAATTTCCAATCCACAACTAATTTCTAGTACAGGATTTTTTTTAATGATTTCAATCCAGTTCATGATTATTAAATCAAAATCATTGCTTTTTTACTAGATACTTTAATGCATTTTGTAAAAGAAATGTCTACAATTATCACTTTAATTGGATTATTTGGGTCTTCAGAAGCTCATGAATACCACTGGTAATAGTGTGCTGATAAAATAATAATGATTGTATTATTGCTCACTAGAGATTATTTCTGACAATCTTCTTATTAGTTATTCAAGTGGATTAGTTTTCGGTTGGAATTATTTCCCGTTCAACTGAAACATCCTGAAAAGTGAATGGTTTTTTCATATTTAGGTGAATTCATTTTACCAGGTTACTTGTAAGCTATACCCATTCATGTTATATCTATACGTAGTTGAAACTTTTTATGTTGCATGGTAATTTCAGTTTTTTTCTCTAATAGCATTGCCCAAATCAACATCAATGTATTTGCTACATCACTGAAACTGTCGCCACTGTATTGGATCGTATGTTTCGACTTAAAGTTAGTTATTTTTTCAAGCAAGTCAATCGTTATTATACACATGTATTGTTTATTTCTTATGAATTATGCATCTACAGTCATTTCATTTACAAGAAGATTGTATGCTAAATCATGGTGAATGTTCTCCTTTTTGTCGTTTTATTCGTGCCAACTTTTGTAGATTGGTCGATTTAGTAGTGGGGGGGGGAGCAGTATAGTGATCATATGTATGGTGCAGTGTATGCTATCAGCTTATAACGAATAACACATATTTTAATTTAATGACCTTGTTTTTATGTTTTATTATAATTTAGGCTCCTTGTCTAATAATATTTGACATAAGAAGAAATAGTGCATCATCCACTGTATCAAGTAAACCATTCGGAAGACCTGTTGGTATAGTTACAGCAAAAGATATATTACACACAGTTATTTTGGGACATCGTCATCGTCATTCTTCTATACATTCAAATTCAACTAATCGAAGTGACGGAGCTGAGAATGCCAATCAACAAATGCCCAGTGATCAGTATATTCCATGTCAAAATAAAATACGTGGCATCAATTACAAAAGAACTGTTTCTTTTGAATCCGGTGTTCTTTCTTCTAATTTTCAAGATGGTTCAGAAAGTATATATGGTGCATCGAGTGGTCAAGTTCACTCGAAGCATTTTGAAGAGAAGCCTTCTCTATCGGAATCAATATGTTCACTTTCTTCAAGTGGAACATTTTCAGTATCTAGTTCAACTTCCGAAGCGATGCAATCATTATCAAACGAACATGTCACGTCAACATGTGCTGATACAGTTACTAAACGTGGTGATTGTAACTGTCCTTGTCACCGTCAACCGTCTATCACTTTTGACGGTTCTATCCACCATCAACAGCTGCAACAGTTTCATGATTCTAAAGACACTCGGGACTCTTTAAATACACCGGTTGGTTTGCTTGATAAGATACACAGTCGATTATTACCGCACAGTCCAGGAGGATGGAATGCAGACCGACGATCTTCTGTACCACATACAATCAAGGAAAAGATGAGGAATTCGAATATTTCAGAAAACAATAGGTATATATTTCTAAAAGTTTTTAATAGATTGCTGTTAATGGATATAAAGTTTGTTAAGGATAACGTTAGTAAGTTGTTTTATTGAAAGAAAGTAGGTAGTGGCCACCACATTGTCTCATGAGCGGTACAGCTAAGTGAACTTTTATTTGTTTAGTACAGGTTTTGGGCTATAGTTGTTTTGCCATGATTTATTTCGGATTTTGATTTAAAAACTGTGTGTATACAATTAGTTTCATTTTATCTTTTCACATATCTGTCATTTTATTTGACATCACTATTTGATCTAAGTTAGACAACCCCTTTTAATTTCATTACTTTTATAGGAAATCTACTGCGCTAGTTGGTTCAAATAAAATGAAACATTCAATCATTCCCAATTCGAATGTACATATTAGTAGTGATTTAAACAATTCTCTGCAGTTAATTAACAACAGTTTGGATGCAATTGATGAATTGATTGTTGGCGATGTTTCTTCTCAACCAGATATTAGTAATGCTAAGAATAAATTAGAAGCACTTAGCACTAGGGATGAAGATGATACTGTTTTCCCAATGGATTAGGCGAATTTGATTGTTTGTAAATGAGAGAGTCAACAAATAATTACTGAACCTATACAGTTCATTCTACATGTTAATCGGAGTTCCTGCATATCTCTGTATTTAATGAACTTACTAAACAATATTTTAAGAATAACTGTAATACGAAAACTTCTTCCTGGGAAGTCCTATTAATTTTATATTCTTCTATGATTTATTCACATCGACAGTAAGTAGAAAAAACACTGGTAAAAGATTATATATGTATATTTTCCAGTCATGAAAAATACAACTATAACATACAATAGGCTACTCATACAAAACACTTCTGTTGTAATGATTTCTTTCCTTAAAGTGGAACATTTGCACAGTTGATATACATAAGTGTAACTCCTCTTTTCGTTGTATGGAGATGTCACTTAACAGAAGAGCTTAGTCTTTATATAATAATCACATATCTTCTATCCATTTTCATCCGTTTTATAAATATGATTTTTAATAAAAAAATTATCTAACTGGTAAATCACTTTGATTTTTTTATAGTTACTTATTTTAGTAATAAGGTTGTAACCCATTTGCCAATTATGCGTGTGTAAATATTGGGCTTCAGGCTGTACTGTTTTTAGCAATTTCTTCACGGCGTATTTCCTTTTAGACGAGTTTGTTGAGAGGCTGTGCAATAGTAAGAAATCAGTATGTGATAAATTATAGGTGGATGATTCTATGTTTGTAAAAATTCCATTAGTGGTTATGCGTTATTTGACAAATAATTTTAGAATAAATGTTTATTGTAGGAGGAAATTTATGGAATGTGAGAAGTATCTAATCATTAAAATGAATAGAGCTTTTTTTCTGTTAAGTTGAAATGAAGATGCCTGGACGATAATCAAGAATTCGGGATAGAAACAACTTTTATGGTGATAATAACAAATGATGAAATCAAGTAGAGCCATTTTGCTTTCAATTCAGTCGTGAAATACGAATAGAAAAGGAATAAGTAAATGAAACTGTAACCATGGTAAAGTGAGGGGTCTGAAAAACTGTTTTTCAGTACAAATCAGGTTCCGACTTTTTGAAGAGCTAAAGATTCTATACAGTTAGTTGAGTGGATTTTGTAATTCGTGTCAAAAGAGAAATCTAAAACTGGATATCCCGAACGTACTACATATAGCTTTGATTATCCAGCTTGTTGACTAGTAACTTAAGTATAATTTAAATTCAGTCGAGCTAGAATCCCTATCCACTTTGGACAAATGGCTTAGCAGCAGCATGGATAACCAAATCCTTAGGCCATTCATATAAAATTACCAATGCTTTTCGGGAAATGATCAGTTCGAAGTAATCTGAGTTATCATATCAATAATTCACTTAGACATGAGCTGATCAATACAAGTACTTGCTTCAATTTTTTATAACGCAGTGATTTGATTCTGTTATAGTAATAACTGTTTTACATTACACCCAAACGTTAGAGTACCATAGGAGATTTTCGAGGGACTGAATATTATTTATTATGATTGAGTGTTACACAGTTAGTTGAAAAAACTGTTTTATGAATGTGGAAATTAACACTGAAGCTGTTTCACTACATACGTTGATTATTCAATAAATACACCAACTCAACTTCTAAGCTTTTTGGTGAAACGTCCTCTGGAAACTCACTAAGTCCTGATGTCAGTTCTGTTGAGGTAAAGCTCCGAAGAGAAATTCTATGGAAGTTAACTGAGTTTTCTGTGATGATGAACACTCCTAAGGTGGTGCGAATTTGTGGCAACATTTGTTCTCTTTTATTTATGAAGTCATCTAATAGGTGTTGCACCTTCCGATCTTCAGTTTAATTTCCGGCTTTTTTTTGGTAAACTTAGCTTAGGAAACTATCGGTCAGCCAATGATCTTTATATTTGTGAACTTTTTAGGATATTTCAAACAATTGGACACATTCATTACTACAAACGGGGGAGTATTTTAAGGAAAGCTAAGACTAATATGCCTTTACAGTTTGTTAGCTTTGTATGACCTCAATTTAAACCAATACATATACAGTGACAATCGGGCAACCTATTCATAAGTATCGTTATTAATCCATATTCGTACTTTATCTTGAAAGTTTGCAGCCATAGTTGCCAGGATCGATAGTCTGGTAGTGTAGCAAACCGTGTCATATTCATTTATACTTAGAGTAAATGTACTGTACAAAGAAAAATAGGTCATTAAATATTCACTTAAATAAACCTAGCTTTCCAAACTACTTAGAATAGAAAAAGTGAGGGATGCATCCCTGGTGCGTCGCTACCTATTTGGTAAGTTTAATACATAGGGCAGTAAAACCAAAATATCCCTTTATGTATGTAGTCTCTCCGTTCGGTAATGCTGTTTATCCAATAATAAGCTCATCGGACCTTCAAAGTAACTTGTAAAGAAATAAGGTTTTTGTGTTGGCGTCGGAGACTATTGGATGAATATGATCAGTAGTCTGCTCAAATTACCATCAGCATTCATGGTTTTGTCCGTTCACTTCTTGCTACTAAGGGCCCGATGTGTGGTACTGTCATTTCCAGACTTTTCCAGGCATTAATTATATGAATTTACGAAGTAATATGCATGATGTCTTCAAATTACATGTGATCATGAGAAACAGATTGTACTACTTGAAGTAGGTATAATAAGTATTTATTTTGTGCTAGTTTCATAGATCTTTTAGTCATAACAATATATGTATCATTCATGTGACTGAATGGTTTTGGAGAAACTTGAAAACCAAGAGAAAATTCTTATCTATATGATCACCGATTGCAGATCAAATGAAGTCAAAGTTGAATAATGTCAAATTTCTACGGTGACTATCTACATATGATGATTAGTTGCATAACTGTCAAGTTGTGGACTAATTCAAGCGCCAGATATATATTAGTTCCCTAACAAGAAGAAGTATTTATTGACAAATAGTTCTTCTTGACTATATTTATTCGTTTGCGGTGTAAGTGTTCGATACATAAAATTGTTATTCAGCTACAATCCTAATCAGTGTATATTGTTTGATAGTTAGTAACGATACACAACTTACGCCTATACCATAACAGATAGGGCAATGGCATAGCGGCAATTTTGATTAGATTTTATGCTCACATTGTGTAGTCATTGAATGCAATCACTTAATGTCAGCTTCTTGCAGAATAATTTTAGAAAGCTATTGTGAATGCTGTTTACTTAATTGAGTATTACAAGTGTTTCCAATGACCGGAGTATGACCAACATTTTAATGTAAAATGTAATGAGTACAGTATGTGGTTTATTAATTACATTCAACTGTTTACATAGTAGCTTTCAGCGTAAAAGTCCTCTTTCTTAATGATAATTTATAACTAAATATTCAATTCTTCTTGGTACTTTGTGCGGCAAGCGTCCCAAAGATCTTCTTACATCCATCAGTTCTGTTGAAAAGTAATCAAAGTACCGAGAAAGGAGGGTTATTTCTGAGCAACAATTTATCATATATTACCAAACATACTGGTTGACAATCGATTCGATGCTTCAGATAGCAATTAATTTTTTCTTGATGTTCATTAACATGGAAGATATAACTGGAGTTTAATTTCTTTATGAAATTAACGTTTGTGATTCAATTCCGTCATTACGTAATTGCATAACTCATTTTGATTGTTTGTAACGAACGCAGATGAGAATACACAATAATTATTAGTGTACAATAAAACGAACGCTATATATAACAAAAGCTTTTGATGAAAGAAGTGATTTATTAGTATTAGCAAGCGCAAGGATATATCTACTGAACATTTTGGCTATTGTGTCTTCAAAATTAAATCAGGTGTATAGTCTCGTTGATTGGTTAAGGGAGTGCGAGACAAATGATAACAATCTTCATTTTCACTATACATTGAGTAAATTGTGTAACTGTAATACAGAGGTGAGCAAGCCAGAATCACGAAATATACTTTAAGTTTATGGCTTCAGGATTGGACTCCTATGAACAGCAATTTATTGCACTATTTTATCAGTTATAAAACTGATAATGACTTGAAAAACCAACAAATTTCCTAAAACCTCTTTACTCTGACAAGTTTCAATACATCCATTATGAAGAACTCTTCATTTACACAATATCTTTTTACTGACTAAAGAGCACTATTAAAATCACAAGGTTATTTTAAAGGCACCACTGACTCATCCCTGTACTGTAGTAGTACTGAACAACATCCTCGTATGCATAACATTATGTTAATGACATAATATTTGTTTTGTTTACACAAAGTAACTTTAATGATATTCAGAATAGAGTAGGTCTTACTTTAAGGTGATATTAAAATCTAATAAAATTTTGCCAAATGATTATTGTAATTGAAATTAATTGTCAGTGTGCTAATACAGAATAAAGCTTCTTGAATTGACTGTCACAATCTCTTAATTCACAATTATTGAATTTTGATCCATACCTGATGTTGACCGCAATAAATACAGTGTATTAGACAACTGGCTTTATAATGATAAATGATATGATTGTCAAACCCGGACGGAATTTTAAGTCCACGTAGGTGAAATATGCAAGTATGTACGGGCTATTGTTAGTAATGGTGTTGTTCACTTAGCAAACTTATTTGAATATGTGTGAACTGTCGGCATTATTATTTTGGCTAGTGGAAATACAAATTTTCTTACGCGGTTTTGATTATCCCATCCAGTCGTATTAAGTTGAGCATGTATTCAATGAGATTGTGTGTTAACAAATTAGTGGAATAATTGAACATATTATGACAGAAATCGCTGCAAGAAAAGTAACGGTACACCAACCAGTTTTGGTCTAATAAATTATTAAAACGACCATAATAATAATTGTAATACCTGTAAATTAATTTGGTATCTTAAATGTAGTTAACTCACGCGGTAACTTTACGTAAGCCTTTTTCATTGGTGAGCTCAGTCTTATTCGGTGGAGTAAAGTCCAAGATGAGTTTACAATCATCAATTTGAATTTCCATCTGATTCCTTGAATTCAAACTAAACTTTTCTTGACCAACTGTGACTTTTCGATTTCCTAAAATGATATTTTTGAAAAAAAAAAAACAAACAGACATTCTATATTAACTAATCATTTACAATCAGCATAATGAATATTTCACAGGTTAAATGATGATTATTGTTGATTGTATACAAATAAACAGTGATGAATTCATAATGCTATCACCTCGTGTTATCACTATATTTTTATGTTGAAGAGATTTCTTTTGTACATGATATTTATTTGAAATCTTACTAATACATTACTTATATCTATGTTGCACTATAATGAGGTATATACTTACACTTTTAACCAACTCATCTTGTATTAGTATGTTAGTGCTTATTTGAAATTTTAATTCTCAATTATTGTAGGTTGTAATCAGTTGATGAGAAAACCTAACTCAATACTGCAATAATAATTATCTAAGGGAATTTATTAATACAAGTTATGTTCGTCATGGAAATCTTTCAGTAGCTAAGGTACCGTCGTTATTATTCCTACTTAGCTCATCGCTTTTATCTAGTTGTTTTAGTTGTCCCAGTGATAACACATATTATCGACATTTATTTGTATGTTAATTATTTAAATGGCAAAGTGTGATAAGTTACTTTTATGTAAATGGTCAACGACTCACCGCCATCAAATTCCAATGGAGCTTGTAGTACAAAACCGCTAATTAGTACTATGCATGACAGTAATAAACTAACCAATAAATAACTTATAGTCAATAAACGAACCATTGTGTTTTCTAAAATGATGAAAGAAATCACTCATCGTATGGAAAAAGATTTCTGCAGAACATATAGATAAAAAAATATTTATTTCACAAGTAGTTATCTTCAGAAATAATCCTGAAAGCGCTAATGAAAAAAATGTGCTTTGTTGTTTAATGATTCCTGCAGTTGTCATTGATGGATGTTTATTCTACGTGGTATAATGGCTGAAATTTAAAATTGTAAACTAATTAGATTCTACATCATTAGTCTAAATGTATCGTGTCCACAGTGTGATCTCAAAGTTGTGTTGATATTGAATTCACACTGTTGATGCTTCCTAATCTAATAGACCTAGTTTCATATAATTCCACAGTGAGCAAATATGAAATTATTAATGTTAGCTTTGGATAATAGTTTAGTAAAATTGGAGGGTGTTTAGCAATGGAATCCAGCGCATACATTTCGTTCATTCTGTGTGTACCTGACTCCGTGTTGATGCTTATAGTTTGATGCAAAACCCAGAACTTATGACCTCACACTCTAGCGCGTTACCTGTTGAGCTACTGAGTCCAAATATCTACTGACTTGTTTGGCAAATTTTTTTATGTAACGGTTTGTATTGTCGTCATTAATAATTACTGGATTTAGTTAGCTCCGATTGGAATGCATGCATTCTGTTTGGTTTACCTAGGTACCAGTCATAAGTTTTGATAAATTGTAAACGACAATACTCAAATACAGGTACATCTCAAATAACACTAAACTTGTGTCCTAAGATTTAATTTTGCTAAAATTTGTGACTAAATGGTAATGTAGTAACAATCCACTGAGGATACGTATTTTACCGTCAGACACTTTTCCCTCACAATTCTTATCATCATCATCAACAAGAAAATACATAATTCATAATGACTTACATGGGAAAAAAATACAATACACTAAACTTTGGAACAATTTATACGATCATTTTCACTTTGGATTAAACCAATTAAATGAAGATCAATAAGAACAATGTACAAATTCAACATGTCATTTATTGATTTATTGTATTTACAAAAAATGGAACATATTTAACAATTGTTTCCTCTTGACATGGATGTCTAAGGAAATCAAAATTTAATTAATTTAATGCATGACATTTATGTCATATGTAAACTCACTTATTATCAATTAAACTCATGAATGACATAATTATCAACTTGATTTTATTACTTAAACTGTTATTCAATGTAATACTGTTAAGAGATTTTTTGTCATAATATTAATGGTGAGAGCACTGACACATGTTAGATGATTGGAAACGGTCGATAGGAACTCATGAAAATAACTTGGTTTCATGCTAATTTATGTAAGCGTTAGCAAAGTGTGCCTGAAATTGAACGTCATACAGTTGATAAATGCTTATTGATAAACACCACTCACGAATCCGTGTAGACGCTAATGGTGTCAGTGAATATTTAATTATTATAGTTCCTTACTTTTAAATTCACTAATAAGATGTCCACAAGAAGGTAAGGAATATTAATTCCAAACAAATATCAATCACTATTCTTCAGAGTTAGTCCGTTAAGTTAGTTGGTCTTTGATTCTAGACGATCAGAGACAATTTTGCCAGTTGGCACGTACACGATGAATTGATCCAAGTTGTCTATCGGAGATAATCGACAGGAAACACGAAATCTGGGTTCAGTGATAGTCGGTACTTATCTGCAAAACGTATCAAAAGTGTCTTGGGGGCCTATGTTCTCAGTGATATTTGAACCCAAGCCATTCATTGTCACAGTCATATACCTTATCGACTCAGCATTTGAGTTGTTACTTCTCGGAAATTTCACAAACCAATGTCGGCCTTAAAGAAATCCTTTCGTGGATTTTTCTGGACCAGTTTTAAGCCTCTCCATATAGACAGCAAACATTGAAGTGATCCGTAACTAGGTATATGCGATACATACTTCCAACAAACCACTTAGCAAGAATTCAGAGTGTAGTTAACACTGCATAAAACCCACTAATATACAGCAAAATATGCTATGCTAATGTTTTTGTGATGAAGGTTTATGTGAGGTTAAAATTGAATAATTTATTCAACTCAAAAATGACTATTCAAAGTTATAAGTTTAGTTTGAGGTAATGGGTAACTTTCAGAATCCCCACAATCTTCGATACAAATTTTGAAGAAACCAGAAGGCAGAAATATGAAGCAAATTTTATCATCAATATTATTTTAGGTACAGAGGGTATTTCTAGGATTGTAATTATCTTTGAAAATCTGGAAGCCTCTAGTACAGAAACTGACACTAGTGGTGTGTTTGGTAGCTGAGTTATGGGATTAAACAATAGCGTACTTAGTTGGCTTTTTTCTACAGGTTTCCAAAAATCCTAACCGGTTAAAAGTTTATTACGCGGTTTCCTGGTCTCTGAAGGAACTGTCACTAAATTATGGAATTTGAGATACACTGAAGAAGAGCCTGTGGTAATGTAAGTGGATTGTTCCTTTGGCCACGATCACTTCTTGCATGTTTTCACCAGTCCGAGGACCTATAAATACGCCCGAGGTGCATTCATTATTATTTAAATTTTTGTCTCCCTTTGAGTTTGTCAACGTTAAAAGCATGTATTAACATAATCCGTCCACAAGATACAAGAGTATTGTAACAACGACAAAACATATGAAATTTACATAATAATTTATTTCAGATAACATATTTTCATTCCAGATCAAGTAGTAACTAATATTTTTGCTGAAATATTGTTTATCTCCGTGTATAGTTCTTCAATGAGAATATGTTTTACTGATTATACCTACTTCCGAATTATTATCCCTAGTTAGGTCATACTTATCAATGAGTATCTTGGTTTTAAATCATTTTAAGTTGATAGTAACTGAAGAGGACTTTGCGAAATAGAATGAATTCATCTTATCTTACTCAAATGTTTATTCTTACCTTTACAAATTAATCAAAAGAACTCTGCAGAGTAGTTAGAATTCTGAAACTGATTCTTTGTATTTCAGAAAATCTTCTATACTTTATAAGTTTTCATGTTGTTTCCAACAATAAAGCATTTTCAAAACTTGAATATTCTTATTTTGTTTATTAAAAATACAGTTTAAACAGTCCGTATTTATTTTCAGTTAATGCCTTCTCATAGTTTAACATTAAAACATGTATTACATTTGAATATGCTGAGTTTGTTTAAAAGAAAACAGTGAAATCTAACAAACAAATCAATTTGGTCAATAGTTCTATCGATCAACTTCCATTAAACTTGCATACTTCATGTTATTATGACATGATGACAACAGAGTTATTGTAATTATTGTCTTGGATTATTGATTCATATTCACTTTTATAATTTGAATGTCATTTAATTAATAGATGCTCGCATACTACTTGATGCATGTATGAAGTGCATTTGTGACTGTTTAGAAATAAACTTATTATTCAAAGACTTTATGGTTTGGTTAACATTGTCAAGCTGACTGATATCCTTGGAATATGCATTGTGAAGTATTCTATCGTCGAATTGTTATCTTACCATTTATGATCATAAAATTTGTGGATTCCACTGTTCCAACAAACACCCTAATTCTTGGATTCTATGTAATTCATCATTAGACACATTTTGAGTTTATTCCGCATTGAACTTTTGACATATTAATTTGTATATGAAAATTTTATTTGTAATAATTTTTCGATAGATTGTAAATTCATTTGGGATGGTTATTTTTGTGAAGATTGGTGAGTGAGACAGTTATCACCAATGACAATCGATGATCGTCGCGCTACATATCACAAATTGATGGAAGTAGGAATTCTACCATTAGATGCCGACCCAGTGGTGCAGATGGTTGGGCGTTCGCATCAACCTGAAGCCCCTGGTGCGGAATCTGGGGTGAGGAGTCCCACACTAGGACGAGACAGATGTCCAGTGCTCCCAGGTTTTCAGTGGTACCCTGCCAACATCAGTCTGTGATATATTCAGTCAGATTGTAAATTGATTGATTATCGATACTGTTTACGCAAGAATAGCATATATGGTAACTCCTAGGTGTAATTTCTTAGTGAGTACACAAGTATAAAGATCGTAGTATAAGTCTTGGAAATCAATTATTTACTCAAAGTGATTGGATAAGATAAGAATATCGATTAAAAAAAGATTAAATGTAAGTTTAACTTGCTAATCTGTAAATTACTTGTAAGAATTAAATAATAATAATAAAGATGAATAATGAAATAGCAAGCTTGAAATTAGTTATGCAGTCATGGATGATATACAGGTTGTATAAACCTTTTCTAGATCTAAAGATTGTATTTAATTAGGTGAACTCCAATAGCTTTTTCTGGTTTCAGAAGGCAATATCTGAGTACGTATAACAGATTAGATAGGATTCTGCATATAAATGTATTGATTTGGTGGCGTTTTACCAACTAAGCGCACAATAATGGAGCTCATCTCAGTTCTTCATTCTTTACCAACCTATGAGTGATGAAGTTTCAGAATTCTTTGATCAGTTTCTATCCGTTATACTCTCAATGCAATTAGCTACATAGGAGAAGTTAAACTACTAAACACATGGACATATCTAAACTTGATAGTTTAACCTTGTTTTGTGAAACAAATACTGACTAGTTAGTGAATGAATGAACTAGTCTCTCAGCATTTAATATTTTTCTCATTACTTTCCCCAAACAGCGTTTCACAATTTCACTATGTCACCAATGAATTTCAATCTGATAAGCAAAAGCCATGTCACTATCATTGAGAATTTCAATTTGTTTTTACTTCAGACATATGTTTACTATAAACTTCGAGGGATGATTCTCACGATAGAATTTACAGTGAAAATAACTACAGTATTTTAATAAATATATATAAACAATATCACTTATTTACACTCGGCTAGTTGATAATAATATGTAGACTATGCTTAAGAAAGTGATACAAGATGTAAGCTAGTGAGAGTATAAACTTTAATTATCTGCTGTGGAAAAATGTTACAGCAACTAAAGTTACACAACTGGAGTTTATGTTTATATATTTAAAACTGTTCTTCTCTCTTTTTTCATCGAATCCCCGGGTATGCAGTAACATACTCAATATTCTCCAATAACAGGAAGCACATTTTAGTGAGCATCAAAATGGTTAAGCAATAAAATCAGTACTTCTAGTATACTGACCGACTAAATAAGGTAAATCATGAGTGAACAATACGAGGAGACTAAATAAGATGATGCAGATGTAAACGGTGTTTACATTTATCAATTTTTATAACGCAGTTTAATAAGCCTGAGTGTGCTGTTTAGCTTAAGTAGTCTAGTATCAATTAATTTTCACATACTTCAACTTCTAGTCTGGTATCTACTACCTTCACCGAATGCTTCTTTCTGTTGAATTTCAACTAACTGTTCGATTTTCTTGTCATACGAAGTCTGTTCCTAGTGAAAGTTTCAATGAGTTTCCAGAGAATTAATCGAAACCTCTGTGACACCTTTCCAGTACATTGTATGTTTTAAGAATACCATTCACCAATCGAACTGCTAATTGGTTACGACCCGCCCTCTTATCGAAGTATGTCTGTATGTTCTTGTTTTCATACCACTCATTTTTCAGCGCTGCATGCATTACAGTAAATTTTCTCATTTCAGATATCTTATACGTAATTGACTTCATATTTTATCTTCATCTAATTCATTCTAGTACTTCATAAAAAGATTAGTCTATTGTAATGCTAAACAGTTAAGTTTTCTAATGGAAACACTACAGTAGTTGGTAATTTTTTGGAGGGGTCAAAGGTAATTCACTCTGGAATTCATGTGCATGAGATAAACGTCATAAAACGGTCATATAAATAAGACGTTGCTGAATATAAGTAGAAGATAATCATTATTAATGTCACTACCATCTACAACATTCTGCTACAATGATAGTTATTCAGTTAGTCACTAATTTAAATCGGATGTGTTACATGTGATATGTTAACCTGATTGTTAATATATTGTTTATATTGAATTATTTCTGTTATCAAGTAAAATCGTTACTGTGGCTATTTGGCTTACACGTGACCAAAATGTATTAGTTTGTATTATTCGATATCTTTTTTGACTGGTAGATCTTGTCCAGTAATAAGTCTAAATTTCCTGTGCAATTCATGATCAAATACTATTCACAAATTTTAATATAATATTGTTATACATTTGTAGATACTACAACTACAGCAGTCGCTTAGTTTGTCTGGAAAGTACATCTTACATGTATTACTGAAAAAACACTTTGTACTCGGAAATTATTGTCTTAAAATCAATGTTCTGATTGTGACAATACAAAAGTCTGAAAATACTTGTATCAAACTGATAATCATTACTCTAAAAGTATTGTTATCATATGAAACTGGATTTAACACGTTTAACACATTTTATTCCTTTCGTTCCACTAGTTCTTATCATTCAAAGGCAAGCGGATTGATTATCACAAGTACCACTTTTAGGAGACGGTAATAAAAGTGTTTATCATCATTTTGTTTAACTAAATACCCTAAAAATTCATAGAAAATGACTATGAATCATGCATACTAGTAACACATCTATTTTGACTTCCTTTTTTCATAAACAATAAAATACAACTTTTAGTTTGACGTAATCTGTTCATGTATCGATCTGTATCTTTCAATAATTTCGCATAAACATTTTCTGTAGGATACTTTTTTCACCTCATTTTATTTACAAAATTGTCATTTGATTTAATATAGTGAACTTCTTTTTTACTGGCAAATTAACTCATTTAATCTACAATCATGAAACTGAATGTGGTCAGAATTCACGCGTTTATCAGTAAGAAGTTGTGATGGACAATAATCTTGACTATGACAATGATGAGAATGATAACGACGGAAATCGATTCTATTCCTGACTATTATTATTACATACTCGCATAAATCAGTTGATAAAGATTACAAATTCAGAAATTGTTTGTATCAATAATATTCAAACGGTACTAAGAACTAAGTAAATTGTTGATGGTCACTAATCAAATGATTCAGTAAGTGTAATTTCTCTGACTATGACAGTCATATGTGTTCGAATTACACTGGTTACTTCATTTCTTCATAGTTGAGAATAAGTTGTACGGATGATTTTTGTCGAAAGCCAAACTTCGGCTCAGGGTCTTCTATCAATTGACTTCTTCCATCTAACTTCCAAAAGCTGTACTCGGATGCTGAATCTATCAGCCTGCTTGATAATATTTAAGGACTAGACAATATTCGCCTGGTTACTACTAAGCGATAACTTTATCTAACAAATACATATTTAACACTTAAGCAAATCAGCTAATATCAACTAAAGTGACTAAGATAGAGCTGTTATTGGCAAGAATAATTTTCGATTACATACAGTTGACTGCATGCTTGATTATATGAATACTATTACAACATTAATACTACTACTAATACTACTATCAGAGCTTCGTATCTCTGTGTTACTTGTTCAGTTATTGTTAAGATAAAACTGACAACGAGAATTAGTTTCCATCTTCTCTCCATGATTTCATCGGTTAGTAACAAGTTTACATTCAGCTTACCAACTAATTCATGTTTATTAATCTCTTAAATAAGATCGAAAAGTCAATTTACCACGTCTTATTAATCAACCTGTTAAATAAAATAGACGCCAATATAAAACCAAATTTCAATTACACGAACACATTCACAGTTAATATATATAGTCAGTTTTATTGAATTTTTTCTTTAAAATAACCTTTTCATCTTAATACAATGAACTACTTTTTAACTGTTGAATCAGTATTTACTTTAGCTGCCTTCGTATACCATGATGTACATATTCTGAAATAGAATTTCGAAAAAGAAAAACAATCAAATATGAAAATTATTGTATGCAACATTTTGCACGTAATTTATTGTTTGATATTGTTGACATGGATAATATTTTAATCATCCTGTTAATAGTGTGCTAGTATTATACTAAATTCTTTTAGGACATTTTTCAGCCCCCCTTCGTGCACTCTCTAAATACTAAATTCTACTTCAGGACTGGTCTGCATTGTCGCCTAGATTCGTAATAGGGAATGAAATAACTAAAATCTTATCAGCCATGTTGGGTCGATATATGGCAAAATTTCATCACAGATTTAGGAAGACCGCTTGGCTTTTGGCAACTTGCATCATTGATTGCATAGGCTAAATGTCTATTTTTCAACGAAAGGCCGAATGTACTACGGGACAGTCGGCTTTGTTTTAACCAATGGAGGAGAAACATGGGCTGTGAAAATGGATGTGTATAGACTTCAGGTCTTAAATCAAAAAAGTCTTTCAAGTATCTCCTGTATATCATGGGATGGCTGAGTAAGTAATGTCGATGTCAGACACTCAGTACTAGGGCGAAATGATAAATTGATAAATAATGTGAATTTTTACCGACTAAGGTGGTTGAGATGTGCAATACGTATGCTCAACAACCACCTAACTCATCACACGATGATAGTTGGCGTGGGGGGGTAGGATAGAAAAAGCTAGGGGCGACCAAAGCGAAATGCGACATTAGTCTATGAAGTCTTTGACTGTTGACCTTAGCCATGTTGGCAAGTACATACCACTTGGCTGGAGTCCGCGTAATGATCGTGAACTGTAGCTGGAGACGCTGGATAACATGGCTCATATTTAGTCACAGTAACTCAAATGTACTCCCCCTTTATTTTACATCTAGATTTTAAGTTACACGATTTTTTCGTACACCTTTCATTCCCTTTTGCTAAAATATATTGTGGTATTAATCTTGCTAATTCGTTCTCTTCGTTCTAATGCGGAGTGTAACATCAACCCATGCGCACATAAGCCAGGTTCTATGTTGTTCATGACTGACTTATCGATATAAAATTCATAATAGATGTGTCGCTTAAATACTTGAATCCTTAAATGCCAATTATTGCGTTAATATAATTGGTAACACTTAATTTCTATGAAATGCATTATAATACGGAAATTTGTATAATTTGTGTCTTGTGTGTGTTAATGTCAGTCAGTAGGGTGTGTCATGAACTTTCAACAAATTGATACTTACTTTGAAGACTTGATACTTATACTACTCAGTGGAAGCTGAGTTCATTCTACTTAAATAGTGCAATAACTGATTACAAATATGTGATCATCACATATATAATGTTTCGTCGTTTTTCATCTCGTAACTATGTCACTTTCTTTTGATAATATTTTTCTGAAACTTCCCTATTTACATAAGAACTGTTAGGCACAATGTGTTTTTTTAAATATGATATTGTCGTATAGATAACACAACTGCTCAACTGGAAAAAGAGGGACTTGAGCGTACTTGTAATTTGCTTCGTGACCAAATGGACGTCAATAGCTTAAGAAAGAAACAAGACTTTCTCGTAATTGTTTTAATAAACAGAAGAAATATTGAAACATTGGAGAAATTGTATAAACAGAGAACCGATCCCTATTGACGAAATTTTAAATGATAACAGTACACAAGTAGGGTTGTGTACAGACACTTGTTACTAGAGTTAGACCTGATTGACGCGCTCTCCATACACGAATAATTAAAAAAATTATCATCTTCCTGACCGCTTCAAAACATAAAGCCCAGCAAATCCAGCAACATGTGTGTGGCGAATCTCAGAAACCAACAAATACTAGGACAAAGGAAGACATACGCAATGTCGCTTAGAAAATAACCTACACAGCCAGAGAGTGATATAATATGCTTCTGTTCACCTAGGCGTACACGAACATATACTAAAGGTGAAGTTACATGATATGCTATCGGTAATTTCAATTCATACGAAAAACCACAGTAACTAAATCTGTATCAAAGTTCTGCATCAGTGAAAATTCGGAAACACCAAAAGGATTTCTATAAGCATACCATTTAAATTAGTCGAAATCAATAAACATAATACAGAGATATATTCACTTAATCCATGTGGATGAAGTAAATAAACCATGTGGTTTAAAGTCACTTTTGAGCCAGTCAGGTGAGAGGGGTATAAGGACAGATCATCACTTTTTGTGGTATGGTAGAATGGCTCGATTCTACATGCATTAAGAACTGCTGATGCTGTCAGAATTATAAAGAACCTTTCGTAAATAAATTATCTTGCTCAAGGAACAAAATATAACCAGAGGAAGATCCTATTTTATGAGACTAAAATAAATTTTCAGCAGTCATTTTAATGCCATCCAGTACATGTGTGTATATGTGGATTTCCGTGAAAATGTTTCAGTAGCTTAAGCTAAAATATCTTTTAATCCTGAAATGGACCACTTTTGCAAATTTAATCCACATGATATTCGTTCTTTTTACTTCTGTCTAATGAAACATATATTTGGCAGCTTTTTTATCAAACTGACCTTGTCACTTGTCTATATACTCTCCTAGCTTCAAGCTCTTTAGCATTAGGCGCAGCTAAATCAACTGTTGTTACACAGTCACCGTCTTTCATGGTTAATTGATCGTCTTTATCCAGTACAAACTTGTGATTTTCCATTTCAAGGTACATATCTGAATTTAGATAATAAATAAATAAACATAAAAATAAGGTCTTTTAATCAAATTATCTGAATCTGCAACTTTATTATGAATCGAATAAACTGATTCACTAACGTATGACAACTTATTAAGTAGATGACACATTGATACCTTAATCCCAATTAACACGTTCAGTGATTGTGACCTGACGTAGAATTTCGAATGTGATCACTACTATAATGTTTATTGCATTGATGAAATAGTTATCCAATAAAACTAAATTATTAACTACTTCTGAATTGTGTATTGAAGAAGAATAAGTGGCCAATTCAAAGTTAATTCAGGTGAAATTTGTTTGTACATTGTTTCACTGCAGTCGAATACTAAAGTTATCAATGCCTGTAGAAAATTAGTACTGGTATCAATCTTTAAATCAACCACTGAATAGGTCGTTGTGTACAGATGACGGTATTTTTATTTCTAAAACTTATAAGTAGAAATACCTACTTGAATTGTCAATTCGAAATAAATAAATAATGTAAATTTTATACATTGGTAGAGTATGATAACGTTTACATTGGTGTTTACATCCAGTCTACTTAAACATTTAACGATAAATCAGGGACAAAGACCGACTTACTCTTGTGAATGGATATTCATAATAAACTGATTTAATTTGGAGTACTATCGAAAACCAAGGACGATTAGTCAACTGTTTCCACCTAGTGCGAGACTTTTCAGTAGTGCACGTTCAAGAGCGCCATCAGGTCCTGGGCTGAATACGATGGGGGGGGGGATTGTATATGAGCAATGTTGAAGTGTTTCATACCAGTAGTCAATAATTCGTGAATGGTCTACAAGGTCGATGTTTAATAATCATTGGTTATTTAGATGAACTTAAACCATGCATACTTTTCCTAAAATATTTTGTGTATCACTTTGTCAAGGTAGAGGATTCATATCTTTTGACAAGTTATTCTGTCTTCTGATATCTATTCATTTTTTTCTTGGATGGTGGTGGTAGTGGTGGAGTGGGAGGGGGGGTATGTTGCATCAATTCCACGTAAATATATCACTCAATAACAGCAGGTTCAGTGTATCAGTTAAATATCCCGTCTAATCTTTTCTTAGATTAAAATTGATGCAAGGATGTTTAATAACGATGACATAAGTGATTTGATTCATTGTTTTGTGGGCACTGAAATAATTATGTTGCTGAAATACTAAAACCAGAATTTGATTTAAAAATGTCCAAACGGTGTTGGTTGAAAGTTCCGAATGAAGTCGTTGTAATCTTCCCACGAAACTAAATAACTTATCGATTTCTAATTTGGAAGGGAGACCATACTCATAAGTACTGTCCACTTTAGTATATACACATATATGTATCGCAAATATTAGGGTACATCAACCAGTGATCCATTTGAGACGAAACACTCATCTTACATCCGTTTCTAAACATCTCTGGAAGTATTTAAAAATTGGTCTATCCAGCTACCTCGTCGTTTAACATGTAATCAATTCTATATCGCTACACTGCTTTTCTGTAACGGATGAAATTTGTAGAATTCCGGAGAACCAAATTACATCTCATGGATTAGAAATTTTCAGTGAACGAAAGGTACTTTAGAGTGGTCTATTTTCGAGCTAAAAATTTGGTTTCAATCACTATTAAACATGTGAGTAGTAAAAGTCAAAATTATGACTAATTTATATTTCTCGTAGATTATTTGTTGAGTATTAGACAGGAAAAAAAGGTCAGACTGATCTAGGTAAATGAATATCTAATTACAATATATGTAATCGTTTGTTTAGTTACATCTATCATTAACAATGTTAATATTTATGTTTATAGATTTATTGACAGTTTATACGTATGAAAGAATCATATAATTCATTGTATTATTAATCATATTGTTTAAATTCATGGATTACCATTGTAATGAACTTACTATTTTTATTAAATCTAATTGGAATATGTAGTTCACTGAATTCCCCTGTTACTAATCGAATCATTGAAGATGATACAAGTGATGTAAGTAGTAATAGACCAGTGTAGATGAAATTCATTTCTATTCAAATGTTTTAATGACTATTTATTAAGAAATAAATTGATAGTAAATGGATTCTTATACAATAAATAAAAAAACAAAGTAATAATTAATAGATGTTTCATTGAGGAAAGTTTAAAAGAAAAGTCGTAGTTTTTTGTTATCTTCAGGTATTTCTTGTACTTAGTTACAACTGTTAGTTTAAAATTGTGTTATGCAATGGAAATTTCATTTGTCTATCAAATTGAGGAATCAAATTATGTAATAAATGAGAACTGAATAAACTTTAACAATTTATCAACTACATTAACATTTTGTGTTAGTTTAATTGAACTATATTCACTTCAGTAAAATATGTAAGTCGTATCACTTAGAAATGAAACAGCAATTTTCATTGAAATTTAAATTATTAATCTGGTTGAATTTAGGCGCCAGTTATATACATAATATTAGCAAACAATCTCACTGAAAGAGATGATTTAAAACTATCAATGTTTCACTGGATAGACTTATTTATGATTCAATAATCATTGAATGCACTGTTGCTTTATGCTTCTTAATTATACTTAGATTCAATAATTCGAATTTTTGATATTTTCCCTGTTTAAGATCGGATTAGTCTTCCTCATAAAACTGTCGAATTACTACAAATTTCATTCATTTAAATTATTTATAAAATTAATCTTTGTTAAGTGTCTTCGTGCATTTTAAACAAATCAGAATATATCACAGATTGGTGTTGGTATGGTACCATTGAAAACTAGTGAGCACTGGACATTAGATGTCGATCTAGTTGTGCAGAGGATTAGGCGCTGGTCGTCAACCTGAAGCTCCTAGGGTGGAATCTGGGGTACGCACTACTGAAGAGTTCCACACTAGGACGAAATAGCTGTCCAGTGCTCCCTGGTTTTCATTGGTATTTTGTCAGCATCAATCTGTGACATATTCAACCAACAAAAAATACCAATATCCACAAAAATAACCATCTCAATTGAAATCAGAATATTTTTTATTCATTTCGTTATTTTGATAACATTTCAGTGGATTTACATGCATAAATTCAAGTTAAGAACGTCGCATTATACCATTTCATATATTAAAGTATACAAAACCAAACTGTTCTACAATCAGTTACATGATTTTAATAAACTGAACATAGATAAACGCAACTTACACTTAATTTTTCTTATTTTGATATTCAAATAGTATTTGTATTAACCTAACTTTATGTTTGTTGGCAAAAAAGGGTCATAATGGGATCAGAGTTATTGTTTACAGTTGGGTACATAATACTGTTAACACACTAGTCTACTAATGCTATTGATAATGTGGTTGGGATAATAGTTCATTTATGTGTTGTAGATGGCGGTATAAAATTTCACTCAAATAACATATAAAAATCTGACACCAAAGTAGTACAGTCACATTTTAGTTGGTAAATAAAAATGTGAACAGATACCACTGTTATAAGATCATATTTATTTATTTATTTATTTATCTATTATATATCGAACATAATGTTTTGCTAACATAAAATAAACGGAGAGTATAGTTAACTAATGAAAACTATGAATTATGAGTTGGTGATTTCAGCCTAATATGAAACTTCACAATATCACCACTATCCATCTATGATAAGAAAACATGAACAAAGAAGATTTCAATGAATAATAAAAAATTACCAACACCTAAAATTAATGCTTTCACAGTGAATCTATCATTTTAATGAATAGGCATAATTAACTTAATTCACAACTTACATGATAAAACAAAAAGAAATAAAAACGAATATAATTAAAGTGAAATAAATGAAATTCTATTCATATTGAACTATTTATACAAAATTAATTGAAAATGTCATGTTGTCTATGACAAGTGATTTAAAATGAAAGTGTCAATTGACAGAAGTGTATACATAATTATAATTGTATAACTTATTATGGTATTTTATATATCATTGATAATTATTGATATTTTCTTTGTATTCTTTAGGTAAAGAAATAAAACCTACCTGATTCTTATTGATAAGTTTACAAATATGAATTAATCAAAAAGACATTAACATTCAGTGAATCGTAAATGTATAATGAACTGATTAATGCTTAAATCAAATTGTATTAACATATAGTCTATATTTAATTTTATTTAATTAATTGTAACTAAGGACACTATGTACACATTTCTATGGTTTGACTTAAACCATCATCATATAAGTATATAAATTAATGAACCTAAGTGAAGTATGCGGTGTAGGGTTTGAACATTCATACCAATATTGATAATTCAAGCATTATGACAATTAAGTACTTTTACATAGAAAATAACAAATTTCATATTTACCCACTAAATATTTTTAATTACTGAGACGATGACTTAGTTCATTTACACTGTAGTTTCTTGCCTATTCGTTTTTTTGTAAATATCCTGTTGAAAATACATAAAGTTATATTGTTATCATTTACTCTGTATCACTATATTGAAATCTTTTCTTACAGTATATCGTTGGTTAACGAAGCGTGCTGACTGACAGAACAAATTTTTTTAATCTACATACAAATTTTGCTGGTACATATCATACATCCATCTCGGTTGGGTATTACCGTAATTCAGGGAAAACCGGACAGCTCTTTCGCCCCAATATAAGTCTATTCAACAATGTGCACTCTTTACTCCACCAAAGTATCAACACTTTCTCTTCAAGTATGGTGCTGCGTCACAAATTGACTGTTATGAGAATTCCATCATTTTACACATCCTAACCCCGTTATGCTTTTGGACAAACGTTACCCGTGGAACTTAAAGGTCTTGACTAGGATGCCCCGATGGAGTCGAGAATATATACTGCTAAGTATTATACCAGTATTAAACAGCTGTTCAGTTCTTACTGGCTCACACTGGTATTCGACATAGATCAATGTGTGACGAGTACAAACAACAAAATGAATTACCAGTCACCTTAACATATACGGATGTCATTATGTCTCACTTGTTAAACGTATTCAAAGTAAAAATGAAATGAAATAAGCATTTTATTTTTTTCTATTTTCACACACACACACTCGCACATATACATGAATAATGCGTATACATCAGATAAGGATTTATGCATAAATTTCAGATGAGCATTATAATTTCAGTCAATATTCAAGTGAAATACATTATTGTCATGATTCATCATTTGTTCACTAGTACGTGTATGAGAATATGTGATGAGATTATTTAGTAAAAATTGAAAGGAATCATGAATTTTTTGACTTCATTTTGTAATTTTCAGTTTATCATTTATAATTTTTAACAGTAATTCACATAACTTTATTGATTGATGTATTTATTTTTTAGTTAAAATGAAACAATAATCCAAAATTTTATGTCAATGCGAATTATTACATTTTTAGTGAATATTGTTAGTTAACTAACCAGTTTGTTTTTCATATGTAAACTTTCTGATTTATGTTTACAGTTATTTGTGTATATACTACTGCTAAATACATTTCAGTAGTATAAAAATTTGTAAGAATACTATAGAAAAAGTAACTTATGTTTTTTACAGCTTTTTGTCGGATAACATAATTGTAAACATTTTCATCATTCGGTCAATATGTTAGTTAAATGATGGCCGGTGTGAAAAATTTTCATTTTAGTGTTCCTTTTTTTATTTTTTACAGTTTCACTTCATACAAATTTCAATGAGTCACTTGTCAACAAAGATTAAAATATCGATTATTTTGACAGTAAAATATTCACTTGGTTAAGTTATGTTTTTGAAATGAAGTAACAGTTGATTGTAGGGTTACATCAATCAAGTAACATGTTGGTAATAATAGTTATGTAATCAAGTGAAATAAATAAAATAAAATAATTAAGATCACAATCAACTTACTATTGATTACAGATAAACAATTATAGCATTAAATTATATAATGTTAGTAAATTATGAAGAAGAAATAACAAATAACTAAAACACATAAATACATAAAGATCATAAGAATGTGAAACAGATAATAAATACAGAGGTACACATCATCACTATATTAAATATAAATGAAGTATAATGATTGATTTTTGTCATTTTGTTAACTATTTAAATAATAATAACAATAAATCAAATGAGTATATTTCATAAATTCATTATTGCCAACAATCTATGTAATTTAATGAAGTTATTTTGTTTTCTCAACAATATACATTACTACTAATTCATAAATATGAAATGACGGGGGGAAGGGAAGGGAAAGTGTAAATTAACTATTTAATTTACTTAATTCATGAAGAGTTGTTTTTTTGTTTATCTTAAAATGCATAATTCCTACAATTTACTATCAAATGAAATAATGATTAAGTTGACAGTAATCAAATCAATGTGTTCAGTTAGATTACAGAGAGGAAACTAATCTATTGTCATTATTATTGTAATTTCCATGGTAACTTTTATGTTGGTAGATATGTACATTGGATATAATCATGAATAAATGCTATTGAATACAGAACAAAAAAGAGATACAATTAAAATTGCTGTTAAAACTGCATTCTATTAGATTTTCTGTAGTTATATGTGCGTGTTTGCTTGTATGTCATGCACATACACACTCTTTATTACATTGTATCTCTGTATACAATAAATACAATTAAATGTAATGTATATATGTCATTAGTAAATACATAAGAGATATAAATAGATTAACTTGTGAAATATTTTTCTACTCAGTAAAGTATGAAATAATGTGAAAAAACGCATAAATGACAAATGAATATACAGAAAACATAGTGAATGAGAACAAAAATGGAAATTATATTGAATGTTATTTTTGTCGTTGTTGTTGTTTTAATATGGTTTTGTTGAATCACCTTTTGGACGTTTCAACTGAACTTTAAGTCGTTTCATACCAATCTGAAAACCATTCATAGCATGTATAGCTGTTTGTGCACTGGCTGGATTATCAAAACTAACAAAACCTAAAAATAACAGAGAATTATATACTTGTATTTTATATGTGACACATGTCCAAACATACAAATTAACTTAAACATAACAATATAAACGGTAGCTTTATTAAATCTTTCGATTAATAGAATATTTATCATGTAATTTAATTAAAACGTTAGAAGCTTCTATGTTACAATCTCTTCAGTGAGCAAGAATTACAATTTACTGAAGTGATTAAATATGATCAATAGATTATGCGACTAAGATATAAAACATTTACTAGTTTAGATATATATATATATGAGTGAACGCTTGGATATAAATACATGAGAGATTATATTCCTTCCATTCCATGATGCATTCGTCCAGTTCTTCTTTTTATTCTCCGTGTATATTTCATTGTTATTGTAATTCTTTGTTCATATGCAATCACCGTGCATATAAATGTAAATAAATAGTATCATGACAACATTACAGACTAGTAAAGTGACTGAAACAAACAACCATTGTTGGAAAAATGAATTCTTATGAGATCACTAACAGTCAGGGAGGATAATCAGTATGAAACAAAACAATTAAATAACTGATAAAGTTGTTACTAAGTAAGTATTTTTTTTAGAGTTCAAAGATTATATTTGTTATAGACTGCAGACGAAGAAAGAACCATTAAAGATTAGGTGTTCCATATTAGCATTAATACTAATGCAATTTATTTACCAACTACAATTCAGTATGACCAGCTTTCATATGTACTATAGAGGACTGGAAGTTCATGATACCCTATAGATGTCTAAGTAAAATTGACCCTAATGTTGCTTGAACCTTAGGCCTACTGGTTTTTAACAGTTCTTTGATCAATTCAAATCCTTGGTAAAGATTATTAACTGAATGCAATAAGGGATAACTTTCGAACAACTACTACTGTAAAAAATAACTTACCAAAACATTTACTTTGATTTGTTGCACGATCAACATAAACCTTAGCACTGATTACTGTCCCAAATGGCATAAACATCTGAGCCAATTCTGGATCGCCAAATTCTTGTGGTAGGTGATATATGAAAAGATTGCATCCCTCTGGCCCTATACATACATATGCATATGTTTATTACAAATTGACTAATTATGCACGTATATAATTGCATCAATATTTTTTTTCTTAACAAATTTAATAAACAAACAATAACGGTTAGTTAATATGATCTTATGTAATCTGAAACTATAAACTAGATCAATCAGCATTGAATAAAACATACATTTCATATGCAAATGACAATAATCTATTGGTTTTATATTCTTTTCTTTGTTTTTCTTTTTTGTTTTCGCATTAAAATTAAATTCACTTTTGAAAATCTACAGTTAGTTTTTATAAAATGCTAATTTAAATTACTGATAAGTTATTGATAAAAATAAAACGGTATAAACACTAATCAATAACTAATTCACTGAATCAACCAGTAATCAAAACAGTTTCTACGAATCTTCCTATAAATGATACCCCAAACCTCCCCCCCCCCGCCCACCCAATGAACAATCGAAAAAATCAACATGGCCATTTGACAAATCATGAGTGTCAAATCAGCAGGCTCAGACAACAGACCAGCTGTGGCAATAAAGTCAGATATCGAGGTAACTACAAAGATGCTTCACATCCTCTTCAGAAAGATTTGGGAGGGTAAATAACAAGTACCAATAGACTGAAAAGAAGGGTACCACGCGAATTAAACCTTAGCAAGTGCGAGAACTACAGAGGCATCACTCTACTTTCAATACCAGCGAAAGTCTTTAACAAAGTGAAATTGAACCGAATGAAAGATCCGGTGGGTGGCCAACTTTGAGATCACAAGGCCGGATTCCGTAAGGATCAGTCATTTATCGACCAAATCGCGACACTACGATCATCACTGTACGATTTACTGAATGGGACTCATCAGTTTACATCAATTTCCTTTTCCATGAGAAAGCATTTGACAGAGTGGACAGGATAACACTAAGAAGCCTTCTTTTGCACTATAGTGTACCCTAGAAGATAGTCAGTATCAAGAGGAATTCTTATGGCGGATTACACTGTATGATCGTGCATGGAAGGTAGCTCACAAATTCATCCGGAGTAAAAACCGGTATCAGATAGATCTACTTACTCTCACCCTTTCTCTTTCTATTAGTGGTTTACGCGATTATAAAAACTGAAGCATCTTAAGAGAAACATGGAAAAAAGTGGATAGCATGGATGTAACTAAACTTAGACTTTACAGATGCCCTAACTCTCCTATCCCACACATATCAGCAAATGCAGGTGAAGACGGACAGTGTAGTAGCAGCCTCTGCAGCAGTAAGCTTCAACATACGCAACGGAAATAGCAAGATCTTTAGATGCAACGCAGAAAGCACCAGCCAAAGCACACTCGACTTGACGAAGAGTCTCTAGATGCTGAAACATTTACTAACTGAGCAACATCATACGAAAACAAATAGGATCTAGTGTCAAGGGTAGGGAAGCATTTCTATAATCGAAGGACATCTGGAACTCAGAACAACTGTCAGCCAAAAGTAAGGTCAAAATTTTCAATACCAGCATCCATTGTTTGGAACTGAGACTTGGAGGACCACGAAAATTATCACTCAAAAGATACAGGCATTCATAAACAGCTCTCTGCTCAAGATACTTCCAGTCCGTTGGCCAGGTACCACCAACAACAACCTGCTGTAACTAAGAACAAACTGACTTACAGATGAGTAAGAAATTAGGAAAAAAAGGTGGAAGTAAAATCAGTTACATACTGAAGAAATCATCAAACTGTGTCATAAGATAAATCCAATCTTGGAATCCCCATGACCAAATGGGAAGAGGAAGATTAAAGAACAGATTGCGCCAACTAATAAAAGCAAGCATGAAAAGAATGAATAGTACTAGTTAGGGAGTGAGATGCCGAGCCTAGGACACAGTTGGTTGGGGAATCCTGGTCGGTAGCCTATGGTCTACGCGGGGTAATAGGAGAATAAATGAATGAATGAATATTTGGTTATACGATAGAATGTACTTAGACTATTGGACAGAATAAAAGTGATCATCATAATAATTAGAAAATATATAATTAGTCACCAATTGGGGACTAGTTGTTGTAAACATATCTGTTTCGTTAAATTAATGTTGTGTTTACTATGTAACAATTCCTCTCTCTCTCTCTCTCTCTCTCTATATATATATATATATATATATATATATATATATATGCATATATACATATATATTCGATTACTGTTAGACTGACTTTAGTATACACTACACAGTAATTACATATATACAGCCTAATTGCCATCTGTCTCATGTTACATGATACATAATACTGTCACAGTTATTCTTAGATGAAATAAAAGCCATCTATATGTAATGTTATTTATTACACAATTTAACAATTTGTAGTACTTTCGATGAGGTGGTTTTGCAGAGGTTGTTCGTCGCAGGTTGATCTCGGTTGGATATCATTTAAATCTATCGGAAACTGGATAGATATTTGGTCCTAGTGGTGGAGTCTTATAGAGTTTGGTAACATTTTGCTATTGGAAGCCGATCCAGTGGTGCTGGTTACTAAGCATTCGTCATGATGCCTGAAGGTTCTAGATTCGAATTTCTGGTTGGGGGAATTTGAAGCATACGCACAACTGAGTCACATAGTAGGACGAAACATCTGTCCAGTGTTCTCTGGTTTCTGATCGTACCCAACCACAAACAGCCCATAACAAACAACAAGATTAAATAAGTAATATTATCCAAATATTTTCATAAAGTAGAGTCTGGTTGATATTACGGTTTATGAAATAAGTTTACGGAGGATGTTTCCGAATGCAAACACCTTGAAATTTCTTGGAACTTATAAACTGATTCATTGACAATAAGTTGTTAACTCGTTTACTTAACAAAATGCAATAATTGTGCGTATGATTCTTACATCAGGTAGGCAGCGAATTCAAATGATGCTTTGGTTGTTGTAGGATTTAGACTTTTACGACAAATTACATAATATGTTACTTCAAAATTTGAAGTAATTTCAACTAGTAATCCAGAAACCCTGCATATTGGTCTAGTTTACTAGACACAGAAATTAAAGTTATGTAAACTCTTATTGATCAATATTTATGTTCACTATACATGTATACATATACAGAAATCAGTCTTCCCCTCCTTCAGAATATTTCCTATTTGTGATAGTACATTTATTGCGTGTTCGACTTAGAAACATCATTACAGGTTGTCGCTAGCGTTACTATTCAACAAACCTCATCTTTTCTCAGTTAATTACTCCTCCTATAAGTATTTATCAAAAACATGTACGCAGATAATGTTATCATATCCAGGTAATTAGTAACGGTCTGAAATAGAAATGCATGAGAAACAGTATATATATTTGATGTTTCTATCAAAGTACAATCAAAGTTTGTTTTTTATTTGCAGCATCTTTTACAGTCTAAACTGTCCTCGCTAAAACACTTGGCCAACTGCAAAAGAGTTGTTTATATAAATCTGTTTTTTTTTCATCAGAAAACTTTCGCCAACAAATTCCCTACATGGTATTTTTGAGTTTTTCTTTATGTTAAATGTGGCTTATGATGTATAGCAGTAAACCAGTAACACGTCAATTAGTAGAATAGTGAAGTGATGACATATTACAACCGTTTGACTAAGTCACTTTTTTCTTTTTATGAGGAGAACAACGTATACAATCCAGTAAATTCTAAGCAATAAAAGGAGTGTAACCAGGACAAATAATCAGTACAAACGGACATTTTCCAATATTATATCATATGTGTTTTAGTGTGTTTGGTGAAGATTAGGTTTATGTAGGTGTATTATTCATTTCTCATATGGAAATGCTACAGATATAATGTAAACACGATATATCATATATCCACCATTACACTGTGTGGATGCAGATGTAGTTATTGTAATAATTAATTCAGGCTATAAAAATGTTTAAAATGTCTACAATAATATCGACAAGTTACCTATTTGTCAAGACCTTTTGCATTCCAAAAGGTATGAACACGTTTAAATGAATTATTTAGAAAAAACTCATGCCACAGAATGTTCATATTTACAATCTCACTATCTTAATTTATCCTACAATTGCCATGACCATTTAAGGATTATGTGAAACTTGTAGATTTTTGACTTTACATACGTACATACGTACGACGTACGTGCATACATACATACATACATAACTACGTAGCAACTACTCATGTTTTCAAGGACTACCACTTTTTGATTATATATCTTGTGGTACTGATTGTTTTTCAGTAGTTGGAAATTGAAAAACCAATAATTTCCGATATTTGAGATTGATGCTTATACATCATGATTGCAATTTTTTTTAATCTACGTTTACTCATGCGTTAAACCAAATATAAAACACGACAGGTAATTGTCTACAATTATAATAACAATAGTACAAACTACATCAAAACATTTTATGTGCATATATTCGCAGAGCACTATAAACCATGTAACATTCTACATTCTGTATTGGTCGAAATATGATTCATAAAATAGTTTTGTGTTAATATGTGCTGGATCCATTTACTTTTTATTTTAAAGTTAACATCGTGTACTGCTTGTATACAATACGGGTAGATGTTGATGATGAAATAGTAATATCCACGATTAAAATGTACACGTACATATATACACATATAATCGTACAGACGTACATTAACATTGATTCATAGGAACATTAATGAAGTAAGTGACTGACAGCCAACATAAACGCGAAAATACGCTGAAAAGCGAAGATGAACTTAATCCTTCACAGAAGAGTGACTAATGCAGTATTGGTAGTAGTAGTAGTAGTAGTCGTATTGGTAGTATTAGTAGTCATATTGGTAGTATTAGTATTAGTATTAGTATTAGTAGTAGTAGTAGTAGTAGTAGTAGTAGTATTGGTAGTAGTAGTAGTATTATGAGTATGAGTATTTTAAGTTGAACGATCGGTAATGTCAGTGATTGTTTGTTGTGATTTGATAGGTTTTAGTTGTATAAATAATATTTCATTAAAAATATCATTATTATTTCATGTTACCACTATTTACTACAGACATTGAAGATAATAGGCAACATATCCATTTAATACAGAATACTGACTAGCAACATCATTGATAATTATAACAATCACATTAACATTACTGCTTTATAACATCGATTGTATGGATGGACAGATAAATAAATAAAAAAGCAGATTGATACATTGGTTACTTTATATTCTTTTTTAAAAAAATACTTCGCTGTTCATACTTTGGTAATAATGACAATGGCAATCAATGTGAACAAACGAGTAAACAGACGTAATCAACACATTCACTATAGTTTGCCTTTTCAAACAATTTGACAATGAGACAAGGAAAATGAGACACTTTGTACTACACGAATATATAACACGATCTAGTGCAATGGTTGACAATACAGGTAATTTTCAACGTTCACACTATATCATCATAGCAACTATGATGACATGAGAAGGTAAAGTATTCATCTTTAACAAAATAAATCAGTCATTGTTTAAGTTGAACAAGTAGAAAAAATAATCAATGTGAACAAAACAAATTTAGATTAAATTTACCGTTGTTCACTTGTTAAATTGTTTGCTAATTAAAGAGAATTAAATAGAATAATAATAATAATAAAGTGAATTATATAAAAATATTGACTATTTAAGTGAATATGCTTCATTCAATTATTCATTTGTATACTGATGTATATAACTGATGCATAACTGAAAGTTATCTAATCAAGAAGGAAATGTCAACTTTCAGTTCTCTTATAAAGTTGGTAAAATAATTACATGCCAGATAAATGAATAAAAGTTATATTAATTGAAATGTTAATAAAAGTAGTAGGTTAAGAAGAGATTGAAATATCATATTCATTAATACAATAATTACTGACATAATGAAACAATACCTTTTAGAAGGTAGCTAGCATGATTCCTTGAATCTGTCAACATTTGTTGACGTCTACTGTTTACAATATTCTGTTTTTATTACTATGATCTACTTCAATAACAATATACTAGCAATGACGTCTAACATGACAGTGATAAGTGTAAAACATAGCATATTGTATACTAACAAAATGTTTCAAAAGAAACAATAGACTCAAGCATACTAACGTTTAGCTAACAACGTTTTTACAGTGAATAGGAGCGAAGAACTCAGTTATTATTATGCAACAAACATACTTAAGATCTATACTCTATTTGTAACCAAGATAACAGAAAATAGGTTTTTGTGAAAAGTGATTTGCATGGCTTATATAGCCAGCAATGAGGAAGGACTTCAGTTGATTACATGGTACATTCAAATTGCGTTCGGATTAGTAGTAGAGGGGAAAAATTGTCTCAATTATGTAAACTAGATTGTTTGACTGTGCTACTGAATACATTATATCTATGATACTACGTGAGAATCCTTCAATGTACTGATAAAGACTAAAGTTTCCGTTCATAAAATGAAAAAACTGACATTTAAGATAAGCACTAGTTGATGGCTAAGTGTAATTAACATCTATAGAAATTAGTTTACATTGTAAGTATGATAAGCACTAAGCATATAAATGTGTACAGGCCCGACTTTAAAGAGGATCACTCTTAGAAATTTCAGATATTACGTACAAACG
The DNA here is from genome assembly GCA_034768735.1 of Schistosoma mekongi. Taxonomy (NCBI): domain Eukaryota; kingdom Metazoa; phylum Platyhelminthes; class Trematoda; order Strigeidida; family Schistosomatidae; genus Schistosoma; species Schistosoma mekongi. Next base: position 13,933,338 of record CM068312.1, on the reverse strand, counting down.
GATTAATATAATGAGTAGGGTTTGTCAACACTAAATACTAAATGTTTTCGTATCTACCTAGAAGAACCAATTGACTGTGGCGTTCAAGGCAAAAATGTGTTTATAGCTGTTTGTGATAATGGTTGATAAGAATTGACCTAAGTAGGTAATAACACTTATGTTGTTGATCTGTAAAATTGATTGGAAACTCCATTCATCAGATTTTAATCTACGCCTATGTAGCATTTGATGTCCTTTTGATTGTCACGCTGTTAGACTTGAAGATCATAGCTTCGATCCCTTTTAAGATTGTATATGTGTACTTCAATAGACTCCTACATTATGGTAGAATAGCACACCTTGGTTCTTAGTAGCACCTGACAAATATCACTTTACGAGTCCACTCGGTCGAAAATTTGAATGCGAGTGTTATCATATGTCCCCTTACTTCTCTGATAACAGTCGATTCACCCTCAAGTTACAAAACTATCGAATTCAGTAAGTTGTATCTGTCATAGTTAGATTAGTCTACTTTGAATTCAATATTACATATAAATGGTCAGATGAATCGACAGAGAAAAAAATTCTTTTAGAACAACAATTTTGTAGATTCATGTAATTTATGAATCACTAAATATTGAATACAAAATTGATTACAGTATTAAAGAAAGGAAATAATAAAATAAACAGCAGTGTTATTTACACTAAGACAATACTCTTCTAATGACGAATAGTCAAAGAAATGACTGAAAGAAGAGAGAAAACAAACGACACAATATGTATATATATATATATATATACCAAATGTGTTTTACATTATCCTTAGTTACACAAGTTTATTCAATTAAATTTACATCATACCTGTTAGGATTAGATCTTTAGTGCCTTCTTTTTGTTGTATTGGCATTGTAAGTGCTTGATGCGCCATTGTAGCGAATGGATTTAAAGCAGATGTGACCGGTGAATGATAAGCTGAGAAAAATCAATGTAAATCATTTTAATAAATTCATTTGTTCTTATGTAACTGATTTAACACTTTACAACTAACTAAATTGTTTTGATTTTTTCTCTTTCATTTAGGTAATGAATGAACAAATCAAACTGTTAGAAGTTTATCTACTGTCTGAATTGATCTACAGAACATAACACATGAATTAATTAACTGAATAATGTTGAATTACATTTTTTTACTTATAAGATTTTTTCACATGATTTAATTAGTTGTTTAAAACTCACTAATTATACAGTTAATAAAGAACCTATTTTCAGTAAATTTTGATTAAGTTGCAGTGATTTTATGGTGAATATTGTTTAATCTTGTTGATCAAAGTAGGAATTTTACCATTCAACGACTTTCCAGTAGTAATGATGGTTAAACGTCTGCTGCCAGCCCTGATAGTCCTGAGTATATACTGCTGGAGAGTTTTACACTAAGATGTAACAGCTGTCCACTACCATTGGATGCCGACCCAGTGGTGCAGATGGTTAGGCATTCGCGTCAACCTGAAGGCCCTGGTGCAGAATCTTGGGTGCGCACTGCTGAGAAATTCCACACTAGGACGAAACAGCTGTCCAGTGCTCCCTGGTTTTCAATGGTACCCTGCTAACATCAATCAGTGATATATTCAATCAAATAAAATAACCAATCTCCACAAAAATAACCATCCCAATTATTTTTTAGCTTATAATGTTTTCTAATAAAACTCTTATGGATTATAATGGATTATAATTGACTATATAATTGAGTGATTTGAATTATTGGTTAAACCATTCAACTATCGTGTAAATATTTCCAACGTTACTAAACTACTTTAAGTCTATAGCACAAAACAATCCTCAAAATCTGTTGCATTACGTGGCTACTTTAGTTAAATAAAGTTATATCCTTCAATCTCTAAGAAGATATGAATCTCCTCATGTTTAAGTGTTCATTTTCCCGACAATTTTCAACAAACATGAAATCATAGAGAAAAAAAACTATTGAATAACTATGCTAAATCATTCAATACCGATTGATAACTTATCCTACTGTTTTGTACTGTAATAAAAGCCTATTTCTATTTATAATTCACATAATAACTATATATTTAAGTTGGATTGTGACTGGCAAGCGGAATCCAGGACGCGTGTTTCGTCCTTTTCGGGACTCATCGGCTGGATGTACCTGCATCCCAATGTTGATGTTCACACTGTGATTCGAACTCAGTCCGCTTTGTGCCAAACGCCACCGCGTTCACCAACGGGAAAATACAAACTTATCCTAATTCACATAATAACTGTTGAATTTAACAACCATAACAACAAAAACAATAGCATGAGATCAACAACAAATTACTTACATAATCCATAAGCTGGAACACTTGGATACAAATGTGAAAATGCATCAGTTGGAATTCCAGTTAATGGAGATGTTAATGTATTCAGCCCAAAAGAATTATTTGATACTAGAAATAAATTTATAAATGAAAATATTATTAAATGTAGTGATTTTGTGAAATTGTTTTATTGTTTTCTTTCTTATCTACAAGTTGTCTAAAGTAAATAATGTGAAGTTTAATTTAAACTGTTTAAAAGTCATAGATTCTAACAGATACAATAGATAGTGGATTGAAATTAGCTAAAGTATTATTGGATAGTAGTGAGAACTGACCAAATGTTTCACTATATTTCAGAATTCACTAGTAGGTATTAAGTATCTAACACAGGGTATATGCTACTGCTTTCAAGTTTCATAAATATCAATGTTTGTATTCTTCACAGTATATGGATTACACTTTGGTATCAGAGAGCACTAGACAGCTGTCTCATTCTAGTATGGGACTCTTCAGCAGTGCGTAATGACGATTCCTTCAAAAAATTGGAGCCAGGATTTTCAGGTCCTACGATGTACGCTTGTCTTTCAACGGCACAATAGAAGAAACAAATTTAATTACCAATCTTAAAATAACTACCTCAACTATGGTAAAATAATCAGCTCACTAATAACTAACAACAAAATGTTCCTGAAATTCTAGTGAAAAGTTATGATTAGTAGGATCCAGACATCTTGGATGCGAGACGATTACTGCCAGTGGCATTGACTTATTGTCACGTTATATCACGAATTAGCTGAGTTGGAAATCCTGCCAGTGAACACCCGTCACGTGGTTCTGATGATTAATCGTTCGATGCTGGCTTCGAAGGTTTAGGTTCCTTCCCTATAGGAATCTGTGACGAACACAAACAACAAAGTCAGACACTGATCACCAAAAAATTACCTCGACTCATCACACAGAAATATCATTAGAGTAAACAACAAATTTACCACAACTATAACTGCAAACAATTCATGATCATGATACGACCATAATTCAATCAGATCGATGAGAATTCGCTTCATTCTTCAAATGTTTGGACTCCACAAATTAGAACTTAGCTACGACTAATCACTGATGAATACATGATTATTATTTACTCGTAAAATTTGTGAAGACTAGTTTTTAAGTTACTCTGTTGTTGATATGAGACCATAACAAGAATAAATTGCAGTTTATTTAAAATACTATAATCTATTAAATACTAATAAGTATTTGTGACAACATTAAATATTTCGAAAATTGTGATCTCCAAATTCATTCCATGTTATGAAATCAATTTTGCTTTACAGTCATCTGGGCGTAGAATATATTCTAAGTCATGACGTATGTCAGGTGATTCATATTATCAGCTTTGTTATATTTTATTAATAGTAAATAATATACAGTGCATAATTTATATTATATCATGTCATCTGTGAGAACATTCTCACTGTCCAGTCGTTTGGTTTTATTACTGAGCAATGTCAACCACACTATTCAAAGAGAGTAAAATATTATTACAATTGAACTTGTAATGGACAGCATTTCGTACTTTTTAGTTAATAAATGTTATCGTTATTCATAGAGTTATATCCAAATGTGAAACTTCTGGCTTTGAACAAACTTGATAGTTGTGTTTAGTTGTTAAGTTGCTACCACCTCAAATATTTAATTTATGCACCTATGTAGATTCAACTTAGTTGTTCAAGTTAGAATACTCATTTGCTATCAAGTTATAATTTTTATTTTGTATGAAATCACTGGATGCGCAATAACCAGAAGTCGTAAACTAGGCAGCAATAATTGTATCGTGGTTCTCTGGTTCATAATAGTTGTAAGCTGCTGATATCAGACAGCTGAAAAGCGTATCTTCATAATTTGTGTTCGATGTCCTTAGTAAATCCTCAAAGGCCGGAAAAGTGCTGTAAGTGTACATTAGTGATTCAATGTTAGAAAATTCTAAAGTAACCTGAGAAAGTGATAGATTAATTATATTATTATCCTGGTTAATTCGTTACTAGTTTGAAATACTTTATAGAGGTTTTAAGTGTATAAACACTACACATGTTCCTTATTATCTGCATCTGAATCATCCTTCCAAATAAAATCATTGCATCTTTTCCATCTTTGTGTTTCAACAGTAGAAGATCTCTTGGTACTAAACCAAGATTAGTAAATCAGTGTTTAAACGTCTGACTATAAAATTTATCACTGATTATAATAAATTTATTCCTCAATCGACAGTTGGTAATATTCGATTGGTCAGTGTTTTTCAACACTCGTCAAATGATTGCCAAATGTAAAGTGAATTAATTTTATCATCGTGTCAAAAACAAACTGAAAACTCAAAGTGATTTAGAGGAAATCTAGAGAAAACTCTGGACTTATGTTTCGTACTATCTGCCATTTTTCGGTAAAGGCGTACTTGCAATCTTGAGGAAACCAGTCTTCTCCAGGTCATTCAGTTTCGTGACCTGAAAACATTATCACTGTGCTATCTGACTTTGACTAACTTCCTGCCAGAGTGCGTGAGGTGCTTAAATTGATCAATTATTGAGTAGTGACCAATATGATGTTTCTCTTAGTCCTTTGTCGCACAAATCGTTTCTGTTGGTGATCTAGTTAAAATGTGGTCACTAATTTAAATCACTTGACTTTACAGCCATTATGTTGAGATGTGAGATGGAATGAAACTTTATAAGCCAAACTGATTGTTATGTTCTGTAAAAAAGAATTTATGACTATCTTCTAACTATAAACTTAATGGTCATAAATAAACTGCCATTAGAATCATCTTATTATAGGATCACTTAAATTTGGGTTATTAACACCACATGCTCCAGATTAGTTAATTAATAAATTGTTCAACGTGATTAAGAATTGGAAATTATGCAATAAGTCACTTGAGGGGTGGGATTTTGTATGGTTTCTATTATTTGATTTTGTTGTCATGAAGATACTGGTGATTAACTTTGAATAATTTCTGAAGAGGAGATGTACTACGTTAAACACAGAAAAGATATCGTCAGTAGTTAATAATTTTCTAATCTAATCGAATGCACGTCTTAAATCCTGTTGGCTATCCAAACCATGATTAAATTTTACATTACAACAACATCAATGAATCCATTCACAAAGTCTACATGACGTATGAGAATTATGAAGTCTAATCATAAGTATCAACGTTAAGTAGAATACAAATATTTACAAATTATAGTATTTTTCATAAACTGAAGTAAAATAAACAGCTGAGTTTACTTAGTTTGAGATTTAAAATGTATCTTTATAACAAAACAGATATTGTAGAAAGATAAACTTACTTGCTTGATTCAATGGAAGTGAAACAGTACCAAGACCACTGAGAGTTGCTGATGGTGTATGTGTCCCGGGGACTGGGTGCAGGGCTAATGTATGACCGCCATTTCCAGCAGATCCTATACCTATTGTTTGTCCTGTCAAACCGTTTGCAGTTCCATGCGAATTGACATTTCCTGTTACGTTTCCATTTGCCATAGCGACTACAGCAGCAGCTGCTGCAGCCATTGCTGCATTCGTACCGAGTGAACCAGCTGTAGAATTTCCGTTGTTACTGGAATTGTTATTGCCTGTTTCTCCAGTGACACATCCATTGTTTATATTAGATAAAGCTGCAATTTGAGGTGACATTTGCGTTAGCTGGGGATTACTACCAGACATACCAAGTACAGCGGCAGCCGCAGCAGCTGCAGCCATAGGATTTGTATGACAATTAGGCGATAAATTAACAGCACCTGAACGTGGACTATGCAGTAATGGAGTACATCCTAAATGTCCATTAGTACCATTAGTTAAAGCAGAAATCATTGCTAAATTTGTTATATTATTTGGTAAATTAACTGTAGCTAGTTGACTTGCATGTTGTAGTTGAAGTGCTAATGCAGCAACTGGATTTATATAACCTGTTGTCTGTGCCATATTCTAAGTAAAACAAAATATTACAGAAATTAATTAGGCTTGTAATTATGGCAAACATTCATAATTATTTAAATTATTATTCATTGTACCTAATTTTAGACATCCTTTAATTTCCACTTCCCATTATCGGATTGTCCGTGTTTAACGTATGTGTCATTCTTTATTTTTTCTCAATTGCTATCATTGTTAAATGTAAATGTATCTAATGTGCTTACTGAGTCGATGGTTCACCTTCTTTTTATTACTTTTATCTTCTAAAGATTTTCATACGCTCGTATCCATATACTCCCAGTGATATAGGTTACCTTCTGGTCAGACAAGAACTATTATATCACTACATCAAGTGTTAAGTGAGTAGACCAGCTATAATTGGCTACTGTCGAGATTGTTGTTGCTATCAATCTTGATACTACGAATTGGTCTGAATTAGACAACCGCTCATCACCTTGAGGCATTAGACAGTTACTTAGTCTTAGTATGGGACACAGCAATGCATACCCACGACCCCATTGGGGATTCAATCCCTGACCCTCCAACTCTGCAGCAAACTCTTTACCGTTAGACCATTGAGTCGGCTCCAGATGGTTTATATTTCTAATTCAGTCAACTCTTAATACGTTTGCGCGACCTCATCCATTGCCATAGGTAGGTAACTGCCTAACACCCAACACGATTGAACTCCACTGATAATGTCTTCTCACTAAAAATCCAGAAATTGCCTTACGGATTTAGTCATTAAAAAGTTGACAGTCAACAATCTTTGCAATACCCAATTACAAAATAATTCCAATTTAATCGTTTCCATGGTCTCTATTATTACACTTTTGTTCAACGTAAGCACTAAATTCCCTAAATCTTGGATTGATAGGTTTTTCAGTAAGTGATTACAATGTATTTTTTTAACATTTACCAGGGGTATTTGACTAATTTGAAAGTTACTTTGTGATTTATTTCATTAACATGTTTGATAACTAATTCTGTTGGGTAGAAATGCTCTTTCTGATTGGTCAGTAAATACAATCAATTTTACTGCGTGTATCTGCGAACCGAAGTCATGAAAATTAAAATGTTTGTATGTTTATATTTATTTAAATATATAAACAACTTTTTGCCTATATTCATTATAGATTGATTTTAGTTGGGTACTAGTAAAAATTAGGAAACATTAGACAGTTGTTGCTTCTTGGTATGACGCACCTTGGTTGTGTGCACCCTCCACGACTTCATCAAGAAATAAAACCTAGTGGTGTTAGTAATCAAGTGTTCGCCAAACATCTTGAGGGTTCTAGATTTGGTTTATTGAAGGGGTCGACAATGGATATTGTTAATAAGTCACAAACTAGGAAGAATTAGCTATCCAGTGTCTAATGATTTTCAATGGTATCCAACTGAGATCAATCTATATTGAATAGAAATAACCAATTAAACAACGATATCTACAAGATCACTACGATTCAAATATAACTAATAAATTTGATTAATTTAAATGCAAGTATAGTAATCATGTGATTAGGGTGAAAGTCAATAGAAACATGTACTTTCAAAAAAGATCGATTTGTAAATTGTAATTAACTTTTACTACTGTAAGTCAGGTTTTACTGCTAGTTGTAGTTCTCTTCTCTCCTAAACGTTAACTGATCACCTCAATAGTTACCTTAATGAATTTATTTATCAATCAATTTACAATTAGATAGCATCATCTTCATGAAAATGCAGTCAGTGAAATGATTCATCGTGTTTTATACATGTTCAGTTGGTTGAAATCAGTCAAGTTCATTTCTATAAAATTTCATTACTGTTTAAATAGTATTTTTATAAGTGAATCAACCAATGGGATAAAATTCATAACACTTCTGTACATACATATCTACTTAACATTAGACGATAACTTTGATTAAGACAACATTTCATAACTAGAGTGTAGTGAATGATTGTTTCATTTAGGAATAGAACTCTCAGGAGGTATGTGGCTCGACCTCACCAGAAGTAGCACTCGAGACCTCTAGGGCTATATAAATCAACTAAACTGGCAGTGAGATATACATTACCTATAGCACTGATTGATATTTGAGCAATGCAGTGGAATGGTTCTAGGTAAATCAATGAATTAATTCTAAATAGTCTAGGTATAATAAGTTCACAATGGTGCACGAAAGTTCTAGATTATATCCTGAGTGGAGTGTCAGTTGTGGATTTTATGTGGTGTATGAAACTATGATAAAATGAATAATCAGTAATCCCCGGTCTTCAGTATCTATGCAAGTGAAGTGAACAATCTTTGAATTTCGAAGTTTGCACTTTACTGTAACTTTAGAGTTATCTGTCTTTATTGCTAATCAATAAAAACTGTAATCTCTTTAAAATTTCCACTTATAATTTTAATTGTTGTATATATCAACACTGTTCTGTGTATACAATATGTTTTCCTTTTGTAAATGACCCTATCCACTTCTTGTTTTATGCTGATTTCATTTATTGCATTTCTGAAAGTCAAGTTATACATGTAGTAAAAATTGTGATTTAATGTTTTCAAACAAGATTTCTAAACACAGTAAATCTTATAACAGTTAAGCCACTTAGGGAATTGACATTTACTAATTGTTTCATCCATTTATGAACTCCTCAACAGTGTATATCAAAACATAACCTACAATTCTCATAGTGTAAGCTATACTTAAATTGTAAGGAGTACCGATAAAACAATCACATCGAAAAAAGTAGTTGAATATTTATCTTAATGAGTTTACAGCTAAATATAGCATTACCTAAACGCATACAATGACGGAGAGTCCTAAACACATAATTTTTAATCGGTTGTTTGTTACAGATTGATCTCGTTTTTGTGAGATTGTAAACCAAGGAATACTGGATAACAGTTTCGTCCCAGTATGGAGCTCCTCATTAGAGGAGACACTTTAATCAACCAGAGATCTGAAACTAGAATTTTCAGATATTACGACTATTACTTAAATATCAGTATGATTGAGCTAGTATTTAGTGCCTCAAAACCACCTCATCATAACTTTTAATCAAATGAGTGTTATTGTAAATAATAGAAAATACTGTCTTATTAGCAAACAAATGTATCACTTACTTCAATCATTTGTGAATACATATTACCATTAATTTGTGATAAGGCTATGGTTGGATTAAATAAACCAATTGGTCCAATTAATTGTTGAATTTTTCTCGTATGACGCTCCTTTTCACTATCAGCGAATTTCACTACAATACTTGATGATGCACCCTTTGATGTTTGTCATTATTCACGATTATAATGATGATGATGATGATGATGATAATTGTAATTTTGTATCATTAAGTTATGCAGATTTCAAAAAGGGGAAAAATTTTACAACAATGTCAATTTAAAATAAATTTAACGTCATAATTCTGACTGAGTATAATGAAGTATTTCATGGTAGATATATATGTATCTACACATGATCGAAGACATGCAACGAACAAAAGTATAAAATTTGAATGGTCAAATTTTTGTAAATTTTGAATGCATATATTCGGCACAAATTAATGTCGGTCAGGTACTAGTAAAAAAAGAGCTTGCTGTGGATAGCTGTTGCGTCCTACGATGAGACTAAGACTGTAAGCCATGACCATCAGGTTGGCTAATACTTAACCAACTGTGGTACTAAGTAGGCGTACCATGGCAGGATTATCACTCCAATCAACTTATGATATAGTGCAATCATCATCCATTGTCAATGGTTAAAACTGCCTCACTTCTGACAAGTCTCAACTCCACTAATCACAAAGTTGTACTAGAACTTTAGGGACATCGTAAAGTGGGTCACCAGTGAACTGTTTATTGCATGTATAGCTTCACTAAGTATCTTTATTTAACAGTTTTGTTTTGTACCGTTCTTATACAGAGTCCTAGTTACAAGCTGATGTTTGATTCACTGTGCCCTCTTATTGACAGTCAGTTAACTATGAATGGGTTATTCATTTCTCTGTTGAGGTTTCATGATTTTGTTATCTACTTGTGCTTTCACGTAATGAAAAATGGACCAAATCAACATTCACATAGATGTCTACGTGAAAACGAATATACACTAGAGAAGTTGATAAGTATCCTGATGACACCATAACAGAAACGTATATTAACTTCATAATATTCATTATCATTCAGTGTTAATAATATGTACTGAAATAAATTTCTAAGAATTTCAAAAGGAATTATTTTTTACAAATAATCAATTTATTGGTTGAATTTAGATGGTTATTTTTGAAGAGATTAGTACTTTTGATTGATCAAATACGTCACAGATTGATATTAACAGGGTTTCATTGAAAACCAGGGAGTACTTCTAGACAGTTGTTTTGTTATAGTGTGGACCTCCTCCGCGGTGTACATCCCGGATTCGGCCTCAGGGCTTCAGGTTGGCGAATTCAAGGTGTAAACTGCTGAGGAGTTCTACACTAGTGAAAAACAGCTGTCCAGTGCTACCTTTCCGACATCAATCAGTGACGTATTTAATCAATTTACTTGTTTTCGAAACTTTTATTTTTGGTCAATTTTCTTAGCTCTAAATGTTGTTTTGATAATTTTTAAATAATTGAAATTATAGTCACTGGTTTATCGTCAAACACTTACAAGCATTTATCATTGTGTAAATCTAAACTGGACATGATATTTTCCCAATTAGCTTAATTCTCATAAATTTACTGTTAGATTTTTAAGACTTGGTCATCATATTCATTACTATTCAGTTCAATTTTTCAGTTAGTGATAATTTAAGAGGATGAAATGCATATATATGTATATATATATATGCAAGTAAATTACATTCCGAAAAGCCCAACTGTAAAATGAAATTTAATTGTGAAACTTGTCAATATAAGTCTGTATTCATAAGTAATCATCAATTACCACACCCTCTCCTCCCTTCTCTAGTCACTGTCTGTGTCATGTAGAATTTCGTCCTAATTACTTTTAATGACCTAACATCGACATGAAGAACTTACCGGCATCGTTTGGCTGCCATGTAATGTTAGAATAGCTGATTGTGCTTCTTGTTGAGTAGAAAACTTCACAAATGCACAGCCTATGTGAAAAAAGTGTGATAGAATGAACTTTTGATTTCAGTTTTCTGAATAATGAATTAAAATTATTATTATTATTATTATTACTATTATTATTATTATCATTACTATTACTAATAATAGTAGATATAATTGGAATAACAATAATTCTGATATAACTTATGTTGGATTGTGACTGGCAAATGGAATCCACGATGCGAGTTTCGTCTTATTTGGGACTCATCGGCTGGATGTAGTCCGCTCAGGATGCACATATAGCAACAGAGACTGACCAGCTTCAGTCTATAACAAATCAACGGGAATATACAAGCTCATTCTAATAATCCTAATACTTAAAATCATTAAAGCTCGTTATAAATAGTTGATGAAAATCTTGTTAATAAATATTTGTTAACTCTGCATACTGTTACAATTTATGAAAATTTCAAAAACTCCATATCATAACTGATTGTTAACATGTACATGATTGATGTTTGCTTAGGTGGTTAATAGAGATTAGTTTAGTTAGAAAGCTACCTATTATTACATAATGATAACAACTGAAGAGTCATTGATGATTTACCGACAGAGAAGTAGACAGCTGTCATGTTCATGGTAAGAAATCTTTAATAGTAAAACTACCTTTAAATTATCAAATCTATCTTCTTATTACGTAATAATTAGATTAATCTATAAGCAATGAGATAATAGTATGATTTATTTAAAAAAAGACAAACATAAAACTTTGAGGTAAATTAATTTGTAAGTCTTTCTGTTTCCCTGTTTTTTGATAATAAAGGATCATGGTTAATCAATTTCTATCGGGGTATGTACATTCACAGAGGATTTTCTAGACATTCATATTTAGTTACTGTGATACAGGTGCGTTCAGTTGATGTATCCTAAATAATCAATAATATACAACCTGAATTTTATTTATGACCACAATCCAGTTTTATTCGAAGTTTTCAATAAGTTATTTTAAATAATAAAATAAAACAATTTACCTTTACTATTACCACTTTGGTCTCTAAGTATTGTGCACTCTTCAATTGTTCCAAATGGTTCAAATAACAATCGAACATCATCTTCATTCTGTTGTTTACTTAGCATACCAACAAATAGTTTACGTTCTTCTATAAAAAGAAAATCAATAAAATAAAATAAAATTTATTGTAGAATTATTAAATTTTTAGTATTAAGTTTTATTTTGAATCAATGACACATTGATCATTCAACGAGAAGAAAAGAAAGTGAACAGTTATTTGTATAATGCAAGAATGACAACATTTACAGAATACTTTAAACTTAGTGTATTTCGATAATGCAATAAGAAGACGAGGTTTATCAGAGCTATGTGATATATTTCAGCAATACATTTCGAATTATCCTAAGTGATGAAAGTAACTTCATGATTGATGTTAAATTTGAAAGAATTAGTAAATTAGAAGGAAAAGTAAATTCATATTTAGTAAAACTACTAAACATGAATATTAGCAATACAAATTAATTTTATTTATTAAAATCTATTGGTTGTGAATATCCACATTTATATGGATTACCTAAAATTCATAAGACAAATAATCCTCTGCGTCCTATTTTATCCATGTGTAGGTCGCCTATACATAATCTCGTAATATGGCTAGCAAAATTATTGAACCATATTCGATGGAGCTTATGTAAGTATTCTATGGAGGATTCGTTTGTACTAGTTGATTATTTATGTGACATTAATATCAAAGAACAGACAATGTATTCTTTCTATATAAACTCGTCGTTTACTAATGTTCTTCTGAAAAAGACCAATGATATTTTATGTGATATATCTTGTCAAGTCATCTTTAATTACCTATTCCTCTAACAACTCTTAAAGATTTGTTATTACTATGCACAGACAAAGTACAATTCACATTTGAGATTCACATTTGAGGGTGAGTATTTTCGACAAATTGACGGAGTTACGACGGGTAGCCCTTTAGGACCACTGCTAGCCGATACGTGCATGACTCGTGTGGAAAAATTAGCCAGAGACTCAATAGAAGAGATATACCTTTATAGGTAATGTGTTGATGATATCCTAGTTATTTGTACAAAAATCGATGATGCAAATAGGTTACTAAGTAAACTGAATACCATCCGAAATCCTATAAGTTTACCCTGTGAATAGGAGAATAATAACCAATTTCCTTTCCTAGATATATTAATCAATCAGAGGAATGATGGCTCAATTAAACGTTCTGTCTACAGAAAATCTACATGGACAGGGCAATATATGAGCTTATTTAATTATTGTCCGGTATAGTATAAAAAAGGTCTAGTAAAGGCCTTATTTATTAGGATCAACTGTATTTGTACTAATAATACTATTAAGGAAAACGAAAATCTGCTGACTGAAACGCTATTGCTGTACGGATATCCAAAAATGTTCATAAATCGATGAAAATGTTACAGTATGGTGAAACCTACTGTACTTCTAGCACTTAAAAAATCAGTCTATATCATGTTCAGAGGTGACTCAAAAAGCCTTGTGTTAAAACGAATGTTTAAGCCGGTTGTCAACACGACATTTTATGCAGCTAAGGTAGTTGTAGTAGAAAAGTATAGGGAACTGATTCACAACATACCTAAACGGCATGTAAACGAATGCATCACATCCCACTGTGTCTATCAATTTACGTGTGTGTGGACACATACATAGGGAGGAGCATTCGTAATCTGTATGTCAGGGTAGCTGAACACATACCTAAATGGCTCCAAAAACAAATGGACTCGAAGGGAAAAATAAAAGTACAGGATGAACAGCCTTCATAGTCTAATGCTAAAAACTTAGTTGAGACAGGCCACATAATTTATATAAAATCATCTTTTGTGGTGTTGTATAAAAGTGCTTTAGGAAGCTTACTGGGGTTTGTTGAAGCCTTAGCTATACGGAAGTTCAAATCCTCCTTGTGTGTTCATAAGCAATTTGTACTTCCTCTCAACCTAGAGTGTGATTCACATTGTTCTATGTATTATTTCTGTTTACTTAGCTTATACTCTTATTTGTCTAGTGACCTTTTATTTTTCAGATATAAATGCCTCAACAAGTGTATGTGCTATGTGATTGTTCGTAGTGTGTTGCGCAAATATATCACATAGAGCTCTGATAAATTTCGTCTTCTTATTGCATTATCATAGTTTTATCAAAGGGACAAACTGTTTTAAATTTCAATACATTTCGTTGCATTCTCATCAGCTACATATATGCTATTGATTTTACATAAATGAAATTATTAATACATATTGATTTTGTTACTTGATCTGTTTATCAGATAACGTTAGATTTTCTAGGTGAAACGACTTCCTGTTATATATAGTTAGAATAGGAAAGTAAATCATCAATCGAATGCTACCAAGGTGATTGACGATTAACTACTGATTTCTTCTGAACACAAAGGTCAGGTTTTAATTCTCTAATTGAAGTGGCCTCAGTAAATTTTAATAGAATCGATTTATGTTGTTTATTGATAATTTCAAAGGCGTTTGTTATATCCACCTCATGTCCTGTGTCTGCCAAATGACGCGTAGTTCAACTTCGAAAAGCGTTTGCTTCTTTGAAACATAAGTTCTTTGGAAAATATTCAGTAAGTCGGAAAATGACTTGTCTTTCTATCCTTCCAATGTACTTGCTTTTGCATGTGCATGTGATAGGTTATTGAACATAAATTTCCGATAAGCTGTTTTTCATATTAATTAATAACTTATGGCAATTAATGCTAGCGGTTGGACGTTGAATATTAGATTATTTATTCCATGATTTATAGCCTGAATCATAACGTTGTTATTTATAATTAAACTTTATTGAAATATCAACTGATTTACATGCTGATGCATTAACTGCTAAATTACCTAGATATAATAATCACAAAACTTTTCCAACCAGTATCGTATTTACTAAGAAGGTCTGTATCTGTTAATTTTTGGTATGCTTAACCGACGTCTATTGGTAAATGGACTACTTGAATGAAGACTTTTATGTTAAACTAAGGTATTTACAATGTACTTATGTGGTCAAATGTAGTTATTCTGTCATTAACAAAGATAAAATGTAAGCCATTAGCAATACTAATTAAATAGGTATCGTCTAAATGGCTTTCGAAAGTCAGTATTATTCCATTATTGAGATGAGTACAAAAAGCCTAGTGTTGTTTACTAGTATATGAATAATTAAGTGATTTTACGAGATCGTACCATGTTTGCAAAAATCTCTTCATTTATTTGTAGCTTATGAAACGAAACAAACATAACTAACAATCTAATTCAAATAGACTCATTTCTTCTCAGTATAGGCTTTCTTGTACATCTCGACAAGACAGAGGTCAAACCTAGGAGCTTGAAACATTGTTTCCAGTGTTTGATCTTTAGACAATTAGGTTGGCACACAAACGTATACATTCCTAATGTATGCCGATCGCAACGGTCATTCATATTCACTGAAGATACTTATCATAGGCTTGATACTGGTGATCTACAGTAGTTGCTAGTAGTATATGAAAATAAATATATGCATTTACATGTTTTTCTTTCTATACTGAAGCATTCAATTAAACAATAGAGGGTACCTGAGTAGTTAAAAATATACTAAATCATTAATGTTAAACTATTTCATTTAGTGGTGCTTTTAGTGGATAGAATTTACACTCAGTTTTTTGGAGTCATCATTATCAGAATTCTGTACTCCAAAATTTGAAAAATATAATCGAATTCTATTACCAAAATCGTCTTGAATAGTTAAATAATATTAATGATTAGTCACGATTCGAATTATTTCCGCGGTCGAATGTAACTACTACCTATATTTAAGTAGACAAATTTTTCATGGAAAATATTTTCACCTGCTTTTAAACAGTGACTTGTTTTAACTTCATATTTCGATGTTGATATCGCATTCAGTGATCTATATGATATGAAGTTAAAGGTTATTAAAATCTAAATCAATAAACTATTTAGCTTTGCAAATAGTGGTGATATTAAGCAAACTAACACTCCTAGTTTATTATGGTTGGTTGATAGCAATCAGAAAAAAGCCAAAAATCTAAGTTTCGCACTTGTTGGAACTAGCCTTTAGTAAATATCTCCATTCACGATGGAACTCATGTTAGCGATGAGATTCAGACTTATGTGACACTGATTATCACTTTATTGCCCCATTACACTGGAACAATCTGAGACAAGAGAGTTTTATTGAATAGTCATTTCCAATCTAATAGCTACATCTGCCTAACAACTAGTCACCTTAAAATAGAATGAAGTCGTGGCAAAGTGGTAATGCACCGTTTTCTGAACAGTAAGACACAAGTTCGACTTCTTTTCTCTCTACCTCGTTTCGTGAGAATCTAATATTCGATGAATGAGTTACTTTCAAATACCTAACAAAAGTATATTTTTGAGTAGATTGCACACATTTATTTAAATTTTTCAATAGGCATCCAAATGATAGAATAGAAAACACTACCAGGGCGATATCTTGTTTACTAAGAGGATATTATAGTTGCCACGTCAGTATTTTATATACAGTTTAATGATTATGAATGTAAGCAATTCTTATCTCTCACGCAGCATCTTTTACTACTAATTAAATTAACTGGATTATCATCAGTGAATATCAGAAGCAGTTCCAAAACAGTTTTTTCCAAGGTCAGAATCTTAATTATATCCAGATATTTCATCGCTTATTGTGAAATCAACGCTTTCCAAACTGTTAGAATGAGTGGATTCAATACTTGTCAGTACGTGATAATACCGAATGATATGATATGGCTGAGTAGTAACTGCCTATCAGAGTAGCTTGTTGACTCAAGTCAATCCAGGTGAACTGAGATAAAACTGCAAATTATCGATCACTTCGTTGGTAAAATCAAGTGTTTATATACCATTTATGACACACCGAATAAACACGACTTGACGTCATAGATAACTGATGAATATATGATATCAATCGCTCACTTGTCAAAATGTAAAAAAATTTCATTATTATTTAAAGTAAGATGAACATAAAACAAAATATTGGTTTGATTTGAGTTGGATTCCATATGCCAGCTGCAATCCAACTCAAATCATACTTGTAAACTATCGCTGTATCGAGGCAATTCCCTCAGGATGCACGTCTGATTACAATGACTAATCAACTTCAGTTTATGATAGATCATCAGGAAAATTCATATACACTCATATTTAAAATATCATTGTGTTCAATTGATATAATTAAATCTGTGATTTACTTCTATTTATTCTGACAATACAACTTTACTAAAAACTTGAATTCACTGCTTAAACAAAACTGAGATGAGTAAAACAACTACTTAAACTATTTCAAAATACAGAATGATATTTAACAATTTCTGACTAATTAGAATTCACATCTTGTTCATATCACATTATTATTTGTAAATTGTACAAAATGTTTTAGTGAAACTATACTCTACTACTTAAAACGGTTGTCAGAAGTAATGAGAAGTAAATTTTTACAGAGTTTTTACATGATACATGATGTGATTTAGGTTCATCGTGAATGTTTCAGTTTAAACATCAATATACATGCACTTAGCACAGGCTTTTGATAAACCATAAACAACCTCTGCATTGTGTTGTTGGTAAATTACTCAACAACTAAGAAAACTCGCCTTGTTGGTAATGATTTAATAATCATACTCATTACTGTTCATTGGTATGTGAATGGAAGGAATGAAAACAATCTATTGGACGATTTACCCTAGAAAACAGTCCTTATTAATTTACCCGTTACTACAATCTACATCAGAATGGATATGTATATCCTATAACTCTGGATTTATATAATGAATGTTGCTTAAACTTTGAAATAACTTGATAACTTCACTAACCCTATTGGGCTGTGTTAAAACTAATATCGTTAGTAATAAGCAATTGTAGTCAACTTTAAGTTATATAGGTCATAAATGTCGTTTGACCCTAAAGATTTGCTGCTCACTTTCATTAATGTATTTTCTCAGAGTTACTGTAGTACTGAAAAATCCTGACTTTGAATGAAATAGTACATTACAATAACTTTGAGACTATTGATTTGAAGTGATAAGATAACAGGATCGGAAAAAAGAGGGCAAGTCTTGGAATTTATTCAATATGAATATGTAGATAACTTCTAGTGTTAATAAAGAGTATGAGACTAAAGCAAAAATTATCTACTAGTGGATATAGTCAATGAAATTTCAATTCACATCTGATAGAGTATTAATTCACTCATATAGTCATCTAAGAGTAGCAAACAGTTTGTTAAAATGAACTAAACTATGATAAGTAAATAGTTGTAAGTAGTGGGGAGGATATAGTGAATTTGTAACATATAATTAGTATCCTGAGATTTAATTAAAACTATGAAATATAAAGAGTATTTTTCTGTTATGTACTGTCATCGTTTAATAAAACATCAAAAAAACCAGAAGGTGGGTAGATAACTGTTTTATTTTCTGGTTTAGGATTTATTAATTGAGTGTATTTGTAATTTTAAACTAGAGTTAAACATAAAATCGTTTAGTTTCATAACGACTAGTCTATCGCTAGACTAATGAGCTAAAATGACCTGTTTGATTTTAAATCCAGCAAATTTTGTAATTTATTGGTTTGGTTATCTAATCTCATCGGTGAACTGACTTAATTCTCTTCTCATTTAATTAGCTTAACACATTACCGAATTCGAGAAATTAATCTCAAAGCTAGTGTTTTGTTAGTATATGACTACTTTTAGTGTAGGAAGAAATATCTTTGCAGTTTAGAGGTATTCTTTTATCATAAACTGATTTTTTACAAAACTAACGGAACGTCTACAACTGTTCATAAATTTATCGAGAGGAGGAGGAGGAGGGAAGGAGCAGGAATACTTATGATAACTATCTACAGCAAAATTCGACATGCATAAAAGCAAAATAGAATAAGTTCAGAGCATTTTTATACCTATGTGATAACTTTTTATGATGGATTAACAATAGTTCAAATAGTCAGTAGTATAGAGATGAAATTGAATAGGTATTCTCTTTAAACATGCATAAAGTATTACATATGGGATTAAAACATAGTCTTTCAGACATATCTACTTATCTAATACTGAATGTCTACGTTTCATCTTCTGACAATTTTATTCATTATCGTAATTTCATACAATCACATTTAACAGAAAGATATGAATAAGTAATGCTTTATTTCATCGCAAAACAAAGCTCAATATAAAAAAGTAGCAGGCAAAGAGAAATGAGTAGATTGAGCATTACTGTGACTCATCATGTGTAATTTTGATGACCTTACTTCTAAGGTCACTGAAATTTTCCTTAAATTGATGAATATTTCTCCTAGTAATAAATAAATATGTATATGTATGTGTGTTCGAAGTGATTGTGGATAACAGTTAAATCAACCGAATAAGTCTCAAACGAAATTAGAGTCATGTCAAATTTTACTGTTACATTGTTAGTGAGCATTGTTAGGAAACTTGAGCATTAACGGGGATATGGGTAAGATCTTCAAGGAACCTTGAACTTAAGTTCCATACTATTTGGTACCAGTCAGAAACTCATTTCTCCTGGCGTATTTGAACCCATAACACTATAGATCATAGTGTGTGATAGGTGTTAATGAGCCGTTCTGGCCTCTGTTTATTATGAAACTGGGTGACACAAGATCAAATCCGCTGGAAAACATCAGCTCTGTAAATATAGCAAGTACGCCTTGCTGCTATGTGCCATATAAAATGAAGTCTAGGCTGAGTTTCCAACCGACTACTGCTCCCCTCCTCACCCTGCCGTCTATATGAACATAGTGCCACTTAGACTAATAGCCATATTAAAGTTGATCATCAATAAGTATTGACTACACAATCAAAATCAGTAAATTATTTAGCTGACACAGAGCTGGGTGAAGACACTCTGGATTAAACAGAATTGAATTATGAAAGCATTACAATACTTGAAAGATAATATCCTAGAAAAAAGGGATGTAGATGATAATAGTTTGAGAGAATATTATATTTTGATGTAGAAAGATATAGATGGACAGGAAACTACTAAGCTTATTATCTGAAACAGTAGATACTTTTCACACGCCAGGCCAAACGCCTTCAACAATAAATGTCTATTAAAACTAATAAATTTGTCATAAATATCAAATTTCTACAAAGTTATTTACTGAGAGAAAATATTTACTGCTTCAGAGATAATGATTAGTGCTTTTCAGATTTGGGGGGGTGTCTAATATAATGATTATTTGAATGTGGACAAAGTTCCTGCGTTACTTTCAAATCTAATGAAAAGCACATAAATAACAGAATTTCTGTGTTTTATGCTGTATAAGAACAAACTAATAGTTGTACACAAAGTTTATCATAAAAGTTGTTTAGTTTAACTTGTTAAGATGGTTTTCATTTGAGCTTAAATTAAAGTTGATTAGTTTATTAATGAAAACAGCATTCTAGTTTTCAAAATAGTTGTTTAGATGAGACCAGTTAACAACAGCTAACTATCTTTAAGTTTATTATGCGCAACAAACTGCTTACCTCAGTGAATAACATGCTTGTAGCCATAAGAAAGATGTTTACGATTCTGGTGCGATGCTAAAATCCGTTAAAGTCTACTAGTTTTAGAATGTGACTGTACTTCATCAGCCTAAGGGAACAAGCTTTGGGAACTCAGGGAAACTACAAATTAATGATTTCTAATTTGTTAGTCCTGTTATTATTGTATTCGCCATGAGATTGAGTGTTACATAGCTTGTCCTAAGTTTAATTATTGATGCGTAGTGATAAGGTCTCAAAATAGGAAAAGAAAAAGATGATTGTAGTAGCTATCCAACTTTAAGAAGCTATTTTTAAGGAATTATTTACCTGAATACCTGATTAAAAGTATATACAAATCGTAATTCGTCAAACCAAATGCATGTGTAACGCCAAATACATGATCTCTCTAGGATGATTATGCACTTTTATTGCTGATATTTTCAGCTTGGTTGGTTGCATAGTTGAAATGGTAACCTGGAAATATATTGATTCGGCTGGGCATTACAGTTGCTTACTTTAAATATAAACGGCACTTTCTGATAACTGGTTTCAATTTCCTATAATGTCTCATTATTTCAGCTACCAATTATATATTAGCTCATGCTTATTAATAATCGGATCGAAAATTATTTGTCCTAAATAAACTAATCTAATCTACTATTCCTGTTATTACTATTTGCTTATTAGTCATATATGCATTTAGAATATCTAAGAAGATGATATACAAGTGTAACCTGGGACTTCATTGGGTTAACTGATAGCCAATCAGTAGTATATATATATATATATATATATATATATATATATATATCAGTATACACAACCGATTTCAGTTTATATTTAAGTTTTGACGTAAAAATCGACACTAAGATGTGGGTACCTCCAGTTGACAGGCTTTAAATAGTATGCTGTTAGGATATTGGTCGCATGTTATCGCTAACTGATTAAAGTTGTAAATGTCAATCATCATTTTAAAAGTTTACTGCTCATCTAGGGAACTAAAGCTATAGAGTTGCATTTCTAATTGAATTGGAATGAGAACTATCAGTGTAGAATTGTATTCAAGGGTGAAACAGTGGTCTAGCTTTGAATGGTTGATGGAAAGAAGGTCAACTGATACTGTGACATTGAATAATTATATTCTCACAGAGAACTATGGTGAATTCACTTACTCAAATCGAAGATTCCATTTAACTTAAATGTCTACTTCTTTATCAGTTTTATCCAACACGTCTATTCTCAGTAGTATAGGTAATTGTTGTTAAAATAATTGTGATATTAGAAAGCTTGGCTTATATGACTGACTACTAAGCATCTATGTTGAAGCTCGTGCACTATTGATGATGACATTTCCAGCCAACTTAACAGTTTAATGTAAAATTCAAAGAATTATAAGATAGCTGAGTATAACCTACCGCTATTGTTAGTGTTATTACTGATATTATTATTACTAATGTTAGTAGTATTTGAATTGCGGCCTTTATGATTTGCATTATTATTATTACTATCAACATTATTACTACTACTATTGCACATATCCATACTATTCAGACTAGTTTTACTTCCACGTTTAGATGATCTTTGTGAGTTCAAATTACTTGTCTCCATTGGTTGGTGATGTTGGTGTTGTTGTTCATTTAATAGATGATGATAATGTTGTTGAATTAAGTCTGTCTTAATTACATCAGTTCTACCGACCATTCCAATTGTTGCATATGTCGATGTTATTGTATCTGATGATGTTGCTGTTGTTGATGATGATGCTGATGATGAGGTTGAAGTAGAAGGTGGTAATGACAATGATGACGCCACTGTTGTTGTAGATGATGATATGACTGATTTATCTGAAGTTATTGATGAGATTAACTGTACTGAATTATCTTCAATTCCTTCCAATTTTAGATGTTCAGAATTTATTAAATATTCATATGAACTACGACAATTGGATAAATTGCTTGGAATATTTGTACTACATGTCTTACTTTTTGAAATTTCTACTTTACTATTAGTAGTATTATCATTTATACTAGTTAGATCATTTACTGGTGTAGATTGTTGTTGTAGATTACACTGAAAACTATCAACTGTTGTTAACTGTTCAACTGAATGTGAAGAAGGCACAGTATTTAAAAATTTCTCGTGTATATCATGTTTATAATTACTATTTATTTGTTCATCTTTATTTAAACTAGAAATAATTTCATCATTTTCATCAACTATTGCATCAAGTATATCATCCATACTACTAGTTATATAATATGAATTATAAGTAGTATTTATAATAGTAGAATTTATAATATTCTGACATAGAATTGAGCATAGTCCAATAGACATAATACTTATTCATTTAATCATATATACATAATGATATATTCTTGAATTCAATGTATTCTTAATTGAATGTATACAATGTACATATGTGATTAATAGAAGTGTAAGTAAATATATAAATGAATTACTTCAATCAACTCTGTTAGATACAATAGAAATATTAGTAACTTAGGGTATTTAAAGCATATTTATGTAAGAGATGGTAATATTTTTTATTGATTTATTTATTGTTTGTATACTCTACTCCTTCATTTGTTTATTTATTAGTTAGTTGAGTCTTTTCCACCTATAGGAGATATTAAACTCTATCTACATTTGTACAGTATAAATAGACCAATGAGTAAATTCTGTGGATAATTATGCATGCCTAAAAGATGAAGACTAAGACTAGGGATAAACAGACAATCAGCCCTATTCATATTCATTTTCTTATATTTATGCCTAAATCAGTTAAAATAGATTATTTGTTCTGAGTGAGAATATGACTATGTTATTAGTGGAAGTTGTTATTCTTGCTGTATAAGTAGGAGTAGTATAGACTCATCATTACAGGGTTTAGGATGACATAGCTTAGAGAAAAAGAAAAATTCTAAATATTATTCAGAAATACAATGAAAAATTAGATTATGTACTAGACATGGATATAAAAAGGGAACAATTCCAGCATAGGCAACTATATATTCACCAATCCTATAAAAGTTTCTAATATAAATTATGTATTATGATGGAAGGACATGCATCGTCTCCATATGGATACGTATACACGCATACGCACATAAATGTCTATTTATTACAATATGTATCTATAAGAACTGAGTAGAAAGGTAGTGAATTCACCTCACTTTAGAGTTTGGAGAGTTATTACTACCACTATGCTAACTAACATTTAGGTAGACAAACGTGAGTTACGTTTGTGTGTTCCTACTTTATTTTCATAATTTTCAGTATAGAACTCTTGGGAAATGATTTCAGTATTGATTACTGTAAACCATTTTAGGCATCTTGTTGTTTTGTATCAATCGTTACTATTAAACTGTTACCTACTACTAAGTAAAATGAAAGCGGAAAACAATGTTAAGGTCATAAATGTAAATGAAGTATATTCACTAGAAAATTATACTACTTAACAATTGTGAAGTAGTTTAACATTCTACTATACAAAGAAATCGATTACTGATTTCAACAACCAATGATGTGAATGAATGAGATATTTTCTCCTTTAAGTGAAAAATTAAAACCAAATGAAGGATTATCTTAATTTACTATATTAGTCCGAGCTTATTTTATGTTCGTCTTTTCGACTAAATATCAGAGTTTATCTATTGCCGCATACAAAACTCAATCACAAACTTCCATGTCTCATAAGTTAGAGTTCAATACTCAATGAATATCAACTGTTTTTTTAATAGGACCCGATGTACAACGGTAATAAAATAAAGACAACATATGAAGCTCTAAAGAATTTAAAGAACCGATCCTTTTCATAAAACAATCAAACTACTACATACGCATTTTAAAGTAATTAATTACATTTTAACTAGTAGATAATTTCATACGTTGCAAATATTTACTGATCTTTTGTTTCACTCAATTCTTTGCGACATAAACACACTCATATTTATCTCACCTATTACATGCGTGACATTTATATGATCAGACTAGTTGATAGTCTTGTCTCTACACTGAATATTTGAATAGATTAGTTTCTGTGTACTGTTTCGACTGACGTAAATTTGTTATTTGTATTCGTCACAGATTGATTTCGATTGGTTAGCACCGAAAATCAGTGGGAACACTGGACACCTGTTTTGTCTTTGTATGAGACTTCTCGGCAGTACGTGACATTGATTACTTCGGAGAATCGAATCCATGATTTGCAGATCTCACAGTGAACGTCTAACTATGCTGCACCACAGGGCCGGGAGGCATATAATTGTGGAATTCCTATTTTATTCAATTTATGTTACAGAGCGATAATCACTCAATGCCAATAATGGTAACTATCTCACTTACAAAATGCTTAACTCCACCAGTCACAACTTTCCACTAGAACTTCAGGAATATCTTGAAGTTAGTAACTAGTGAGTTGACTGATTTTTTGAGTTAAGATGATTTTGTAGATTTAGGCATTAAATTTAGTTAATCGTATTCATTATTGATTGGTCTTGATTGAGTACCGTTTAAAAATTGATTTGATTCAGTTTTTTATTCACAATAAAAGCAACTTGAGTTAAGGTTGTGAAACGTTCAAAACTAAAGGTTTCTATACATTGGAATTTTAGTAATATCTCGTTGTTTATTATAAACAATCTAAACTAGTGCTTAATATGTTTCTTACTATCAAATCAGCTCTTGGCAATAATATAGATAAATTCTGTACATTGACTTAATGTTTCAGTTTTCATGTATAGTAAATGTGTCATTTTATTCAGTGAATTCAATATAGTGTATCCATCAATCAAAAGGAAGTCGAATTAAAGAGTCTAGTCATGAGAATTGTTGATTTCTAAAGTTGCGTGTACAACTAATCACTTTATGCATATTTCGAATATACTACCGATAAACTAATAAGGAATATAGTAAAATTATTTTATTCTAAAAAAAGAATTTAAATTTTTTTAAGACATATGGTTCGATCATTATTTAAACAAAACGTAATATGAACTGCGAATATATCAAATCGTACTTAGTTAATTGTCATTGTCAAGGTATTATTGAATTCATCCTGTAAAGTTATGATGATGTGTTCATAGAATAACTATCTAGGTTGGATAATTCAAAAAGTGGTTTCTGACTATTACAATGTACTTACAAACTCAAAATGTTCAGATTGTATGTAAAATTAGACAACTAAGTTGGTAACAATAGTCCACTAAACTTCAAACACCTTTGGACTATATAATAACTCCATAAAATATCTACATAAAAAAGACCCTAGTTAACTTAAGTTTTGTAGTAGTTGGTATTTAACAGGAAAATGTATGCAGAGTCTTAAAGGAATTGACTTTTCTACTGGCTTTGAACCTACAGTAAACAGTTCCACAGACTGAGAAGTTACTAGTAAACTGTTTTTGTTTCAGTTAATCTATTGTAAGAATAAAGTAAGTAATAAGCAAACATAACTTAGATCATCAGCTAGTCAGCGAAGATAATCCTTTTACTAGTAACCTACCTTTTTTAGACCAGTCATTCACTTGATTTTCTACTCAGTTGAATATTGTTTCAATTATTATGATGGTTCCACTAAAATACAAGCGTCTAACAGTCACTTAGCAACAATTCATCCCTTATAGTTTATTGTTTATAACAAGTTGAATTCTGTAGTAACTCAGAAATAAGCTTCATTAGGGCTTCCATGACAAGTAGCACAGTTTACTGGTTCATTGTTACTCTCACTTTTATACTTGGTTATTCATCACGATTATTATTATTATTATTATTATTATTATTATTATTATCATTATCACGTGTTACACCATACTGTTTGTATATAAAAATTCTATTTTAGTTTAGACTTATGGTTCCCTTTTCTAAAACCTGTTTACTTTGGATCTAAGATAGGAAGAACAGTTACGTGATTAAAGAATCACAATCACATTAAGTGTTTCGATTACCATAGTTTTAGATAACCTCGTATTTCAAGATTGCTAAGAAACAAAAATGTCAAAATAAAGAAGCTTTTTGACCGATGCATTAAGCTGATAAACATCAAAATGATGGTTATTCTAAGTGCACTCTCCTTTACCTGTTAGACAGCTAATCAGTTTGTTCCATAATAGTAAATTCAGTGATGCGAGTGATATATGTATACCTGAATTCAGTTAAATTAATCGACTCATTTATAAATATTGTCTTAAGCACAAAACTGATATTTCACAGATATTGTTAAGCAATCAAATAGCTGATCAGAATTAATTCTGAATGTTTGTTTTAAATGTTATCAGTAAACTAACTGATTCATCATGACCATTGATAGTCGTTTAGTATTGTGTAGTTAAATCTTGTATATATATTTAGAACTACTTTACCAGTTAGTGCAAAACGTCAAAATATTATAGAATAACGGATTGCTATCCAACAACACCAGTGGCGATGGCCCACACTGTGGCATGGAGTAATTTAGATTTGAATCCAATGGGGGGGAGCAGCATCAACCTTTATATTATTCTAAACACAACTTGTTGACAAAGATCAATTAATGTAACACATATACCACATGGTAAAAGTGAGCTTTCAGAAGTAGCTAGCTTCCTGTTTAACTAATATGCCATAAATAACATTAATTTAATCTATTAACATTTCCTTCTAATATACCTTCTAATCTATCCATATCCATTTTTATATACCCAGTTTATTATCTGAATGAAATTATACTACTAAATAAACAAATTAGTAGCTTATCTATTTCCAAGTATATTTCTCCGATTAATTCTCTTTGGATTAAAATAATATTGCAGTACTGTATCTGTTAGAGACTGGAAATCTCCAAAAGTACAATTGCTCATAAAATCAAACAAAAGTAAACTTATTGATTTTTGCAAGCTTGATTTGTAAACTTTCATCACTTGAATGTGAGTTATACACCCAGAGTATATTTGACAATATTTCATTGCATTAATAAGTTGTTCATGATTTCAGTTTGATAAAGAGTCACTATAAATATACGAATATTTTGTGCATAACTGACTCTTTCTCTGTCTTAATATAATAAAGAGTTCTGAGTACTCGTCTTCTGTCTTCTAAATTTACGACTAGGAGGATTCAAGGTGTTCGAGTGCTGAAGTTGTTTGCGACTAGTCAAGCTATCAAGTACGAGTCATAACAGTTGCATAATTGCCTCATAAAATGAAGTTTATTTAAACTATAGATTTAGTTAAACGGATAAGACGTAAAGGAATTAAAGTTTGTAAATTATGCATCCAGTTAATTTTTCTCCAAAATATCCGGTCCCAATTACAACCTGATAGCTCAAGTGGATTATATACGACAATTTACATGGTACTTACTTATCTATGTGTTACTCTAAAACTCCACATATAAAAGATAATTTATACCACCGACTGTCTACACCAAGATAACGGAATAAGTCTAAGGGTTATAAAAATATTATTATATTTGCATAAGACCTATCAGTGGTATAAACTTCACAGTGGTGAAACATGACAAACCTAATAGATTCGAGATTAGGAGCAATTGATATTAAACGGTTTATAATTGGGAATATTCGGTTATCATTACTAATTACTTCTACTCTTATGTTTGAGTCCCAGAAGTCATAGTTCATTACCATCAAGCTAAATGATTCACTAGAATCTAATCACCGATAAGCAACTAATTCAAACTAGGTGTAGATGTTTGCTTATTAGTTTATTTTCATTCTAAATGGCTTTTTTCTAGTTCAAATCATTTCATGATGTAAATTATTTTTGAAATAAACATGATCTACCAACACCATATACTACTAATTTATTCAAAAGTGATTCATTAGTTGAATTTCATGTTTTTAGCATTCTATTGTAAAGTATCGAATGGTCAAATTTATTTATTTCTCACTGTATCTAATGAATAGTATATTTCTGTAATGCTACTATTTTGTTATGCTTAACAATAATTTGTCCGTTTATTATAGTGTCTTTTGTTACAAAAATGTGATCAATAATTGTGAACAATTCAGTTTACGCTAATAATTCAAGCTGAGGTAAGCAACGATTACACTTATTGTCCTACTTAGTGCATCCTTCAAATAGGCAACTTTGTAAAATTCTATCGTATATCCGTTGCATAATTATAATAGTTGCTAAGGTATATCAGTTATTTTTTCCTGTATTGGAATCATTTTAATTAGTCGATTTTCGATAATTATGATTACGATTAAAGAAAATCTACATAAAACAACTATTGAAAAGTGTAAGTTATTTTTTTCAGTGCCTTAATCAAATTGGATGTATTATTTAAGTTGGATTGTAACTGGCAAGTAGGATCCAGGACAGGCGTTTCGTCCTATTTGGGACTCGTCGGTTGGATGTACCTGCCTCCTAATGTTGATGTTCACAGTGGGATTAACAATGTCGAAACAATCCATTTGAAATATACCTATTTCAGTAGACATTGACAATACATGCTCTTATGGATAAGTCCATATCTGATGAACATGTTAATTCCTGTATAAACTTTTTTGGTTCAATAATTTGTACGTTGGTGTTTAAAACAGTAGGCAGTGAATTGTAATCTCAGCATGGACATCAACACTGAGATATAAGACATCCAGCTGACTAATCCTAAATAAAGTAAAACTAGCGTTATAATCTAAACCTAAATATTAATTTGCCGATGGCTAATATCATAAACTGACAAGAATTTGATGAATTTGATCAAAACTACAAAGTACAAGGTTCTGTGTTTGTTAGAAATTTAGACGTATATTGACAATTTATCTGCGCAGCCACATTAGATTATGGTAAGCATTAAAAGTCTTAAAAATGCGAATATTGACTTGAAATCAATGTGTCATTTTATATCCAACACGTAACATTTTCAATCCACTGTATTAGATGATACTATCGAACAGGTACTGTGTGTGCGATGTTATGTGCAAAAAATTCGAAAATTTCAAACTAGGTCTAGATATTGTGTCCGCTACCTCCTGATTAACAATGATCCATTTTATGTCAGTAGTTCGTGTTGTAAATTTACCAGACAAATAACAAAATATTTATCACTGTCTTGTCGATGTGGTATGATTTCTCGCTTATCGAATCTGTGAAAACCTTTCCTGATCATGGTTGTGAATTACGGCTACATAGAGGAGATACACTTACGCTGCGTATATGACAGAAGAAACTGATTAATTTCAGTCCATGACAAATCAATAGGAAGGTTCAAATACATTCAATTATATATACATACCCATTGCATAAGTGTGGTTGTTTAGACTCAGTAACCTAGTAGTGAAAGTGGTGGCGTCTGGAGCAAAATTGAACCAAATTTGAGTTCTGCTGTGAAGGCCACCACAGATACAGGTGAATCCAGATGACAAGATGTGCGTCCTGCATTCCGCTTATCAGTCACAATCCAACTCAAATTATCATAGTCCCATTAGACTGACTAGAATCAGTCAAACAGTACAGTATACCAATAAAACAGCGTTATAATTAAAGTACATAAGAGAATAAATCCACCTAAAACTTAACGACATTTAACATTTTATTGTTTCCTTGTAAAAATACTGAATAAAACCAACAAGATTAAACAACATTCACGTGACATTTATTTACAGTATATTTACAGTGAAACAGTTAATGCACAACATAGTATTTTTAATAGACAACTGACAACATATACGACTAGATACAACAACTGTATACACCACGGACCTGTACGACGTTCCATATCTGCAGTTTTCACTTGTAATGGTCTTGCCATCTGAAAAAAAGCAGAATAGAAGAAGCCTACAACAATTCGTTTACAAAAATTTGTAAAACAACTTATACTACTCACAAATCTTAAAAGTAGGCATATAATAAATGATAGTTTGTAAGTCAACGTTGTAAACATGAACAAATGTTATCATATTTCACAAGTCAATCTTCATTTATTGGTGACAGTTTACATTGTATGAATATGAATGATTTGTAGTAGTTTAAAATCAAGTTTGAAAAATTTTAATAACGATTGATCTTTACCATTTATTATTTTTCGAACTGTTATAAGTTACTCATCTATAATTCTACCTAATAATAAGTGGTAAAGATTAACATAGAAATTTGCTGTATTTGTTACGGTTGAATATATCTAGGGACAATTCATCGATACGTTCCATTTATAGCTTTTTCGTTTATTACTATTGTCTGATTGGACCTGTCACAGATTGATATTGGTAGGGTAACGCCTAGAAACCAGGGTGCACTGGACAGCTGCTTCGTCTCAGAATAGAACTCATCAGCGGTATGCTCCATAGATTCCTCTCAGAAGCCTCAGGTTGTCGAACGCCTAACTCTCTGCACCACTATTCCGGCATCTAATTGTAAAATTCCCACTTACATCAATTTGTGATATATGGCGCAACGATTATCCATTATCATCTGTGAGAAATGTTTCACTCTAGACAAGCCTAAACTCCATCACTCACGACTTCTCCAGAATACCTGGCCAACATCAATGTGTTACGAATTCAATCAGCTAAAATTTAATACCAATTTCCACAAACCACCTCAATTCTGTTTATAGTAAACAAATGAAAATCATATTCATCAATATCATATTTTCGTAATTTATTATTTTATGAAAATTTTTAAGGACAAAAATCATTTTTGTAATTAGTAGGCATCACAAAGGTTAATATCATTTATTTTAAAACGATGTAACGTTATATATCTTCCTCGCTGCCCCTCCTCCTCTTCCCTCTCCATCTACATACATAGATACATGGATATATGCATGTATGTGCTGTTTACATTCTAGTTAAATTAGATTTCAGGTCATTAAAATGATAAACAAAACCATAGTATATTATAATGTTATGCTTCATGTTGACTCTATCAAGTTAATTATAAATAGGACATTGACATTTTTATATTAATAGACATTCATGTGGAAATACGCTACAATAAATCTGCTTGAATCATCAAATTAATGAGGTTTACATCAATGTTCACGCAGCTATGAAATTCTTTTTCTTTTTTGTCATAGTGAATAGAACATGACACTATTGCATACAGTCAATGAAATTTAAGAGAAGCTAATAATCAACAATAAAATGATAATTTCTACAATGAAATAATTATAGTGTAAATATGATCATTGATAGGTTCATAGTTACATATACAGAGAGATGAATGTATGAATAGATAAGCATATAAGTACATAACTTACATTTATAATCAAATTGTTTTTACATTTAACTAAATCTATTCCAAAGTTAATCATTATTAAGCATACAACAACATTCAGAAATAATTGAAACCTTTTACTTTCATGAGACCTTTTTATCCAATTTAATCGGTTAATTCACTGAAGTCGTATTGAATGTTACCGGATAAACTGACGAAACTTCTATACTTTATCATAATAAAACATTAGTTTATTAAAATTCTTCTAAATTTATTATTATTATTGTTTTAGGCAACTATATAGAATGATTCATTCCCTGTAATAGTTTGATAGTGAATTCAAACAAAATTTATATAGATAAATTCAATTCATTAATGATGATCTAAATGAGTAGAAAAGTAGAGACTAGACAATAATTATGGTTCAATGATTCAATTTGAAGTGCATAAATTATTAGATTAGTGATAACATTATAGTAAGTAAGTTAGTTAGTTAGTCAGTTATAAGTAATGTAGAGCTTAGCGCATGTGTACTTCAACTCAAACTACCATATCACATTATCATAAGGAAATCAATTCAAAAAACATAATGCTAGAGGGTAGTTTAACAAGAAACGAAACAAAGTTATGTACGATACGTTAATGGAATTTATGATCCAGAAGAAGACGAAGATTTCAACTGAGTCACCCAGTGTCTCAACCCAATAAACAGACTTCAGGTGCAGCAAAACAAATTTTCTTCACAGATGTGCAATATATATAAGTACAGTAATGTAAACCAATAATAAATTTAGTGTTTTTAGCAGAATATAATCATTGCCCTATAATAATCAGCCTGGCAAATCTCTTAGGAGTCCCTGATAATAATTCCTCTAAATTGTTATTCAAAGCTAGGAAAACACCAAAAATTATTTAGTTAATCAATATTCTCTATAAAACTCCAAGGAAATTCTAGAAAAATTCGGTGCATGCATCAGTTATCTGATTAGATAAATATCGAACATGTAGGAATGTTTCATAGAAAATCCAAAAACTTCAAGACAGCATAAACATGTACAATTATTCTTGTTACCATTGTACACGCATTAAACTTAAAAGTAAGCATTCCTTCATATTTATAGTCAGTTTTCTGTTCACAGTTCAAATGTAGGCTTCGGAGAACTAAGAAGTGGTTAAAAGTCAGTGTCTACGCATTCAAGTACAAGATGCATCAAGTTCAACGATTATTCCATTAGAATGCTTCTATAAGAAAATATATATTGCCTCTTTTAAATCCCCGACTTGCACAAAGTTACTTGTCATTAATTTTTAGTATTCAGTTTTAAAAGAATTTTTGATGAAAATGGTTGTATATTACAAGCATTATTAAAGCCATCACAAATCAACACTCATCGGTTTCTGTGTACAATACATGTCATTATACTTTATACAATTTATATACTAATCATCATTTTATTGAATAAGTCATATAATAGTAATGATTAAGTAATTTGGGGAATATTTCAGGCAACAGGTTTGAATCTCTATGTGAACATAAACAGTGGTATGCAAATATATTCAACTAGTCAGTCCACTGTAAGATAAAAATATGTTTTTGGATCCCACTGCTATTCATAGTACAATAAGGCAACACTTATTTATTTTTACTTTTGGATTACTGACGGGAATTGAGTCCATAATGGGAGTTTTATCTTATCTAAGGCTAGTTGGCTAGAAGTACCGGTATATATTCGATCTCTGTGCCTATCGGTTCAAACGCTAACTTGTTGTCTATCGAATTACAAAGTTTATATCACCATTAACTTGTTCAAAGTATGTAAATTTACAAATGCAATGATTTAATTTTGCTAGCTGTTGATACTAAGTAATATCAAGCCATTATGGCTGAACATTCACAGTAGGCACCGATCAAATGAAGCTAATAATATCTCCATAACATGGAACTCACTCCTACACAAGCCTATTTACTTTATTTTAAATAAGTGCTCCGATAAAATTGACATAATATCCTAAATTGACTAATTCATTTCCTCATTTATATTATTTGGATTAAAATTCCCTATTCAGACTAACTGGAAGATTTTACTATGTCTCATTGCGTATGAGTTGTGTCGTCCCAATTACAAACATGTGTGTGAAGTAAACTTTTGATTTTAAGTTGAATTTATTTGTTACTAATTATTCATTTGTACATAGTCCATTTACTAATAATAATAATAATAATAATAGCTTTATTCAATAGTATTTTTAGTACAATATGAATTTTCAGCATACAATGTTTCAACAAGTTACTTTTTTACCGTGTCAACATCTAACAAAAAAAAGATATATATTTTATATTGTTGACAATAACAACAACAACAACAACAACAAATTACAGTAACATAAGGAATAGGAGTCTTTGCATTTCATAACAATCCGTATTTTTAAGAGCACAGATTTCTGATTAGATCGGTTCTTACAAACTTTTTATCACATAGAACATGTGCTAAATATGGAATAGTTGAGCATTTATACTTCTCTTTACGTGCTTGAATCCTGATATAGCAGCGTCGCGTTCTGCCAGAAGATAAACATTTGATGAATATTGATTCTTTTTTAACGCGTGCTGCCAGCCACCATGATGTTTGCGTTTAGATTTAACTGAATTACACATGATAGGTCGTAAACTTTTATAAATGCGCGTGAGTACACAATCTGATCTTAGGACATGATTGGGCAATTAAAACAAAACAGAAAACGGAAAGATAACTTGTTGAGATATTGGTAAAAAAAAAAAGGTAGCCCAGGATTTCAAGCAGGCCGCCGATGTTAGTTAAAATTACTGTTTTAAAGTAATCTGGGCTAAAGTATAGTATAAATTCGAATTTGGGCTATTCATAAACTATCCACGAGGACTAATAATCACTGCTAATCAGTAACGGTCTAGAAAATATCAGACCATTTAGAAATCGTTTATTGTGATGTCTGAGTTGAGCGCAGAAAAATTATAAAATAAAGAAGATAAACAGATTTTTGATACTACAGAGTAGGTTTCAGATATTATGATTATGTCAAATAAACGATATATAACACAAGTTAATAAAAGACTTAAACCAAAACTTTTGACTTAAGCTAAAGCTAGGACTAGGTTAACTCTGAACTTAACTATACTCTATCTTAAATAACATTAATTCTAGTAAGTCTCTTACGCTGGAAATTGGTCAGAAGCAAATTAACGGTGAATAAATAACTATTTAGCTTCCAATGAAAGTTTAAGTAGATAGGTGTTATGGACTAGCTATGATACTGTTATGACGTGAGAGAGATTTGGTTGGTTGCAGCGAACATCAATCACGTGTGCCTAATTGATAATGCGCGACTGCCCTGTGCTCACTCATCCCCCAGACTGATAATAGGAGAACCAGAATCGGGAGCCGGAAACGGAGAGAGCGAGATCCGAGATCGTAGTACATTTTAATCATGCCTTTATATATACACAAAATCAGACCACACAGTTAACCAATCAAGAATCTAACATTCATACAGAACAAAGGAAATAGTGGTAGTGAATGGGGGGCAACTTGTACACAATTAAGTAACTGTAGTTCGTAGTAATAAACAATATACTATGAGTAAATACACTAAACGGAAGGGTAGAGTAGGAGAAACATAACAATCGTAAAAATGAAATGTTTACATTACACATGACCAAAATAGTTAAAATATTCCTCCAAAATACAGTTCTGAAAGTTCGTTAGTTTTCTTTAAACGCCTGGCGTAACAGATATATTATTTCTTTAATTTGTAGACACAGAGGTTTATAGAAAGCATGAATAATTTTATTAATCATTGATGATCAGTATTCTCTATCTGATATTATCAATTTCAGTAATTAGATGTTTATTTACGATTACTGTTCTCTGATTGAATAAAACAGAGCTATAAATCCGTCTAACTGACTTGGCTACCTGCATACTCATGCTTCTCAAATTTAAACTGACAGGTTATAATGATTATTAGTAGAGGGTATTTTAAGAATCACTAAAGCTCATTCATACACTATACTTCATCCAAAATGTGACACCGATTTATTCTTTTCATTTCATTAATTTGGCGGAATTAGACCAAAATATTTAACGGTAAGGAACCAAATAAATCCGATTTAGTACCCAAAATTGAATTATTTAGTGTAGATTGAGCGTAAAATATGAAAACAAATATAAGGACTCAGTATTTGTCAGCATACATAGAGTAACACTGAATCTTTCAAGGTTCAAATGCACCTTTGCCCACTTAGCGTAGAAAAAGTAGTATACATTGGTATATTCCATTCAGACGTATACATATATAAAATATTCTTATCGCATCACTTTGTTTCACTTGGCTTTCACCAACGATTGGTTCAAATGACTATCAATAAGACAACGTGCACATATATATAGTTCACCAGTTTTTTTTTATTTGTGAAGGATTACAGTCATCCCTCAACAAGAAACATCTATTCCTGAGACTACAATTCAAGAGAGCTGCTATTTTTTAGCAGAATAATGAGGATGCAAAAGAGACCCTTTGCGCAGTGAAACTCTGCTTATCGTTTTCTAGTCGACCAGTAGTTTTTATTCAAACAAAGGATGAGTTACTGGAATTTATCTCTTCTATGTGTATACTTAAATTCAGCCTCTCCTGAAGTGGAAACTAAATAGGAGATACCATCAGGCTATATTATCAACGAATGAATGAACAACCTCCAGAATAGTTTGGCAAAGCTCAAACAAATTGTAAGCACAGTTGGATTTTAGCTAATATTAGATAAATAGTGGCCATTTAGCTCTGAAAGCCTCAATGGTTAACATTATACATTAGTCCCTTAGTCTGTATACCATTTAAAAAAATTTTCTTTAATTAGAATATAAGGTTGAACAAGGATGGTATCATATATATAACTGTCTAATACCCAGAATACCAAGTTGGCATCTAGTGGTCTACATTCTTAATTTCAACAGCTTAAAATTTGAAGGTCTGGAGTATAGTACATGGGTCATAAAAGGGTACTGCTGAAAAATACCACATCAAGACGAAACTGCTTTCAGTGCTTTACAGTTTTCAGTGGTTGTCTAAATAAGGTCAGTTTTTAATTTGAACTCTTAACTAACTAAATTAATTACTCTGCACTTTCTCCCTTTCACTATGTGATATCAATTAACAGTTATCCAACGAGTCCCATGTTTTAACTAGCTGATATGAATTTGTATATTACACAGAATTTCCTAAACTTAAGTGAAAATCTTATACGCAATAATTACTTAATCCAAGATGGTTTAATCTCAACGTAAAGCTATGGACAATAAAGTTAATCTTTCGATTGTACATAGTAATCATCTTATAATGCCACTGGATAGTTGGGATTATTTGAAATAAAAACAGTTTTACTGTTAAAATTGAATGTAGGACTTAAATGATCTCATTCTGACCTCAGAGTAATTTAGATCACTACTAATGGCAACAATGTTCAATCACACAACAGTCAGTCAGCTGGTGATAATCTCCTGATTAGTTGCATTATATTTAATCCCTGAAAATTACTTCGGTAAAAAATAGTGGCAGTATAATAATTAAACACCCAATTCGAAATTAACTACGTTTTTTTTCTCTAATTCTAATATAATGCTTCTAATTAATTAAGTAATATGTTTATTTATCTTTTATAACGTTACTTGGTGTTTCGAATAGTATCCATTTGTACAATCATCAATTATTGATTTATTTTAGTTAAACAGTGTTTTGTTTTGTTCAATTGTTCACTTCTAATCTTCAAATTAATTAATGCATAACATGATACTTGATTTTATGAATAAAATAATTTTTAAAAAATAAAAACAATTGAAAAATTTCTTAAAAATTGTTACGCCGGGCGATTAAAGAAAAGTAACGAACTTTCGGAACTGTATTTTGGGTGACTATTCTCGTTATTTTATTCATGAGTGATGTAACCATTTTATTTATATGACTGTTACGTTCCCCTTGTCCGGTTCTCTCGCTTAGTATATTGATTCTTTGTGTATTGTTTATTATTACGAACTACGTCTACTTTATTTTGTACAAGTTCTCCCCATTCACTACCACTATTTCCTTTGTTCGGTATCAATGCTAGATTTATGATTGGTTCACTGTGTGGTCTGATTTTATGTGTATATAAAGGCATGATTAAAATATAATACGTTCTCAGTTCTCGGATCTCAGTTCTCAGTCTTCCGGTTCTCAGTTCTGGTTATCTTATTGTCGGCCTAGGGAGGGTGAGTGGGCTTAGATCAATTGTACATTTTCAACTGGGCACGCATCTTATTGGTGGTCGCATCAACCAACAAGATCATCTCCTCCCTCTTTTAATCGCGTCATAACAAAAATAGAAACAATTTAATACGTGAAGAGAGATAATAGAATGAGTGCATGAAGAAACAAGCACAGTTATACACACACGAACACACATATACATATACATACATCCGTGGATATGTGAATGTATTAACTGTAACACAATATTAGTACATTTCATAAATAGTGAAACATTTCTAATTAGAATAAGTTTGTATCTTCCCGTTGACTTATAATAGATCGAAACTGGTCAGCTTGTGTTGACATATATGCATCCTGAGCGGATCGCTTCCATATAACAATGGTACACAAGTAATGTTTAGGTCCATTACAAGTCAAAGGGAAGATACAAACTTATTATGATTACATATATACCCTTTTCACAAGTGTGACTATCTGGACACAGTAGCCTAGTGATGAATGTTATGGCGTTTGATACGAAGCGGACTGAGTTCGGATCCCAGTATGGACATGGACACTGGGATGCAGGTATATCCAGCCGACAAGTCCCACGTAGAGTGAAGCGAACTTCCTGGATTCCGCTTGCCAGTCACAATCCAACTTGGAGAAAAATTTCTGTTATTTTTATGCTTAACTCAATGAATTTGTTCATTTGTTTATTGGAAATGAGATATTAAACATTCGTCACACCTAAACACATGTGTCCATATAGAGAAACACCCGTGAAATTCATAACTGGTACATATTATTTTGTCAGTTATGTAAGATCTATTACTAGTAGTTTACTTTAAAGTATTTTTCATATAGAAAAATCATTTCAACGGAAGTAAAACGGTAAAATAAGTAACACGAACGAAAGTTTGATCTTATCAATTTTAGAATTCCATGTACAACTAAAAGGTTTTAAGACTCGCTTGAATTATGTCTTATGTAAAGCGATGGACTCATAGTTAACTGGAATTTAGAAAACAATGAAACAGTTATTAATTGCTCTGGTATGTTTCATTCACAGATGTTACTTAGTGGAAGCATAATAGAAACCTTATACATAGTATATAACTTATTAATTCTAGAAATAAATTAAAATTCTTTATGAACACCCCATCTAATTCAATGAGATCTGGTTGAAGATGATTATCCTTATGAACATAAAATTTCCTAAATGTTAAGTAAAATACAAATTAGTTACAGTAACTATTATTACTATTAACAGTATTTCTACTAGGATGGTTATTTTTATGGAGATTGGTTATTTATTTGATTGAATATGTCACAGATTGATATTGGCAGGGTACCATTGAAAACTAGGGAGCACTGGACAGCTGTTTCGTTCTAGTGTGGAATTCCTCAGCAGTGCGCACCCCAGATTCCGTACCAGGGTCTTCAGGTTGACGGTGAATGCCTAATCATCTGCACCACTGGGTCGGCATCAAATGGTAGAATTCCCCTTTTCATCAATTTGTAATCTCTATTATCTCTATCATTTTCGACAGATTCTTACTAAATATGTTTTCTAGAAGTTTCCTTAAGTCGAATACGCAAACATTTTCACGTGTATAGAAATGCCGCTTACATACATGCTCTCACCCACCAGAAACAAACATCTTTCAACGGTATAGACATATGGTTACAACATAT
Source organism: Schistosoma mekongi (assembly GCA_034768735.1). Lineage (NCBI taxonomy): Eukaryota > Metazoa > Platyhelminthes > Trematoda > Strigeidida > Schistosomatidae > Schistosoma > Schistosoma mekongi. Next base: position 13,893,355 of record CM068312.1, on the reverse strand, counting down.
TGATTTTCTAGAAAATTGAAAATAATCATCTTAACGTGTGTTCTGAGCCACAATAATATAAACTATTTATTAATTACATTTTGCTCTTTGACTGTATAAATGAATACTGAAAGAATTTCTATATTTATTTATTTAGTGGACCGATCCAAATGTAATCTGATGACACTGTCGTTAATTAAGGAAATCAATTTCCTGATGTTTATCCTATAATGATATAAATGATGCTGTAACTATGCTTTTATTTCTCATAAAAAGACTCATTAACTCAGTCAGATATTACTTATTAAAAACTGAAAACAGAATATATAATATATTGATTAGCTTTTAGTAAATTGTTACAATAAAAGAAGATTTTTGCATATTTTTCAGACAATGTTTCATTTAATAAAGTTATTTATCTTATTGCTTTACATTTTTTGTTCTTTTCATTGTAACAACGTAGTAACATACCCTTGTTGTTATTACAGTGTAGTCATATTTTGCATTAATAATGAATATATATAAGCTTTGATGGGGAAAGAAGTGGAATGAACTAATCTACCAAGTTCGTTCTTCATGACTTTTTAACTGTACACACTAAACATTTAGTGAATATGATATTATCATTGCTTAATTTGTAAGATTTTAATACACCTGCTAATTATCATTAATCTTTGTTACCAGATTCTTGTAATTTTACTGTGAACCTGTTTACTATATACAACTTTTCTAGTTTAATCTTTATCGTGTTTTATATTTTCACTTACTTTATTGTCTATCATTTGATGTAAATAATCGGTTGTTTTGATTTAATAAATAATTCAGAATTAACTTAGTCTCAACTTGGATTCAACTTCATATCGGTAAAAATTAAACTAACTGTTTGATAGTTATTTTTCCTGATAAATGATATGAATGCGCTTATCTGATGGAATTGTAGACAATCTCATTGAAGGGTCAAATGTGTTTAACATTGTTAAGTGTAATCTTATGCCTATTCATATTCACACCTAAAAATTATTTAGAATTTTTTGCTAATAAAATTTTCATTTTGATTGTCAAGCTTAGATCGTCTGTATCGAATGCTTAATCGAAGTTGTTACTTTTCAGGTGACTGATTCACTATAAAGTTGGGTGGAACATAAGTTAACCGAAAATTATCTTTTATAACTGGATGACCGTATATATTTAAACCAAAGTAGCATATTTTTGACGAAAGTGTACTACCCTAAACAAGTTGTTATATTGTTGCTTACATTTGCCTTTAAATTAGATAGCAATTAACAATCAAATTAATCAGAATATAAATCTATGGCAGTTAACTACATGCAAATAACATTATTAATCTGAGTATCAAATTGTAGAAATCATTGGGTGAAGGTTAGATGATCAGAAGTTTCAACTATCACTTTTGCAAACTGAAATTCTACCATTTAGATGCTGTCAGTAGTCTACAAACACGACTACATATAAATGTGAATATAGATTCTTTAAATCTTACAGTAAGCATGATATCTTTAGATTATAGAGTTGAAATTCACATTTTCAATCTGTGTGCTGATTATTAAATGTCACTGTTGCAAATATGTTTCATGTTCTACATATTCAAACATTACCAATCACAATTTATCATTACAACCTTAAGAAATCATTTCGTGAGATTAATTTTCAATGCATTCATTATTATTATTACTATTATTCAGTTAGAAATTTATGAACATTATTCTTATTCAACAGTGACTTCAATTACACACATACATCAACTGAAGATAACTGTTACAAACCTCGTAGTTTACATTTCTAATATTAAAGATACAGTTTTAACTACTGTTGAATTGTAAACGCAAAACCGTTGAGTATTTGATATTATTGGAAAAAAATGTCTAACTGGTTTACTACTTTTTTTTCATTTAAAATACAATTAACTGTTTTACCTTAGTGATTATGTTTTGTTTTTTTCCTCAAATTGACCGATATCATGAATAGTAATATTAGCTACCTGAACTAGATATTCACTAATCTACAATTCTATTTCTTTCAAAGAATATATATATATAGAAACAATTTGTTCTTTTTTTCAGTTTACTAGTCCTCATACCCCCCCCCTCCCACTTATGTTATCTATTAGTTCATTTCAATATTGATATACACAGTGCAAATCAATTGAAGTTAAATAATTTTAATAACAGTAAAGGTTACGATCATTTCATTTTGCATGAAACAAAAATCGTCGATATTATAAAGTTGTTAGCATGTAATCAATCAGAGTTTCACGATTATTAGTTCATTATATATTTATTTTCTTGATAAATAGTTTACTTTGTTTAGTATGATATGCAATTAGACGAACGGAGATTAAGTATTTATAATGTGTCAGGTTCTGTACTTTCGTTGAATAAAAGGTTCTCGTAACAAGTGCTTGTTCTTTATGATAGTAGTAGACCGTAGCCTCATCTAAATATTCTTATGTTAAAGTATTTTGGACATGAAACTAAGAACACCCAGTAATATATACCTGACAGTCACACCTGAGTGATTAAACAAAGTGTTTGGACCAGTATAATTTCAGGAAACCAATGCTTTTGTTTATTAATGGTGATAATAACTCGTACTATGTTGCATAACATAATAAAGAATTCCCAGCAGCAGAGCATAGTCGAAATTTCAGAGAAAATCTGGTTTTATGTCCATTAGATTTATAAATATTCAAAGTATATAATGGAATGGAAATTTAGTTAACTTCCATTCATATTCATCCGTACATGTTTACAGTCGTCGTATTCTCAAATTACATCTCTTTTCATTAATGATGCATGGAGTCTATAGTAGGCATTTGCTTTTTAATTCTTAAAAGGAACAGAAAATAAGTATACAAATCTATTAAAATCCTTGGTGGCATTATTTCTTGACATTCTCAGTTAATTTCATTTCCGATAGATTGTAAACATTTTACAAAAACGTGTAAGTAAACAAAGCAAACATACAGTTAACTAAAACAAATAAAAAATAACACACAACATAGCAATAATTCAATTGGGATGATTATTTTTGTGGAGATTAGTTATTTATTTGATTGAATATGTCACAGATTGATGTTGGCAGGGTACCATTGAAAACTAGGGAGTATTGAACAGCTGTTCTGTTCTAATGTGGAACTCCTTAGCAGTGCGCACCCCAGATTCCGTACCAGGGTCTTCAGGTTGACGGTGAATGCCTAACCATCTGCACCACTGGGTCGGCATCCAATGACAGAATTCCCACTTCCACCAGTTTGGGATAAATAGCGCTGAAGCTCTAGTGAGAAGTCGTGACTGGTGGAGTTCAGACTTGTCGGGTGTGAGACAGTTATTACCAATGACAATGGATAGTCGTCGCGCTATATATCACAAATTAATAGAAATGGAAATCTTACGATTGGATACCGGAACAGTGGTACAGATGGATAGGCGTTCGCCGTCAACCTAAAGACCCTGGCACGGAATCTGGGGTGCGCACTGCTTAGGAGTTCCACACTAGAACAGAACAGCTGTTCAATACTCCCTAGTTTCCAATGGTACCCTACCAACATCAATCGGTGATATATTCAATCAAATAAATAACCATCCTAATTGAATTATAATAATAAGCCCATCAGTGACTAACTCTAGGATGTTCCTGAAGCTCTAGTGAGAAGTAGTGACTGATTGAGTTCAGACTTGTCAGGTATGAGATAGTTATAACAGTAAGTTGATAAATTAAAAAGAAAAACAAACAACGATGGATGCGAAATTCGAACATGATGCTGTTTTTAGCTAACCACATAATAATACGATATCATCATCATCACCACAATCATTTGATATTATAAACATATTTTTTGTATAAAAATTACTTTCATAAATTTAAAAGAGAAAATCATCAAACAAACATTCTTATCAATAATTATCTGTTTAATGTTTATTCATTTCATCATTTCTCCTACAACATTTGTGTTGTCTTGCCTCCGGAGCTATTTTAAATTATACATTTATAACCACTTCAATATACATTCAGTAAATACATGAAGTCATATTTTTATTTAAATTATTGTTATTGTTGAAATATTTTTTTTTTATTTTCAATGACTTACATTTCAATAGAATTTACTATTGAATAAATAATTCACTTTATTATAATTGAATACCACCTACCAACTTGTCAACTTCTATATGAACATACCTATTTACATTTAATAAATATTCAAGCACCAGAAAATAATCAATCTTATACACACATACACACACAAACACCACTAGAGTAAACAGTATACAACGTGAATATTTTGTAGATTTTTTTTCCAAATGGAGAAAAGAATTTTATTTTTAATTTTGTAACGAAATATTTATATTACTGCTTTTATAGAGTGTTAGGGAGTGAAATAGAATGTTTCCACAATGACTGTTAACATGAAGTATGTTGATCATGTACATACATGTGTGTGTGTGTGTGTGTGTGTAGCTGAGCTGAAGTGAGGACACGCAATTGTGATAGATCGAATAACTCGATACACTAACACAACAGTGACCAAATATGATCATTTTATGCCATTATTACTAGTATTATTATTATTACTAGTATTACTATTATTGTTATCTATTTTCACTGTTTCTGTTCTTATGAAAATTTTTTTTACCTAATTAACATGAAGTTATCTACTCTCTCTGTCTTTCTCCACCTCTCATTAAGATACTCATTACCTTCCACTCGTTCTTCAACCTTTCCTTACTTCACTTACATTCCACGGCCTTGTTACTGTACTGGGAAGCATACGTTTATTGTTTACTTCGCTTGAATAAAACCGAATTGTGATTGTTTTTTCTCTTGTTATTCGAGTGAAGAACAGTGTTTCTCATCATAGGAGTCATAGAATAAAATACTATTTCTTATCTGTTTAGCATGTAACTTATTCAGTAAGCTATTGTTTATGTTTTATTTTAACAAAAATTCATTATAACAGTCTTCTTTACTCCAGATGTGAACATCAAGGAATGAATGAAGCTAACCAACTATTAAAAAAGCAGGTGATTATGAGGATGAGTTGTTTTTGTCTGGTCATTCGAATTTCTTAGTTGCACTACACATTCGTATTTCTGACAGGAATCAAGGCAATATGTTATGGTAGCATTTATTAAAGTTCACTTTATGAAAAATATGTCAGTCAATTGGAAAACGTATGTTATTTTTTACTTTTACTATGTTTTATAAAAATATCATATGAAACGAAAATGCGTCGTTTTTGGTTACAAATTAACTTCACTTTCAACAATCATTGGGAAAACATTAAAGTTAAACAAGTATTTTTACTTTAGTTCAGAGTGATAACTTGATTTCATATGGAAATCCAATATATATGAAGCTTTAGTTATCACGAAGATGAAATCGAACAGTTTATATTGTGATAACTTCATTCACCTACAGGACTTAGAATATTATTAACATATAACTATAGTGTTATATACTCGGCCTATATGACTTCATTAGTTGAGACATTCTCCTGTAGAACCATATATATATTTCAGTATGAAACTAGTCATTAGATGATTATAAGAATATTCATTGAAATATTGAGGATAAATTCCATCCTCTTAAATGTTACATAAGCGGACCAGGATTGATGCAGTAGATCATCAATATCACCGATTTCTTTAGTTTAAAATTATCGTTGTTATTATGAGACCAAAAAGGGAGTAGGATAATTTTACTGAATATGGTATTGGTCTCAACTTAATTGAACAGTATTTTAACAGGAATAAATATTTGCTTTCTAAAAACTAATTCATGAATTGGATATTACAAAATGTGAAATGAACATTTTGATTAAAAAAACATATTAGTAAATTGTTCCATTATGAAGACTAGAATATAATGGAATCAATCGAATAAAGCAATTCTATAATATTTTCAGGGTTTTTTTTGGGAACCTAACCAAACATCTATACCATTTACTTCCCAACTGTGTAATCAATTCACACGTCTCTGATACTTGCTCAAACTGGACAGCGATGAATGCCGACAGTATATGCATTCAGAAGCCGCTATAAAAAGTTTTTGAATTATAACAGAACTGAAAAAAATAGGCCATAGCTGATGCTCAGACTTCTCTCTTTGTCAATTTTTCAAAAAGACGAGAGACAGATGCATTAGAAGCTATATATTCTAATATATTGTAGATGGAAATAAAATAGTTGTAACAACTGAACTAGGAGCTAACTTTAATGAGTGAATATGAGTGGTAGATGGTGACCACATTAAAACATTTAGAAATCTGTTTTTCAAGAAATTTGTTTTGAATATGTACTGGGCAATAATTTACTACAAAACTAAGCAACTCGATACTGACGTTTGGTTAAATTTCTTCAATACTAAATATAATCAGGATGAATCTTGGTGTGAACATCAACATTGGGATGCAGGTACATCCATCCGACAAGTACCACCTAGAGTGAAACGAAAGTCTTGGATTTGGCTTCCCAGTCACAATCCAACTTAACTAATACTAAATATGTTTAGTTAATCCTAAATTTGTATCAGTCGAGATAATTATTCTTTTCTTAAATTTGTTTGGTACCTGTAATGCATATATGACATGTCGATCTGCTTCTGAACATCTGTTTACATCACACACTATCTCCCATGAGTAAAGCAAACCAAAAATAACGTCTCAATGGATTCGGGCTCTTTTCAAAGGCAAAAACAAACTTTAAATTAAGAACAAATGTAAACTAGGGACTGATGTGAAGCTGTGATTCATTCTAAAAGTGTTCCACAACCCTTTATTCTTTGATAAATTAAAACTATAACCTGGTCTTACGATAAATGTGACGACACAAATGATTTTTATCCCTGACGTAAGCAAATTTCATGTATTCAGAGGCATTTGTAACTAGTTGACAATAGTCGATTTATAATTAAATACTAGGAAGTTTAATGTATTTGTTTTGAACCCAGTACACAACGATCACTCTGCAGCGGTAAATAATCCCCAAAATAAATAGTTACATAGGTTTCGACATTGATGCTGACCATGTTTGTTTTAGCGGACACTACTAGTTGAAGGCGCTCGGTCACGCATCATCACCAGATCACGTCACGCCGTACCGTGGAAAGCAACTCCCTCTCTAGATTGCCAGCCTAGACATTGCTTTTCCATTGCTGCTCTATTCACAACCAAATATAAGTTCTTTTCCACCCTTCGTGCCTTCCGATTTATCCTCATTCGTAAGAGTGGGTTCAATCGTTAGAAGTTGCCCTGGTAATACCGCTAGCGTAACTTCGTCATACATCGGGTGCACTTCAACTCTATTATAAAGTAAACCAATAAACTAATCTTTAGACTACTTATTTGATCGACGATTTCGAATTAATACAAATTAAAGTAGTTCATAACGATCATTCACATCGTTGAGGAAATAATTAAAGGTTATTTGTGACGAATTTGGGTAGACACTCTCAGGTTTCAATGTGTTATAACGGGCACTGTCTGATCATATGAAATGTAAGGCCCCCATCATTATTGAAACTGGTTAACTGGTAAACAGGTAGGAATGTCAACCATCTGAGTTTCAAATTAGTTTTGGAAGAATATTGTGCTCACTGTAATACTTATATGTTGTAAATTAAATCTCTCATGAGAACGTAAGTGAGCATTGCTTACATGTTACTATATTAGTAAATAGTGACTTGTTGCGTCCCCAGTTTAATTAACTTCACAAAACGTTCATATTAACAAGAAAGAATCACCACCTAAGATTCAAAGAATAACAAACTTCGGTGTGTAATTTCAACAGAAAAATTTACCGACAGTAACATGAATCGAAGAATTAATAAAATTCAAACAAATCCTACTACTATTTTTACCTTAATAACTACTGCTATTGTTCTTAATAGTAATCTTAATGTACAAAAAATACTGAAAATCTGGCAAGGCAATTTTGTTACAACTTCATTATCTATTACCTATTTGAATAATATATTTAACGCCCACATTTAAATGTTACTCTTCTCTCCAACATAAAGCTATATACGTCGCCTAAATGAATGTATATATATAGCATATATATGCATATATATGCATATATATGCATATATATGCATATATATATATATATATGCATATATATGCATATATATGCATATATATATATGCATATATATATATGCATATATATGCATATATATATATGCATATATATGCATATATATGCATATATATGCATATATATGCATATATATGCATATATATGCATATATATATATATATATGCATATATATATATATATATATATATATGCATATATATGCATATATATATATATATATATGCATATATATATATGCATATATATGCATATATATGCATATATATGCATATATATATATATATATATATATGCATATATATGCATATATATATATGCATATATATGCATATATATATATATATATGCATATATATGCATATATATGCATATATATATATGCATATATATGCATATATATGCATATATATGCATATATATATATGCATATATATATATGCATATATATGCATATATATGCATATATATATATATGCATATATATATATATGCATATATATATATGCATATATATATATATATATATATATATGCATATATATGCATATATATGCATATATATGCATATATATATATGCATATATATGCATATATATATATATGCATATATATGCATATATATATATATGCATATATATATATGCATATATATGCATATATATGCATATATATATATATGCATATATATGCATATATATATATATGCATATATATATATGCATATATATGCATATATATATATATGCATATATATATATGCATATATATATATGCATATATATGCATATATATATATATGCATATATATGCATATATATATATGCATATATATATATGCATATATATATATGCATATATATATATGCATATATATATATGCATATATATATATGCATATATATATATGCATATATATGCATATATATATATATGCATATATATGCATATATATGCATATATATATATATGCATATATATGCATATATATATATATGCATATATATGCATATATATATATATGCATATATATGCATATATATATATATGCATATATATATATGCATATATATATATGCATATATATGCATATATATATATATGCATATATATGCATATATATATATATGCATATATATGCATATATATATATATGCATATATATGCATATATATATATATGCATATATATGCATATATATATATATGCATATATATGCATATATATATATATGCATATATATATATGCATATATATGCATATATATATATATGCATATATATATATGCATATATATGCATATATATATATATGCATATATATATATGCATATATATATATGCATATATATATATGCATATATATATATGCATATATATGCATATATATATATATGCATATATATATATGCATATATATGCATATATATATATATGCATATATATGCATATATATATATGCATATATATGCATATATATATATGCATATATATATATGCATATATATATATGCATATATATGCATATATATATATATGCATATATATGCATATATATGCATATATATATATATGCATATATATGCATATATATATATATGCATATATATGCATATATATGCATATATATATATATGCATATATATGCATATATATATATATGCATATATATGCATATATATATATATGCATATATATATATGCATATATATGCATATATATATATATGCATATATATATATGCATATATATGCATATATATATATATGCATATATATGCATATATATATATGCATATATATATATGCATATATATGCATATATATATATATATGCATATATATATATGCATATATATATATGCATATATATATATGCATATATATATCATTAAACATATAACAATTTTATATTCTACCATTCATGTTTATTTAGTTTATTACACTTTAACAGTTCAAACGGAACCATGTTTTATTAGTAGAGGATGAATATTAGTTATTCCGTGTTATAATCAATTATTATTACAATTATCCAACTTACCCCAGGCAATGTCTGTTTACCATGTAATGCATCTTGACATTTTAAAGCTGATTGTCTATGACAAAATGTAACGAAGGCACAACCTATAAATTGAAACATTGTACAGATATAATTAGTGGTGTTTTATGTTTTAAAACAAAAAAATATAATAAACGAAGTGAATAATGAAATGAAATTGAATATATTGAACAAAAAATAATAAATGAGCATTACGAACGTTGTATTATTATATTTTAAGGAAATATGTAGATATTTAATTGGCTTAAAATGAATTTTATTATACAAATTGGGCTATTATTATTATTATTATTATTACTATTATTACTATGGTTGTTAATCTACTGGGATAGGAAAAAGAAAATTGAGTTTAGTCACTAAGTGTATGCTATACTCTTGAAGTTTCACTTTTTCTGTGGCTACATGGAAAAAATATATGAGACTATAGTTCACGATAGAATAATCGGGATAGAAAATTATTTGAAAAGTATCTTAATCCATATGAGTTTCATACTACTAGTTTAGATTTAATTTAAGTAGTAAAGTAAACTTGAGTTTTGACAAAAATCTTACGAGATCGCATACATTTACTTTCTGTGCATTAAGTTTTATTCGATGCATATCTAGGTAGATTTATTGAACTGTTTCTTAACATCATACTTTGAGGTTCAGAAAAGAACAAATAAATAAAATTACACTTCATGTTTGGTTATTTATTCAACACTGTTCATTAAAAACTGGTGTAAAAATATTCCTTCTAAAGTTATTCACTAGATCCTACCTAACTTGTCTAACGTTTCAAGATCCTACTTCGGATGCATGATAATTAGTACATTTATTCTTTATATCTACAGACCATTTGTACGTTATTCTTTTAACCTGACTGTCTACTTAATTTCAACCTTCCGCTTCTGTTTATCCATTTTTGTACTTGCTGATTGATCGGCTGCTCTTAGGTTCATCTACGGAACAAATTACTACAATTATTAATATATATATATATATATATACATATATACATATATATATATATATATATATATATAAATCCATAGTATTAAGTGATTAAAAGTCATTTAGATGATAACCGAATAGAAGTATTTTTGTTAATATAGAAGAGGTGTGAAAATTACGTAATTTTATATCATGGACCAATTACAGTTAGAGATCTCGTTAGGCTTTCGTTATTAGAGAATAACTATGTAGGACACCTAGATAAATATCGTCAATAGCAATCAACAATGTTCATATAAAATCACGAATTGTATGAACTTAGGAATATGTCAACAACTATAAGCTAATTTAATGAACTGAAGTCTGGATGCATTCTGTAAAGTGTGAATATCCTGAGTGTTATTTTTTCTGGGTACCTACCACTAATGGGTCTTATGTTTGGACGAAACAACTGTTGAATGCTCTCTGGCTTTTAAATAAACTTATCGTAGAGTGAATACATATTTTTTTACGACAGCTATTTCTGTTGAATTATGTAGTAAATACTTAAATTATATGCCAACAACTATACAGTTAGTTGACAAACCTTTAATTTATTACATGTTAATATACGGTCATATACAAGTAGAAATGAACTCTCTGAAAAGAAGTCCTTCATTCAGTTAACTTACTTTCAGTGAGCACTTTTAAGTTTGTATTTATTAAGTTGAATGGTTTTCAACGGTTTGTTATATTTAGAGAGAATTGTTGATTACAAACTAATTTGATTTAAAAAAAATCCCTGTTGTGCTGAACAACTGTCTCATCTTGGTTTCGGAAGTATTCAACTGGAAGCACTTATTTAATAAAACTCATGATACTCAAGTTTATTGATGAAAATGAGATGCTATTTAGTTGCAGTGTGTTAGTGCACACGTCTAGTTTCAGTTGCCATGATAATGCAAAGTCATGCAGTATAATTAAGTAATACCCGCCCATATAGAAGAAAGAAGCCACTGAACAACTTTCATCAGAACTCCAAAAGTTTAGTTACTACTGAATATATGATTAGCGCTTAAAAATCTAATTCATTGAATACGTCGCAGATTGGTGTTGGCAAAATAACTAGTGAAAACCAGGGAGCACTGCTTGACAGCTGTTTCTTTGTGGTGAGGAATTCCTCAGAGGTGCCCACCCCAGATTCCGCCTCAGGGACTTCAGGTTGGAAAACACCTAACCCTCTACACCACTGGGTGGTAATACATAGTGCGACATCCAGTGCTCCCTGATTTTCAACGGTGCCCTGCCTACATTAATCTTTGACGCATTCAATGAATCAAAAATATCAATCTCCATAAAATTGACCATCTAGATTAAAAAGTTAAACTAAATTTGGAACTGCCAGTCATTGTACGTCATTCGGGGTGAATACTTCATAATATAGTTTAACTTTTGCTAAAGACTTTATTTCAAGCACTAACTTAAACTGTATTTTCGTCTTCATCCTGTATACTAGGCTACTTTACGCTGACTTGTTCATGCCGAACAGTTACAGATAATTCCATTTAGTGAACGTTATAAAAATCTCACAGAACTTCAGAATTTCTGTATTTAGTGTTCATTTTATATTGCTATGATTCCTTAGACGTGACGTGGGGTGTATTTTCTACAAAGATAGTGATGATGATGATGATGATGATGATGATGATGATGATGATGATGATAGCTGTTAGCTAACCCTAATCACACGAAAACTTTAAAATGCTCTAGTTCTTATTTTTTTTGCTATTTTCCTTTGAGTATGCACACTGAACAAAGTGTTTTTGAATTTACTGAATATTAAAATCAATTATAATTCCCCTAGCCACTACTCCGAAGTCTGGAAGAAAATGTTCACAATTACTTGTACCCAACCAGTAACTTTTAGAAACGTCTCAGGACTACCTAGAAACCATTTTATGATATCCTTCTCTAATCTATTTCATTATTTGCCTTACATTTATCATCAAGTCCTTATATTTTCTTTGTAAGTTTCTAAAATCTTAAGATAATATTCTGTTCTATACACGGTACCATTGCTTAGTGTACTTGAATTATCCTTAGAAATAAAGTTTCCTTAGCAATTTCTGTCTTATAGTTTTGTTGTGGAGTTAAGCGAAGAATAGTTTATGAAATTTTCTAAACCAGCTAACGAAGTATATGTTAATCAACACGATATGGTCAATTTGATCTTTGTCAGATTCTTAAGTGCTGACCGATTTCCATCAATCACGTTTTAATTTAACAACTAATACTAGTGACTGGAAATCGCATGCCAGCTGACGGGACATCTTGAGTAAACAGAGCTTCTTGTTAAATACCTTCAACTACTGAGGAAATATGAAAAGCACATCCTAAATTTTTTTATTTATTAATTTACTATGTAGTTTGCGTCAATCTATGACATTCACATTTATTCAGTACAGCTGTCAGAATGAAAAATTATATCGATCAGTTCCCTCTTAATTACAATCGATAAAAGCATTAACTTCCAAGTTTTTCAACTTTGAACTAATAAAACAAAGGAAAACGATTTCCATGTTAATGTGCATAGTTAATTAATTAATTGACTTGTGTAATTTAACAAATACGTCTACGTCTACATGTATTTATCTCTAAAGCATGCTTTCTTATCCATATAAGTGGATGGTTTTACTAATACTAATTTGCAAACGCCACAAAGACTAGTAAAAATAGGTTAGAAAACAACAATTGGATGGTTGAAATTCATGCACTTCAATGATGTGGTCGCCTAAAAGCATTTGTTCTCTGTTAATTTTTTAGTGACTGTCAAAATATTATATCTCAGCAACTACTTACCACAGTGAAATGTTACTTTTCGTCACAATCGACAAATCAAACGTTATCATTTTTTATTATTCAATTTAGATTGTGCCCGGCTAACGAAACCCAGGAAGCTCGTCTCGTTTAATTCAGAACCCGTAAGCTGAATGTGTCTGCATCCCAGTATTGGCGTTCATATTGGGATTTGACTCAGTTCCTTCCGTGTAAACGCCACCACGTTCACCACTAAGCTAGTGAGTTCGAACGGACACAATTGTGCAACCGGTTTGTACAGACAGTTTTTCACATACTTGTAATCTTCCGATTGGTTTGATATGGACTGAAATTAATCAGTCCTGTTGCCATGTGTGCATCCTGAGCATACTGTTTGATACAGCTGAAGTTTATAAATGATACTTGTGAACTACAATTGTATTGAGGCACTTCTATCAAAACGCACATATGGTAATAGGACTAGGTAATTTCAGTCCATATCAAACTAACAGGAAGAATGAAAAACGAATTAACGTTATCATCTTTTGTTTATTTTTGTACGAAAAACTCAAATCAATATTTTGTGAAGAGTAAGAATTCGAACTTTTAACTGAATTTCTTTTGATCTAACTGCTTACGAAGAAATAAGTAACTTTCTGACGATATCTGGGACTAAAATGTTTTCATGAATTTAGGGAGGTATAAACATACATGATACAATAAGAACACACTTCACACATTCACATAATCAGTTAAGTTTGTGTGCGTTTGAGTACTGGGAATTTGTCTATGTATGTGTGTGTGTGCATGGAATCGACAGTAAATTCCTAAATTAGTGAATTTTTGAACTAGATCACATCATACTGTGTCACAGATTTTTAGTATGGTAGTTTTATTGAAAACGTTTTTATTTGTCTGCTTAATATGTTTCAGTCATCAAAATGAAAATACATGGAATGTTTTTGATTCTTCTCTTACTTCATTTGTCATTCTTTCATTCTGTCTAAGAATGTAAAATCGTTTCCCTTGATATCATAGTTAAAGAGATATGACGTAATGGATTAAATTTGGGTTGTTGCTGGGCTATTTTACCACTGTATTTTAATAAGAAAAAGAGTAGAATATTTGGTTTTAGTGAATTTTCATTGTATTTGAAGGCCTTAAAAGCACGTAGTAAATATTGAAACCTGGAAGTAAAGAAGCTACATTTATGCGACAACTAACTTTGTCATATTTTTACTCTTTAATTAATCTCGAAAAGTTGATGGAAATTTGAAGACAGGTTCAAATCATGATGTAAAGTGAACTTGACAACTGGAAGTGCAACAAATGTTGTTAGATAATTGTTATGTCTTTATCAGGGAATACCGCATATTGAAAGTAAGATAGTCATCAGCAGTAGCAATACACAATAGCTCCTTTACATTATGAATTTATTGCCAATACCGTGGTATCAAGGTAACGTGCTCAACTTGAATCTTGAAAAAATTATACATTATGACTAAATAGCTATTTAGCAAAATTATTTTAAAATGACTTCTTTAAAATATTTCGCCGGAGCAAGGAGTGAAACTTTACTCGTCATTTGGCATTGTCTACAAAGTTAATACAAACTCAGAGAGCTTGAGACTGCAGTGTATTTCTAGTTATTGACTTATAAACAGTGAAATTTCACCATCATATTTTAAAGTTAGTTTAGGACAGCTAAGTCTTGAAGGATGGGTATAATACCTCTAGAGTACCAAGTTAGAATTCGGTATTCAAAGATTTTCCGTTTACTTATGCACATATGTGGGTGAGTGGAAGATTGGATTTAATTATTATTTTTAAAAAATTTCACTTTCTGCACTCTCCAGGTAAGCACAGTTTAGTTCACACATTTTCATTTTAAATAAAAAATAACTAACTATCCTAGTAACAATTTATGGGGAGATTTTCTAGAGCCTTAAAGTTACTTTTTGTTATGCTATCAGGCACTGAAATAAATCGACTGCTGAGAAGGTATATGTTTATTCGTTCCCAAACTCGATTCTTTCTTTGTTTCACTTGATGAGCAACTACCGCATTCCTAACGTTGTTTAATCAACAGACCACAGATTTTATATTTCTGATACTGTTATAATCACAATCGTCATCATAGGCTTTTGTGAAGATAGATGAAATTCACGAACTGACTACTTACACAATCACTGAAATCTAATAAACACTAGTCACCTCATAAGTACTCCAAAGTTATGGTGCTATCTATGACCATCCTGATTATTAGAGACCAAACCTTCACGTCTTGAAACAAGCACTCATTCTTTAGACAGCCGAAATGATACAGAACTATTTACATTTCTAGTTCCACTTATCTAGTACTTCTTAGTTTCTATGGTTCTCTAACTACTGTCAGTTGGTAATAGGACGCTAAAATAACAGATATTACTAAATCCCTTGACGTACGTTGTATTTCAAACATTAATTTCTGATTTTCCAGTTTCATCTAGTATAGTCGAAGACCACATTATAACTGGTCAACATTCTGATTAGCAATAGTTGTAGTCATACTTTACAACTATCCGACTGTGATGTATTATATAATGAAAATCTCAATCAAAACATAATTTTCATTTCTCTGAAGAAGCGACTTGCACTAAGCCGCGAAACGTCAGAAATTTTAATTTCTACTCATTGGAATTTTACAAATATATATCACTTACTATAATTTGGATCTGTTTATTATAAAACTGTATAACCCATTTATAATCAAGATATTCAGAAGGCAGTATTCAGTTCATTGATTTAAGTCAATAAAGAAACTTCTTCAGAAATTTAAATAAATGTCGAGCAATTACTTTTAAGAATGAACTAATTACCAGATATGAAAAGCACTATGAAGTTAACCAAAGCCTAATCAAACATTTACCTCTTCAAGAACGTCGTACACATTTTCAAGTGTGATTACGTCTGTATAATCGAATACATGAATAATTTATAGAAAACCGTTCTTTAGCTTACTATATTGAAAGCTTCAACACAATGTAAGTCCTCATACTGTGAATACTTTTAGGTGGGGTAGTCAATTAAAGGAATATGCACTAATGACTAGGGATCAATCAGAAACATTTTTTTCTGAATATACACACAGGTTTATAATGCTATGAGATTAACCCGATACGTATATCACTCATTCACACAAAGACTTGGACCTACAATACGATACAAATCGAGTTTTCGTATTCGCAATAACGGAACAGGTGTTTCTCATCATTTATCATTCCTTTCCTCCTCCTGGTGCTGTCTTTCTCTCGAAAAAGCCTCATAGGGTTTTATCTGCATTGTAGTATGTTCACGCAGAGTAGAATGCTGCTTTTACCGATGTAACTTTTTACCTCAGTAAACTTTCTAGCTACCTTACTTCATGTTTTTCTATTTATTATAAATCATCAGCACAGAATTGCGCTGTCTGATTCCATTGGATCTACATTCTCTCAATGCAACTACCACCAACTTCTCTAGGCTTTCACAGGTTGAATGAAATAACAATCTGTCTCTGTATCCAACACCACTTCCTTTTCATTCATTTGTAAAGAAAAATTCTCTAATATATTACTAGTAAAGGAAATGAGAAAAGCCTAATACACTAAATAACAAGTACAAAGAATTTGTTGGAATCGTGAATAATTACATGATCCAGAATTTCGAATATTCTTTTCGATGGAGGTTGCTGCTATTGTTGTTGTTGTTGTTGTTGTTGTTGTTATAAGTAATTTACTTTGCTATTCTCTTTTCTATAGCCTTTTTCAACGTTTACAGTTCCCTCTGTTTTATTGACAATATTGTTTTATTATGTCAATCATTCATTAAAACATAAAACATAATTATGAGAAAAATGGATGTAATTACGGATAAGGCAGTGGTCTAGTGGTGCTAAACAAAATTCTGGAACACATAGTATTGTTGTCTTTTGTTGTCATTTAATTAAGACAAACCTTTGAATGAAGTAATGACAGTAGGTCGTAAATGGTATACTACTAACTATTTTTATTACGTCTATGTAAATAATGTTTCATTTTGAATACTATCCAAGCTAATATAATGTTTTTGTTAACGTAAACAAATTAATTTATTCTTTATATGATAGTGCTTGGATAGGAAAAAGAAGAATAGGCAGAAATATAATTAGATGTGGTGATGGAGTGGGGGGGGCGGTGAATTAACAACTATTGGCTATTGGTTTCTGTTCAGTACTACATAACATTATTTTCTTCGGAAGCCACGAGGCCGATGTCTCTTCTGACAACCAGAGCAACCATTAGTATAGGTACGTGGAATGTCCGCACGCTGTGGGAAACAGGGAGGACCATGCAAATAGCTGAAGAAATGAAAAGATACAACCTGAAGATACTTGGAATAAGCGAAACGCATTGGGTGCAAGCTGGACAGCAACGGTTATCCTCGGGAAATGTGCTTTTATACTCCGGCCACGAAGAAGAAAACGCCCCACACACACAAGGAGTAGCATTGGTGTTATCCCAAGATGCATGGAAGTCTCTTATAAGATGGGAACCTCATGGACCTAGGATCATCACAGCATCCTTCAAGACGAAGAAGGAAGGGATTGCAATGAATGTCATCCAGTGCTACGCACCCACCAACGACAGCCACGAAGACGACAAAGACCAGTTCTATGCGAGGCTGCAGTCAATCATCGAGAAATGTTCAGCCAAGGACCTGACTATTCTAATGGGCGACTTCAACGCCAAGGTCGGAGTGGATAACACCGGGTATGAAGACATCATGGGACAACATGGAGTGGGAAAAAGGAATGATAACGGTGAGAGGTTCGTGAACTTATGTGCCTTCAACAAAATGATTGTAGGTGGCACCATTTTCTCTCACAAACGTATACACAAAATTACATGGATTTCACCGGACCACATCACGGAGAACCAAATCGACCACATCTGCATCAATAAGAGGTTTAGAAGGACCATGGAAGACGTAAGAGCAAGGAGAGGAGCCGACATAGCTTCAGATCACCATTTGGTGGTAACTAAAATGAAACTGAAGCTGAGGAAGCACTGGACAACTGGAGCAGCAGTATTACACAAGTTTAATACAGCCCTTCTCCGTGATACTAACAAACGCAACGAATTCAAATTAATTCTCAGCAACAAGTTTCAGGCATTTCATAATCTACTAGAAAAAGGTGGAACTAATATGGAAGACAACTGGAAAGAGATTAAGAGAACAATAACCTCAACATGTCAGGAGGTTTTGGGTCTCAAGAAACAACACCAAAAAGAGTGGATTTCTGTTAGAACTCTGGACAAGATCCAAGAAAGGAGGAACAGAAAGACAGCGATCAATAACAGTCGGACAAGAGCAGAGAAAGCCAAGGCACAGGCCGAATACACCGAAGTCAACAAGCAAGTGAAGAGGAGCATCAGGTTGGATAGACGGAAGTTTGTTGAGGACCTAGCAATGACAGCGGAAAAAGCTGCAAGAGAAGGAAATATGAGGTTCTTATATGATACAACGAATAAGTTAGCTTGGAAATTCAACAAGCCAGAACGGCCAATCAAGAACAAGGCTGGCAAACCAATCACTGAAGTGCATGAACAACGGAACAGGTGGGTAGAGCACTTCCAAGAACTCTTGAATAGACCAGCCCCACTGAACCCACCAGTCATCGAAGCAGCAGCCACGGATCTCCCTATAAGCACAGACCCACTAACAGTCGAAGAAATCAAAATGGCCATCAGACAGCTCAAGAGTGGCAAGTCAGCAGGACCAGACAACATACCAGCAGAGGCACTGAAGACAGATATAGAAGCAACTTCAAAGATACTCCACATTCTCTTCAGGAAGATTTGGGAGGAAGAACAAGTTCCAGCAGACTGGAAAGAAGGGTACCTCATCAAGATACCAAAGAAAGGCGATCTCAGCAATTGTGAGAACTACAGAGGCATTACTCTACTTTCAGTACCAGGAAAGGTCTTCAACAGAGTGTTATTGAACAGATTAAAGGGCCCAGTCGACGGCCAACTCCGAGATCAACAGGCTGGATTCCGTAAAGATCGATCATGTACCGACCAAATCGCCACTCTACGGTTCATTGTTGAACAATCAATTGAATGGAATTCACCACTTTACATCAACTTCATCGACTATGAAAAGGCATTCGACAGCGTGGATAGGAGAATATTATGGAGCCTTCTACGACATTACGGCGTACCCGAGAAGATAGTCAACATCATACGAAATTCTTACGACGGACTACATTGTAAAATCGTGCATGGAGGTCAGCTCACAGATTCATTCGAAGTGAAGACCGGTGTTAGACAAGGCTGCTTACTCTCGCCCTTCCTCTTCCTACTGGTCATCGACTGGATCATGAAGACTGCAACATCTGAAGGCACTCTCGGAATACAATGGACAACATCGACGAAACTAGATGACTTGGACTTTGCAGATGACCTAGCTCTTCTTTCTCACACACATCATCAAATGCAGAAGAAGACCAACAATATAGCAGCAGCCTCAGCAGCAGTAGGCCTCAACATACACAAAGGGAAAAGCAAGATCCTCCGATACAAAACAACAAACACTAACCCAATTACACTTGACGGAGAAATTCTGGAAGACGTTGAAACCTTTACATATTTGGGCAGCATCATCGACAAACACGGAGGGTCTGATTCGGATGTGAAGGCGCGGATTGGTAAGGCACGGGCAGCATTTTTACAGCTGAAAAACATCTGGAACTCAAACCAACTGTCAGTCAATATAAAAGTCAAAATTTTCAACACAAATGTGAAGACAGTCCTGTTGTATGGAGCTGAAACTTGGAGAACTACAAAAAGTACCCTACAGAAGTTACAAGTATTTATAAACAACTGCCTGCGTAGGATTCTTCGGATCTGTTGGCCAGATACCATCAACAACAACCTGTTGTGGCAGAGAACTAATCAACTTCCAGTTGAGGAAGAAATTAGGAAAAGACGCTGGAGATGGATTGGACACACACTGAGGAAACCATCAAACTGTGTCACAAGACAAGCACTGACTTGGAATCCTAAAGGCCACAGAAACAGAGGAAGGCCCAAGAACACATTGCGTCGGGAATTGGAAACAGACATGAAGAGAATGAACAGCACTTGGGAAGAGCTAGAACGGAAAGCCCAGGACAGAGTTGGCTGGAGAATGCTGGTGGGCGGTCTATGCTCCACTTGGAGTAACAGGCATTGATTGATTGATTGAATTAACAAATGTACACCATTGAAACTTCAATCTATATTCTTTTAGTTATTGTAATTTTGTTGAAAAGATATTTTAGAGATTGGTGAACCTGGTTATGGATGATATAACTGAAAACTATAGAACACAAAGCAAATGTTTAGTTACAGTTATTGTAGATAATAAGAAATAATTTCAAGCAGTTCAGTGACGCACTCGTGAATATCAACAGTAGATAAAGACTAACATGTACAATAATTTCTAAATATAATGACACCTAGTGTAACTCATTAATCTAGTAGACGAAATTTTGGTATTTCAGAAAGTGAGTACTGAGTTCAAGTCCCAGTATGAACATGAAGACTGGAATTTTGGCACATCTAACGAAATGTCCTGAATATAATGAACCATTAATACTGAATTCCTAGGTTGGTTATTATCCAAAATATATCATTTTAAAATGTTCCACATTAAAGTTTAAATTTGATAACGTGTAGACATTGGATTTACTGCTTGGAATTTTCGATGCTCAAATTTGGTTATACACAATTATTGACCTTATTGTATCTATTCTTATCTCGATTACGAAGGAATATTAAAGAGTTAATAATATAACTATATAAAGGTATATGCATATATATATATATATATATATATATATATATATATATATATATATAACTTAATTTGAGGGATTACAATTTTACCCTAAATCTGCATTAATAGGATAGTCATTGATACAAATAACTGATAACGTTAATATTTATACTTGTTGATGGGACTGATTACGAACTATGTTAGTGTTTTAATGGTTACTTCATCACCTAATCGGATTAAACTTTTTTAACTTTCTAGTCATTTGATTAGAAACACAAAATATTGTCATTTATTATTTAATACTTTTCAATTATTGGGAAAACAAACGGTTAACCTCATTCGAATAACAACGTATTACTAGTCAGATTTACATTGTAGCTATTAGTTCAAGTGACTGTGAAGTCATATGAACTGTGATTTGTTATCATTTAGCTACAGGTAATCGACAAGAAGCACTAGACATATGTTGTATATTACTCGGACCCCTTTAGCTTACATCATCATAAAATGAAAGCTTGATTTTGATCTAAGTTGAAGTTATTTAGTCGACGAGAGCCATTTAGCATGACATTGAAATTTAAGACATTCCCCATAATGTTAATAATCTCTTAACACTAAAGGCTAGTAACTCTTCTAAAAGCTTAACACTCAAGTCATTAGACAATCGAATTATTAGCCGGGATTCGTCAGCTAGGAGTATAAGCAATCATGAAGTAATTGATTCTTACTATTTGACTGAAATTGCTCAAATTAACTTTAACTGCGTAGCAATAAAACACAGTGAATGGAATGTTGAATCATTTAGATCAACTGTGGTCTTGTTGCCATTGAGTAGACGGAATCTAATCAACACTCATTTCTAGATAAACTTGATCTTAGTCACTATTCAGTGATCAGTCATTGTAAAATGTTTGTGCACTTACTCAGTACATTATCGAAAAGAAGTTGCAGATTAAATAATTAATGTACCGTTATAGATTCCTAGTCTATGGGCTGATATTTAAGTTTTGTTTTGTATAAAGGCATAAGTACACTGTATAAATCACTTTGATTCTACTATCTCCTTTATCATATTGACTAATATCATCAGTAATAAATGAAGAAATGACGCTCGACAATAATTATACCAAGATTGCAAATCGACATAATTAGACTGTGAACGATTGGATACCGACTAACTAGCTATGAGACGCTGCTCGGTGTGAAATCTATTCAGTAATCTATCCCTCTCTCTCTCCACATAAATATATATACATATATATATACATATATATATATACATATATATATATATATATATATATATATATATATATATATATATATATATATATATTAAATTTGGCATGGTGAATCTTATCATACATTGGTGTTTTAGTACATGCCAATCTGGGAAAAATAAGTAACATCCAATTAAATTAATCGTTATAAGATATCCGATCAATTAATTGTGTTGTAAAGAGCTTTAAAGTAAGGCTCTGACGTTATGACCGGTAAAGAGAACAGTTATTTCAAAACTTATTTATAATATAACAAAAAATGTCTTCAGAAGTGGGAAACGAAATTCGGGGTGAATTTTTATCATGATACCAATGATGAAGCAGTAGATATTCATTTCGCCCTAGTATAGAACTCTCGGACAGTTCAGCATCAGTGGTGTCGGTGTTCTTTTCCTTGGATACCAATTCAATTGTAATTAGACATATTTAATAGTGTCTAATGGGTTACATTTTTCAAGTTAAAGCCTTCTTGGCGAGAACTAAGGGTACATGGTTCTATTCTTAGGTAAGTAATCGTTCAATGAAATCATCACCTATTTCTCCCTGATTCTAAATATACTCCCAACAATAGTTTACATTAATCCATGAATGAAACTAACTTTCATTTAATTCTTTTGGCCGAGTATCTGAGGCGAATTTATTTATAAACCGAAAAACAATTCTCTCATTATAATGATTATTTCTGGTTTATCCAGTAATGCATAATATATTTCAATTACAATTAATCACTTATTGATAAATGATATGAAACAGTAGTTAATTGTTACGTTCATTGGTAACATCAGTAAACTGATACATAGTCAATGTTAAATTATTGAGTACATTAGATATTGATTAATTTCCATGAAGAAATTTGCTTCAATCATTAATGCATATTTAATAAGACACTGATTCTTTTCCTACTGAACATTTGTTTTTCATTAATTTGTAATTTAATGATAAACACGATGCCAAGACGAAAACAGAACAATTATTGAAGGTTCTATGATAAAATGATCTAAACATTTGGTGACCAGTTCACTTTATTTTTAAGGTTGAAAATTGAGCCAGTATAACTGGAATATCTTCTTTCATAAATGTGAACTACATTATGTAACTTAGATTTGACTAATTAACAAGTAAGAGATCATTGCATTTCGCAAAAACAATCCGTGTAGAGGTTACATATCATTCGGAATATAACCAACGTGATTAAAATAAATCACTAATGAAAGAGACAAATATTTGAACTATTGATTTTATTTAAGATTGTGACTGACAAGCGGAATTCTGGTCTCGCGTTTCGTCCTGTTTGGGACTCATCGGCTGGATGTACAAACTTATTCTAATTATGGATATTATTATTTTCGACCTTTATTTTAAACTGGATTCAAATGAAGTAACAGATTAATGAAAGAATAATGTATTACAACGTAGAAATTACTTAATTAGAAGTAGCTAAACGTTTGACCAATTTCCAAGATTTAACATCTACATGAAAATATGCCTAGGTGACAAGTACTAACTGATGAGAAATTTAGGTTTATGGCTCCTCTGCAATTACATCTAACCATTTAACAGTAAGTTTGTACATTGTTTGTCAAACTTAAGGTAAATAACACTAGTCATCACCACTCCGTTTTGTAAAAATCAAGTTATGCTAGAATGAATCCAATCGCAACGATTAACTCATGATTCCTTTTTAAATATGTATTACTTGGTAGAGTGAAATAATAGTTACTGGGATATTTGCATAATGTCATTCAGAATGTTATGTGTGGACTAAATCTAGAGAAAAATTCATCCCAAGCAATGAACTATTGACCGAACTAGTTAATAATGATAAATTACGAACACATTGATCAATTCTAACTGTTTATCTTTCTAAGGTAGTAATTGTTCGTAACATCGATATCTTGTCTACAGATGGATTTTATAGACACAGACAATACAATTTTATCTAACTTTACGGTGATCTAGGATCTCAGTTATTTATATATATCATTGGCGTAGTGACATAATCTTTGTATCAATCGAGTAAACTGACGTTGGATAACTTCATCACACTTTAGTTATACCATCTGTTCATTAAGACTAGTGTTTTTAGTGATTTGCTTCCAATCGTATGTAGAAATTAAAATTCATTCATCATCACATGATTAAACTTCTCCTTCTGACCCTTTTCCATGACTCCTGGTATTAATCAACTTTATTATTATAAACATCTAGCGATGGATAACTAAATGGGCGTGTTCTGCTAATTTAACTTCCTACGTTGGTATTTTCTGGAGACAGGTCCTTCTTCTTTTTCTATACTCCCATAATTATCCCTCTGAAAATAAAAACATCCTTATCGTGTGTGTAGGTAGGCTTACTTTGTGAATCCGAGATTTTTTTCCCGTTACCTTGGAATGAGTGAATACACGAGTGTAACAATTGATGGTCTATTTTAAATGATCTCACACTATCTTTCTAAATACCGAAACGCTAAACGTAATCAAAGACAAGAAAAGTACAGAAATACTTCTCTGAAAGGGGTTTCAAAACTCTTTTATTATTAGTGGTTCCTTTATAAAAATGACGCTGAATTAAAAGTCATTTAATTTGATGTAAGCTTCTTTCTTCCAAGCTATTCTTGTTTTTCTTTGTTATGTAATTGGAATCAGTTTTGTCGTTTGCGAGTTCCTGCACCTGATTTTTGGAACTAGTTAGAAATATAAAGATTACTTTGTGTGTCGATTGCTTGATAGAGGGTAGCATCATTATATTAGAATTTGTACTCGTGAAGTGGTAAACAAATTAGGTTATACAATACACATGTATTGTTAATGTGATGAAAACCACGTAAATGCAGAACCAATTAAAAATCTTTGTGATTAATGAAAAATTCTTTAATCAACAAAATCTAAAATGTAGATGAAGAACTGAAAAAAACTCACTGAATTATTGTATGCCTATAATTCCACCACTTTACTTGACATACAGTGTTGGGTTACAGTTGCGTTCATTCATATGTGATAAAAACGTCATCAATCGCAATTTTTAATACTTACATAACATCGGGAATAGAATGAACTTATAGATGTACACTAATGGATTTTAATTTAATGGACTTGAAGTGTTTGTCGTTAGGTATAAAGTTCACGGATATGTTCTATTACTTGGGTATCACAAATTTGGTTGAAACGGGTGTACAAAGTTATCTAGTTTTCAATATTTACCTTACCAATGTCTGTTTATCATTATAAACCATATATTATACTTACTGGTCAAAAACATTAAATGATTCAAGCCGAAATTTCAATTGTTTATCTCATAGGCAATAAATATCAGTCATATAATTAAGTGGATAACACAAAATCCCTATTTTATTATTTTAAATATTAAAAATTAGTTTATTTATTTATCCTACTTATGTTTACTTATCTAGTTGACCTTAAATTCAGTTGACAGAAACATTAAACATATCTCATCTTGTTTACTTGTTTATTTACTCACTTATTAACCTAGTTGATCATTTTCAATAGTGAGTCACAAACAATACATACATTTGATAATATATTGGAATAGAAATATCTGTCTCTCTAATATTATTCCTGTTTCTACTCCTCCTCCTCTTCCTCATCCTACTGCTCACCACTATTCTTCAATCTATCTGCATGTTAAATCAACCAAATAATTCAACTAAGTGATCTACCTGCTTAATCAGTAACAGTAAAAACAAAGTGAAAATGGGTCAAACATTTCAAGACCATTTAAAAATTGTTTACTTGCTACGAATGAATACGATTATTGTTTGTATATATGTGTAAAGGTTAAGTGTAATAGTGAGCATAATTCCGAAATACATATAAACAGAATGATTGCAATAAATCTAACACCAATGGTAATTGTTATAATGATCTGAACCTTTCTTGAGTGATGAAGAATAGTTTGAAATCTTTAGAGAATATCCATATAAATAACAGAAATGTGATATTCATCATCACTGAAGGTTATTCAAATTACCTATTATTTATGTTCCAATTCATTTCTAGTATCCAAGTGTGGGAGACCCATAATTTACCATGTATGGCAACAGCACATATTTGACAACAGCAATAATCTATAAATACCTAAACATTGACCTAATTTATTTGTCATATGCTAAATAGTAAACCTGTTTAGTCCTGTGTTAAAAAGTATGTGGCTATGTAGAGCATCACAGTGATTTGTCAATGGATTTTATCATTTGAATAGAATAATACTAAGAATTATATTAGAAATAATGATCTTGAAAAGGAATGAGTATTCGTAAAGACTATTAAGCTTAAAGAATGCTTGCCTCATTGAGTGTATTTCTCGATACACATCTTGTAGAAAACAGACACAGCAGTGAAAATCTTTTCCTCTTATTATGTGATATACTGAAGGTTGTATAGATTATCGAAACGAACATACGTGTATAGTCAAGAATTCTGAAACTGAAATGAAAGATTAATAAACATATTTGATATTATTCTTAGTGAGGATGTAAATAGTTACATTTCTACAAAGCTTAAGGCGCTTCAAAGTGATAAATATATGACTATCAGGTAACCACAAGGTTTAGTAAGACATTATGGAAGCGAAATTACCACGATTGTCCAATATGTTAAAATACAATAACAACTGGTCGGACTTATCAACAAAAGGAATATTGGTTTAATTAACGAGATAATCACGAATAATGGAACATAATAACAGAAAGTCAATACATTAAAAATAAATTACATCCAAAACAAAAATGACATATCAAATGTACTACATGTGATTCACAGAATAAACAACACGATTTACTGTGTTTCAAAACAACTCCCCGTATTACATACCTTCAACGACATAGAAAAGTGACTTTAAACAACTCTTTTCTTCTTATCAAATATATTAAAATAGATTAATGACAGAGAGCAGCAGCTTATCCACTTCACATAAACAATGTGGTAGTTATGTGGAATGAATTGCAAAATTGTCATATAAGTCACTGTTATATAAGTGTACTCGATGAAGATTGATAACTAATAATATTGACACGTTTACATTGTGTTGCAACAGTGAATCATTTTCGAACAAGTAGAAATTCATCAATCACGTATATTCATTATAATTTTGTTATCTTTATATAATCAGTTTGCTTATAACCAAACTATTAACCAGAACATTAAACATTTCAAGTCGATGATATAATGCAGTTTGGCTGCTTTGTTTTCATTTCATCAGAATTTAGTCAGTCTATTAAGAGGTTGATTTATTCTTAATAGACTCGTCTACTATATTCTCACTTCTTATTAAAAATACGATCACTATTATGAGTAAAAACTGAACTTATTATTATTATTATTACATAATGATTTCGGTTAATGAATTCGATTACGTATAGATTTTCTGGAAATGAATAATTTTTTCTGCATATTCAATTTAAACAACAATTTTACATTCAGTGTAAATTGCTTACTTTTCTATCACATTTCGGTTTATCACTGAGGGAGAGAAAAAAGAACCAAACAAAAATACACGTGTGCTTCACTGTGAATATGTTGTGTGACTATTTATTTATTTATTTATCTGTTAGACAATGAAATGTGATCTGCTGTTATCGTTAAATAAAATATGTTATCAAATTTAAACATGAAATCTAGAGTCGTAAATGAGAAGAAACATTCATGATCTTAGATTCTTTCATTAGTTGAATCATGAATGTTAACTGGCTTTTTTGACTAGGAACTTTTAGTTTAAAATGACTATCATATTGTAAAGCTCATTAATGAATTCATTGAATAGATCTATTTGCTGAAATTTACGTTTTTAAGCTGACTATGATGTAAAACATTTTTTTAGTGCTAGAATGACATGGAAGTTCTAAAAAATCTAATCACTTCCCAGTTACGATTATTATAATGTTTAATGCTCACCGTCAACAATAAAAGGCTTTAACAACTAATCAATATGATTGAGTTATTCTTTTGGACTTCCGTTTTTACTTGATTAATTATTCATACTTACTAATCAGTAAAGAGGGAAAGACTGATTATTTCTTCTTAAATGGATTGAAAACGTCACAGATTGATGTTGGCTCGGCACCATTAAAAACCAGGGAGCACAGCTAGACAGCTGTTCCATCTTAGCATTGGACCGGGCAGCAGCACGCACTCGCGATTTCACCACAAGGGCTTCAGGTTAGTGAACACCTAACTCTCTGCACCACTGGGCACCATTCGATGGTAGATTTCTAACTTCCATCAATTTACGATATATAGCTCAGTGCTGAGGAGCTCCATATTAAAACGAAGCAGTTATCTAGCAGTGCTCTCTGGTTTTCAATGGTACCCTGCCAGCACCAATCGGTGACGTATTCAACCAATTAGAAATACCAATCCCCATAAATATAACCATCGCAATTCTTCATAAATCATTTAAATTGGCACTATTTGTGTGTTTGTATGTAGTGGAGGTTATTTTCATTAATTTTCTACACAAACTACTTTATTAAATTTCTATATATATATTCCAGACATGATTTACTTCTACTTGTAAAACCTTAGATCATTAGAAAAGTGTGATCGTACTAAGATAATCATGATAATAATCTGTTAATTGTATTCTTGAAATGTTTATTCACCTTTTTACATTTACCTTCTCAGACCATTTTTTAATTGGGTTAATATTTTACACTAACTTGTGCTATGGATACAAAGTGGGAACATATAGATACATACAAGAGAAGAACATTGATTAGAACAAAAGACGCAGGTATGTGATAAAAAAATGTAGAGGATAACAATTATCGGTTATTATCTTTGCATTTTTCTTTTCTTCTTTTTCTGAAAAAAAAATAAATGATAATTTTTATGGATTAACGTGTAATCCGTGCTATTTCTTTCCCACTTTAGTTTCAGTCTTTTACTTATCTTCTTATATGTGGATATTTATGTGTATATGTTACCATGTCGACATTATCTTGTATTTCATAGATCAGTCTATCCATTTCATCTCCCTACCTACCTACTCACTTACTTATCTACTTACCTACACACAGACTATCTGTGAAAAGTCTGTTGGATTATTATTTTTGTAAAAGAAATTGTATAAACTAATCGGTTTTATCTAAGAAGTAATAATCCTAATCACTAATGTGTATGCATAATTGTAGTAAGTAATTTGATGAGACGAAACACAACATATTTATTAAGATATTAATTTTGAATGACCGAATGTAGTAAAATCTCTATCATGTGAAAATGAAAGGCATAAAAATATTTACAATGTTAATTTATTGCTAAGTAACTAACGCAACAATGAATATGTTCATCGATAGTGTCCATGTTTCAAATATGTAAAGATTGAATATTTAAGTAGTTATTGAAGACTAGTCAGTGTTATATTCATTCATACTGAGTGATGATGAAGCTGTATTAATCTAGTTTTACTGTAGATACTTGCTCATTTAAATCAGTTAAGTCTTTGACCACAGAATCGATTTTTGATGACACTCTGACTACTCAGAAAACGCTGGTTTGGTTACGATTGAATTAATAATGTAAAAGTAACAAAGTTACAGTAACTATGCGTAACTGATAACTTTGTACTTGAAGCCCCTGGAGCGAAGTCTACGGTTCATACTGTTGAGGAGTCCCATATTAGGACGAAACAGTTGTCTAGTGCTCCCTGGTTTTCAGTGCCACCTTGCTAGCATTAATCTGTGACACATTCAATGTATTTCTATTTGTTACGAATTGATTCACTGTTATAACACAATGTAAATGTATCAATATGATTAGTTATCAATCTTCATCGAGTACACTTATATAACAGTGACTTATATGACAATTTTGCAATTCATTCCACATAACTACCACATTGTTTATGTGAAGTGGATAAGTTGCTGCTCTCTGTCATTAATCTATTTCAATATATTTGATAAGAAGAAAAGAGTTGTTTAAAGTCACTTTTCTATGTCGTTGAAGGTATGTAATACGGGGAGTTGTTTTGAAACACAGTAAATCGTGTTGTTTATTCTGTGAATCACATGTAGTACATTTGATGTGTCATTTTTTTGAGATGTAATGTACTTTACAATTATTATATTGTCCCTGAAATTCGGCGTCATTGAACTTAAAAAAATTTTTCGCTTCGTATATAAAATGTAGGTTAGTTGTCAAAGATTTCAATCCTAGTTGAAAGATCGGCCAGAATTATGCTTAATATTATTATTCTGGTGTTATATCTTACTCATGGAAATCTATAATAATAATAATGATTAAGAATAATGAATAGCCTTGAATTTAACTTGTTTTACTAATTGGCATCTCATAGTAAAGTATATTTATATTATTTACAGAATTAATGATTTCTGAATGTTTATCACTCATATTTACTCACTGAAACATACAGGAAGCCACAAATATACTGTCGGATTGAGTTATTTAAAATAACTGGTCACCAGATTATAGATGGCATTTTTGTTTAACCTTCTGTGTTACTCGAATGTTGTCGATCAAATTGAGTCAAGTAACACTCGATGTAGATCATAAGTAGACAATGGATTTCATTAATCTATTAAGTCTGAAATGTTAGAAATTCGGTAAATAATAACACTAACTACTCTCCTCTCTTATAAAAACCAAATGAATTTTTTTTAAAGGGTGATCTATCTATCAATTCACATGCGGATTTATCTATGAGAAAGGTAAACAAACCCTACTATTCTCTAATTTTCATTGTCGGTTGTTTAGATAAACGTTTGAAGTAAGTGTTTACAGTTGTGATTGTTTCCTTGTTTTCTTGCAATTTACATATTTGTTCGACTTTCGATTTGCTCATTCCAGTTCATCATCATCATCGTCATCATCATAAAAGGAATGAATATGATTATCAATAATGATTTTGAAAAAAGATATTGATGACATACGTAGTAGTAAATATAACTGTTATGACTGTCGTTGTTGCTTTTGTGTGTGCGGTTGCAATGTCTTAGTTTAATACGATCATAAGTAATTAGTGTGAAAGCTTGATTCTATAGGATTTTAGCAAACTCTATTGTGTATCCTTTACTTGTGATGTTAATCGTATTGTGAGCAAGAAATTACCTACCTGTTATGCTGAGTGGATATCAAGCCATAAATAAGTAAACTGGTCAATCTAGGATATACATCAATAAATGCTAATTGACTAAGTTTCTGAAAATGTACCATGCCCATTAAGAAAGAGATAGTTTTGTGCAGAAGTTTAGTGTTCTATGGTCTTTAATACATTTTTATCTAACATGCCAATAATGCCAATTACTTCTAAACTGAGTACAATCTATATACAATAACGATTTTAGATGCATTAGTACGTTAGGAGTACAAACCAGTGAATGTCAACTCAGTAGTCCTAAAGCTCAACTCTTTCTTCATTAAACCTGAAGATTTCGGATTTCAATCCATAATAAGATTATCAGTGTACATTGTCACTGCAAAGTCTTATACTAGGACTAAACAGCAGTATATTGCAGATCAATTTATCATAGGTGTCTAATTAAGGCCAGTTCATGATATGAATCTATGGCATTAATATGTGATTGATTAACTAAGTTTTATTTATTCTGTTTATGTCATTTATTCTATTATTCCATTCCACTTCACAATAGAAGTGCAATTGTTAACACACTAAAATTTCAATCAAATAAGCGGTGGATACAAGTTTCACTTCACTTACTGCACTTTGAGCAACCGATAGTATCCCATAAGGAACTCTTGAATGATTAGTTTAGGTCAAACTGAATAATCCAATCATCTGCTTTGCTACATTCCTCTTTTATTATGAAGGGTGTCATAGAGATTGTTGGATTCGGTACTTAACACATGTTAGACAGTCACTGGAGACTAGGAAATAGTTAATAGCCTATTCGTCATAGTTTGGTTTCCTCAGTATTATTGTGTATCCTTCCCCGAACCTAACAAAAAGTCAATTAATGTAGAAAATTCAGGTCTCTCGGCAAGTCCTCAACCATAGAACCATTGTGTTGGCTTCCAAATGTTTCTAACTTCAACTGACGTGCGATATTGTAAGATCAGCATTTATCACCATTAGCAACAACCATTTTCTGCTCAATAGAGATTTTTCTGTTTTTACAAAAATTCCTAAAACTTTGCAGGTTGTTTCTCATAATTTCTATTTTAGGCAATAAACAATGGTTTTTTATATATATACTAATAATTAAATAGTTGAGGTTATATGAAATAACCACCAGAAAACAATTTTTAAGAAATAGAGAGATTGTTTTGTTTATTGGCTTATATATATATAAGTACGGTTACAGTTGTTGTTTACATCGTTAAAATATCAATAGAAAATAATCAGCAGATGGTAAGGCAGGTATACTACACTGGTAAACAAATAACTGCTCGTGCAGTTTTATGGAAAACATTTAATAGGTTTTGTAAAAGTTGGTTTATTGTTTACATGGTGACAGATTAACTTGGCCGACAGATCACAATTAACACTGAATCGAGAATTTGTCATGGGTTACTACTAAGTAAAGAATTAGTGTTGAATGATTCAGTCAAAACGTAATAATATTTTTTATCATTAAATTGGAATCAACAAGTTCTACTAAAGAATTATGAATTTCTGAACCCAAACCAAGAATAATATACTAGTAACCCATTAATGATGTTAGCTACTCACAATAAAAAAATATCAGCTTCAAAAGTGAGTTATAATACGATCATAGTGACCCTTAATGATAATGCAACGAGTGGGCATTTATTCCACATTATTCTTCGAGAGTGGGTTTAGACGATTGTTTTCAATGTTCTCACTCTCTTTCACCCTTGTTTATTAACTTTCTAGCTTACATAATGTATCAATAATAATACTCGTTTTCATATGCACCATGTATTTGTTAACAGTAAAGGATTCTCAGCACATAGCATCCAATATTACAAGACATTCTTGTATCATTTCCACGTAAGTTCTTTGCAAATCAAATTATACGCATAGAAAGGTTTTTAAATAGTTGTTAGCTGTTATTTTATATTCATTCATGAGTATCGTAATCCAACCTTCTACGATATCTGTTTTCATTAAGGAATGTAATCTATGCGTGAATTATATAGTAATTACTTCATGTTTATCAAAATGATTGATGTAAAGGTAAATAGACAAATTACAGTGGTGGTACTAGTGGTAGTGGTAATACTTCACGAATATCTCGGTTATTAGATTTACCAGAGACTGTAGATATTATATGAAAGGTCATAAAGTATGGGTGGTTAACAGACACTTAGTGAAACAAAACATACTACAGCAAAATATGATTAATTAAGGCATTAAATGAATTGAATGACAACTCGGATTTTCAAAAGATTTTCTAGTTGATACCAGTTAATACTACTCCGTGGTTTTTTAAGCAACGATCTTTTGTGTTTTGTAATCACTTCGTTTTCATATGACATCATCAACTGATGCTACTTACAATTGTCAGAATTTTTCACGTAGTTTTTAATGTCATTAAATGAATGTGTCATCTTTAATATCTTTTGGGAGTGTTGTGGAGATTGTTGGATTTTTTAAAATTATGGTGTCACAGAGTTGTCCGAGTTAGATACTTAATGAAAACCAGGAATCGGTACTCAACAACTATTTCGTCCTAATATGGGACTCTTCTTCACTGTATATCTACGACCTCACTAGGGATTCAAACCTAGGACCCTCAGGTCTAGAACTAAATGCTTGACCGTCGAGCCGTTGAGCATGCAGTCAAGGGTGTATTTACTTAACTTACTCAATTCGCAACATATTTGCTCCACTTTATTCTTTGTTATAAGTGGTTAGCTGCCTCGCATCCAACATAGTTGCACTTCACTAGTTACGTCTTCTCCATAGAACTCCAGGAATTGCTTCAAGAAGTCAGTTTATAGTGTTTTGGTACTGATTGTAATTGGGTGTTGGAGGAAATGAAAATAAAATTCAGCGTCTTTCTGACCCACGCCAACTAGTATGAAATTTAGGTCTCTACTCCCATATCCATCCCTTCCAATCTGATAGAACATACTGAAAGCGGTATTAAGTCACAAACACAAAATTCAGTCTTAACAATTTAAATCACAGGTCAATCGTGAAACCTTTCGGTAGGTCATATCATGTTAAGAGAAGAATAAAAACGCTCCGGCGTTTGAGAAATGATAAAAGATGTCAATATTTGAGTCATAGTCCATATAAATCACCAACTAGTTCCTGATTGCCAACGTTGAGTTCCTGGATATACAACTTAACTATTGCCTCTAGACTCTGTAGTCTATTTGTGGTTTTTGTTTGCCTAAATTATAAAACATCTTTTACACATCATACTTTATTTGTTTTCTTCATAACTAGTATTCTATGCTCCAGTAGCTTGTGCTTATCTAATTAAGAAATGTGATTTCCAAAGGAAAGTGATAAAAATGATTCCTTTTTGTCACATAGAATGGTTATGGGAGATTTATCAATAGGCTTACCAATTACTAAATAGTATTTTGCAAATTGATATTTTCACAATTTTCTTACTTAACTAAACAAATAATCCATAAATATAGGTAGACCCAAATCTACCTTCATAAATATGGATTGATGGATACATATATGTAACCAACAGTCTATACGATACCATATTCCATTCAATACATTTTGAAAATTACTGATTAACACATAGATAAGAGGAAAGAGTAAGTGATGCCTGAACCTCATATATGACATAAATCTCATTATTCATCCACTTATTTTGACTGCTTTCCAATCAACAACTAACTGTAACTGAATAGATGATTTTCTTTAATATTCTAACTTTAAGAAAATATATTACTAATTATAATTAGTCAATAGTAATAAAACAGAAAATCTCATGTGATGAAAGTAGATTAATTATCTGTTTCAGGTAAAATAGCAGGCGGAAAAAGTCAATTATCGAATAACCGAAAGTGGTAATTATTATTATTATTATTATTATTACTTTTTTATTATGTAGGTAAACAAATGAACATCAGTAGTATTTGTTAACTTTTCATTTGTATTCACATTAATAAAGTATAAAGTTTTATATTGTTTTGAAACGAAATAATAACAACAACAACAAGTCATCAAATATCTAATCAAAAATTAATTATGTTCCAATAATAAATTATATTTTATTTTACAGTCAAATAAACAACAACATTGAAATATTTTAAGTAGGTAGGTAGGGATGTAACCTCTTCTCCACCCCCCCCCTCATCCCACTTCAATGAATCCACAAGAACTGTACTAATTCAAATAGGGTTCACAGAAAATTGTTGAGTAAATCAATTGGAAGACTCACATATTTATGTTTATTCACTTTTTCTATGAGTTGAATATTTTCATGAAGGTAGAAAGAACAACAAATTAAGCGAATAAGTATTTCTTTTCACTTTGCGCTTTATCAAGACTCAACACTAATAGACAGTTTGAAATGTGCATCTAACATCAGTGTCAGTTAGTAGTGGTAAGTTGGCGATAGATTACACAGTAAGAAAGTTTAGAAATGTAAGAATATATTCGTTTTACAGGGACACATTAATTGTTTTCAGTGATTACGTAATTATAATGAAATGCGAAATCAAAATTGAAAATTAATTATTTGTTCAAGTTGATTCTGTTGAAATAAAGAATGAAGATGAACATTTGAAATTAATCTGTTGATTGCTAGAACTGATTACATAATAATAAAATTGGAATGAAAAATAAGAGTAAGATATGGGAAGTGAAGAAGTAGGTTTCAATTCAACTAGGTGACTGAGGTAGAGAGATTTTGTAAACAGGTTTAAAACTGTATATTAGTCCTGAGCTACGATGAGGAGCTAGCTAAAAAGAAATATTTCTTTACTTGATTTGTTATTCTTAAATTACTTTCTACTACCAGATCGATAGTTCAAAACCTTTTCAAGCTCACCGTAATCATGCTTTTCTTATGTCTTGTCATTCAAAATTGAGCTTACTAACTACCATAAAGGCAATGTGCGGGATTTTTATAAATAAACTTTAACATTTCATTAGTATTGTAAGTGGACTCGTATACGTTTCACCACATAAAGTGGATACAAGGAACAGAGTTAAAAATTGATACTAATACCGATCAGTCCAATTTGTCACTTTTCATATCAACACAGAAAAGCAGCCAATCAACCAAATGAGAACGAAAGAAGTCGGAATACCATTTCTATCAACGGTAGTGTAAAAATAAAAAGTAAACGGTACCGTACTATGTTTAGTGTTTAAGTCAACAAGTGGGTTTTCAACAGTGTATATAAGTTTAAACTAGAGACCATTATCATATTGTGATCTTCAAAGACGAAAGTTTATCCCACTGACATGTGCAATAGTATCAGTCATTAATTTTAGAAATTGATGTACTTAGCTTCAACTGACACCATCCTGACATCCAACTTACTGCTATGTTGATTAGTAAAGTGTAGTAAGTATTTACGTATATGAACCACATTTTAACCAGTAATGATTTATAGTCAAATAAACATGTATATTACTTTTGCATACTATTCTATACCTGTCCTAAGTACTGCTTATCCAGTGACTTCACAGAATCCTAAAAATAATATATACCCATTTACTACAGACTTCCAATAATCCGCAGTTACTGTGTAGCTTCAGAATTTTTATTTCATATTCATAACACAATACAGTATACAGCGTTGTGTGGTATACCCACTCTTCTACACACAAATGTGTATCAAACTTACACCACAAGGGCGGAGTAGGTCAGAATAACAATTATCAACTTTTCTTACTCATCAGCCACTAATCCAGCGTGGTTACTGACAGGAAAAATGATCAGCAAGCTGGACTACTTTGCCATTTTTTGCTTAACTTAATCAATATACAGAAGACTCTTAAAGGAATATTTCGATTTACTTTTAGTAAGAACAACCAATTAGTATACACATGTCCACTATGTACTTTTAGACAATAAACTGATATTCATTAATATACTCATCTATTCATTAAATATTTAAATACCTTTGTAACTAATTCGTTTCTTAGAACGGGGTGGTGATAGAAATTTAAAGTATGTTTGTTACCTAGATAACAATTAAGCAAAATTCGAGGTAGTAAAATATATCCTGTTTTAATTCCTAGCATTAATACTCAATGGGCTGTCACAGTCAGAAAGCACACGTTATAAAGCTGTTTGCCGACTGCGTTAAGATGGAACTATTAGCTTGAATTCAAGCTCAAGTGAATTTTAACCGCATTTCAATGACATAGCTGCATGTTACGAGTATTCAAAGCTCGTAATAAGTGCAGAAAGAAAACTGATTTGTCGGTGAATTCAATGAACCTTGTCTAGAATAGAATAACTGTGAATATATTGGAAAGAACAAAACTTGAAGCGGTCGAACAGTAAGTGACATCGGTTTATGAAGCCATTCTAATGCATGCAAGCCGGTACAGGCAACCTAGTCGCGATCTCCTCAATTATCACAGATAATGGATGATATGACTCACTGTAACAGCTAAATTCATTCATTACCTTTCTCCACATCATTGGTCCTAGTATTCTTTCATACATATATTTTCATTTCATCTCGTGTACCGCATGCCTCAATGTTTACT
Source organism: Schistosoma mekongi (assembly GCA_034768735.1). Lineage (NCBI taxonomy): Eukaryota > Metazoa > Platyhelminthes > Trematoda > Strigeidida > Schistosomatidae > Schistosoma > Schistosoma mekongi. The sequence goes on along the minus strand of CM068312.1, from coordinate 13,854,771 downwards.
CCATTTTAATATCAGTGCTACTACTATTATTTCTACATGTTTGCCAATCATCTCGTAAATTCCTTCCAACTATACTCGTTAGTTATGACAGCTTTGAGCTAATGTATCATTCTCCCAGTTGATTACAACTGACTACATAACTAGATAAAGAGAACAATAATTCTCATTTAATGATGGATTAGCGTGAACGTTTGACATTTTTTGTTCAGTGAACTCTTTATCTATAATTAAATTAATAATGTTGAAAAAACGTAATATGACTGTTAGAAATAATTTCTTTAAACTTTTTGCCATCGAGATGTTATTGGATGATATTTTGATCCTTGGGCTACTGGTTAATTTGTGCATGTTACATTTCTCTTAATATTGGATAGGTGGTTTATGAAGCTTCATTACCACATGCGAACTATAATCACTTCTATATCAATTTGATATCACGTATTAATTCGAATTAAACAAGCATTGATCACCTGGAAGCACAGGACAGCTGTTTCTTCCCAGTATGGGACTCTTCAGCAGTGCGCATCCACGATCCTATCTGGGATAAATGGTTGTCTAATATAAACTAATTCATGATATCAAACAGACAGTTAACAATCTCCATAACATTCAATTTTCATTTCACTCCAGTCATTTTCTGCAATGTTTCACTTAGCAGAACAGCAGGGAATGTTGTTTAAGTTATTTGAAAATTAACTGAAACATCAATTATTCACATAATTTTCATTCATTAGGTATATGTCTCTACAATGAATTATTTCATGTTTCAAGTTAATTTTCAGTTATTTGCTTATTTATTAATTAACTCAAGTAGTAAAAATATCACCTTTTTCAGCCATAATTGTTATTAAAAAAATCTATGAGTAAGTTAATGTTTGTGAATTCAATTAAATGCCTAACAACCAATTTCATGCAGATTGAAAACTAATGACTTAATGTTACATCCACCCACTCACCATTTTTGCTACGATTATACACGCATATATTATTGACACGCACACAACAACATGTGTTTAAATATCATATTAACTATATTAGCCATATTAACGCATAAATACGTCAACACCTACACATACATACACTGCATAAATAGATTCACATACCAACCTACCTACCTACCTACGTGATAGTATGTACACATACACACAAAACTGAATTTTGATCTACGACTGTTTCGGCAGTTCTTGAGTGATTTATTCCCTATGTGAATTATTTATTTTTTTTTGAAATAAATGTAAAACTTTTTTTTTATCATGTTAATTAAACAAACTGATTGTGTGTTTATATTCACTTTTATACAGAAATGCGTATTAGAAATGTTCGGAGATTTTTAAATAAATAAAGTCCATTAAAATGTAAATTTTGTGTAGTTAATTTATGTTATCTATAGTGTTATTATTATCATTATTATTAGTTGTATACATTTCATTCTGTCTAAATAATAAACAACAAACAGGATAAATAAATATCAGCTAATTTTATTTTAGTATGTATACATGGAGGGGGGGAAGGGGTTAAAATATTACTAGACGACGTAAGTTTCAATGACATAAAATATGACGTATTATGCAATCTGAAACACTAAGTATAAAATAATATCAATGAACATTATGGATTTTCATGTGAAGTGAATATGTCAAATTCGGTAATCTTCATAATCAGTTTTATTGAAAACATCAGCATGTGTTTGCTAGTAACTAACTTTAGGAATTCTAGAGAGTAAGAACAAATATTTGTGCAGAATAAGATGAATTCATTTTATTTCGTTGGTTTCTCATCAGCTGCATACAACCTAGGATAATATTTTACAGAATTAATATTTAAAACAAAGTTTAACGCACTCATGAGAGTGTTTGAACTTGGTTGAAATCAAACATGTTAGACATGTGAACATAACTAAAATGTTGAGGAATATGCTGTAAATATATATATCGAATACAAAAGAAGGTACCAGAAGGCAAAATAGAGATCAGAGTTCAAATGATTACATAATAAGAGGTGGTTGGGAATATTTGATAATCATGTGAATTAAGCTCAGTCGTTAAACTTAAAATGACCTAATTAAACACAAAAGTTGAACTCAACCATCTAGTAAAAACAATGGTGATGTAACCAAAAATGTGATCCGATAAAGATGTAATAAATAAAATAGGCAATGAAAATGATGACACATAGGTCAGGTTACCAGGGTAAAGAAAGGCTAATAACAGTTTCTTTTTGGACGCATAAGTTTGAGTTCATTCGTTTAATGGCAATCGTATCAACATATTTTAGGAGATTTGAAGTTTTTTGTCTATTGAATACTTTGAATGATTTATTGATATCAATCTGGTGTCCTGTATCAATCAAATGTTTAGCGATTGCACTGTTAAATGTTTTCATTCCCGTGAGTCGTTGATTCTTGTGGACATGTTCATTAAAACGTAGGTAGGCCCTTCTTTCTGTTCGACCAATGTAACTGTTACTGCAGGTACACGTAAATCTATACAGGCAGTTGGCGGTAACATGAGAAGGATACCTGTCGACTTTTGATTGTTTCAGTGAACATGTTGTTATGTACGATATAACCAGTTTTGCAGCACAATAAGTTCTCTTTGAAACTGAGCTAAGTCATCTGATTTTTCAGCAATATCATCACCTTTAAAATTGAGTTGAATGAAGACAGGCTTCTAATGGACTGTGATTTTATTCGGCTTATTAGGTTTTTGTTCACTGTATTTGTCAATGAATTTTTCTGGGTAGCCAATCATTTTTAGATAATGTTTGATGTTAGCAAGCTCTGAATCTGTCGTATCTGGGGTACATATCTTTTTGGCTCTGAGAACCAATGTTTTCACTAATGCTATTTTGTAATGGATTGGACAGAAGCTGTTGATTATCATATATTCCCAACCACCTCTTATTATGTAATCATTTAAACTCTGATCTCTATTTTGCCTTCTGGTACCTTCTTTTGTATTCGGTATATATATTTACAGCATTTTCTTCAGCATTTTAGTTGTCACATGTCTAACATGTTTGATTTCAACCAAGTTCAAACACTCTCATGAGTGCGTTAAACTTTGTTTTAAATATTAATTCTGTAAAATATTATCCTAGGTTGTATGCAGCTGATGAGAAACCAACGAAATAAAATGAATTCATCTTATTCTGCACAAATATTTGTTCTTGCTCTCTTGAAATTAATAAAGAGAATAAAATGTATGAAATTTCTTTAGGAATTCTAGTGAAATATCGTAACTGTTCGATTGAATGGCATTTATTATTTCCATGCGGGTAAATATTTCATCGATTTTAGACAATGAAAACCATTAGAAATCATTGTACATAACAAAAATAAGTTTTCGAGTTTTCTATCGTACTAGTTTTGTCTAACTAGTCTGTTTAGCCTGGATATAATTTCATTTTCAAGGTTTTATATGTTAGAGGGCATCAAAAACTATGGTCATGAGTTCTAAATACGAGGAAAACCCCTTCCTAGATCCAATTACCAGTGTCAATTCGAAATTTGTGCAGAATTCTGATCACACATTCGTATACTCATATTCATCAAATAGTCCTCAGAAAACAGAAAAGACATTTGTATTAACATTAATGATTCATAACAGACTTTTTGATAGTGATCCTAACAGAAATGATCAATGCCTTATTAGTTCATGCCAATGAATTCCAATAAACTCAGTTCAAGTAAGGAACAATATGATAAAACGGAGTTTTTACTCTAATTACATACTAAAACTACTCATATATTATTCGAATCATGCTAATCGGTAGGTGGTGATTAGTTTGACTCACCACAATGAGATTGTTTTAAATAAATATGATTTATATTTAATTATTTTAATCTTGTCCTTTTTTGTAGTAGATGTAACCTCAACTGGCCTGACGAAAACAGATAAGTGAAGTAAGATTAGAAAAAAGGAACTAGATAACAACAAATTTGTTGTATGATCAAGTTAGTGTATATTGTTTAGTCAATTGATTCAACTTTATGTAAACACAGAAGGAAATCTTGTGAATAACTAACAGATTTGTTAAACTATGGTATATATATATATATATATATGCATGTGTGTGTGTGTCTATTTGTGTTAATTATTAACAGTGAGATTATCTTGTAACAACAATATAAAGAAATGATTAGATAACTCTAAAAATATAATTGGAGGTGGGGGGGGATGGATATAAAGAAACCCAAACTGAAGTTGAATTGCCAAAATGCTCATGTGTATGTTGTATATGAACATACCAACATACCATACAACTCTGTAGTTTCTACTTTTTTTAAAATAAAGGTAGACACATCTAACCAATCAGTTACAATATTACACCTAAACAAAATGATCATGAATAAATTTTCACGATATAAAAGTCACTACTTAGATTATGCTAGTGATCAATCAGTTACAGATAGACTTACATGAGCACACAAAGATATATACAAACGTCAGTAGGTTCTGAGTACCAAGGGACAAAAGTGTGATACTGATAATGAAATTAGCAAACTGATTATTATTATTAATATTATTATTATTCTTGTAAAAAAATGTAAGTAATTTTCCTCTCTTCAGAAATGTAACAAACTATTTAATTTATCCAAAGTTATTCTACTGCTTCAGTTGTTCAATAACAATACAACTACAACGAACTGAGTCATAGTTTTGAGTGTCTGTTTCTGTGTTTGGTGGTGAGAAGTGAATAATAATATTAATAAACATGTTGTTTATTTACTTACAAACAGTCTTTAAGTGTGTGTTTATATTGTGATATTAAAATGTAAAAAATATTGGGATTGTAGCAAACTAGAATTAAATATACTTTGGAGTAAAAGTAGACAAAAGTTCATGATTCAGTCCTGATGTCAGCTTTGGTGCGGATGAATACGGGAAGTATTTTTCTACGTTGTCTATTCAGTTATCCTTTACTTTAAATCGATATCATGAATTGACCACTCGATAGCACTGGTGATCAACGTTTGTCTAATTAAGACCAATTCCTGATATCAAACTGACATTCAATAATCTTCACAACAACCAATTACAATTATCCATTAATTAAATCTTCTACACTTATTGTTAGTCTAACCGTTAGCAGTAAGTGAATCCAATCAGTTAAGTTATAATGTAAACACTAGTTCTGGTGACTAGTAGATAATAAACTGCACAATATTTTGATGTTAGGAGGTGTTTGAAGGCAAAAAGATTGTAAGCGCTTGTTGTTACTTTTCTGAAGTTTTGATAGAAATGAAACTCCATTTATGAATACCTGTCATCTTGAAAGGCAATTTAAGTACAATTGAAATCTACATGAACTAGAATTCATATACCCACGGCATATTATATTCGAAAAGCTTGGCAAGTTGCCAGCTAAACGAAGTCACCTTTCTTATGAAATCGTAGGTGTTAAGAATTTTAATGAAATAAAACCATAAGTGCGGTTACTTATTTGTATTCCTACTGCTCTAATATGAAGCTTACGGGGACATACAAAATTATGGGGTTTCGTATTCAGTTGATGAATACTATTACACAAAATGTACATGTGCTTCGCATTTAATTTATGTTAGATCAATAACTTTAAAAGTATAATAATATGGTTAAGAACTTATTGCATTGGGTCGATTATTTCATGAAATTTAGATTTCTAAAAAGCATTCAGTATCTAAAATTACCGATAAGGCAATAAATCTATCCACTCACAAACCTCATCTTGAATGTTGTACGTAGAAAACCTAAAGTATATTACACATGTGATACTCTCTTGTAAAAAACTGTATTTCTATCTTAGCCACTATACTTTATCAAATGTAGATATTTTTTTAATTTTTTTATGCCTTATGTTCTATTTTATGAACTAACTACGTTTATTGTAAAAATGTTGAAAGTATACCTAACTTTTCTGAGAATATATGAAAGGTAAAGTTCAATTATGTTGATTGTGTGAGACAAGTATCAATGATTTAGATGAACAATGATCCTGAAACACTAAAAACCAATAGTGATAAAATATTCGGGAATCTGCAGTCTTATGTTCTGTGCCTGATAAGGGTTCACACAGCTGAAATGTCACGCACTAGAATGGAATTCCTTATCAGCCTACTTTCGCTCTCTACATGATATGAATATGTTTGTGGATCAAATGAAAGATCTATTGACCATATATATTGATTTATCGATAGCGTGTAATGACATGATAATAACATGATAACAATCCTGTTCCCTATAAAATAAGTGATATATATTTGTAAAATTCCAATAAGTAGAAATTAAAATTTCTGACGTTTTGCGGCTTAGTGCAAGTCGCTTCTTCAGAGAAATGAATAACCGAATTTAATCTTGTGTTAATTAAATTAAGTTATTCATTTCTCTGAAGAAGCGACTTGCACTGAGCCGCAAAACGTCAGAAATTTTAATTTCTACTCATTGGAATTTTACAAATACATATCACTTATTTTATAAACAATCTATCCAATGCTCGATTTATTTGAAATTATCAAAGTTAACCTTGGTAATGATATGTACAATCCTGTTCCCTGTTAGTGAAATTAACATGAAGAATGAATTTAGTGATTTTCACTATTACTTTCATTGCCGGTAGGGTAACAGACCAATTCTTACCAGTGACTCAAATAAAGAATGATCTACAATATTGATAAAGGTCGATCAAATTTAGGTAAATTTCGAAATGCTACTATTCATCAAGTTTGCTGAATGGGACTACTAATTATAATGCATTCATATTTAATATAAAGATTACATACCGAGTATGTATGCCCATGAAAGATACACTAAAATCTGCACTGCATGACATCAGTTAGGAAGTCGAGTGTCACACATACTCATAACTAAATATTTCGACTAGTTAAATCTTAAACACACCAACATTTTGGTTTTGTCTGGGCCTCACTTATGATTATCCAGGATTTGCCGTCATTTACCAACCAAAATCATGTAAATGTTGAGTAAATTTTATTCGCTTGATGCTTTACACAATAATAATATATTTGTTTTCACGTATGAAAGTGATTTTCACTTTACCACGTGTTTTATTAGTCTCTAGTTTCAGAAATAAGTAAAGTTTCGTATAAATTTTTCATACTCTAACCGTACCATATTGAAGTAGATATTACATTTTCAAGCATGATCGATTAATGGTAGGCCTTTCATACCGTTTTGAGATTACATCACCAAATTATATTCCGCCTCGTTTTGTTGTATTCTGTTGTCAATATGAAATTACCTTTATTTATGGGTGTTATTCAGTGCGTATTTATAACTCGCTACTCTTTATCAAATATAATAAGGGTACAGTCTGTCCAACTATTATGTAAAGTATCATCACGAAACTGAGTCTATGTGAACTTAACTTCTTGAAAAATAATTCCAATTAACAGCGCTACATTTCTACTGTTCTAAACATTCTTAAGAGTACTCATTTCAGTATCGATGTACTGTTGGTGGAACTGTGACGCACTACAATCTGTTCAATGAATTCGTAAATGTCAGTGGAGTTGTTTTCATTAGGCCTTTCATTTAACATTTCTCATCAAGTAATCGGCTATTAGTAACTCTGAAATAATCTCTGCAAAAGAAGAGTTTTATCATTATTGTGTGTATATTCGTCTTTCCAAAAATCGATTTTTCCCACTAATCATTTAGATTACAAATCAATAGTAATAAAGCACAATTTATTCACTATCACTACATGAAATACTGACCGTGTATCATTTCTATAGTCGTCATGAGAACAAATAAAATACATAGTTCACTTAAAAACAGTCTATATGTTAAATATATCTTCATAAATACCCCGTAAAAGTCATAAATATCCTAAATTATTTTTCAGTCTCATGAACAGTGTTATATAAGTTGGTTTGTGCATTCATTCTACAGGCCATGTACTTCTTGCCAAAGATACACACATACTAATACAATTATATATATATATATATATATATATATATATATATATATAATTTTTCACTTGGATACTTAAAATTCATATGCATATAACTAAACAACCATTAAATCAAGTTGATTCTTAAGTACAATAATGATGATTATTGTCCTTATTGATCATTTTACCTCTGTCTCTATTCAAGTAAACTATTCATTTTATCTATAAATATTCTTATTTAAATGAACAATTTATTGTTATTTTGTGTTGAATTCAAAGGAAATACTCTATTGTATACCCAGAAAAAATTCTCAAATTTACTACCATTTTTTTGGTTGGCAATATAGTTGTTTTTTTTTCTTTCTCTTTAAATAAACGAAACGATTAAAATTATCCTACGTCATTTATTCAATTTATCTTTTATCTAACTAACTTCTTGATTTTACTTTTTTATTTGTTACATTAGATAAATTCGACCCCCCACCCACCCACCTTTATTTTTCTCTTAAATTATAAATTTCATGTTACGAAAAGGAAAAAAACAACTACATCATTTATAATACCTCACTAGAAAGTACAATATAAATAGTTGTTTTAATGAATTATTTAGTTGATGAAGATAGAAACAAGAGAAAAAACAGATAAGCGGTAAAACAAGAAATTCAAAATCCCTTATCATTGTAATATTTATATTTTGTTCTGGTGAATGTGCATTCTACAATTGCTTAACAATTAGCTGATGAAAGAATGTTATTCTATAATCGTGGCTGCATTTTGACTTGTTAGTGAATTTGTTTTAGCATGTAGATTGATTGTTATATAATCTAAATTCCTCGAACTTAATGTACTCCCATCTGACTGGCCTCGATTACTGATAATGCCAGTTTATAAGTAGGGATATAAATCCTCTTGCATTAATCACAGAGATGTCTATTTGATATCTAAAATATTAGCCTTTCTAACGATTCAACGGTTGTATGGAGTAAGGGATGACACACTTGGGAAAACAAGAATAGTTTCAAACCTGATTAAGGATTAGCCGATCAGATATTCACCCTCTCCCACCACCAACACACACACACACACTTAGTCAGTCTCTGGAATATAAGGATATTTACCTACATCCGACAATAGTTGTACTCCTTGACTTGAAGATAGCTTTTCACTTCGTAGACTGAGAGGTTCTGTATTAATGTATCTGTATCACTAAAAGACCTACCTGAGAACTCTGTGAACTTTATGAAAGCTTTCAAAAGGGATTGCCGCTGATCGAATTATAGCTCATGGATGACTATTATCAGAATTGTCGACATCAAGTGGCATTCATCATAGTTACTCCTTATCCCCCTCCTCTTTAATTAATTTCATCATAAATCTCCACCTAGAAGTTGCATTTTCCTCATCTAATTGTTGTAAAACTGATGTTCCGGGAAGCCCACTATTTGACTTAGAATATGCAAATGATACACTTCTATTCGATAAAGGCAGGGGCATGTTGGTTTTCTCATCCTCTAAATTTTACTCTAGCATACGCCTAGATTAGTCATAGGACGGGAATTAGTTGAGCAAGCTAACCACGTTACTTATCCCGAAAGCCTCATCAACGTTGGTGGATCGGTGTCTGACGAGATCTCAGCTGGGACTTAGAAAGATCGCTTGGCTTTGCTGGCTTACGTTACTCGTTGAGTAGGTTAGATATGTCTCGCAACGAAAGGCCAAATACACAGCCCAGAAGCAGTCTGCTCTGTTTTTACGTGTGGATTTGAAACGTAGGCAATGAAAATATAAAATATGCATAATCTTCAGGTTTCTGAGTATAAAAGTCTTCAGAGTATAGCTTACATATAACGAAATGAACGAGTAGGAAATAATGGTGCTGAAAATATATACTCACTCTTTCTTGAGTTTTTAAGTTCCATTATTCTTTCGTACGTACTCTTGTTACATTTCTTTAAATATAATTAAGATGTTGGATAGAATGTTGATAATATGGACATGATGCAGAAGAGGATGTCAGAGTACTAAATAAAGTAGTAGTCAGAGCCTTATGTTATTTTCGACATCATTAGGTGGCCTGGATTTGACAGCCACTGATTCCCAAGGGGACCTGGACAGCTGTTTCGTCCTAGAGTGAGACTCTTCAGTAGTTCACTTCCACGATTTAACCAGGAATCGAACTTGGGACCTACTGGTTTTACTGTGAACGCTATACGATTAAATCAGTGACGCAGGCCTCTATCAGTTGATTCATATGACTACATAATGAGAAAGGTAATCGTCTGACAACACTTGAAAATGATGTAAAGAAAGTTAAATCATTCAGATTAAAAGAGTGTTATATGACGACATAATCAAATTAAACAGATTTGGAAAACAGTAACAGTGAAGTGATAAGTTGAATCCGAGTTAACGGTTCAACACTTAATCAGAAGACTTGTGAGAAAATGACCAAAATTAGTGAATATTATGCATTGGATGCATACTGAAAATGTTATGGATAATTTCAACCACAAAATAAGATACCAATTCGAGCGCATATTTATATTCAAACACTCATGACCTAAATCTACAGGTTAGTAGTATAACTAATATGTGTATACATGAATGTTAGTGTAAAACAAAATGGGAAATGATGAGAAGTAATGAGAATAGCTGGGGGTAAAAGGCGGACAAAAGATCGAAAGAAAAGAAATGCGTTAATTCAAATGAATCCTGTGAATTTTATAGTTTCTTTTTTTTATTTTTGCTTTGCTGTCTGCAATAAAAATGAATCCATCATTTGATTTATATAGAGAAAAAGAGATACTTTCGTCTACGAAAATTATTCTTGCCTGTTTTATTCTAAAAATATACCATGGCCTAATTTCAGGTCTTTGCGAAAAACACAAATGTGTGACATAATATTCGCATATTACGTAATTTACCTAGTTGTAAATCATGTATCAAATAAAAGATTATGAACGTAGATGACAGTAGGGAACATTATTTGTGTGAGTTTGGAATATTAACCGAAGCAGGTGAAATGCCGTTAGGATTACACTACCTACTTCTACTCGCAAAATACGATTATTTTGGGCATATATCTCCTGTCTTCTCAACAAACATTTGTTAATATTTAACCACTTGATTTATAGATTAAGGTGTTAGTTCTAACGCTAGCACTTTATATACGACACTGTGTAAATAGTTTTGTATATTTCATACTCACGTATAGACCCCAATGTAAGACCTAGCATAAGTGTGTATAGAGGTAGCTAACATTATTAAAAGTAAATGAATCAAATTACTATGATCCAGTGGTCATGAAGAAGTACAAATATAAATCAGACGAAGATATCAGAAATATGTGATCGAACGGTGCACTAGATACATGAAGATGAATCTCGCAGACAATGGTTACCTGAGAAACGGTTAAGATTAACAGTCAGTGACTTTATAGAAATAGGCATATTTCACTTATATTTTGCTTTATTAAATAAAGTCTGTGTTGTTTCTTCCAAAGGACACTGCAAACTTTCTGTAAAAGAATTCGAATAAGTGCATATGGCAATTTATTAATTATTAAGATATAGTTGAGTGAATTGTTGATGATAATAGCTAGATAGTAGTACGTCTGAAACGTTAAGGCTTAAAAATCCACCTCTTACACTCTCATTAATCGCAAGAGGCCTTTTACTTTTGAATTCCGAACGTAAACTATAAGGTGGATATATGGAAACATATTTCTTGTGACAATTAGTTTGGAAATAGAAAAAAACTATTTGTGAGGCTGCATTTAACATGGAAATTCTGGATTCTGTAAAATATACCTCAAGTGGCAGCAAATACTACAGTACTATGAAAACATAATCTCCAAATTTCAGAGTTCGTTTGCAAGTTTTCAAAGATTGCCGGTTAGTATAATTGCTTATAATACTCATAGTTTTATTTTTTGGGGGGGGACCTTCTTAGTAAATTTATTTTGAGCTAATTCCTATCTGCTAGTTACCAGATGATCTGTAGATTATATGTATAATTCATCGGAAACATCATACTTTCCAAATCAGTTCCACTGACTGAATTTGGACTACCTTTGGCTTAGTTAATTTTAGTGATTAGTGTATAGTCTCAGAAGTACCGGTCTAGAAGGTCCCGGGAGCAGTCACTGACTTCGTCACACTTATGGATTCATAGAGTTCTGTTCTACTAAGAAGAACAGTGTCTTTTGAACTACTTCACAATTGTTTTTAATGGTATAATAGTTGAAGTTCGTTTATAACGAGATTATCTCAACTACTCAACATCGTTTAAATCAAATTGATAACAATAATAATTTCAAAATACAATCAACAGTTACTACCTCTGACGATTTCCAGAAAATAATTTTTTTTCTATAAAATATTATTAAAACTTAAATTACCAGTTTTGTAAACTTTGTACGGTTACTATTCGTAAAAAAGAGAATATAGATATTCAGTTTTCAGTGGCAGTGACTTACAAACTCTCTACAGTAAAATATTGATTGTTACAACTTTATCCAATAAAACGCTGTCATATTGTTATATACAATAGAATTAAGAATATAAACGCCATGTTTTTGTTTAATCGATATATTTTTTAAACTTAAATTTTAAGAACTGACATCATTAAGTTCCGGTTACAGTGAAATCTGATCAAAAAGTAGAGATAAATTATTTTGTGAAAAAGTCAATAAGCATCCAGTGTTAATAAATCATGACAATCCTATTCTTGTATAACATCATACGTTTAATTCTATAAAATTACAAATATACACAGTATCATACTTAAAATAAAACAGTATTTTAGGTATCTTTTTTTTATGTAATGCTTTGTTCAATGACCAATTATTCAATTAATGTTTATTGTTCGGTTGTTTAACTGTACGATTTTTCTTCCATGTTTAAAAATAACTCTGAATTATATAACTAATAATGTCAGAAAGTATATGAAAACAGTACAATAAACAGAAAAAAAATACAATGAGTTGTATATTATTAAACTATTGAATACTGAACTCAGAAGATTGACATTAAAGTAACTTGATGTTTATCTTGTTTATTTACTAGTTTTATTCAAACTCTCAAATTTAATGATAAAATTGTTCCAGTATCGATAGAAATTAAAAATAGCAACGGTATTAACGGGTGTACCTTAAAATCTCTTATTGCCAGTTACAATAATTAAATGAATATTATTTAGGCGTTCAGTCTCAATTTTGTTGATGAAAGTAGGTAAAAATGTGTGTTTATTATTATACTACCATTTTTAGCTTTGGATTATTTACATGTATAATGAAAAGCCTTAAAAACAGACCAATAAATCCCCTTTATTCATCAAGATTTTTACTGTTCGTATTATATTTACATCCATTCAAAAAACAATTCCTTTTAAAATATCGTTCTAGGGAACTAACTCCTCAGAGACAAATAACATTGATAAATCAATCAGTAATAGAGGACAGGGGCTTTCAGTCACATAGAAGTTGATTACCAATTAAAAAGTTCATATGTCTAGTTTTAACCACTATGATCAACCACAACCGACAGCCATTCTTATCAGTGATTGTTATCTAACTCATGATATCAGTGAATTCAACAGTTCATGTTTTTACTTATCAGAACTTCAAAGAATCCACTTTTTAGATCAAGTTATCACTAATAAGCACATGAATGAAATATTTAGTTTTACTTGTGTAAAAGCTTGAAATAATAAGGATGTACATAAACTTGTTTCTAACTAATCTAGCGGATGTACATTTATGTAGGTAATGACGTACTGATAAAGCTTAGAATTTCCATTGATCATTATCTGTTCTCATTCCTGAATAGTGAGTAAGTTGCCTCAATGTTGGTGAACACAGTGGATCTAAACTTAGTCTGAATATTAACACTGAAATGAGAATGAATTCATATGATCAGTCATAAATGGAAGGTAACAAACATCCGGAATTTTAACGCTATTATTAATATTAATTATAAAAGTTACTAATAAAAGTGAGGGTTATTGATGACAAATTAAGTTTATTCGTATGTTTTAGTTTTTCCTCAAATAAACGTCAATCTATGATGATTACATATGTGTTTATTTGTTTGGATATGCTTAAGATTTGCATTTATGTATCATACCTAACAATGAAGTTCAATACGCTCATATTTCATCATATTCATGTAAGTATTTTAAGCTAGTTTAAGTCTCACTGTGAATTGCAACACTTTGATATCATGACGAAACTCTCTTGATGAATACTGTAGATAGTTTATTTTCATTAATTGTTATGAATTAAAATATTAACTAATCAATAATTTAGACAGTACTTAGTAATTAGTTAATTACATTGGAACATTCATTTTTATACTGAAGAAGTATTTAGTATAAATTAATCAATTAAATATTTATTGATATTTAATAAATTGATTTAATTATTATTTAATTACATTAATTATTAATCAATATTATATTTTCATTATATTAAATTTATTGAATATTACTAGAAATATTTAATCCTACTGTTAGTGTTATTACTATTTTACAAATGATGATACCGATCAATAAGTAATAATGATAAGATCATCATGAAATACTATACCATGTAGGTAAAGATTTTTATTATATTTATTGAATAATGACTAGATGTGGAATCTATAACACAACATATTCTTGTTCTATTTAAATCTAATCAGTTGGATTTACCTACGTCGTCATGTTAGTATATACATAAAGTTTTATAACCAATATCTGTTTTACCTAATACATTAAAGTAAGCTAGTAGTAACGTTCAGTTTGGTCATTGTTTCCACTCACTACCTTAAAAAGAATTGATTGTTTAGAATTAATGATTTCAATCAGTTTTTTTAAGAATATTATTTCTATCATAATTCACATTCACTAAATCAGTAGATATGAAAGTAATATAGAATTGGGTACTTTTTCATATTCATATAAAACCCTTCAAAGTAGATGTGAGCATATTATGCACTACATGTAAAGTCGAATCTCAGAATTTATTATACCTTCACAATAAGTTATTAAATAAGATGATAGTTTGATAATTGTTTTCTTTCAACTAATTTATTTAAAGAAAATCTCACAATTTTTACCCAGAATTTATTAAATTTAACAAATATTTCGTTTTTTATAACTTTGATGTTTATCAATTTGATATCACAAATTGGTCTGGATTAGAGAACCATTAGCCACCAGGACGTACTGGACAGCTGTTCCTTCGTAGTATGGGACTTTTCGGTGGTGCGTATACACGACTTCATGAAGAATAGAACCTAAGACGCTCAATTCGTGATATCAAACTGACATTTAACGATCTCCACGACAACCAGTTTAATATTCATCAAGGAATAGATTCAATTTTCTTTCATGAAAAAATCAAAAATAATAATTTGTCAAGTAAAACAACGAAAACTTGATTTATTCTAGCTAAATCCTTGTTTCCACTGTAGCCAGTAACATGTAGAATTTCAAAAATGTCTTGAAACATCTACGTAACATTGGGAAACATAAAAATGCTGGGGTGCACCACTTTCCTTTTAAATTTACCGTATAGAAGAAACTACATGACATAACTTACTAATTGATTTCGGTTAAGAACATATAAGATAAGTGACCTGAATTTCCTCCAAAGAATTGATGGTGCATATTGTTGAAGAGTTTTGAACTACTGTGGAACAGCTGTCTAGTGTTCACTGATTTTCAATGACACCAAACCAATATCAGTCTGTAATGAATACACTCAGCTAAACTTCATATCTGTCTCCATGAATTCACCCCAATTATACACGTTTTACCTAAAATGATATATTCTTTTAAGTAACCAAAGTTCAAATGCATCCTCTCACTTCTAGATGACCACAAACTGTATGAATAAATGTGTCCTGTAAGCTCATTAAGTCAAACATATGATGAATTTTAGTAATACAATTTCTAAACAGTTAAATGACAACACCATGTTTATGCCTAAAAAGTGTTTAGTGTTTTCAGGAGGAAATAGTTATCATATGAGTTGGATTGTGACTGGCAAGTGGAATCCATGATGCGCGTTATCACTTTTTCTTGTTCTTGGTGACGTAACTCCTATTTGAATATATTACATATTTTTTAAAAATTCTTTCTCATTTATTCCATTGTCTTATCCTTTAAATGATGTTTCCGAACCTTCTTTTGAACATAATAAGACACTTTTATTCACAACATCTACCGAATTGTTATCGGTTATACATAATGATCGCTGGATCAAAATTTAATGATCTGAAAGTTTAGTTTAATACAAAAACTTCACCCCCTAAGATCGACTGTTAATGAAGTCATTGGTGTGCAGTTACTAAAGAGTTGTATACAAGCTCTGTGATTTGTCATTTACACTCTAACTAATGACAGCAAGTAATGAATACCATTTATATTTCTTAAGTTATTTTCTAAACTTCACTTAGATATTTGCAGAAACCAATTTGTTGTATATTCATATTAACTATTAAAAGATCTTATTTGTTGAAAACTTTGTTAAACTTTACAGTTATAATTTACAAAATGATGGACTATTCTGAATTATTAACAGAAACTGAATGTAAATACTAACGAAATAAAATGAATTCATGTTGTTCTACTGTTCAATTTATTGGTCGTTTATATTTCAGCTTAATGAAACTTTTATCATTTACTTAAAAAGTATGTTTACCACAAATTTTTATTGAAAACAATTTAAATGTCACTTTTATTCTGTTGTAATATAATTTATCGACAAATTGAATGATATCTTCCCGTTCACAAACGGAATGACGATGAACGTTAAGAAATGTTGAAATTTTGGCATTAAGGAAATTAGACTGGTCAATAGGGACATAACATTCAAATCAATCTACAATCTGTCAATTCATATTAGAGTGGTGGAATAACTGTATATTCAACAGGATCTCAGAGACAAATATGATGATAACCAGTCACAAATATAGTCATTAGAATAGAATGATTTACGTAACATCTCTCTGATTATGATTCGAATGTTAATATCCAGAACAAAAATGATAGCATAGAATAAAACAAAAATACATCACTAATTTATGAGGAGGGGGGGAGAGAGAGGGAAGGCAATCTCATTTCTTAACACCAACCTATCATTATCATCATCATTTTTATCAAAACTTCGGTAACTATTCTTACTAATTTATCAATTAATTCTTAAATGAAAATTTTCATTTCAGTTAATTTAACTAATAAATATGAATATTGATCTTTATTTGAATTTTTTAAATTTTTATTTGATGCATTTTTTTCGTCCAACAAAAAGAAAACTAAAAAAGACGAATCATTTTCTGTAGCTGAAAAAAAATCTTTTTAAAAATTAAAAGTTGTTGTTGTTGTTGTCATCGTTGCTGTTATTGCTACTGATAGTTCTAATGATATCAACAGTTAGTTACTAGTTTCATTCACTCTTTTATCATCGCATAAAAATTCTGTCAATTAATTAATTATCATGAAAAAAAATAAATGGATTATGTTGATTTACTGATTTATTTGTTTGTTTATTTCAATGATAGTATATATGTAGCTATTTAGTTGAGATGATATTGATGAAGAGAAAATAATGAATCTAACCAGAAGTAGTATTATCTAATAGTGGTGATGGCGGGGGGATTCATGGAGAAGATTGTAGATCACGATAGGATAATTTATGACTGAAATTGACTATGTTTAGAAATGAGACAGTAAAATACAGCTGGAATTGGATGGTCGTCTTATAATAATATTTGAAGCTGATTGAAGATTTCACAATTCATATGATTGGCGAATGTAGATTAAGTCCAGTATCATATCATGGATGTTCTACTACACTAGATTCCCATAAGAGAGGAAATATATTGTGTAAATCTATAGCGATAACTAACTTCATATTTCATATTATCATTTTTCACTTAACAACATATTAACAGATACTTCTAAGTCAGGTTTCGTTTTGTTTTGTATGATAACAAATTTTCTTCAAACTTATCTAAAAATTCCCACCTATCATCACTTTCGTCTTTATGCGATTCTGATGAACCAAATATGTATTAGGCCAACACTTAAAATTATTGTAAAGAACTTGTTTACCGATTAATCAATCGCTTTGCATGTCATATTCAATTTACACTCGTATAATTTTCAGTAGAACATAAATTTAGTTCAATAATAAAGTGAAATTTGTGGGTGAATAGTTCAAACCTAACAGCTATAAAAGCTTAGCCTATTATCCTCAATATATGTAGATATTGGCTGAATTTTCCGTAGATTGTCTACTAAATTCCTATGTTACATAATAAATGTAAGTAACATTAAATATCAAATCCTCTTTTGTGGTGTTGTATAAGAGTGACCAGAGACATATAGTAAGGTTTGTTAAAGCCTTAGCTATATGGATGTTATCACCCATACACACACACACGCACTCCTTGAGTGCTCAGAAACAGTTTACACCCTTTCTAAGCCTACTCTTGTAGAGTGTGCTTTACACTGTTCTCTTTTTATCATCACCTTATTATCTTGTAATCTAGTTTTTCTAGTTAGCTATTACTTTTGACAAGTTTATTTGCTATCAGACTGTTGAAAATGTATTGCGCAAACATATCACATAGCTCCGATAAACTTAATCTTCTTATTGCATTAGCAATAGTAACATTAGAGTTAAATAGAAAAATAAAGTTTTCATCTGCTATGTTTCATTCACATTTAATTGAACATTAAGCATATGACATAATTTCATTTGAATATACCAATGTCAAAATAACCACTAATGTTTTATATGAATGTTTAAGTTTTTCTTGCTGTATATGCAAAAAATAATTTTGAATACAAGGGGAGAGAAGTGAAATTAATTTAAAACAAAATACCGATTATATGTTGAGTGTTAATGTGTAACTTGCGAAACGCAATTGACAGCTAATTTATGTTTCGTAGGTAAGTGGTTCTGGATGATCATACTAGGCCTTTAATAATGGTTATTTTGATCAAATTTATATCCTATAGGCTTTCCCTAAGTTGTCGATCGAATATCTATAAAGAACACAACACTTGTTATTCTATATTACGTTAACATAACAGTGAGACTGAATCAATGGTGGATTTTCATAATATAGGGAATGGGACAGATATCCGTGATGACCCATTGGCTGACTATCAAGATATATTATGAATAAAGTGATTATTCACCAGTCTAAAGGAAGTAAACTTCTCTTAACACTAAAAGGTTAAGTTTGCGAGGAGGTTTTTGTTGCCTACTGACATTAAGCAGTCTCATACTTAAACGAAACACCATTCTAATACTCGATAAATTTTTACTGTTTAATCTGTGATGTAACATGGGTTGAAAACTAAGTTAATCTACTTAACCAACAGAATAAATCAAAATGTCATCTATAAAGTGACTTAAATGCAGCGCAAATGTATACTACTTTGTTTATTTCCTAAACTTATGTACATATGCATTTCTATTATGCATCAATAATAAACTATTCAGTTGGCAAATCCTCTTGACTACATACGTATTTTTTTTCCAGTAATCTTTAGTCGACATTCTTTAAATTGCACGAAGACCAGCATGTTTAAGTAGGTAGACATAAAAATTCAGATGACACTAAGATCTCTTAACTTACACTGAAGATAATTACTTTTTCAATAGTATAAATGTTATTACCGTATGAAATTCTTTACGCTAACTGTAATGCTTCATTAAGCGTCTGTTTAATATCCATTCAAATTGTAATTAATCATGAATATTCTTTATATTGTCAATACATGTAACTCTTATTAAATCATTATATTTTTCCAACAGTTCAGCTGCTATCACCATTTTGTTTTCATCCACTATATAGTAGTTACATTAATTGTAATGCTATCTTCCTCTTTATCTATTGTTTAAAGAAATGAAAGACGATCTCTAATCATCCAAATCATAGATCAAATATAATTGATGATTAAAGTAGTGCTATGGAAATAAGACATGTAGTAAATGAGTCAGAGTGGTATAAAATGGGGGGGGGATTTTGTTGTAATGGTATGTGTTATGATGGGAGGGTTCTTTAATAATTCGATAATGACTATTATCATTTTAATAATCACTGTTTGATGGTAGTGTTTTTAGTAGTATTATTGTTGGTAGAGTGTTAGGGAGGAGGATATTGGCTATAAGGGAACTTATTATCACTTAGCGATACGATAATCATTTAATAAATCAATCGATTAATCATAGTTCTTAGAAGACAGTGAATATGATACTTGAGAAAATTCAATATTTTCATCCACCAATTTATTATCTAACTAGTCACACGCTGGTTTAGGAGGAAAAAACATGCAACAACAATAGTTTATTAATGAAAAGGTGATAAAGTGGATAGTCAGCGGTAATTACTTTGTCACCCTTTGATTTTATGGCTTTTAGTGGCCTTAAATACCAACTTCTATATATTACAAAATGATTGAAATTCACCAGTGTTACAATGATGACTCATATTAGTCATGCTACCACATAACTTAGTAACATACACGGTTTAGCCTAAAACATTTGTGAATTATGAAAAGGAAAGCCAATTCAATCATTGTAACTCATCATGATAAATTCATTTCTTTCAAGCACATGTTGTTAGGTTTCTATTACACTTTATGAATATCTCTCTTTTAATACTTATGAATACGTAGTTGCTTATTCTTTTCATAAAATAGTATAAGTTGATTGGAATGACGTGCACACCCACTCACACATACTACTAGATAGGTGTATAACCAATTAATGAACATCAGCAATCATGACTGAATTTACTAAGATAGCTACATGAAGAGTTGAATGGGGGGGATGGGAACAGATAGATCATTACTGTAATCATTCAGTGAAGGTCGCAGAAGATAAGGAAAGTTTAATAAATATGCTTTACAAAATAAGCAAACTACCTGGGAAAAATTTGTCTGAAATATACCAGTTGAATATTGATATAAGTGTAGCGAGAAGGATGGCAACATATAATTACTTATAATACCCTTTATATTCAACACCGTTTACTTGTTCAGAGTAAAGAAATTTCTGTATACATTAAATAATATTGTTAAAAAAAGAATAACTCGTTTTATACCCATTTACCCTGTTAACATTCAACAAACATGTATATAAATGCTATTAATCACTAGTTAACTGTTGTCTATATTCTTATGTAAATGGTTATCATCGATAGTTCACTCATAACACACGTTTTTTTTCATTTATCGTCTTAGTTTGCATTCTAAAGTAATCATGTCTCATTTCTCCAAGATGCAGATGAAAACGAGTAGGAAAATGCCTGTATTATTATGAACTTCTTAGTATTCAGATTCATTTTCAAACAAAATTAATTGATTAAAACAAATGAGAGAATTTATGACAATAAATGTAGTTTTGAAAAAAAATAGTATCTCATAGGTAAAAGTAGACCGGCAATAAATTGATATACCTTCACTAATTAATATCATAAGCAAATTTTGAAACTTTCTATATATTGAATTGTTATCCAAGATAAAAGACTGTATTCACTACATTCAAAATGTAATAATCATTAGAAATTCACATTAGATATCTGTTACAGATGTAGTAAGGAAACTTGATTTATTATATGAATGAATCAAGTTGACAATGAAAACGGTGTGAGAGCGAGGCAAAATGACTTACGGGTAGTTAGAATTTGTATAATAAACTGAACATGAGGTAAAAATACAATTCATACCCATTAAGTAACCTGAAAAAATATGCATTTTCGCATTATCAAAATATCCTAAACTAACTACTAAAAATAGTCTTCCATTAAGTAATGACATCAATCAATGAAGTAACTAGTTAATTAACTCACCTTTATGCATTCCAGTGATTTTATCCCTTAAAATTAACAAATCATAAATTGGTCCAAATTTTTCAAAAATTACACGTAAATCATTTTCTTGCATACTTCTTGGTATTTGTCCAACAAATAATTTAGTATTTTTCATATTCCATCGAAAATTATCACTTGATTCTCTATTGTTATTAAAAGTTGATATTTGATGATGTTCTTGTATAGATGATGATGACGATGATGGCGTTGGTGACAATGAAGTATGAATTATAGACTGTACAGGATTATTATTGCTATCATTGTTACTGTTGTCACTGTTACTAGCAGTTACTATATTTTCATGAGTTGTCATGACGACACTTGTATTAGTCATTGATGAATTACTGGTCGAATCATTTTCATGTTCATCTATAATAACAGAACTGTTACAAGATGATAATATGGGATCATCGCAATTATCCTGTAATAAATGTGATCCAGTACTATTTAGATCGTTATGATTATCACTACAATCGTCACTACTACTATTACTACTACAACTTGTTACATTATTATGATTAATAGTGGTATTGCTATTGTTAGTGACAATAGTTGTTTTTGTATTTAACACTGATAAATCAGTATAATTCGATTTAACTGTCATAACAGATTGATTTGATAAATGATGTAATGGTTCTTTAATGTTATTTAATAAAGTCGTCATCATGATGATAATTAATTCAATTGAAATAAATCGATTAATTTTATCACATTAGTATTATTATGAAACAATGAAAATTATATTAATTTCAGTAAACGTTTGAATATTCAATTTAATATTAATAGAATAGATGAACAAAGATTAAGTCATAGTGTTGCTGCCGTTGTTGAGGTTTGTTGTTGTTGAGGTTGAGATTGTCTTCTTTTAGTTTGTGTTGATAAATCAATTCATGAATGTTAATGTTACAAACAATTGAATGTTAATTTGAAATACACATACAATAGGATAGTGTTAATGATAATGATAAGAAAAAAAAAGTAATGAAGAAAGAGGTTAGTATATTTATCTTTACTTAAAAATATTATACATTTTACAGTTTATTAATAAAATAGATTAATACTTTTTCTTATTCGTGAATTCACTAGCCTCATTCACTTATTCACTGTTATTTGTCGAATATCCACCAAACAACAACACAATTATACACGTCAATAGACACATACATAGACATTAAAACATTCATGTACTCATTTATGTGAATTAATAGTTGAATAGACACACGAATACATGTTATGCTAAAAAACGTATCGTAGGTAAACTAACGTTTCCTCTCTATTCCTTCCTCCCTCTCTCTCTCTCTCTATGCCTCATGTGTGTTCATATGAGTAAATCATATATAAAGATATCATTATGTGCGTGCGCAACAGAAGAATCAGTTAGTGTGACGACAATACATCCAATATATACACAGCAAGAGAGGAGGTAAACATACACATGTTTTGTCTACGTATCAGATGGACAATAATGTCCAGTTAGTTTAGGATTAAGTGACACAGCGATTAATTCTCTACATGCGTGAATTGTATATAACAAATAAACATACGTACATAATAAATAAATTAATAGATGAAAGATAAATGCTTATCCGTGTCTACTGGAGTTCGAGTTCTGTTTCCTATAAAATAATGGAATAAAAAATGTGCAGAGTAGTCATAGTTAAAATTAGTGTGTACATGCATGAAATACATATGCATACATGCACACATACATGTATCCTTTATGATAATACAAATATGTATTTATGTTTACTTCACTTGTAGCAAACTAAGAAAGGCGATTCGTGATAACGAGAGTAAGCCAATTCTTTGCTTTTCTGTACTTTAAAAGAATATTGTGAACCTGTTTATCTACTACTTTAACAATTACAATTGTTGTTACTCCTACTGGATTCTGTATACCTTCAATTGGAAACTATTGCTCTTTCTCACTCTCTAATAATGTTGTTGAAACAGCATGAGATATATCGTACTGGAAGAAAAAAATGCAGTTGTATCGTTCTATGAATAGTTAGACGTCTGAAATTTACCTTTAATGAGGATACGAGTAACACATTTACATTCTATTTGCAAATATGAAAGGGCAATATGAATCACTATTATTTTTAACTACGAATTGTCTGTAAAGTGGAACTCTATAAGCTGGATGGTCGATTCCATTGACGTTCTGAAAATCATCTGTACTTCTTTCAATTACAGTTATGTATTTTGACTGTTTAAAAGTATGAGGTTAATCTATTCTAATAACTTTACCTCTTTTTACACTGTACACACTGTACTGTATACATCTCCACCTTGGTAATCGATATGTACAATATTGTTGATAAGAATTAGAGGGTTGAGATGTAGTATTCGTTTTTTTTCTTGAATAGGATCAAATAAAAATTAAGCACACTTCCAAATTAAATGAACTTTGTGTATACAAACGTATGGTGGAACACCTCGGGGGGAGGCGATCGGGAAGTCTTGATCTGTTATGTATTGCGTATTAATACACTGTGACCTTGATAACTGCCAATCAGTATATGGACAGGTCTGCCCCGCAACTACCAGTCCCCCCCTAAGCCGGAATAGAGAAAACTACGATTTATGAGCCAAACAGCCACAGTCCAATTCAACCCAATTTTAATCGTATTGTATTTCAATCATGCCTCTATATATGCACTAAATCAGACCACACTGCGAACCAATTAGGGAGAGATTATGGCAGTGAATAGGGTAACTTGTACACAACTAACTACCTGTAGTCCATACGAAGAGACATTATAATAACAGCAAATATTCTAAACGGAAGGATAGAGTAAGAGGAACGTAACAATAATTGAAGTGTAATGCTTACATTACACGCGACCAGAATAAATAAATTAGTTCTCTAAAATACAGTTCTGGAAATTTTTCACTCTCCTTTAATGGTCCGACATAACAACATCCTACTCCAGCTTCTGGATCATTGAATTTGCTACCATGTTAAATTTGTTCCAATTAACTCATTATGTCCATCAGTCATTTAGTGTAATTACTTATGCGCTAATATAGTGTTCATAATGTATCGTAGAAAAATATTATTGTGGTTTACGCATTTTCTTCCTTATTTTTCTTTACTGATCCGTTAAGAAAAGGGAATTGATTAGAATACAATTAATACATCAAATATGTTATGAGAATAAGACGAATGGTTAAAGTTGACATTTAAACGTGAGTACTAGATAAAGCATATTCGTTGAATGCTGTCAAGTAAAATAGTTATACAATAGAGAATTTGTGAAAATTTTGCATATTTTGTTTAGGAAATTCTCTATTATTAATATATCGAAATTAATAGCTAATCTCAAGTCTTCTTAAGGTTTAGATTAGCTCGTGAATAATGAAAACGACCCTGTCGCTGAAAAAGTTTAAGTTTTCACATTATCACTAAAAAGTAAAACTTCCCACTTTCCTCAAACTTACTTAAGAAAACTCAATAGTCAGATGTGTAGAGACTAAGAAAAACAAACAGTATTCATCATTATTGAAACTTATGACGTCATATTAATTATATGCAAGTAACGTCTGAAAAAACAAAGAATCCATCCAAATTGTTATCAGGTTTCAACAAGTACATAACTGTGTAATTCGTTTAAATACAATAATTAGTGCATCAGCTGGTAACTTATAGCCAAGAGAATGCACAGATTGAAAAGGAAGCGAAAATATAGAAAAAAAACGATACTCATTAAGAATATCACAGTTTCATATCTCCATGTAATTACTTACTTTTATGCATTGAGTTACACTTGTAAAAATGATTCACCTAACCTATCGATAAGTTATGGCAATGAATTTGGAAAAGAAAGAGCTTACTTCGTGTACCGATATGAGTGAAAAACTTTTAATATGATATGTAGCTGCATTGAAAATAAAACGAATTCTCTGAAAGATAAAAGTACTTATACAGGTCAACTACCTCAAAGGACTATCGGCAGATAGACAAAATTCAGCACTTAATAACTATAGGTTTCCTAACATTCGGTAAAATAACTATTCACAATATGTTAACTAATTACCTGATATTAGATCACATCAACCTATGCAATTTTTTCCTTAAACCAGCCTACTGACAACCGGAATAATGTAGTGGTTGAGTTTGTGTAACATTTAATTAACTCGAAGTTAATTACTAGAAGCGAGTATCATTTCTTACACAATTTTATTTACTTCTGGAAAATACCATTTGAAACGATTGAATGTAGACAAGAAATGATCCTAATATTCAGTAACTGGAATTAAAAACCAGGTTGATGTGCAATCTCACTTGGACTAATAAAAAATCTTCATTTATCCTCTAAAACATTAATTATTATTTAATTTATCCTTCTGCTCTTTCCCCTTCCCTATACTCCACTTTCTAATTTATCCATCATGAAAATTTTCTTCATTCTCTATGGTAAACACAAACAGTAAATGATTATTCAGTAATTCTTTTTACAAAAAGTAGATCATATTAAATGTTAACTCAAGAATTAAAAAAATAGCTTGCATTTCGTAGAGAACTAGTTATTGTCCTTTATATGTGAATGGGTATGTGTAAGTCTTATCCTCTGTGTTCAACTTTTCTTTGTGGACAACTTAACTTTACAGGCCTTCTCTCTAATTCTCTGTTTTTCATTGTTTATGCCTAAGTGTGCTGATAAAATAACAGAATAATTTACATGTGATTCTTTTTCTATTGAACGATAAACACACTTTCACAAGTATAACGTCGCTAACAAAAGAGTCGGTTAAGTGAATTGAACTGTAAGAAAACCTTAAAACATTGTCCTCTTTCCTTATTTAAAAATTTTTCTGTTGTTTAGAAATTCTTTTTGTATTATGAAATGACAAAAAATTCTGTGTACGTTTGGCCCTTCAACTGGTGTGAAGTGTTTACATGTTTTATTGATTATATTTTTTAATTTGTCATGTTTTATATTCAGATGCCTGATCGAATTAATTTATCATGAATCAGTGGTATCCGGATACAGATCGAGAATATGATTCATCAAGGTTAAGTATTTCTTGATATAAGTTGTTACGGAATTCCAATTAAATACCAGTTCGAATGTAAACTATAAAGATAAAGAGTCCTAAATGAGAAAAACTCTCGTCATAGATTCTACTGCTACCCACGACTTAAATGTAATAAAGCTTGCAACTAAAAGGCTTTGTTGAAATAGTCTGCTTAGGATGTAACTACTAATTAGAGGATGACGTTCATTTTAGATTCGAATGATAAACAAAATCCGGATATAATAAATCTTGACACATTAAGATAGAGTGTTTAGATTCAAAACATATTCATCACATTTTAATTACAACTTCATCTAGTTGCCTTCATCTGTGTGTTGTTTCTGCAAAGAAAGGCATATGTTGTACCTAATTAGGCAAAACTATAATATGCGTATACGATCCGTGGTTTATGTAATAGTTATAGATCAGCTTGTAAACGAGGTACGATATCTACATTTGGCTTGTTGTTGAGAAGTTTTTCTGTTTCTTCCAATAACTTGAATTCCAGCATTTTATTGATTGCATCGTCCAACCATTCACATAATTTTTAATATGATCTATCTTTTTCGTTCAATTTGGTTGCTATGCATAACGTTTGTCTGTGGTAATTCACAGCGAGCACATCGTGGTTTTTGAACTAATGAATTTATCTACGCGGTTTATGCAACCTATCATTTAGTGTTCGAATTTGATTCTATATATATTCGCTAATATTTCCTTCTGTTTTTAAAGTCTCATCTTCAGTTTTGATTGAAGATCAGGGGGTAGTTCGACGGGTTTTAGATCCGTCATGTCATTTATTGAACTACATTTTTGTATAGTATCATACATTACTGTTAGTATGAAAGAAAAACATGTTTAAAACTATTGGCTGTTATTGTTCAACAGTTAAAAAATTCATTCAAGTTGTATATAAGTAGGTACTTACTAACGAAATTTCCCTTCATTATTAATAATTCAGACAAATAAACATATTTTTAAGATAAAAGAGAGCTTCAGAGTTAGTAATGGATTTACAACTTGATCAGTAGACTAGTTAGCCATGATACTGACTAGTATCTAGTATTCGTTTACTGACAATTCAAACTGTTGTACCTAGAACTCGAATTTGATATGTTCAAAGAGGTAGCCGTATATGGATTTAACTGTTGAAAATTGCATTATGTCATCATTATTCTGCTATTTTATAGTCATATTTACTTTAAAAGTTTTGTAACTGATTGTGATTATTGACAAATTCATAGACCATGTACACATTTCATATATCATGATAGACTACTTATAGATTTCTAATGTTATCTATTCGTATGATGATTCGACAATTCCATGATAGAATAATCGACTTAAGACTACTTTAAATGTTTCTCTAACTTAGTTAGTAGTATGGTATTGTTAAGCCAATTAAACACATCTGTTCAAAGAATCGAAAATTATAGGTAAACAATCCAAATAAACGCCAAAAATAATCTCAATGACATCATTCATATAAGAATAATAATGATAATGATCTATTTTAAGAAAAAAAATAAGGAGACTACGAAGTCATCAGTTAAATAAACATTCATCTGTATCTACTTATCTGTTATATTAATTATGTAACAATGTCCCTTTGATAAATTTTGATAATGAAATAAGAAGACGAATTTTATCAGAGCTATGTGATATAGTTGCGAAATACATTTCGAACAATTTGATCACACATACACTTGTTAAGGCATTTATATATGAAAAATAAAGGTCACTAGACAATTAAGAGTATAAGCTAAGTAAACAAAGATAATAAAGTTTTGATATCACGAATTGATCTGAGTCAGACAACCATTGATCACCTGGAAGCATTGGACAGCCGTTTCGTCCCAGTATGGGACTCCTCAGCGGTGCGCACCCACGACCCCGTCGGGGATCGAACCAAAGACCTTCTGGCTCCGCGGCACACGCTTTACCATTGCACCACTGAGTCGGATCCCAACGGTTGATATTTCCAATTCAGCCAATTCGTGATACATCGCGCGACCTCCTCTATGCCATTGGTGAGTTACTGCCTCACACCCGACACGGTTGAACTCTACCGGTCACGTTTCACACTGATCCAGGTCAATTCGTGATATCAAAATTGAATTAAACAGTTAACTATCTCTACAAACTCCCCTAATTGTAAAGATAATAAAGATATCAATGTAAGTCACACACTACCAAGGTAGGCTGAGGGAAAGTACAAATTGTTTTTGAACACACAAGGGGGGGTTTGAACTTCCGTATTGCTAAGGCTTCAGTAAACGTCCTTAATCACTTTTATACAACACCACAAAAGATGATTTGATATCAACTATGTGACCTGTCTCAACTAAGTGTTTAGTGATAGACGATGAAGGTTGTTTATCCTGTACTTTTATTTCTCCTTTCGAGTCCATTTGTTTTTGGAGCCATTTAGGTATGTGTTCAGCTACCCTTACATGCAGATCACGATTGCTCCTCCCTATGTATGTGTCCACACATACACGTAAATTGATAGATACAGTGAGATGTGATGCATTCGTTTACGTGCTGTTTAGGCTTATTGTGAATCAATGACTTATACTTTCTACTACAACTACCTTAGCAGCATAAAATGTTCTGTTAACAACTGACTTAAGCCTTTGTTTTAACACAAGGCTATTTGAGTCACCTCTGAAGGGTAAAGTGACATAAACTGATCTTTTGGGTGCTAGAAATACAGTAGGTTTCACCATACTGTAACATTTCCATCGATTTATGAACTTCTTTGGATATCCGTTCAGAATTAACGTTTCTGTCAGTAATTTTTCATTTTCTTCAATAGTGTCATAAGTGCAAATACGACTAGTCCTATTAAATAAAGCTTTTACTAGGTTCTTTTTATACTGCACCGGACAATAAATATGGAAATTCATATACTGCCCAGTCCATATAGATTTTCTGTAAACAGAGCGTTTGATTGAGCCATCATCCCTCCGACTGATTAATATATCCAGGAAAGGGAGTTGGTTATTATTTTCCTCTTCACAGGGTATTCAGTTTCCTTAGTAACCTATTTGCATCACCGATTTTCGTGCAAATAATTAGGATATCGTCAACGTAACGTTTATAAAGGTACATTTCGCCTATTGAATAGCTGACTAGGTTTTCTACATGTGCCATGTACGCATCAGCTAACAATGGTCCTAAAGGGCTACTCATCGCAACTCCATCAATTTGCCTAAAATATTCACCCTCAAATGTGAATTGTACTTTGTTTATGCATAGTAATAATACATCTTTAAAAGTTGCTAAAGGAATAGGTAGTGAAAAATGACTTGTTAAGATATAATCACATAAAATATCAATAGTCTTTTTCAGAGGGACTTTAGTAAACAGGGAATTTACATCAAAAGAACACACTGTCTTTTCTTTGATATCAATGTCACATAAATAATCTACTAGTTCAAATGAGTCCTTCAAAGAATACTTACACATACTCCATCGAATAGGGTTCAATAATTTTGTAAGCCACTTTGCGAGATTATATGTAGGCGACCGACACATGGTTAAAATAGGACGCAGAGGATTATTAGTTTTATGAATTTTAGGTAATCCATATAAACGTGGATACTCACAACCAATAGGTTTTAAGAAATGTTCATCATTCCAAATAGAAAATTCATTGAGTTTAGGAGTATGTAGCACCGGTGTAATGTTAAAATCGTAGACTGGGATGAATTATCTGTAAATGACTTTCACGAATATGATAGTGTCTCAGCCTGAATTGTTGGACAAAATACACACCAAAATTTTAAAAGTTA
This sequence comes from Schistosoma mekongi, assembly GCA_034768735.1. NCBI lineage: Eukaryota > Metazoa > Platyhelminthes > Trematoda > Strigeidida > Schistosomatidae > Schistosoma > Schistosoma mekongi. Next base: position 13,824,182 of record CM068312.1, on the reverse strand, counting down.
GTGCTTGAAATGAAATCTTTAGTGAAAATTGTGTTATATTATACGACAATTACACACAGAATACACGAAGAGATGACTGAAAATACTGGACAATATATAATAATTAGGCATTCTTTTTCAACTCCAATCAATTTGCTGTTTTATATGACCATCATTTAACATAATTGATGGTGTTTTTTTCACTTTCTACCTGTGACTGTCACCTAACCCCACAAAGGTGGAGAGGTGGATCACTGACCTTAAGGTAATATGTTGGCCAAAAGAACTAAAAGTATGAAAGTCAAACATTTAGGAATAATGTGATGTTTAAATATTGCTTAAAAATTTTAGATTAGGGAAAAAAGCTATTTGCACCCAACCACTAAGTTTTCAGTGGTTCTTTTCCTTAATCAGAAAATGACTACAGATCTCTAGGAATTAAACTACTTAGAGACTATACTCACTGGAGAATCTTTATTCTGCAATTCTTCCTTTTATCTCTCTAATGATCCTCTGTAAACCTGAAATGTTTCCAAATTGACTAAAGTTATATATCATTTTATCCTTTAGTTGTTGCATTCGTTCAGATATATATATATATATATATATATATATATATATATATATATATATATGAACGAATGCAACAACTAAAGGATAAAATGATGCCTATAACAATGAACAAAATAATCCAACAAGAAATCATGATCAGTGAACCGTTGGATTAATAACATGCATAAATAAATAAATGGATAGAAGATGCCACATGCGAAGGATATTGACTGATTTCATTGTTTACTCAGCTGTCATCATGATATTGTTATTATCATGATAATGCTTACTAAAACAAAAAAACATAAAACATTATAGATGTGAGTACACGTATTTACATAAACGGATATAGTTAAGTAGTATCAATAATATACTGGAGACTACAGTTACTTAAATAACATCCTACGCATATGTTAATACAAATTGATTAAGTTATCAGTGTATTTTTTTAAATGATAATACTACTATTACTACTAATACTACTACTACATAAGCTAATCACAAGAATAACAGTAGTATTATTGTTGTTAATATTATTATTTTTACTACTGTTTAAATATTCTATACAGATGTCTCAACGAGATATTTTACTGCAGTTTATACACAGACAGTGAGAAGGGATAATCATTTACATACGCATATACACTAAGAAAGAAGGAAAAAAGGCCAAATCTCCCATACAAATGCACTACAAGATAAAGCATGAACTAGTTTAAAGAAATTGATAAATAATGTGTTATCACAATCTATCTACTTTGGTGTATACAACAAGGCTTTAGGTGTTGCAACAAAAACATTTTAAATTGTTTAATCAAACAAAGTAATGCAATATTGGTTCATGAACCATAGTGTGAATGCTACATATGTGTATGTATGCATACTTCAAGTCAACTTGAATTGACTTTCATTACTAGATGATGTCTATCATTTACAGAATTGTCATATACTTGGTACACGGACCCTCCCCCTCACCTTAGTAGTGCACATAATTAATCCTGTACGCGAGAAAATGATGACATTAGTGATTAACGATTAACAGGTTTGAGTTGTCACCATTTCTTGAAGAAAGCTATGTGACTAAATAATAACAATAATCCACTATTCATCAGTAATTGGCATTGCGGTGGGTTTCATGTTTCGAAGTCAAATAAACCAGAAAAGAGGTTAGGTGTTTTTTGATACTGATAATTCTTCTACATAAGTTTAGACTGTCACTTGGTAATCTGCTTACTAGTTTTCCAAGCTCGAATCACCAAAAACTCACAAGTAGCAAATCAAAAGACTGAAGAAGAGAAGGAAGCTTTTGCACAAGTAAGTGTATAGTAGGCACAAAAACCTAATTATAGTTATAGGCTGACTAGTAATTACTTCAGTTATTTATTCATCTAGCAGTCATGATGCTATGTAATCGATCAATGAAACGGTGCTATATCAAGGCTTCCGGTGATTAGTGATTTGATGAAGTTATTGCAGCTCCTGTTAGGCTGCTGGAAGCTTCTTCGAAATGTCTGCTTGTTATCTCAACAAATATCTGAATAGAATACCATGAGATAATTAATTTAGGATCTAGACTATTTTCGTTTTCTAAGTTTATACGTCACAGAGAACAGTATTGTATGTAGGGAATCTTAGGTGACGTACTAAATCAAATGAGAATTATCCTATTGTATCCTGTTCACGCTGAAATTCGAAAGCTTTGTAGTACAAGTTTAAAAAATTCTAACCGATTTCAGTGGTGTATACACTTATTCTGATGAATGCAAACACAGAAATCTTTAACATCTCAATTTTCAATGCTTTATATTTCTGACTACATTACTAATGCAGGTTATTTAGAGTTAGAGAGTTAGAAGTGTTTTTTCTACAACATTATGGTCCCAAGTAGACAAACAAAGTGAAAACAGTAATATACGTGATTTAAAGTAAGAGTAGGTGAAGTAAGACTAATTAGCTGATAATCTGTAGGAAAGGCAGATTGTCTCACAATAAGTGTACTGGAACATAACCACAAGACATAATCAACTGTCCTAACTTAGTAGTAATCCTTGAAACTTACAAGGCCAACATCACTACTAAATAAGCATGATGCATTTTATTTTGGAGAGTTATTTATTACTGCAGTGTAATTAATGATAACAAAAACTAAAGACTGAATTCAACCAAATAACAAATCAGTGAAACCGGTATACATTTCAGCTCAATTAGTGAGTTCATTTTTTATAGTCGATTTTTATGCAAAGGTAATGTTTGATAGTCATTTGAAAACCGAAGATTTTGAACACTTATATCTTCTGACTATGAGGAACTTCATCAAATTACACATGCAACTCATGATGTTCAAATCGCAGTAAAGTATATAAATAGTTCATAATAAAAAAAAATCAGCTTCAAGAAACTTGAGAGGTAGTAAGAGCTTAATTTACAAATTGTGACTGTGTAATTGTTGCAATTTTAACTCACTTAACTTCAAAGATCATGATTTTACCGGAATTTCAGTATTTCAATTTCATTTTCATTAGTCTATACAGAAGTTTCAAATAAAAGTATCAAAACACAGTATATATTGGCACAGTCGAGGAGATTTACAGCCCAGCCAAATATTTTTATACTTGTTAAGTGAACTGAATTAGATGGTTTAGTTGCATAGTTTTCATTGTCGTTATGAGCAACAACATTACTGGTAGACACTTCAAACAGAATTGAGCCATTTTATTAAATGTTGAATCTCCACTTCTATACTCATGTACATAGATCTGCAGTATAACGACACAATCTGGTAGTTACTAATATCAATGCGTATAGATAATGACAGATGCGAATCTCATTAGAAAAATATCACAATTTGGGTTCTAAGAAACTAAGTGGATGCCAGAAATTTTCCAGACGCATGATACTGAGGTCAATCGGCAATCCGTGGCTGGAGATGTGAATCCGACCTACTAAGCCACATGAAAGAATCCATTAGACCACACGGTCAACCAACAGACCAACTAAACAAAGCAGTCAACTGGAGTATAATGAAGAGTAAATACCACTAAAACCACTGATATTTATGAGTCGTTCAATTTCTTATTCCCGGATAGTCAGTAAATATTCTACCTTGGTGAATGACTGAGTAATATCTGATCATTAGCAATGATGAGGTATTCTCAACCTGCTTCTTATCTGTCTGCATATACTTAACCCAGAAGCAGAGAAGGAACAACACTTGATTCGGATAAGAGTCCAAAAACAAAGACCAAAACTCATTTGTATAATTTAATTGTTTATATATTTACATGCAAGTCCAAACCACACAGTGGACAAATCATAATAATAACCAATGTCATACGATGACAATAATGACAGAAAACCATGGTAAATATACCCAGTTCATGGGTGAAAATGATATAATAGCAGCTAATAGGTTAAATTGGAAGTATGGACGTTGAGAACATGAAAATAATGGAAACAAAGTATTTAACACATACAAACAAGTTATAGAGATAGTACACAAGTAATATTTAAGTTCGAGGGAATCCGCTCAGGATGCACGTATGCCAACAGAGACTGACCAGTTTCAGTCCATTACAAATCAACGGGAAAATACAAGCTTATCGTAATCGCTTTTGTATGTTTAATTTTACTGATGGAAAATAAAATTGATAAGAGTTACATTATCATTAATACTAGTTTTTGAGGCTGAGTAATCTGAATTACTACAGTGCCATATTCCTTCATTTGTGCATCAGGTAATTTGTTATAGGTATATTTGAAGATGAACTAGAAGCAGTTAGGAGTAGCAAGAATCACTGGACAGTTATTTCTAAAAATTGCTATATCTTAATACCATGGAGAGATAAACTCACACGAAACCATAGTTATGGCCTATGGACCTATCGTGGAGCATATTAACTACAAACTACTAAATCGACATTCATTTAATCACAGTTAAAACTTCAGACGATATTCACTTGAACTGTATTTTGGACAATAAATTTTCCATACGTTTTTAAATAAAAAAAATCGTTCTGATTGAACAAATCTTATTATTATGTCATAAAACTTTGAATGGTAATTATGTTATTTTAGTAAGCGGTATCTGATGGACTTGCAACATCATATCATTGTTTATTTTATCGGTTATTTATAATAATTATACAAAAGAAGTGTAACAAAATACAGATTTTTATTATTGAAAACTAACAGTAGGTAATAATCCTGTAGATATTTGTCTGTTACTTTTATGAAATGAACTATTACTAGTTGACATGGTTACAATCAAGTACCTGGGTGACAGTTAGAAATAGGCACGCTTTAATTTATACTTAATTATGACAAAATGGCATGAACCGATTTGCGCATTTATTTTGTATGTCAATAATTTAAGTAAAAAGTTCATTTTGAAAAATGAGTGGATTTTTCATGCTTAAAAAGAAAACAAACTATATTGTTATAGTGATTATATTACTGTTAATAGTAAATACAGGATTATTTGTTCAATCTAGTAAACAATACAAATATATCATAATGATGGTAAAAATAATTCGACTAGATAACCATTGGATACCAAAGTGTAGCTTGTAACTACTTAGTAGTACACATTCTATAGCTTCAAATTATCAATAATGATAACGTTATACCTTAAAATCGTCAAGTTACAGTCTAAAATGTTTTTGTTTTTATGCGTATTGTTCCCTTTATTAGTTTTGGAAAATCAAGAACAATTAGTTGTGCAGAATACAATGACGATTCGTTTTATTTCGTCTGCCGCATACAACTAACAGTAGTGTTAAGATTAATATATGAAAGATAGTTTAACATACGTAGGAAGAATTTGATTGAAATTTCAAATACATCAACATGGTAGATGTCCAAACATAATTAAGATGTTGGATAGAATGTTGGTTATATAAGCATTGTGCAGAAGAAAGTGCCAGAGTACCAAACACAGTAGTAGTTAGCGTCTTATGCTATTTTTGATATCACTAATTGGACTGAATTTAACAGCCATTGACCACCAGGGAGAACTGGACAGCTGCTTCGTCTTAGTATGGGACTCTTCAGTAGTGTGCTTCCACGGTCTGACCAGGAATCGAACTTAGGAACTTTAGCTCTACTGCAGATATTTGCTGGAAAATATTAGTAGTGATGTGAAGAAATGAATTCGAGTTGAAGAAAAAAGATAATGATGTGATAGAATGAATTGAATTTGACGAAACACTGAAACCAATGATATATTGAAATAAGTGCTAGCTTATTAATATAAATAAAAACTGATAACAGTTTCTTTTTGGGTACACAAGTTTGGTTTCTTGTGTTTGATTCTGATAGGTTCAGCAAATTTTGAAAGATTTAAAGGTTTCTGTTTACTTAGCACTAAAGTTTTCCACAATAGCAATCTTGTATCCTGTGTCGATGGGAATTTTGGAGATTTCACTGTTAAATACTTTATTCCTCTTAATAGTAGATTTTTGATACACGTCTGTGAAATCTCGGAAAAGCTGTTTTCCCCATTCTGCCAGTATATCTGCTTTTGTGGGTATAAGTGACTTTTCGCAAACAATTAGCAGTAACATAAGAGAGGTACCTGCTAATTATCGATTGATTCAAGGAACGTGTTGTTTTATATAGCAGAACCAATTCTATTGTAGAATATGATCTCGCTAGTACTATGCTAAGTTTTCTTTTAATTGTTGCTGCAGTTTCATCAGCTTTATAGTCAAGTTGAATAAGAACGGTGTTTTTATTCTGATTGTGATTTCGTGAGATTTATCAGTTCCGTTTTTATTATATTTAGTAACACATTTCTTTAAATGGCTATTGCTTCTTAAATATTGTTTGATGTTTAAAAATTCTGTATTTAATTTGTTCGTGGGTGCAAATAATTACTACTTTGATGAATAGCGTTTACTGGGCAGAACTAACAAAGTTTAAGAACGATCAATTCTGTGTACCTGTCCAATAAATTAATTTCTGTGTTGATTCATCCTCTTTCATTTATACGACAATATCGAGAAAGTGAAATTCGTTATCTTTTTCACACTTCATGGCAAATTGTGCCTCTTTAGGCTGTACGTTTGAAATTTCAAATACATCAACATGGTAGATGTCCAAACATAATTAAGATGTTGGATAGAATGTTGGTTATATAAGCATTGTGCAGAAGAAAGTGCCAGAGTACCAAACACAGTAGTAGTTAGCGTCTTATGCTATTTTTGATATCACTAATTGGACTGAATTTAACAGCCATTGACCACCAGGGAGAACTGGACAGCTGCTTCGTCTTAGTATGGGACTCTTCAGTAGTGTGCTTCCACGGTCTGACCAGGAATCGAACTTAGGAACTTTAGCTCTACTGCAGATATTTGCTGGAAAATATTAGTAGTGATGTGAAGAAATGAATTCGAGTTGAAGAAAAAAGATAATGATGTGATAGAATGAATTGAATTTGACGAAACACTGAAACCAATGATATATTGAAATAAGTGCTAGCTTATTAATATAAATAAAAACTGATAACAGTTTCTTTTTGGGTACACAAGTTTGGTTTCTTGTGTTTGATTCTGATAGGTTCAGCAAATTTTGAAAGATTTAAAGGTTTCTGTTTACTTAGCACTAAAGTTTTCCACAATAGCAATCTTGTATCCTGTGTCGATGGGAATTTTGGAGATTTCACTGTTAAATACTTTATTCCTCTTAATAGTAGATTTTTTGATACACGTCTGTGAAATCTCGGAAAAGCTGTTTTCCCCATTCTGCCAGTATATCTGCTTTTGTGGGTATAAGTGACTTTTCGCAAACAATTAGCAGTAACATAAGAGAGGTACCTGCTAATTATCGATTGATTCAAGGAACGTGTTGTTTTATATAGCAGAACCAATTCTATTGTAGAATATGATCTCGCTAGTACTATGCTAAGTTTTCTTTTAATTGTTGCTGCAGTTTCATCAGCTTTATAGTCAAGTTGAATAAGAACGGTGTTTTTATTCTGATTGTGATTTCGTGAGATTTATCAGTTCCGTTTTTATTATATTTAGTAACACATTTCTTTAAATGGCTATTGCTTCTTAAATATTGTTTGATGTTTAAAAATTCTGTATTTAATTTGTTCGTGGGTGCAAATAATTACTACTTTGATGAATAGCGTTTACTGGGCAGAACTAACAAAGTTTAAGAACGATCAATTCTGTGTACCTGTCCAATAAATTAATTTCTGTGTTGATTCATCCTCTTTCATTTATACGACAATATCGAGAAAGTGAAATTCGTTATCTTTTTCACACTTCATGGCAAATTGTGCCTCTTTAGGCTGTACGTTTGAAATTTTCAACAATTGATTTACATTTTGTTCATTATGACAAACGATAAATGTTTCATCAATTTACGTGAAATAATGACTCATTTCATTAATCACATTTTTCAGCTTTGTACTTTCGGGATTAGGAATAAAAGTATATGCGAGCAAAATAGCTAACTGATTGCCCAGTGCAACACTATCAATGTGTCACGTTGTTGAATACAAAGTGAATGCTAATTATGCACGAAAGTATGAGTAATTTAAAATCAGTCACTCGTAGACGAAGTCGATCAAGATGCTGGCATGTATTATCTACGATTTTGAGAAATATCTAGATAAATGATGTTGCACAAAAGGAAACCAAAAACTTATCAGAGATGTTTAAATGGTTTATTGTTCTTAATTTTGTAGACATATCGATATAACCTGTTGATCATTCGTCTTATATTTGATACCACTAGTGTTATGATCGACACAATTGAATTCACTACTCAGCAATCTATGTAAAGTGAGCATTTAGACAAGTATCAATGTTGGCATTAAATAAATTTCTTGCTATGTCAACAATCAGTTAAAACAGGAAGTGAGAATCAATAGATCTCGACAAAGATGTTCTCCGTAGCATCTTGTTCAACATTCCCGGATTATGATATCACGAGTATTTTGATGTCACAAAACTATTTAAACTGAATTATAAAACGATTAGTTAAAAGAAAGTAAAATCACCATGCATAATCAGTACCATTAATGAAATAACACTGGAGAATTTTAAGCACAAAAATTTTGCCTGAAAGAAATGAAATTCGGGTTTTCTAAAAGTTTAGCTTGATAACATTTCAAAGAGCATGTATAATGAGAATTGGGACAGTGATTCAGTGCTAAACTTCTTCATTTATAAATGTTTATGACGACAGTTGCTACCATAACATCTTTTTTCACTGTCTAGTGTGTTTGATTTATGTATTCAGCACTACTCATCTACATTTTTCGCTATAGGTAAAAGGGGGAAGGAAACATATAAATGATTGTAATGGTAATATTTTCCAGTAATTCCATTCATGTTAGTTACACGGAAATATGCACATGAAAAGTGTTTTTGTCAGTAAATGTAAATTTGAACGAAATTTTTGCTAGGAAGGTTGAGCAGGCTTGTCATGATATCCAGTATTGATAAATTCCATTCATCACCTTTAAATCAAACAATCTTTAGTAACCAACTGTTTTGATGAAGAAACTATGTCGTATAACTCACGTATTATTGTGAATATTCTCTTTATCCTATCTCTTTATATAATAAAAAGTATTCTATCATTTATATTAAAATCTATTATACTATTTAAGAGTAATTATTACAAATTAAATAAAATTTATTCTATTTACTTCCGCCTACACAAGTTTTTATTTTTGTTAAGTGAAAGAAATTCAAGCGATAGTAACAATAACAATAACGTCATAATTATATATATATATATATATATATATATATATATATATATATACATAGAACAGGGATTGATAGATAGATAGATAGATCAGGGATATATATATATATATATACGTCCTAAAGCACTTTTATACAACGTATACTAAAGTTTGTTGAAGCCTTAGCTATACGGAAGTTCAAACTCCCCTTGTGTGTTCAAAAACAATTTGTACTTCCCCTCAACCTACCTTTGTAGAGTGTTACTTACATTGTAATCTTTATTATCTTCGTTTACTTATCTTTTTTTACTTAGCTTATACTCTTAATTGTCTAGTGACCTTTATTTTTTCATATATAAATGCCTTAACAAGTGTATGTGTGATCAGATTGTTCGAAATGTATTGCGCAAATATATCACATAGCTCTGATAAAATTCGTCTTCTTATTGCATTATCCAAATTTATCAAATATATATATATGTATATATATATATATATATATATATATATATAAAACAATTTGTCCCTTTGATATATACATATATATATATATATATATATCAGGGATAGATAGATAGATAGATAGATAGTATTATGTACATAGTTCTCAATTCAATCGAATTGCCTATACATTAATATATTTATGTGTATATACATTTGATTTACACTTGAATAATTATGTTCACATGTAACATATACACAGATACACACTTAAATCTATTTCACCGGAAAAGAAATATAGAATGTTAAAATTTCAATAGAAATTGATTATTTTTTTAGTTTCTACAAGTAAATATCATTTTAACCTACAAAAGAAAGTAAACAAAGAATGTTTTGTATCACAGCATTCATTATACATGTATTGAGTTGTACGCATTGATACATATGCATATTCTTCCATGAAGATACAATCTCAATGTCTAAGAGAATTATTATTGTTATTGTTATTATTATTATTGCTATTATTTTCATCATAAAGTGTGCTTCCATGTATCAATCGTTTCTGTTTTTCTTTTTTGAACATGAAGAGTAACCCTTTGTATTTCAATATAACTGGATATATTTAAAGATGATTTATTCCCCAGTTTCTTGTTTCTATTCTATTTTTAATTTAATGATGAGGAATTAGTAATTTGTATAATATTCCCATATGGGTAAATAAAAAGGAATTAAAAAAGTAGAAAATAAACAATCATGAAAATGATGGAAGAAAACGAATAAATTAAAAGGACAAACAAAAATGTTTATCGTACATTTTTAAAAAATCGATTGCACTGTTTTAATTATCTATCTATCTATCTATCTATCTATCTATCTATCCCTGATCTATCTATCTATCCCTGATCTATCTATCTATCTATCTATCCCTGATCTATCTATCTATCTATCTATCCCTGATCTATCTATCTATCTATCTATCTATCCCTGATCTATCTATCCCTGATCTATCTATCTATCTATCTATCTATCTATCCCTGATCTATCTATCCCTGATCTATCTATCTATCTATCTATCTATCCCTGATCTATCTATCTATCTATCTATCCCTGATCTATCTATCTATCTATCACATGCATTTATAAAACTATGGCTAAATTGCCTATTGTTGCTGCCATAGCAGTATTTGACGTCAATTACAGGGAAATGTAAATCCATGAAAATATATTTGCGTTATTTTGTTAAAATCAATTAGGTGGTTGAAATCAGATTTTGTGTTGACGACTGATAAATTATTAATGGTCAGAGTATTGATCTATCGACGATACAGTGTTTTATAAGAAAAGTAACTAAACAAATTAATCTTATTGGCAGCCTCACAATGTTAAACAGATTAAGATGGACATCTGACTGTTATTATTTTTATATTTATTTTATTTCAGAATGCACATAACTATATTACCACTAATAATGATAAAAACAACCAACTTGATGTACCATGACTAGATATAATCTATTGTATAGCAAGTGTTAGGGGTCAAGCTTACAGTTAAATGACTTTGTGAACAAACAATCACTTTTCACCACCTATTGTAAAAGGGACTTCCTGTTAGTACAAATCTAGAAATATAACAGAATTTAAAACTCCAGTATCTCAGTTACTAGCCTAATAATCTACTAAGTAAACAACCTTATCACATCAGTAAATATAACTCACTTTAACTTTTTAACGGGGTGTATAGATAGTTTCAATGTCCTGCTTGAAGAAAGTAAGATAATTAATAACCCTTGTAGCCAAGTGCGAAAACTTCTCATGATCAAATATCTTAACCAAACAAACTACTCTCTACGTGACCACCACTTTAACCTTATCATACACTAATTTGCAGCCTACACGAATAAACTGTTGTCAAAGTCTATGAACAAGGCACTGGTAGTGAGTTCAATTCTTTAACAAGACATCAGTTATCATCTAGAGAGAAGGTTAAGTCAATAATTTTTTACTAATTATATACGATCAACAAACAGTCAAAAATGTTCATCGTGATGGTAAGTTATATCGCCTGGATTTCTGACAGTATTATTCTAATATCGACATTTTAATAACAAAAGTAACTAACTGTTTCTAACTCAGCGTGTTAGTTACATTTATAGCTAACAGTGGAATACCGAAGATGTATATAAATATATGCTACACTACACTGATTATACAGTTTATAAAGTTTACTAGTATCTCACATCAACTTAATTAGATCGCATATATAGATTAATCACACATTAATGACCTGTTGATGAACTGTTAGAAAGCAGTAGATATTTATTTTACCTGAAATATAAACAATGATGGAATTAGCTGGTAAAATTTAGACCACAATCAGATTTATTCCATCAACGATATTGATTGATTGTCGCAATGTGCTGGAAAACGTGACTGAATTTTAGAAATGTACATCTTTCATTGTTAGTATAGTGACTCTTAAAGGTAGTGTACTTGCTGTTTTAAGACTTCAGGATTATGGGTTTCATCTCTCGTAAGAAGTCATTGGAAATAAGTGAAGTGGTTGATATACTTAAATACTTCACTCCCTATCTTTAGCTTAGGTGTTGAGGCAGATCAGCTCCAAATAAATAATTCGCACTCAAGGAGGGGAAAGCTTCCCAAATATAAATACATTGTTGCTCAACATTACCAGAAGACGACATCTTATCAGCGTATTTATCGAACAGGACTATGTGATGAATAAGTGGACCTCCTGGTAAATGATCAGTTCCTGTGAATCCGAACTACGAAAGCGTTAGTTTTATCAGTACAACTGCAGTTAAATTAAACGAAAATAAACGTAGTAGACGGCTGTGATAAATGTAACTTGAAATTACAAGTTCTGACGACTGCTCGCCACATACTTTGACTCGACCTTACATGGGGTTTATGTCAGTCAATCAGTTAGTTACAACGTAGAACTTGGTATATGCATACATCAGTTGGAGTTGCCGTGCCTCAATTAGCAGAAAGAGATTAAATTGTCTGATCAAATCCCAGAGTAGGGGAGGTAGTAACAGAGTTAGTATTAGTGGATGGAAATAGAGATCGGAGACAAGATTTAAGAAAATATGATTCAGTAAAAAGAAAATTATGATAAGTTCAGAAACTTAGAATTTGGAGGAAGACAAGAAGTGGATGCACCTGTGCCAATGCCAACGATTTTGAGCCATATCACCCGAAGTCTGTAGCCATTTGTGACGGATTCCAACCAGGTAGTCTGCGCCTATTAACATAGCTCAGCCGAACTGTCAATGACTTCATGGACTGGTGCCATGTTTTGGTATGGCCGCCCCTAGCTTTCTTCCAGCCTACTCCTACACCAGACAGCATTGCTCGTCGAGGTAGGCGGTGGTCAGGCATATGTAACGCATGTTCTAACCACCTCAGCTGGTAAAATTTAGACCACAATCAGATTTATTCCATCAACGATATTGATTGATTGTCGCAATGTGCTGGAAACGTGACTGAATTTTAGAAATGTACATCTTTCATTGTTAGTATAGTGACTCTTAAAGGTAGTGTACTTGCTGTTTTAAGACTTCAGGATTATGGGTTTCATCTCTCGTAAGAAGTCATTGGAAATAAGTGAAGTGGTTGATATACTTAAATACTTCACTCCCTATCTTTAGCTTAGGTGTTGAGGCAGATCAGCTCCAAATAAATAATTCGCACTCAAGGAGGGGAAAGCTTCCCAAATATAAATACATTGTTGCTCAACATTACCAGAAGACGACATCTTATCAGCGTATTTATCGAACAGGACTATGTGATGAATAAGTGGACCTCCTGGTAAATGATCAGTTCCTGTGAATCCGAACTACGAAAGCGTTAGTTTTATCAGTACAACTGCAGTTAAATTAAACGAAAATAAACGTAGTAGACGGCTGTGATAAATGTAACTTGAAATTACAAGTTCTGACGACTGCTCGCCACATACTTTGACTCGACCTTACATGGGGTTTATGTCAGTCAATCAGTTAGTTACAACGTAGAACTTGGTATATGCATACATCAGTTGGAGTTGCCGTGCCTCAATTAGCAGAAAGAGATTAAATTGTCTGATCAAATCCCAGAGTAGGGGAGGTAGTAACAGAGTTAGTATTAGTGGATGGAAATAGAGATCGGAGACAAGATTTAAGAAAATATGATTCAGTAAAAAGAAAATTATGATAAGTTCAGAAACTTAGAATTTGGAGGAAGACAAGAAGTGGATGCACCTGTGCCAATGCCAACGATTTTGAGCCATATCACCCGAAGTCTGTAGCCATTTGTGACGGATTCCAACCAGGTAGTCTGCGCCTATTAACATAGCTCAGCCGAACTGTCAATGACTTCATGGACTGGTGCCATGTTTTGGTATGGCCGCCCCTAGCTTTCTTCCAGCCTACTCCTACACCAGACAGCATTGCTCGTCGAGGTAGGCGGTGGTCAGGCATATGTAACGCATGTTCTAACCACCTCAGCTGGTGAAAATTTACTACTTCATCAATAGATTTACCATATTTACCTAGTACTCTATTCCTAACCCACGTATTGTTTAATCGGTGGTCCCAGTAAGCACGAGCAATACTTCGGAGATATATATGATCGAATACCAGGAGCCTATGAATATTCTCTATCCTTAATAACCATGTTTCACATCCATAAAGTAAGACGGATCGAACTACTGCGCAGTAAACGCGTCCTTTGGTCAGTAGTCAAATGTCTCGCCTACGCTACAAGTGATGAAATTACCAAAAGGTAATCGGGCCTTATGTATGCGAACCGAGATTTTAGCAGACACCAGACTGACAGGACTGATGAGGCTCTCAAAATAAATACAGCGGTTGACACATTCAACTACTTTATACTCCCTATCACTAACTTCGGTGCCGAATCAAGTCAATCCTGAAGCAACATTTTGCATTTGGGTGGAGAGAATCGCATCCCAAACATTCTTACATTCTTGTTTAAGGTAGCCAAAAGATTCTGCATTTTATCAGCATCTTCGCCTAAGAGAACTATATCATCTGCATATTCTAAGTCAGCAAGTTTATCTCCTGGAAGGAGGTCAACCCCAGAAAAGTCAGACGATGAAAAAGTCAACTCTAAAAGTATCTGAATAATAAAATTAGATAAAAATGGGGAAAGCAGACAACCTTGTCGAACACCACTTGAAGTAATCCGTTCCGGCGACAATTCGTCATAATCTCTGACTCGACATGTGGTGTTCGAGTAGAGAACTTGTATAAGGTCAATGTACTTCTCAGGTGCGTCTTTCAATGACAGACATTACCACATAACTTTACGATCGATAGAGTCAAATGCCTCCTTAAAGTCAAGGAATGCAACTACTGTTGGGCGTCTAAAAGTGTGCCTATGTTTCAGAACTTGCCGAAGTGTCAATATTTAGTCTATACAACCACGTCCAAGGTCTGAAATCACCTTGGTTTTCTCGAGTTTGCTCTTCACCAGCTTTAGTTAGACGTCGAAGTACTATTAAAGCCAATAGTTTAGACACTACATTCGGTAAGCAGACTCCTCGATAATTGTCACAAGAGGACTTCTGTCCTTTCTTATAGATTGGGACGATTAGTGCTCGAGACCAGTCAGGTGGGATTACCTACAGTTCCCAGATTCTAGCCAAGATCCCAGTTAATCTCGATGCTAAAACTGGACAACTGTCCCTAAATATCTCAGGGGTTAACTCATCAGGTCCTGCTGCTCTCCTTCGTTTTAGATTCCCTATAGCCTTCTTAACATCACTAAGACTTGGGGGGAACCAATATTAATTTGCCATTCAGATTGTTTAGGAATGGTGGTCAACTGGGATGAAGTCAAGGGCCAATTGAACTGTTCCTTAAAATGTTCTGCCTATCGGCCTAATCTTCTGGACTGACAGTGAATAATGCTCTCATCTTTATCTGAGATAGTTTCACTCACAGTCGGATTTCTGATACCCGTTTCCTTGATAAGTCTGAACAGTTGCTTACTTTTACCTACTACCGCTGCCTTTTCCATCACTTTAGCTTACGCCACCCACCACTGCTCACGATCATTCCGTAAGCTTTTAACCAGTTTGTGTTTAAGTTGCCTTCGCCCCTCATCGTATTTAGAACTAGACGGGATGTGTTGCCGAGCATCTATCAGTTCAGTAGACGCAGCTGAAATCCACTGAGTTTTCCTAACTTTTTGGTCTAGTTTGCTAGTAGATGTTACTGCTGTTTCAACAGCTTTTTGGATATCGTTCCAAGCCGACTTGGGGTGGGTATCGTTTATACAGTTGGCTAGTTGGTTTTTAAGTTGTTCCTGAAATATATTCTTGACTTTTTTATTATTAAGTTGAACTCTTATTGGGATCTTTGCCGTGGATCTTTTACGTCCAGTGAGAGTCAGACTAATATGCGCTCGTACTAAAGCATGGTCTGAGTTTAAACATGTGCTCCAAAATGAGCGGCAGTCTTCTATCGAGCCTCTCCATCGATGACTGATGGCAATGTGGTCTACTTGAGTCCAGCGTTGAGTTGATTCTGGTGGTTGCCATGCCAACTGATGTCTTCCCTCATGCTTAAAGTTGTTTCTTGCGAGAAATAGACGGTTATCTGAGCACAGTTGTAGTAAACGGTCGCCATTATCTGTTCGTTGGGCCTCGACACCATAGGATCCACCTAGGTGTCTTTCGGTTTCGTCTAATCTACCTACTTGGGCATTAAAGTCACCTGCCATTATCACTACATCAGTGCGCTTAGCTTGACGAAGGAGGTCTGAAAGATTTTTGTAAAATTCATCTTTTACTTCATCTGAGCTTCAATCAGTGGGAGCGTAGGCAGAGATAAAAAAGAGGCAACGGCGTGTGTCCCTATCTTTCCGAGTTCTTACTGTCCCGTTTAGACGGACAACGCATAAGCGACTGTCTATGGGAATCTAGTCAAGGAGAGCCTGTTCAGCTTTTGAATTTAGTGCCATACCTACACCAGCAAGGCCTCAAGTAGTAACGGTGGGGTCTTCGGAAACCCGAAGGATTACCCGAGTCAGTTATTTATTTTGACAATATGAGGTCAAGCGAATGATTGTACTTGGATCCTGTATACGCGTTTCGGAGACACAACAGACATCGATGGGACGAAAATTAAGGGTCATGGCTAGGGAGGCCTGTTGTCCTATTTGGCCTAAGGTTCGAACGTTAAAAGCTCCGATATGTAGTTTAGTGCGAGGTTTCAGGAGACCAGGAATAACGTTTTGTGAACTCAAACCATTAGCATTAGAGGCGTGAGGTGATAAGGTTAGGCTAGACGTGTTAATTGTGGGGATGAGAGAGTTATTAAGAGTTGATGGTGGGATTTGACTTTGAACAAGATGATTTCGTGTGCTGTATGAGGGCGGTTGCCCACTCCATGAAGAAATATTATTCTTGACTTTTTTATTATTAAGTTGAACTCTTATTGGGATCTTTGCCGTGGATCTTTTACGTCCAGTGAGAGTCAGACTAATATGCGCTCGTACTAAAGCATGGTCTGAGTTTAAACATGTGCTCCAAAATGAGCGGCAGTCTTCTATCGAGCCTCTCCATCGATGACTGATGGCAATGTGGTCTACTTGAGTCCAGCGTTGAGTTGATTCTGGTGGTTGCCATGCCAACTGATGTCTTCCCTCATGCTTAAAGTTGTTTCTTGCGAGAAATAGACGGTTATCTGAGCACAGTTGTAGTAAACGGTCGCCATTATCTGTTCGTTGGGCCTCGACACCATAGGATCCACCTAGGTGTCTTTCGGTTTCGTCTAATCTACCTACTTGGGCATTAAAGTCACCTGCCATTATCACTACATCAGTGCGCTTAGCTTGACGAAGGAGGTCTGAAAGATTTTTGTAAAATTCATCTTTTACTTCATCTGAGCTTCAATCAGTGGGAGCGTAGGCAGAGATAAAAAAGAGGCAACGGCGTGTGTCCCTATCTTTCCGAGTTCTTACTGTCCCGTTTAGACGGACAACGCATAAGCGACTGTCTATGGGAATCTAGTCAAGGAGAGCCTGTTCAGCTTTTGAATTTAGTGCCATACCTACACCAGCAAGGCCTCAAGTAGTAACGGTGGGGTCTTCGGAAACCCGAAGGATTACCCGAGTCAGTTATTTATTTTGACAATATGAGGTCAAGCGAATGATTGTACTTGGATCCTGTATACGCGTTTCGGAGACACAACAGACATCGATGGGACGAAAATTAAGGGTCATGGCTAGGGAGGCCTGTTGTCCTATTTGGCCTAAGGTTCGAACGTTAAAAGCTCCGATATGTAGTTTAGTGCGAGGTTTCAGGAGACCAGGAATAACGTTTTGTGAACTCAAACCATTAGCATTAGAGGCGTGAGGTGATAAGGTTAGGCTAGACGTGTTAATTGTGGGGATGAGAGAGTTATTAAGAGTTGATGGTGGGATTTGACTTTGAACAAGATGATTTCGTGTGCTGTATGAGGGCGGTTGCCCACTCCATGAAGAAATATTACTTCTTGAGGTACCTGAAAAGGAAACTGGATTAGTATTGGTCAAAGTAACCCTGGAGCGCGATCGCAGAGCCCAAGGGACAACTGTTTGAGACCTGTCACGCAAGACCTTGTTATGGGAAGTTTTCGAGGTGTTAGCTACGTTCTTTAGAAGGCATTACTCTCGGAGACAAAAATACATGGAGTAAGGTGAGGTGTGACATTTTTAGGGTCGACCTATTTTAACCCCTATCTTACTGCTGTCACACTCCGCTGCAGTCAGCAGAACGATTTCGCCCTCAGACCTAAGGTTGGCGTCAATAGTCTTATCGCTCTCCAACAGACCTGCTAGGCACGGTAGGATTTAGAGGAACAAGTGTTCCAGCCAATATAGCTCAGTTTATGTCATCGCGATAGGGAAAACCCGACCACCGCGTCAAGTTAGCAGCTACGGTGCACTTATGGTGCATAAGCATAAAGTAGGAGATAGAAATTAGGGTTCCTATTTGAAGTGGAAATAGTATCAATAAATGAAGATGGAGTGCTACCATGAAGACGGTGGCTCTGATCCCTGTTGGAGGTATATGAACGGTCATCACTTCCCTGGTTACCAGCACTGTGGAAGGGTTTTTCTTGTGGTAATTAGTTAAAAGTTGATCTGGGATTGTGACTGAAGTGCCCAAAAGATGACTACTTGAGACTGATGGCGTGCGACCTTTCCACAAGTGATTTTTATTGTGTTATTTAGGTACTCATTAAGGTCTTACTACTGGAGATGGAAAACCATTGATTAGGGCTAGGTCGATTGAGGCATCGCCATCGTGCTGCTGTTTAAGTAAAGTACCTTACTTCTGCCACATCTGTGTGCAGGCGGCAGAACAACTTTGATCTTAAACCTTAGGCTTCATGCATTACTCGTATATCTCTTTAAATGACCCGTGTTGTGAAGTTTATGATCGATTGTTCCAGTCAATAAAGCTATGCTGGTTCGTGACGATAGGTAAGCCCAACCACCATGTTATGATGCAGCAATTGTTTATATATAATTATTTTCTTCCGGCATATAAAACCGTTCTCATGGAACTCGTGTTGTTTATATATATATATATAATATATATATATATATATATATATATACACTTTTTGTGTTCCATGACCTGAAGCATATTTTCTTCTTCAAGAAAAATAATTGGTGAAAATAATCGCAACGATGATAATACTGATTAGACAAAGAACAAAGGGGAAAAAAATAATAAGCATACTCTTCTTCTTCTTCCTCTTCTTCCGTTTTGTCCCTAATTGTCTCATATCACTCTGTTGACGTTGAATTCATGAAACAAAATTATTCCATTTTTCAACTCAGGTGCCTCTTCTCGTATTAATAATAATAATAATAATAATAATAATAATAATAATAATAACAATAATTGATAGGTCAATGTGTGATGAAGCAAAGTAGATAAAGTGAAATACCTGTATATATCAATTGTAGATGATGAGAAATCCTATCCAGAATTTATGAAATTTAGAATTTGACCCATTTCATCTGACATTTTATAATAATTAATTATTTTTACTATGTAATATAACAAAAATTATATTCAGATATATGATATGCTTTTTAGTTCAAATTTCACGATAATTATCATATTAGTAATATATCATTTCAGTTTATGCCTCTTCAATCTTCTCTCTTCATTCATTATTTGTTGTCTTTGTTTTTAAACATTAACAGACTGTTTTTGATTGCCTGCCTAAACTGCTACCTATTTTAACAGCTGTGTAAATATTGTAATTAACCTTTCTGGCAGTTACATTCGCTTGAATAGTGCCCTTACCACCTATGAATAGACTCATATACTATTATAATAAAAGATTTTCAAATTATGACGATGCTAGATACTGAGTAAATCAAACAGAAATATCGTAATTATTCGCATATATCACTTTTTGTTCATCACTTACATGAATGAGGAATGAATATTTTGGAATATGTACATCTGGTATATGGTAACTGGAAAAAGATAGTAGTAGCAACTGAAGTAGTAAAGAAATTTTTCGTAAATGAAGATAAGTGGTAGATACTGATTGTCAAAACATTTGTAAAATATATTATTCTCATCATTAAAATTTGAATATAATTTGAACAAATAAATATTATAATAAAAAGCAAATGATGGTAAGGATCTGCTACTAACAATATAAATTGTTGCTAAGGTATCCAATAGTTAGACAAAACAGTCGTCTGGTGTTCATGTGTTTTCACTGGTGCCCAAAAAAAAATCCGTGACGAATGCAAACAAAATCGAATACAAATTTTCAACCTCCCCCTCCTCAATGCAATTAAAATTAGATAGTATCGAAAGTTATCAGTATTATTACGAAATTTTTATCATTGAGTATGATGGTGACTTTTAAATAATGGCAACTTCTTGAATCACCATATTATCCAATAATAGTGAAGATCTACATCTAATTAAGATGATTTAATAACGAATTTAACCATAAAATAAATTTATCTACTTCTTCTAGGCAACATCATAGCCAGTACAAGACCTTCTGGCAAACAGTAAAATGTAATCCTAATTTAATATCACGAATTGGTTTGAATAAGATTACCATTGGCCACCAGCAAGGACTGAACACATGTTTCATCGTGGTACGGAACCCTTCGGAAGAGCACACTTACGACCCCACCAAGGGTCAAACTCAGGATTTCCTGACTCCGAGGCAAGCGATTAATCATTAGACCACTGAACCGACCCCCAAAGGTTTCCACAACGTCCAATTACAATCAATATTAGTTCACCAGTGATTAGCTTCTAGAGGTAATCCCTATAGTTCTAGTGAACAGACGTGACCAGTGGAGTTCAGCTGTGTCGAGTATAGCAGTTACTCACTGATGGCAATGGATGAAGCTACGCAAATATCTCACGAACTGACTGAATTAGAAATATCAACCGTTGGGATTTAACTTGGTGGTTTAATGGTAATGCGTTCGCTAAGGAGCCAGAGGGTCCCTGGGTTCGATCCTTAGTGGGGTTGTGAATGCACACTGCTGAAGAGTTTCATACTAGGACTAAATAGCTGTCCAGTGCTTCCTGGTGGTCAGTGGTTTTCAAACTCAGACTAATTTGTGATATCAAATTAACATTCAACAATCTCTACAATACCCAATTACAGTGAAATGTGAATTAAAGGAATGATTGAATAAACGATTACATGTAGTTTTGGATACAGTTTCTTTCTTGGAGGAATCAATTTGTAAATGTTTTAAATGAATTCATTGAATACATGATTTATGATACTATTCTAATTGTAAATTTTTATTTCACATGATAATTAAAACGATATATTTTGCTACTGATTTATTACTCGTTATTCATGTTTTGTATCAGAAATATATTCTAATCTATTTATGGTAACTTATTGTTCTGATGAAACATTATGTTCTTACACTCGATCTGGAAACTCAGTTAACTTTATGACGATTATCAATCAATGAGTTAAGAAGCAGCTAAGTTAATGGTTCAGGCGTAAATTACACTATCGATCAAGTGATGCTAAAATTTATGTACATTTGTGATATATATATATATATTCATGACGATGATATGTTAATTGAAAAGATACTGCTTTATTCAGTTTTTCTGTATCACGTTTCATCAGAATAGTTATTCACTAAATTCTTGTTTGTTTTCCTCACTCATTGACATTTCTATTCCTCCGAACTTCCCCCCCTACCCTATCCAATATATTAAACTAAATTCATTTTTCAATATTGGAAATTGTGTTTTTACTATTTAAAGAAGTTTGAGTTATCGGTGTTAATTTTTGTTTGACTTACTAAACATCGTGTTTTGTAGAGCATCAGTGGTTTGGGAACAGGGAATGTTTGTTTGATGGTCGTCCTAAGTTTTGATTAAATTGCTTGATAAATATCCTCCTCATGTCACCTCCAATTGCATTTACCAGTTCACATGTGCTTGCAAAGCAGATACATTGGAAGGACAGAATAACGAGCCTTTTTACGACTTATTGAACATATCCCATAGAAATTACGTTTGAAAGAAGCAACCACTATTAGAAGTTCAATTATGCGTCGTTTGGTAGGCACGGGACATGAGGTCGATTCAACAAATGCTTTTGAAATCATTAATAAACAACATAAATAAATTCTGCTAAAATTTGCTGAGGACACTGCAATCAGAAGATTGAAACCTGACCTTAGTGGTCAAAAGGAATCAGTAGTTAATCTTCAATTTCCCTGGTAGCAATAGATTGATGTTACCAGATAAACAATTCATTTGACAAAATCAATATGTGCAATAATAATAATTTCAGTTAACTAAAATCAATGGCATGATGTAGCTGATGAGATTGAGTGCAACGAAATACATTGAATTCTAAGTATTCTGCAACTGTTGTCGTTCTTGCATTATTCAAACAAAACATTGTTTTTTTATTACAAATTTATTGATTATTTTTAATCTTCAACAATAGTTTTATACTGGAAACTGATTTCAACATGAAAATAATCAGAGATCAGCCTGAAACTGGTCTAAGTCAGAAGCATCAAGTTTCATGGCGACTGTATCATCTTATGATCAGTGTTTCATATATCTAACCTCGATTAGTTCGCCAGGTCATCTAATCAGTAGATGTATATTATATCAGGATATGGAGACTTCTGATTTCCAATCAGTTAGTATATTGATTTTCTTCAAACAAAACACTCTATCGATTAGCTTGATTTACAAAAGCTAATCTACTAAATGGGATTATGATAGACGGAGGAACTAGTATTTACGAGCTATACATTTGAAGACAATCTATGTGGAAACATGGCCAAAAGTCGCGTACTAAACCTTATTTACTACAAAGATATGCTTTCAATCTTGAAGTAACTGCTTCTTTCCTAGTTACTTGAGTCTACACTACACAGAATCGCGGTCAGTTGTAGTTGGAATAATTCAATAGTGATGTCATGAGTCCCCCAATATAATAGATACAACATTTTGCTTAGCGTCAACTAGAATCCTAAAGATTACTTCCAATCACCTAGCCTAGTAAAATAAGTGTACGACAGAATGTAGTATGCTGTATTTTAGTATATAATATGACTACTTATCGAAGCATAAATGAATAGTTTTTATCACTCAAATTAATCCGCTTAATTTAACTTGTTTATTTTGAACAGAAACAACAACTGTTTATGAGAAATAATGTGAATCTATTTAGTTGTTGGGATTTGTCTTGTTTTCAATTAGTGTAACATTTACACACGTCGTATAGAGTAATTATGATATTACTGACTTAATATTCAAGCTTACTCGACATCAACGAAATCCTTATGAAACGCGATACTTTTTTTAAATTGTCAAGATGCTTCACTCATCGTAGCAATCTGTGAGTTTGTAATTAGGATAAGCTTGTATTTTCCCGTTGATTTATAATGGGATGCAGGTACATCCAGCCAATGATTCCCAAATAGGACGAAACGCGCATCCTGGATTCCGCTTGCCAGTCACAATCCAACTTAAATATTAGTCTGTGAGTTTGTTGAATTTCGCTTTTCAGATGTATTCAAATATAACACTTTGAAATTATCTTTGTTACTGTAGATATACGTGCGAAACATGTTGCTTTTAATGAAAATATAATAAAAAAACTGTTCCTTTATTAGTCCTATGCAGTTAGAAAATATGTAGCAACCATAATATGCATTTAAGATATCGATATTTAATTCAGTGCACAATTACCTTTAGTTTGAATCTGATATTACGAAATGTTATAGGTTAGATAATTATTGAAAACCCGAGAGCAGTAGACTAGCGTTTTGACATAGTATAGAACTTTTCAGTCATGATATCCAAGACTCACGTAGGCGATCGATCCCAGGACGATAACGTTTCATTCTTACTGTTAAAATTTAGACTTAAGTTCAGCAGCTGACATATTTCAAATTTCAGACATTTCACTATGTACTGAAGCTGGTCACTTGAGATCTGGTACTGAATTTCGTTTGGTATTGTGGGGATCACTGTACTTGAATTCTGTACCATGATCTACCGGCAGGATCGTGGATGCATAATGGTGAGAAATCACACAATAGGAGGAAACAGCTCTCTAGTTCTTTAGGCTCTTTAATGGTTGTTTAATTCATTTCGGTTCGTGATAGCGAATTTTAATTCAACAAACTTTATAACAACCAACTAGTAACATTAGGCTACAAATATATGTACAGATTTCGTAAACCGTTGTAGGCGACAATCAATCAATCCCAATAGTAAAAGGTAATTTAATTTAGTCAAGAGTCAATTTCTCAGGTCACGATTCACATTACCAGAACTTAGTTAGAGTCAAGAATGAGAAAGTCGATAGTTATGAATATCTAGACTAATAATAAATAATCACTGCTGAAATGTCTATCACTGAGAGGAAATAGATATTTAGTTATCCATAAATTTCAGAGTTCTCTTTTTAATTTGAATCCTTGACGAATGTCACCTATACATATAATTCAAATTTAGTGCTCAAAGCATATACTTAACTTCCATAATGGAATCGAGGGTGTAAACTTCTGAGAAGTCTAACACTAGGATAAAACAGTTGTTGATTGCTACCTGGTTTTCAGTAATATTCAACGAACATCAACTTGTGACAAATGCAAACAACTAAACTAAATACCAATCTCCACAAAATCACCACAATTCATTTACTTAACTATAACTATAATGCTTCACTCCATCTAAATAAGTAGCCTTAATCATTGTGATTCATTCACTTGTTTAATATAAATTTACTTTGTACATTAATATCGTAACAAATATGTATCGAACTGATTCATCAGTCAAGATTAATATATATTTTAAGTACAGTCTTCCGGTTCTTTAACCCAATTATTAAAATAGATTGTATTCAATGAACAATGTGCTGGGATTAACCTAATGAATATTTCTACGCCTTTTAATTATACCTTTATAAAAACTTCAAGAATATTATTGTGACATGAATGAAAGTTATCGACTATATTGTTAACAACTAAGTTGAATTCATTCAATTCATTTTTACACACTAGAGTGACAATATATAACGGAAAGTTTTCTACTTCAGTTAATAACAATTAGTTCTATTAAGGAATAAGTTGAGATTTTGTATACATATATATGGTAACGATGACGATCTTCAAATCATGCAATGATGGTGATGACACGAATTGAAGGGCAATCACTAAGTATTGTCAGTGATAACTAACTTATATTGCCCAACTCACATAACATGACTACAGTTCATTAGTAATGACTTCGTACTAAATATTCAAGAATTCAATTAAAAATAGATCGTTAATGTGTATATAATGATGGTTTAGTTGGGTGGTCAATCGATTTGTCGAAAATAATTCTATTTTACAAATGGTTTCTGTTGTGAATCACCATCATCCGCCGAAATATTGAAAATCAGTCAGTATTAGTCTTTGTAGATTGAAGATATCATTATCAATATAAAAATTCCAACGTCTATGGTTTCAGTTTCATGTAGCATCATAGATGGTCAGTAATGAAGAGTTCTAAACATGAACAGGAAGTTTTCTCACAGATGTGTGAAACGACACTATCAAAAAATGGTATTAGGTTAAGTATAGTGGTTGAATCTCGACCAAGCTCATGTTAAATACTTTCTTCGCTTTGTAGTAGGTTTAGAAGTCTCGCGTCTGTCTACTTTTCCTTACTTTCGAATGTATATTTTTCTATGCATATTTACCTTCTTCATTACCAGTCATTCTGATGTATATAATGTAGCGACTGGCAACCTGCATTAATTAATCCCTCTTTTTTGTTTATCACTTCAATTGGTTTGTAGTAGATTTTTACGTTGTTGGTGATTAATAGGAACCCATTTTTCTAATCACAGGAAGTCATACAAGTAACAATTAAATCTGATCATGTAAGTCTATTCGTAATTAGTTAATCGCATTAATAACGGAAATCAATTAATCAATAATAATCATGTATGATTACCTATGAATTGATAATCAAATGAATTGAACTTCATAATCCAAAATGATTTAATAAAAATAAACCATGAATCACATTTCATTACTATTAATTGCTGTTTGTTAATAACACATAAAGTTATTAGTATTATTAGGTGAAATATACAATTATCATGCAAACGATTAGTTACTTCACTGAATGTATAGTGGAATACGATAAATAATTGAGACACAACATCCGTTCAAGCGAATAAATAGATTTAGTTAACTGTTAAGTGAGTGTGAAATCTTTGTGGGAACAATAGTGTCTTCTTTTGACTGAACTGAATCAAATTATTTTGATTACTTCAAGTTGAATAGCACACGAATATCACATAGTGTAAATACACTAAACCCTAAATAAACTAAACCGTACGCAATAGTCACTGGACGTTGAATGCATTATTCTAGTTTGTCAAGGCTAACAAAAGTTCAGAGTAACAATCGATATGTGTGGAATTTGCGTAGGTTGGAGTAATATATATATATATATATATATATATATATATATATATATATTTGACTGATAAGATCATCTCTTACATAGCGCGTACTGAAGAAACAGAAAAACCTAACCAATGGTATTATGGTGAGCCAGAGAGTAAGTCATTCGATTGTATGGCTACAGTGTAAGTCCACTTAAGTTAGACTGTTACTTCATGTAAGTCAAATAGAGTTGAACTATTAGCTGACATTAGTCTAACATCTATAGAATAATCCAGTAACCTATTCTTTGTATTCAGGTTGGCCATTGAAGATTAGATATCATGAAATCTCAGTGACAACAATGAACGTCTATAACTCCAAGCATATGTTAATAATTGAGAAGCAAGTATAAATGCAACAACATTTTATCTGTTAGTGAATATTTGCAAAAAATGAATGGGTGTTTTATGCTTCATTAACAATAATACACTATCTACTAATAGGTATATTGCATTTGATGGTGACACTTCATTGTGTTCTGTTGACTATTAAATTAAATCCAATATTGTACTACATATATTGCTGTGTAAATTGTATTCTCCTTTGAAATTACAATCATTGGTAATATTGGCTAGTAAGTGTTATGAAACTCTTCCATTGGAAAAGTTAACTAATCATTCATTCTCATTTAATTCAACAGAATTCATTTCAAGTTAATGAATATGAAGTTAGATTTAATTAAATATCTACTACAGGACTAAATTCTTTTTGTTTTAATATATATTTCAATGCTACATTATATTTACTGGTTGAAGAGATAAATCCAGGCAAACTTCTTTAAGTTTTGTGCTTGACAAACAATACAAAATATCTCTGTATATCTTCTGAGGTCAAGAAACAAACATACAGTTGACATGACTTAATGAATGAATGAATGAATAAATGAATGAAATTTACTAGATGTCTATATTGTCTCGTTTTACGAACATCATATTTGACCTGAACTTACAAAACTTATTTAATTACAAAGTCATGTTTAATTTAACAATATTGAATATACAATAACTTGTTATTGAATTAAATAAGAACAGGATGGAATAGAAGTAAATGAAATAATTATTCAGTGAATATATTCAATGTTCATTAATAGGTCCTGTTTTCTTTTATTTACATTCTTATCTAAAACAAAATGATAATTAATATGAATATGAAAATAATAATAAATGAAGTATATCTATAAGTTACAGATGAAACACAACTGAACAGACGATATAACGATAAAAGAAAAAAAACATGCTTAATAGTTTTGACAATTGAAATCATCGAAGAAAACAATCATTGAAGAGATCAACTTGAGAAATCATTGAAAAAAAAAGAAGTGTTTAACAGATAGATTGATAAATGTTACATATTATTTTCATTGCAATAATAAGCAATACACAATCATTACTACGAATTGATTCATCACTTAATAAATTATCCTTTTGACTTCAATTAACTATAATTTAACATAAGAATAACATTTCATGTCATCGACTACTGACTACTACATTACGATATGAATTTAATTTTAAAGGTTACTATACTTTTTTGTAGTAGTTCATCTTAAAAACCTAGCTACTAGTAAGCATATTAAGTGATTTTCGGATTTGTAGAGTTTCATCACCTTCTTTAAGATTGATGAAATATTTCAGACATGATGTTATTTCATAATGAAAATCATGTCAAATAATGTAAAAAGAATACATCCATTTCACTGAAACGAAGATGACTTTTTTTGCTTAACTACTATTCTGGTTTTTTTCTCTTTTTTTTTTCCTCTTGTATTTTTGTTATATTTTAAGTTTAGTATAAAATAACACATAATACTTAATCAGATAGAAAGTAGTTGTATTAAAATAATTAAATTCACTTAATAATGTGTTAACATTTTATTGTGATACATATTTATGAATTTCAATTCAATCTATTAAATATACATCAATATAAATGTACATTTAACTAATGCAATTAATGATACTCTCACTTAAGATTAACATTAAATTTCCAAACTGATTGAATCAGGAAGCACAACAACAATAACAACGACAAAATTTCATGTTAATAAAAAAATGTTCATTGGGAATCTGAATTAAATGACTACGATGTAATCTCTCTGTGAGGTTATAATTTAGTATTCTCTTGTTACCATAAGAACGTACATAGCTCTCAACTACCATTATAATAACACTATAAATACCACTAATAACTACTTATCCAATTATTACGCTGATTGTAATGCATTCAATTGAATTATCATTTAAAAATTATAGAAAATAAATAAATTCTCATTCTTATTTATCTATACATTTTAATGTAAGGGATTTAATACGTTTATAGAAAGGCAAAATGTATGAGACATTTCAGTTTTCGAATTAATTGAAGTGGATAATTATGAGCGTTAACAGCAGATGCATTCATATGGCAATAATACAACTAAAGGTTTAACAACAAATAAGATATTAAATACTTGGAAACTCTAGCTAAAACATCATAGTTATTGGCATTTTTGAAGTAATGAATAAACAAGAAGGATGAAATTTTTATCTATTTTCATAAATTAGTTACTAAGTTGCTATAAATATAGATCGTATATGTACATTCATCAAAGAAACAATTAGCTAAAGTGATATTTTGTGTTGTCTTTATTTAAAGATCATTTACTTAACATCCAAATCAGAATGTACACTAACTGATTATTGGGTTGCGTTTAGTGTATTGCTTGTGTATTTCTTAGTATTGACTGGATTCTGTTAATTAAGTTGAAAAATGGTCATTAATCTTGGTGAATTAATATCTTAGGCATTATATTATAATGTTAGTTGGTTGGAGGCAGTTGACTGGGATTGCAGTTTGCTCTAGCTTTTGTTCTGATTGATACTCATTGACAAGGTACACCTAGAATCTTGAAGCCATCTTTATTCCTTGTAAAAGGCGAATACCTCAGTCTAATGTGAGATTCATTAGTTCACGAATAGTTCGGTAGTAACGAAGCAAACTGTAGCGAGGTTGACATTGTCCCATCTAGTACACAATCCATTAGTACTTTTGGGACTTTAGACATGTCAATGTAGAGCTCTCAAAATATTATGCACGATTATCCAACATAAGAGAATACAGTACACTAACTAATAGCTACAAATCACGTAAAGAAGCGAATTATTGGAGTCTAACTTAGAGGCATAAATTCCAACTACTCGATTAGAGAACTATTCTTTGTTTGAAACGCTGGTGAAGTTACGAATGTAAATTGAAACTAATTATTGTTTCACTACAGCTAGCTTGTACTGTAAGCCACATAATCCAACATAATCCACAAACGCCCTTCCCCCCCTACAGTAACAGACTATGCTATTACTATTGTTATTGATATTGAGTTCTTCATCTTGCATCCACAACAGTTTTACAGGAGGTGATAATTGATCTGTATTCAGTGATCGATTACAGTTTTCATTTATACGAGAATACTTAAATGATTTCTATGCAAATGACAATAATAATCATGGTAACAATAATGTTGATAATAAAAATATTCATTCAGACAGACTATGAATATTTGTCTTGAATGTTTGATTTTCATACGAATATGAAAATTGTCTATATTTTTTTACTGGAAAATGAAGTCAATTAAGTGATTTCTCTTTAATAAATTACAAAGCAATGATTGATTATTCATTTGAAATCTCATATCATATTAAATAACATGATGATAATGATCTTATCATTCTGTGGCTTAGACCAGATATTCTATGACTAGTCCTGAATTCGATCAGTTATAACAGAAGTCAGTTGTTGGGTGTTGCGACGAATTTTGAATATCGATTTAGCATCACTAAATGATTTAAGTCAGACAACTAATGAAACTTAGTAGGTATTGCATTCCTGTTCCGCCCATATAAGGTCTTGTTAAAAATGCCCATCTACGACCTCATTGGGTAATCGAGCTTAGGGACTTCAGGTTTCACGGCAAACGATTAACCAGCAACTAACTGTTAATATTTCTAAAAGTCAATAGTCTTGTTTTCTCATATATCACCAGCCAAACGAAAATAAGTATGGATTATTCAGAAGACTTATTACATTTGCAACATTTTAAGGTTTGCGGGTTTTTTCCTAAATTCGTGTTTGTAGTGGATATTCTAAATTGAACTACCTAGTTAACAGCATTTAATATTATCCTGAGTAGTCTTATCATTTTCTTCAAGTAATATTTAATAAAAACCGATGAGATTTCGGGACGGACAATGAAAGCTTCGTAATCCAACTATGTCAATGAAAATACGGGTACCACAATAAACATAACACATTAATCACTTGATAGATATCATTAAAGCTACTACTTTGTGATGTCAATTTGTTTCTCTTTAGATGCACGTTTATTATTTTCCCATCAAAAAATATGTTGACTGTTTAAGGGAAATCGGTTGGAATATGTTGATCATATTCTGACTGTAATTAGCATCCATTATCAAGATGTGAGATGTAAACACTCTCAGTAGGATAATAAATCATGTCACTGAGTGTAATAGTCAGAGAAATAACTAACGAGATACATATTTTTCGACTAATCACTCTTCAAACTGCAGCATTTGAACGATAAGTGGTCACTTATTGATAATCAATGCCATATTGTCTAAACTCCAAGAGTAATATTTATATGATTACGACGCTGACTGACACTGTTTTTAGCTCAAAAGGAAGTGTCTCTTAACTCATAGTGAAAAGAAAACAGTAACAATATCCAAAGTTCCTTAGACACCTATTCCACTATAGTTTGCATTCATCATCATTTCTTTTCATCAGCCTGCATGAATTAGAGTCAAGAACCTTTGAAATTCCTAGAAAAAACAATAATTTTCAGTTAAAAAATTGGAAATCATTTGAATTGGAAAAGGCACATCATAGACGGATTATTTAAATATTGTTATTGTCACAGCTTTTTATAAAGCGTCCACACCAACACTAAAATACAGCTACATTCATCCGATGATTTCCAACTAGTACTAAACGGCAGTGTTGGTTTCGTTTTGATACATATTATTACTAACACTTACAATTTACAGAAGTAAGTAAGTAATCATGCATAAAATCAATCAAGTTAGAAATGACAACATAAACCCACTAGTTACATTAGTTAAATATCATAATAGATTACAAATGTTATATTCAACAATGCGAAATTTGAATGTTCATCTCTGTATTGTCATAGCTTCATACAATGAGAATGACCTGTTGTATTGATGTGTATAAGTTTATTTAAGAAAAAAATATTTTATCAACTTAACATTAAATAAATTATTTCCACCATAAATAAATCTCATTAGTCAACATTATAATAAACGCATTTCTAAATGTTTAGAACAGTTTTTTTTTGTTTCTTGATTAAATAAACACTTAATAATCATAACTAGCAATTATTAACCATCTGTTAACATCTTTCAACTTATTTATAATAAGGTCACATAATAAAATAGTAAAATAAAACAATGTCTAATGCATAAATACTGTCATCAATTCATATTAGTAATGAAATGAACTGAAATATTTTAATTGATTAATTTTAAACAGTATGATAATGGCATGACCTTGGCGAGTAAATCAAACGCTAATGTCATTATAATAACAATTTAATATTGAATGTTTTATGATAAATATTACTTGAATTACTTTGCTTTTAAAGACTTTTTTCTTCTCTTTCTTATTCTATCAAAGTGTGAAACAAAATAAGAGTTGATTAGATCCCATCTAAAATTAGATAACAGGTAGTAAGTTGAATTCAATAAATAAACTTAGTTTAACTTAGTACAATTTGGTTATTTTGATATGAAAGTCGTTATTCAGGAAGTATGTGAATTAATAGGTCTTTAAAGGTTTACCATTTATGATGACAATGAAAATCTTTTTCAATCGCCTACCTGTGAGGGATCAGTTCATAAAATCCCATACAACCGAATTAAGCTGTCTTCTTAAATTTCTTCTTTCTTTTCGTTGATATGTGATACAGTTAAATATTTCGCTAGGTTCTACAGTGCATATCTTATAATTGAATTGTAATAAACTCGTCCAGAATTACTGTTTTTAGATGTCTGCTGCGATTATTAACATTATTAGTATGCTTAATGTTGACTTACTGGGATCAAACGATAATCGGTTTTTATATATTGGTGTATAACCAAAAATAGAATAATATGTATTAATATCAGATGGTTAGTAGCAGCTGAAAAAAAACAATGAACCTAGGAATTTTGCTGATTAACTGTCATCATCGTATACTAGAGGAAGTCTTGAGGAAGCTGATGCTACCTACAAAGTTTAAAACCACGCTACCCAGTGTACAGTCTGAGACAATACCACTGAACAATTTTATTTGGGTGAAAATTTGCATGAAACCTATGTCCAGGGTTTTATGACATCAGAACATAGTGCAAGCTATATAAAATCACTTATACTAGTCTCCACAATGCAACTTGTTTGATGGAATTCACTCAACATAGAGAGTTAAATCAATCTTACGTTTATCACTATTCAGTAGTCGATTACAAACAACTAGAAGGGGGGGGATGGAGACAATCTGTAAATGATCGAAAAATAATGTAAGTAAAAATTTCAAAAATCATTTTCACCACAGTTTAACAATTTAAGGAACTAATAGGTCTGATGAATACTGAAGTAATACATATTTTATCGTAGCGTGTGATTCTTATTCACTTCACATCGGATTATTCGTACGGTACTAAACTCATGACACTTAACTGTTTATTGCTCTTGAAACGAGGGGGGGGGAAAGAATATGTAGACCGTCAGCAGCTGAATATTAACCTATACAGTTCAGATAAATTGCAAATACAACATCAATAAATAATTTCCAACAATTTAAAGGTTAACATACAACCGCTAAACCATTGAACTGGTGTACAATTGTTCACATTCAAGAACTTTAGTCAACTCAAGATATTTTTCAAATTATTTCTGAAAATCTATGTTCATAGGAGTAATAAAATATTTTCAATTAATTTGTTAACATTTTGCCTACCATATTTGTGATACAAATGCTTATAAATATACTTAGAAACACAAATCTATATGTTTCTTTCATTTGTTTTATTGTATGCATTTTTACTGGTACAATGTGAACTGGTAGACGTCGATAACACAAGAAAGACGAACTTCTTAACATTTGGATGAATAAATAAACCAACTGTTTGAAATATGATTAACTGAATGTTTTTGTTGAATTAGTAAAAGATGGACAAGTTTTCGGTGTAGTTGAAGAATACTTTACTAGTAAATTTGTTACATAAATTGAATAGTTTTATCAAATGGTTATCATAACGTGATGTATTCCCATGGAGACCATTATGAATTTTTTCGGCTTAAGTCTTGACGAAGCTGTAAAGCAAATGTGAACAAACTGTTTCGTTGATGTTTTTATGACTTAATTTATTTCAATTCATTGGCTCGTATACTATACAGCACCTGGCGTAAATGGGTATAGATCAAAGTTGTCACATCAGCAGTCAGTCAAACGAAATCAGAAGAGGAAAACTGTTAAGAAAGTTAATATTGTAGCAAATCCATATTAGTTATAGAAAGTAATTATGCTAGTATACAGAGATTGGAATCTATCTATCCCTGATATGTTATTTTGCTTCCACATATCTATCTGCGTATCTAGTAATATAAATGCATATATGGTCTTGTACTTTTTATCAGAATTGCTTACTCAATAATGAAAAACAAGAGAAGTTGAACTTATCAATTGATTAGGAATGAATTTTATCAAGAAAATAAAAATACTAATTGATATCGTGAATCAGTCTAAAATAGACAACAAGTGACCACCAGGAAGTACTGGATTGAATGAGTTAGAGATATCAATCGTTGGGAGCCGGCTTAATGGTTTAGTAGCTAAGCGTTCGCCACGTAACTAGAAAATTCCGCGTTCGAACCCCGGAGGGGTCATGGATGCGAACTACTGAAGGATCGTATACTATCAGGAAACAGCTGTCCAGTTCTTCCTATCGGGCACTGGTTGTCTAATTAAATTAACATTCAAAAATCTTTACTACATCCAATTACAAAATAAGAGTAGTTTTTATGTTTGCTGCATAGCACATTTAAAATTCCCTCCTAAAACACAAATATACATCTACACAATAACATTATGATGATGAAAATCTGTTAATCCAGTAGGTTTTGAATGTTTTATTAACTAAATTGTGAATGAGCATTTAACAAATTTGAATGACATAAATAAAGAATGTCCAGAAAATTTAAAAGAAACTCACAAATACAATTCATATCATTCAGTTTAAATGTCAGTAGATTGGTCTATTGAACGTCATAAGTGTAGTCAACTGTGTAAAATTAAACGAAACGTTTTTTTCTTTAGTTTCAATCAACCTTTTTTAGACTGTGTTCATTTGAATAAATAATGCATAGTTTATGTTTCTTCCGAATAAAATACACCTCCGTTTATTCATCGTCATCATCATAAATGACTGATTCTAAATGAAATTTAACATATACTTCTTTCATGATTCTACATGCTTTTTATTCAAATATTATCATGGATTATACCCAAAAAAATTATTAGTTTGCTTTTAGGATTTAATGCAATCGGTTACTGGTGAGGAAATGAGAAGCGAGAGAGGAATGAAGAGAAAGGTGTAATATTCCATGTCTCAGTTTCAACGGTTGATTAAATTCTGTTCATTAAAAATTAAGGTTATATATACAGTTTAAATAATCAAGATTAAAATAAACAACATTTTGATATTTTTATCTACTAAATTATTGAGCAACATTGAAAAATTACTAGCTTGTAATGAATCTATTTATAGAAGATATTGTTATAGACCGCTTAAAATTTTAAGTTATAATAGCAAAATGTTTGTTGTAATTTCATTATTGTAGAAATGTTATTATGTTTAACTACAAGTGAAATGTTTAGTGAATTTGATGAGTATTATTACTGAAAAAGGTAATCATACTAATAAAAATATCATAGGTGAATAAAATTACATAAGCAGATCTTGATAACAATGTATACAGTTTTCGGATTGTTTTCTATTATGCTATTTCAATGACTTTTCAATAATTAATGAAATCGATTCTCGTTAAGATGAATGAGCTTCTGTACTAAAAGTATACTGATATTATTATGAAAACGTATCATTTATGAACACAGACGAATTCAATACAAATGTAAAAACACTGTTCATGTTTCATTACTCTTTCAATAAGTTCATCTGTGTTTATTAATAAATGACTTGAAGTAGACTATAACCTTACTCAACGTCGTTAATATAAAGTAGTATTATGAATAATAAAGTTTATCATTCGTTACACTTAGTTATCATGTTTTGTGATGCCTTGTAAATAATTTCAGTTATAGCTAATGATATCCTTTTCATAAAACATACGAAATTTCATATAACCCATTTTAACGCTAATTCGTAGATCAACCAGAATCCCTACTAATAATGAGAGTAGCTTTTCTCAAAAACCGGTACTAACCAATAGAATTTTATATGTGAAAGATAGCTTTTCTGAGACTTATTAGAAGACCTCTTCAACTGCCTAAAACGATGGAATCCTGGATGCTTGAACATTATAGTAAGCATTAAAGAATCACAATTGAATCCTTAAAATCAATGTTATGTTCTACGATAAGATGAAATCCATTATGTTCGTACTATTCACCACAAATTCATCGAGAAAATACTTCATTTACATTAGACCAAAGTAGACGGAATATAGAGATGGATATATTATTGTTAGGGATTCGAAATCCCTAGAAATACAATTGTTCATTTTATCAAGTTGTATTGGTTTTTTTGTTAACATCATTTGTAAATTTTCATCACTTTTATGTGAGCACGTTTGACAACATTTAATTGTATTATTATAAATGGTGATAATTTTAATTTGATGAATAATCACTACGATTATTTTGTATATATAAAGGAATGTGTGAAATAGAATCTGATTCTGATTCCGATCCTGTCTTGGTTGGTCCATCGGCTTGTTCTTCTATCTCTGGCTTAGGACCGAGGAGGCATAGGGTAAACGCGCATTTATGAACTAGGCACACCTTCATAGGCGTCCGCGCACAACAGATCAACTTTTCACACGTTATAACAATTATGAGCATTAAAAAAGACAAAACTACTAAGTATACTCAATTGGATAAATGAGTTTAATTAATGTAACTTTTAATCATCAGGGCAAAACAAAATAAATAATTCATTCACAGTGAATCTTGTAGAGTAGGTAACAGGTAAAATTGCTTAGTAAGATTCTAAAAAAGAATAAACATTCATTTTCATCAAATAACTATAATTCATATTCACTGTAGCATAATTATTGTTTTACTTATATGTGGAATAATTTGGGTGGTAAAATCTGAATCCAAATATACAGTATTATGATATTACTCAATACATGAAAGTAAGTAAAGATGACAGATGAGAGTTTAGTTGACATCGAAATATTACATTTGGATACATTGAATGTAAGTTAAATTTGGAATGCATTCAACTGATTAACACTTGGGATTAATTAATCAAAAAACTTGATGTAGAAATACAAACAATATGCATTGATATGAGATTAATCAATAAATATGGATAATTTACTGGCTTTTATAAAAAAAATCCCACCCAACATCTCTCCATTTAGCTGAACTGATCATTCCATTGCTGATCAACGTGATCAGCTGTTGTTCTGGATAACTACATTCTTGGAACAGATTTTTCAGACAATTTAAAAAGGCTTCATTATGATAGGGTAGGGAGGGGGCTGGTTATTTAATAAGTATAGATGAAATATTCTCAGCAGTGAACACAGGATTGGAGTCCACATCCAAGTACTATATAACCTTTTACATCAAATCGACATGGTAGTAGGGCTTGAATATGGATAAGTTGCGTGTTCATTAAAAATTGATTATGTAAACATACTGTATGCTATTTTGTCAAAAATATAATCCGTATCATACGCATTTATATTTCATTATTTCTAGTAATTACGTCATTATCAAAAATTGTTTATCTTTTGTACCGTTCTCTGTTTTTTTTCATTTTCTCATCTGTCAAATGATTTTTCGACTCACTCTCATTATATTTCAACATCTCCCTTAAAAATCTCATTTACACTAATCATTAAAGAAATTGCTTTATTTACGTCGGGTTCTAGTTTTATTATTTGTTTATGTAGTTACGTAATCTTTGCAAGATTTCGGGAGAATAATAATAATATAATGTAAATGGGAATGAAAACGATAATAACGATGTATTATTTGATGATAATAATAAGTATAGTAACAATCATAGACAGTTATCTAGTTGTTGTGATACTCATAAACATAATTCTCTAATTTTGAAAAATGATCTAATCGACAATATGCAAACACTATTTTTAGGTGATATTCATCACAGGTTGATCTACCTTAGGGTACTATTGAAAACAAGGGACAACTGCATAATCAATCAGTTATAGTATGAGGCATTCATTAGTATACATTTATGACTCCGTCAAGCACATTCAGGTTAGCCACTAAACAACTGTCCAGTGTTATCCAGTTTTCAATAGTAATCTCAGTAAGGTCAATCATTCGTCAAACAATCGAGAACCATTATTCGAGAAAAACACTTCTTTATATTGTCAAAAGTTGTATTGTCAAAACGTGTTTACCAAACAATGAATCCATAATGCATCTGTTTACCTTAAATTGTAAGCTTACCATGGAGTAGTCAACTATTATCATACTTCTTTCTTCCCATAGTTATTTCAATGAAATGCTGCACATAGCACCCTCTTTCAGAA
This sequence comes from Schistosoma mekongi, assembly GCA_034768735.1. Taxonomy (NCBI): domain Eukaryota; kingdom Metazoa; phylum Platyhelminthes; class Trematoda; order Strigeidida; family Schistosomatidae; genus Schistosoma; species Schistosoma mekongi. Next base: position 13,785,686 of record CM068312.1, on the reverse strand, counting down.
CACAAATCCCCTACAATTGTTACTGTAATGTTATGCACTTTTGTCCTCGGCGGGTGGTCTGCCACGTGATGTATAAAAATGGTTGTTATTATTCATTAAATAACTATTTATTTTGAAAGTGTATTCCATCTTTTCTTTCACCCTCAAGAAGCATTACTTAGGTACATGCATCCCAGTCAATCAGTATTCTAATATTTTATTCACCTCTCGTAGATATAAACTATATGGAATTCTTATCAGAGTAAGGTAATGTCAACCTCGATTAAAAAAGTAACCCTCATCTTTCTGGTACTAGTAAGGTTACTACAAGTAATAGCCGCAAAACAAAATAATCTTAAAATCTATAAGGCAGAATGTTTTTCAGCTAAACTAAATTTTACTGGCGAACTTTAAAAAAACCGATCAGAATTGAGGTAATGATTTTAGGGTAGTGTATATTTAAATCAAAAATGCTTACTGTATAGAGTTTGATTAACATTTTTAATGAGGATGTTATTATTAGTAATCTGTAAATTTTGGAACTACATCGTACAACCACACCTTATGTTAGTGAACTGAATACGAATGTAGCACGATATTTTGACACATGTGATAGACTTATCTTAAAGCGTAGTGGGTGCTGGAAGAAATCAACCACAGTGGAAACATTATTTACTGGGTCTAGGTTAATACTACAACAAATGTCTATATTCATTGTGATGTGGACCATGCAGATGACAATTACCAAGGAATCTACAAAGATTGACGTTAGTGAGGTTTCTGGAGTGAAGTGGCATCAGCCTGGAAGAGATATAGGCACGAAAACGTTAGTGGATTTACACTTATCGCTAGGAAGAGTAGTCGAAGTTGAAGGAACGGCTATCAAAAAAAAAATATAATAGAGGAAGAGATATCTAGGTGGAATAGGTAAGTATTCATAACTCTAATCTGACTAGAGGACTTTCAGTATATATGGTAGAACATTAGGAAAGTAACATTCTTAGTATGTTCTAGATTGGATGGTTATAACATTAATACAAATTATTCATATGTACAATCAATCAATCAATGCCTGTTGCCCCAAGTGGAGCATAGACCGCCCACCAGCATTCTCCAACCAAATCTGTCCTGGGCTTTCTTTTCTAGCTCTTCCAAGGTGCTGTTCATTCTCTTCATGTGTCTCCGATTCCCGACACAATGTGCTCCTGGGTCTTCCTCTGTTTCTTTGGCCTTTTGGATCCCAAGTTCGTGCTTGTCTTGTGACACAGTTGGATGGTTTCTTCAATGTGTGTCCAATCCACCTCTAGCATTTTTTACTAATTTATTCCTCGGCTGGAACTTGATTAGTTCTCTCCCACAAAAGATTGTTGTTGATGGTATCTGGCCAACGAATCTGAAGAATCTTAAGCAGACAGTTGTTTATAAATACCTGTATCTTCTGAAGGATACTTTTCGTAGTTCTCCAAGTTTCAGCACCACACAACAGAACTGTCTTCACATTTGTATTGAAAATTTTGACTTTAATGTTGACTGACAGTTGGTTTGAGTTCCAGATGTTTTTCAGTTGTGAAAATGCTGCCCTTGCCTTACCAATCCGCGCCTTCACATCCGAATCAGACCCTCCTCGTTTGTCGACTATGCTGCCCAAATATGTAAAGGTCTCAACGTCTTCCGGAATTTCTTCGTCAAGTGTAATTGGGTTAGTGTTTGTTGTTTTGTATCTAAGGATCGTGCTTTTTCATTCGTGTATGTTGAGGCCTACTGCTGCTGAGGCTGCTGCTATATTGTTGGTCTTCATCTGCATTTGATGTTGTGTGTGAGAAAGAAGAGCTAGGTCATCTGCAAAGTCCAAGTCATCTGGTTGCGTCGATGTTGTCCATTTTATTCCGAAAGTGCCTTCAGATGTTGCAGTCTTCATGATCCAGTCGACGACCAGTACGAAGAGGAAGGGCCAGAGTAAGCAGCCTTGTCTGACACCGGTCTTCACTTCGAATGAATATGTGAGCTGACTTCCATGTACGATTTTACAATATATTCCGTCGTAAGAATTCCGTATGATGTTGACTATCTTCTCGAGTACGCCATAATGTCGTAGAAGGTTCCATAATATTCTCCTATCCACGCTGTCGAATGCCATTTCATAGTCGAGGAAGTTGATGTAAAGTGGTGAATTCCATTCAATTGATTGTTCAACAATGAACCGTAGAGTAGCGATTTGGTCAGTACATGATCGGTCTTTACGGAATATACCCTGTTGATCTTGGAGTTGGGCGTCGACTGGGTCCTTTATACTGTTCAATAACACCCTGTTAAAGACCTTCCCTGGTACTGAAAGTAGGGTAATGCCTCTGTAGTTCTCACAATTGCTGAGATCGCCTTTCTTTGGTATCTTGAAGAGGTACCTTTCTTTCCAGTCTGCTGGAACTTGTTCTTCCTCCCAAACATTCCTGAAGAATGTGGAGTATCTTTGAAGTTGCTTATATATCCGTCTCCAGTGCTTCCGCTGGTATGTTGTCTGGTCCTGCTGACTTACCATTCTTGATCTGTCTGATGGCCATTTTGATTTCTTCGACTTTTGGTGGGTCTGTGCTTATAGGGAGATCCGTGGCTGCTGTTTCGATGACTGGTGGGTTCAGTGGGGCTGGTCTGTTCAAGAGTTCTTCGAAGTGTTCTACCCACCTGTTTCGTTGTTCATACACTTCAGTGATTGGTTTGCCAGCCTTGTTCTTGATTAGCCGTTCTGGCTTAATGAATTTCCCAGCAAGCTCCTTCGTTGTGCCGTATAGGCGCCACATGTTTCCTTCTCTTGCAGCTTTTTCCGCTGTTATTGCTAGGTCCTCAACAAATTCCCGTTTATCTGACCTGATGCTCCTCTTCACTTGTTTGTTGACTTCGGTGTATTCGGCCTGTGCCTTGGCTTTCTCTGCTCTTGTCCGGCTATCTTCCTGTTACTCCTTTCTTGGATCTTGTCCAGAGTACCAACAGAAATCCATTCTTCCTGGTGTTGTTTCTTGGGACACAAAACCTCCTGACATGTTGAAGTTATTGTTTCTTTAATCTCTTCCCAGTTGTCTTCCATATTAGTTCCACCTTTTTCTAGTAGATCATGAAATGCCTGGAACTTATTGTTGAGAGTTATTTTGAATTCGTTGGGTTTGTTAGTATCTCGGAGAAGGGCTGTATTAAACTTGTGTAATACTGCTGCTCCAGTTGTCCAGTGCTTCCTCAGCTTCAGTTTCATTTTAGCCAGGATTAGATGGTGACCGGAAGCTGTCAGCTCCTCTCCTTGCTCTTATATCTTCCATGGTCCTTCTAAACTTCTTATTAATGCAGATGTGGTCGATTTGGTTCTCCGTAATGTGGTCCGGTGAAAACCATGTAGTTTTGTGTATACGTTTGTGGGAGAATATGGTGCCACCTATAATCATTTTGTTGAAGGCACATAAGCTTACAAACCTCTCACCGTTATCATTCCTTTCTTCCAGTCCATTTTTTTCCATGATGTCTTCATACCCGGTGTTATCCACTCCGACCTTGGCGTTGAAGTCCCCCATCAGAATGGTCAGGTCCTTGGCTGGAAATTTCTCGATGATTGACTGCAGCCTCGCATTGAACTGGTCTTTGTCGTCTTTGTGGCTGTCATTGGTGGGTGCGTAGCACTGGATGACATTCGTTGTAATCCCTTCCTTCTTAGTCTTGAAGCATGCTGCGATGATCTTAGGTCCGTGAGGCTCCCATCTTACAAGAGCCTTCCATGCTTCTTGGGACAACACTAATGCTACTCCTTGTGAGTGGGGGGCGTTTTCTTCTTCGTGGCCAGAGTATAAAAGCACATTTCCCGAGGATAACCGTTGCTGTCCAGCTTGCAACCAATGCGTTACGCTTATTCCAAGTATCTTCAGGTTGTATTTTCTCATTTCTCCAGCTATTTGCATGGTTCTCCCTGTCTCCCACATCGTGTGGACATTCCATGTACCTATATTAATTGTTGTCAGAAGAGACATCGGCCTCGTGGCTTCCGAAGTAACTCGGCTTTCACCATGAGGCGTCACAGCACACCTTCCAACTCCCAGGGCGGAGTAAAAATGGTTATAAAGGTTTTTACTGGTTAGCGTTTTTTTAGCAAGGATGTTGTTTTACGGGATGGGGTTGCTAACCCCATGCCCAACCCTCCTCCTTTATCCGGGTTTGGGACCGGCAGCAACCCTAGGGGGCTCCAAGCCGAGTTTATTCATATGTACGTTCTACCATAAATAACAACTTACACGGATAACTGGCTAGCTTGCCGGTAACCAAGAAGATTTGTTTCTATGCATTAATCGCATTCTGTGGACCCAAGCACTCGTGTTCGTACACAGAATATCAAAGCATACTAGTTGCAACTCAAAAAATCTCTGAAACCATATGAAGGTTCAAGGAACAATATGATACGAAGTCATATGAATAAGTTCCTTTACCATATTATGGCTTTAAATAAGTGAACCTATCTGAGACCTTCACAAGATCATAGATCATGTAAAAACTTTGCATAATCAGAAAACTTCATTTATCAAATTTTTATCTTATCCTTTCATATACGACTTCATTTCCATTGGCTAAAAAACATTGCATGATCATTTATAATAGATCAAGTTAGCCAGCAAAGTTTAGTTTCTCCCGTTTCTTGGTTGGAATATGTGGAATATGATTTGACCCTGAAAACAATGAACAGCTTATTTGACATACTTTAAAGCTTTTCATTGTATGTACACCAATCATCATCCTAAAACTAAGCTTCAAATCAATGAACCATACAGTAAACATAATAATAGTGTTATCAACGAATAGTTTTTGTGATTCATATCTACCAGCTTTAGACTATAGACGATATGTAACACTATCGCCAACCATTCTCGTTGTCGAATTCCCAGCCTTACTACCGATATGACGATCACTCTTCAAGACATCAAAGAATCTATCTAGAATGAGCTGACTAGTCCTCATATAATCACCACTGACCATACTACAGAGAAAGTAAATTCAACTTTCTTCCAATCGGAAAGCAGCTGATATGAAACAGTGATTTACAATACAAAGCGACAAAAATTAGAAACTACAAACAGCTTTTTCCCCTTGCTTTTGGAAAGGTTCCTTAGTTATGACATCAAAAAAACGTGCGGCAGAGAAACTAACTGCGTGGCTAAAACAATTTTTCCCAAACCACTCTACGGGTGGGTATTTACTGTCCTAAAATTTTGCTGGTGGACGACTTCATGAGCTAGCATTCGAATGTTCAGCATACTTCCATCGATATTTCTGCAGACAAGGAGGATTGTTTCAGTGAGATGGACGTTAGTTAACTCCGCCTGGAGCCCCCACAGGGTTTCTGCCGGTCCCAAGCCCGGATAAAGGAGGAGGGTTGGGCATGGGGTTAGCAACCCCATCCCGTAAAACAACTACCATGCTAAAAAACAGCTTACGAATAAAAATCTTTATAACCATTCTAACTCTGCCCTGGAAGTTGGAAGGACTAATATGACGCTTCATGGTGAAAGCCGAGCTCCTTCGGAAGCCATGAGGCCGATGCCTCCCCTTCTGACAACCGGAGCAACAATTAATATACTTGACCGACCTCAAACAGCTGTCCCCTGGGCACTGCGGTCTCACTCTCAGGTCATCACGACCTACCCTAATCCTCTTTCTCTTTCAGGTTCCTCAAGAATGACCCTTCCACGGTGTGGGCAACCGGGAAGTGATAACCACCCTCATACCGCCAATAGCACTCGAGTTCACCTTGTTCATGATCGAACACGTTCTCCCTCTCTGGTCTCTACTTGTAACACCTCCTACAGTTTCTATGCGCGCCACTTTTACTGGTTACCCGAGTTCCCAAATTATCATACCAGGTCTCCTGAAGCCACGCTCTAAACTTCATGTTGGAGCTTTTAATGTGCGTACGCTGTGTCAAATCGGTCAACAGGCTGCCTTAGCTAAAACATTAGAATCTCTTGCAATTGATGTATGCTGTGTCTCCGAAACACGCATACAGGATCCCAGCATGGTCATCCGTTTGACCTCACCTAGTCAATGCAATGGAACTGCACACTTCACTCTTCGTTTATCTGGAGACCCTACAGCTAGCTCACGTGGCCTTGCTGGTGTAGGTATAGCACTAAGCTTACGTGCAGAACAGGCTCTTCTCGAGTGGATTCCTGTAGACAGTCGTCTATGTGCTGTCCGTCTAAATGGCTCAGTACGAACTCGGAAAGATAGGGACACACGCCGATGCCTTTTTGTCGTCTCAGCTTATGCCCCCACTGATTGCAGCACAGATGAAGTGAAAGACGACTTCTACATGAAGTTCTCTAGCCTCCTTCAGAAAGCTAACCACTCAGACATAGTAATTATTGCAGGAGATTTTAATGCCCAAGTAGGTAGACTAAATCAGGCTGAAAAGCACTTAGGTGGGTTACTCGGCATCCCAGCCCAGAGAACAGACAACTGAGATCGTCTGTTGCAGTAATGTTCAGACTACCGTTTATTCTTAGCTAGCACAAACTTTAAGCATAAGGTGAGACACTGTTTAACCTGGCGACCTCCAACATCTACGCAACGATGGACACAAATTGATCACATCGGCATCAGCTACCGTTGGAGAGGCTGTATAGAGGACTGCCGCTCTTTCTGGGGCACTTGCCTAGACTCTGACCATGCCCTAGTGAGAGCACGTATCTCTATGCGTTTTACTGGTCGCAGAAAGGTTACATCGGGCAAACCCTTTAGATATCACTTTGAAAGCGAGGAGGCGAAGATTGCATTTAGGAATGGTTTGGCTAAGCAATGCAAAATGTTACTCCAGGACTGGCCTGCTTCTTCCCCTAAATTAGTTATAGGGAGTGAAGTAATTGAATGCGTTGATCGCTTCACTTATCTCGGAAGTCTCATCACCCCTGGTGGGTCGGTGTCTGATGAAATCTCAGCGCGGATCCAGAAAGCCCGATTGGCATTTGCCAATCTACGGCACTTGTGGCGCAGACGAGATATCCATGTCTCAACGAAAGGCCGGGTGTACTGCGCAGCAATCCGCGCCATCTTAACATATGGCTGCGAGACGTGGGCCATGAAAACTCAAGATATGCGTCGTCTCCAGATATTTGACCATAGGAATCTTCGTAACATCGCTCGTATACCATGGAATAACCGGACTAGTAATAGTGAGGTTAGACAAAAGGTTCTTGGGAAACACGATAAATCAGTCGAAGAGGTCATTAACCTTCATCGACTGAGATGGCTAGGACATGTATTGCGCATGCCCGACCACCGTCTACTCCGTCGCGCCATGTTGGCTAGGGCTGAAGTAGGATGGAAGAAGGTTAGGGGCGGCCAAACTAAAACATGGCATCAGTCCATGAAGTCCTTGACTACTGGTCTAAGCCATGTAGGTAGATGTAGACTACCTGGTTGGGGTCCGCGTGATGATCGCAACAAATGGCTGGAGACACTAGGTGATATGGCTCAAAACCGGTCACAGTGGCGCAAGTGTATTCACTCTTTAACCTCATCTAGATCTTAAATTCTATTGTTATTTTCTGGACATCTTTACTTACTCTTCTCTCTTGTATTCTGTCTATACGTTACCTCAATACTCTCGTAGTGCTATTGTGGTATGGCAACTTGAACCTACAGGCGTTTGTGCCCAGTTCTACGTTGCTGCTGCTGCTGATGATGATGATACGTCTATTAAGAACATTTATGTCTTTAATAAATTAGAAAACATCTCATAAACAATGTATGGAACTTTGCCTTCATATGGCTTCCAGGGAGATTGTGAGCCATAGCATATGGAAAATGGGATGAATAGCCAATTCATGTTTATGTATTTAGATAGGCCACATGGTCGTAGTATTATAGATCTTGATGGTTCAGTTCTTTCACAAAAATCTTCATTTATTAAACAATCCACTTTGTTGCTTTAAAAACCTAAATTTGTTGTTTCTATATTATTTCTGGTTACTTTTTTTATTTGACTATAGAATTCATTGTCATTTATTGATAGTGTTGTCATCTTAACGATTTAGATATTTTAGTAAATTAGAACAGCTCATGTAACTTCATCAAGATAACCTATTAACAGAACACGGTATCTCTAAGTGACTTGATCTATCGACTGAATCCCTTTTCCAACAAAGTGTTGATTGATGTCATCATGTTGAGGTACTGACTGAGACAGTCAAGAGTAAACCCGAACGACTAGAGTGCACAATCGGAGGTTGTGGTTAGATCATTTGTTCTATTGATTAGTGTTTTCAGTCAATTGTCCATTTACATCTCCAAATTTCATCCTCATGGATATAGCTTTTTACTATAAATTGAATGAATGCATATCATTCAGCAATAATTGACAAGTTTGTTTTGGATTTACTGACACTTAATATTCTAGTCAATCGATATTTAACAAACATACTAGAATGGTTTCAATAAACAAACTAACTAAAAGTGGTAATGAAAACAAATTTAAGAGTCAAGAATCACATTAAACGGAATGATTGTAAAAATTAAACAACTGCTGGCAACAACCAACCCATAAAACCCATAGACAATAGAATAAGCTATTGGTCATTTGTGTGATGAATGCCTAACAAAGTTACCTTTATATTTCCAAAAAGTACTTGCTAGTAGCAAATTATATAGAAATTAATTGAAATTTCAATTACATAACTAAACAACACTAATCCTGAACACTTGTATCAAAATAAATTTCTTAAAATATTTAGCCAGAATCTGTAACAAATGGAGTTACAACAAAGTTAAAAGTTAGACGTAAACTTAGTGACGATGGTATCGCATAGGAATCATGCAAAAGTATAAATTAACTAGACTTGAAAAATAAGAAAGCCTGTATTACAACTGATGGTGGTTATCTGCAACACATTAAATGTCCAGATAGTCTATCATATTCAGTAATGTCAGTTATTCATGTATTTATTTAATGGCTAAGTACTGTTTATTAATATGTAAATTTCTTTAAAGATGTCATTTAGAGCAAAAACTTTTATTATATTCTTAGTAGTATTTAAGTAGCACATCCGGCTTCACTACTATTAAAGTTTTCATAAAAGACAGGAATAAATCCAGACATTCAACAATCATATCTACTCTAACTAGCATTCAATGTTACATGCACAAACAAATAACTCAAGAAACATTAAATCATTTTATTCTGTTCAGAGAAAAAGAAATCAAAAAATGGTCGAATTATACATTGATACATTTCTGATTAGTTGTATTGGTATGATTCCTATCAGCTTGTAGGTTTCCTGTGTTCGACATATATATATATATATATATATATATATATATATATATATATATATATATATATGTTTGCTAATACATTCTGCTCTATTCATTTCGATATTGTTATTACTACTAGCATTTACGTTGTATCGCTATCTCACTGTCTTTGTCCAACTAGGTGAAAAACATATATATTACATTACAGTCGTCTAACACATTTGATAATCGTTGTTTTATTAACAATAATAATACTAATAATGTATACAAACACATGCATACATACTAGTATTTTTGTTGTAGTAGCGTGAATATTAAAGTAACAAAATCTCATGGGGAATAAAAACAATAAGGACAGAAATAAACCTGCTTATGATGGAGGTTATGAAAACAAGCCCACGAATGAAGGTAGTGTCAGAAAGAGAGATAAATACACAGTGAATTACTTACCTGTAAGTAAGTGTATACACAAAGACTAAATAAAGGTTTACACATACAAAAGCATATTCTTCTCCCTAAATGATAATAATAGCGACAAAAAACAATAGACAAGAAATGTGATAAAAATAGATAAATCAATGTGGATAATTAGTTTTATTTTACATAGTTAGAATAAACAGAAAAAATGAGGAGGATCAAACTGAACATCTAATACGGTGATGATTACGTGCACGCTGATTGACTTGTTAACTTTTTTCGTTATCAGTGAGTTTAAATAATGATAGTACAAAAAAAGGTTAAGAACGACCGCGAACAGACTGATATTCCCAATCCTTTTATGAGAATAAGAATTACATGAGGGATATGTAACGCAAAGAAACATTTTTAGGCTTTATAAAATCGAACGCCTAAACATAGACTCGACAAATCTTCTTTTGAGCTTTTAACAAAAATACAGGTGCGAAGCGTAGTATTACTTCCAAGGTTAGGCCATGCACACAAAATAAGGGTGTTTATAGGATTCTACGTAAGCTTAGTTCTTTGAAAACGTCCTGGAACCACGTTGAATCTGTTAACAAACTCTGTGGTTTTTAACAATAGATAATGGGAATAGGTCATTCTCCAGAATTCTTTTAGAAAATTTCAAATAACAACGATTCGCAAAGGTAACTTTAAGGTGTTCTTGGCTTTCGAAGACTTTGCTAGTGGAACTATTAAAAGTTACTATGACTGATGACATGTTCTAAAATAATTAATAACTCCATAACAATACACACCAACGGAACTAAAGGTGATTAAACTCCCAAGTTTCGTGGTAAGGTAGATAAGTTGGTGATTTATTGTAAGAAGTTGAGTATAAGAATCTACATCAATGTTATTGAGAGTCAGATAACATGAATTTCAATTTATAATCGTACGAAATTATTACAGAAACATCTAACTTGCTATTTTATGTTGTGATTTGGATTCGAAGAAATAATCTGTTGAATAATGGTATTACGATGATACAATCAAGCTTACTTAAGTAGCCTAAACATAGGAGCAAAGATTTCAGTTTACTATTACTGGGACTTATCTAAATTAGCAGTCTTGTGGAGATCGATCTTATTTGGTGTATAAAGAAATCTGTAACAAATACATCTTCAGAGTTAAACAAACCTTGTGTTCCCTAGCATATGTTCTAATAGAAAATCATGACTGGTGGAGTCCAACTATGTCGATAGTGAGATATGTATCACCAGTGGCAATGGATGAAGTCCGAAAAACATTATGAATTGATTGAAGTCGGAAATGAGAAGTTGCATAGTAGTCAGGTACTTGTCAGAAGAATTGGACGTAATGGAGTCGATCTCACCTGAGATCGTGAATATGCACTGTCATAGAGAAATATTAAGGGCAAAATAGTCATTCAAAGCTCTTTGTGTTACAATGGTACTCCACGTGAAATCAGTCTGTGAAGAATAATGCCAACAAAAATGATGAAAATTTATTGAAACTATTTTAGATCTATCAAGACAGATTAATTGACTAAATTGTGAAAATAATGATTAAGTGGATAATTAAGAAACGTATTCACTAGTAAGAATCCTTAACATCATGGAAGCAAATTTATCATTTATAATGTTATTAAGAATCAAGTAGTCAATATTAAAAGTTACATAATTCATGCTATAATAGATGGATTGAATTTGATTATTGGCCAAATGATAATTACTTACAAATATGACGAATCGATGCAAATGCCCTACGCCTCACCATTGCTAATGAATGAATATCAGAAGACAAAACAACTAGTCAACAAATAAAAGCTTTTTTCATAAAACAAAATAACACACTTATATACCAAACATTTTACACAAAATAAAACATGAATCATTAATACTTATTAGAAAACTGATTGCCTCACCTATCAATTCTAATGACAAACGATTGTCATAATGAACACCTAAACTATAACTTGTAAGTAAAATGATAGAAAAGAAATACTAGCGGAATTAATGACACTAATTGAAATAAGTCTGATTATCACAAGTACGCCAGAATATATGCACTTACATGGTATAATGTTCAGTTATGTTTACTGATGAAGTGATTTAATTATAAACACATTTTTTTTGTTAAGAACGATGGTATTCTTTTACTAGTAGCTAAATCATATTTGTCAAAAACTACTGATATTCATTGTTTAAAGCTGCAGCCAAATAAGGAAAATAACTTTTAATCTTAACATAAGACTAATTCTCTTTTAGTTATGACTATCTGAAAAATTTACACAAATAAAATCTCACCAAAAATCATGTTACTATAGCAATGATCAACAAAATGTTTACATGGTTACAGATCGGAGACAAGTTTCAGTGACAACAATGAGTGGTAGTAGTTCGATATTGTGAACCGACTGAAGATGCAGGCTCAGAACAAGCAATGAGACCTAAATGTCTTGTGTCGATTTCTTTTTGTGTTCAAAGGCGTACACTACCGAGGTGTTCTATACGTGGAAACAAGTGTTCAATGATTTTGTATTTAGTTGAATTCCGTCCTTGATGTAAACCAAAACCAGTCCTTGATGAACCAAAACAATTTCCACAAACCACTGGTGCTAATAATTTCAGCTTGTACTTACTATTAACCTACATTCAAATTATTGATAACGAGACAAAATGTTAACGATGATGTTGATTACTTAAACTTCACATGATTTTCACTATTTGCTAATTGAACAAAATGAAAACAATATTATCATCCAAGCTAGATTTCATAAATGTAAACACAACAACATTACAAAAGTTCTCCTCAACATGAAGGTCAGAATAAAAAAGGTGTAGAATGATACTTGGAATTATGACTGAGACAGGTGTAATTAATAATTTACAGTTCTGCTTACTATCAACATACTATGCATCCATATACAAAAGCACTAGTTTTTTATTGATGAAGATAATCATTATTACCAAGACTCTTATTTGTTAACAGTAGTATAGTATAAGAAGGAAATCTAAAATGATAGTGTACACAAAAGTGAAAAAAAGCGAGTTCTAAACAAGATCACATTCTGAAACTTCTTCAGGATGTGAAATCATTTCTAGTTTATTGACTTCTTGTGACGGATCAGTACATGGTAACTTTTGTTGATGACTACCAATGATTCTGGACATCCTTGGTGATGGTGTTGGTGACAAGAATGGTGTCATTTTTGGTCGACTTGTTTTCAGTGACTCTGTTCTTACTGGTCTTACTGATATCGAAGACGTTGTTGTTTTCACCATTGCTGTCGACGTTACTGTTGGAACTGTGATTTGCCTACCAACATCAACAGGCATTTGCACAGATCTTTCATAAGGTAATAAAGGTAGTCGACGACTTCGTTTATTTTCACTTCGAGAACTAAATCCAGTGTCATTACTTATATTCTCAATAGTAGTCAAATGACAATTGACATCTTCCAAGTTTTTTACCAATGATTGTTTTTCATTATCTAATTTGCATTTTCGTAATTGATAGAGAAAATCATTGGATGGAGGAGACGGTAGATTAGACTATAAATCAAGAGAACATAAACATAGAAAAAGGAGGAAGAAAAATGACAACAGTTAGCACCATTAGCGAAATTGGTAAGTGGAAGTAGCAACCATTTATCCAGCTAGCTTACCATTATACGTTGCCGCATTTACGAACAGATATTTAAAATGGGAAAGTTGATTAACGTACTAAGTAATTATCAACGGTGAGAAAATTATCTAGTATTTTCAGTTTGATGCAGATTACGTGCATTAGTATAGAAGGTATAAAGTCAATGAAATATAAAATCACAAAAGTGTTTAGAGAATTAGCAGCGTATTCCTTTAACGCTGAGTAACTAATGCTGAAGATAGATGTCAGATTCTAGAAAAAGGTGGTAAAAAGTTTAGTGAGGCTGCGCGCCTATTATTAACTAATATCATACAATGCTTATTGTGACTCATAACTCCAAAAGGAATCGGAGTAGGTCTAAAAAAAGAGAAATGGGTGAATACACAGAGGTAAAGTCATAAAGTCATTGGAATTCGATTTGGGCTGTGTTGGTGGGAGTAAACTTCTTCATAATGGCTATAATGATGAATAGTGTCTACTGTTGTGACATTATCATACATTTTCTATTCTAAATTTCATTGCTTGCATTTTACTGGGCGAAGAAAAACTACCACAGGAAAACCTTTTAGAATTCAGTTCATCGATGAAACAGCCAAGATTAAATTCGAGGAACAACAAAGAATCACTTAGGCAATCATAAAGATGCGACCCAACTTGATACTGATTGACAAGATGTCCAAACAGCTGTGGCATCTACAGTGACATCTATCAAGGACTTAAATCAACATGTCAAGAAAAATCAATGGATTTCAATGGCTTCTGTTGATTTGATAGATTCCCGAAGACTTATCCCATCAGGCTCCGAACATGACGAGGAGCGAAGAGTAATCAAGTATAAACTGACGAAAAGTCTGCGAAACGACCGTGAGCAGTGGTGGGTAACGAAAGCAAAGGAAATGGAAAAGGTAGCGACGTTAGGTAACACTAGACAACTTTTCAAGTTAATGGAAGAAACCGGGGTTAAAAAATCCAGCGTTAGTGAGGCAATCTCCGGAAATGATGGAACGCTTATTAGCTCTCAGTCTAGACGTTTGGAACGATGGGCTGAAAACTTCAAGGAGCAGTTCAGTTGGACTCCAGTTGTTCTAGAACTTCCCACTATTTCAAGACAGCCGGAATGGAAAGTCAACCTGGGTCCGCCAACCCATGTCGAAGTAGAAGCTATAGCTAATCTGAGGTAAGGTAAAGCAGTGGGTCCGGATAGATTATCGCCAGAGGTCTTTAAGGACGGTGGTCTTACCTTGACAACTAGGCTGACTGATATTTTGTCGAAGGCTTGAGAACTTGACATAATTCTATCTGATTAGCGTCGGTCGTTAATCGTCCCAGTATATAAGAAGGGGTCAAAATCATCCTGCAATAGCTATAGAGAAATTAGTTTGACTAATATAGTGTCTAAAACACTAGCTTCTATAATTATCAGACGCTTAACTGCAACTCGTGATCTACAAATACGTTAAAATCAGGCTGGTTTCAGACCTGGTCGTGGTTGTATAGACCAGATATTCACCATTCGTCAGATTTTAGAACACAGACAAACTTTGCGGTCCCCGACAATAGTGGTTCTCCTTGACTTGAAAGCGGCATTTGACTCTGTAGACCGTCAAGTTCTATGGCAGTGTCTTTCATTGAAAGGCGTGCCCCAAAAGTACATAAAACTTGTTAAGGCTCTTTACTCAAACACTATTAGTAGGGTCAGAGCATATGGCGAACTGCCATCTGAACTCGTAACATCAAGTGGTGTCCGTTGAGGCTGCCCACTTTCCCCATTTTTGTTTAGTTTCATAGTTGACATACTGTTGGAAATTACACTTTCATCGTCTGACTTTTCAGGAATCGATCTCCTACCAGGAGATCCACTTATTGACTTAGAATATGCTGACAATATAGTCCTGTTTGGCGAAGACACTGATACGATGCAGAAGCTTTTAATAGCAATAAGCTCGAATGCAAGCATTTTCGGAATGCGTTTCTCCCCCTCTAAATGCAAACTATTGCTCCAGGACTGGTTTTCGTCAACACCTGAGCTAAAGATAGGGAATGAAGTAGTCGAGCATGTCGACCACTTCACTTATCTTAGAAGTCTGATTAACCCTAATGGTTTGGTCTCTGACGAAATCTCAGTACGAATTCGAAACACTCTTTTGGCTTGTGACAACTTACGTCACCTATGGCGTAGACGAGATATTTGGCCCTCAATGAAGGGAAGAGTGTAATGCGCAACAGTTCGCTCTGTCTTACTGTAGGAGTATGAAACGTGGCCAATAAGGGTAGATGACATTCGAAGGTTATTAGTTTTTGACCATCGATGTCTTCGAAATCCCGGCCGCATCAGCTGGGATCACCGAGTAAGTAATAACGAGGTTAGACGACGGGTGTTAGGCAAATGTGGTAAATCAGTCGATTAGGTTGTGAATCTTCATCGACTGAAGTGGTTGGGACATGTGTTGCGTATACCCAACCACCGTCTTCCTCGACGCGCAATGCTGGCTGATATAGGAATAGGATGGAAGAGAGTTAGAGGCGGCCAAACTAGAACATAGCATCAGTCCATGAAGTCACTGACTGTTGGTTTGAGTCGTGTCGGTGGATGCAGACTACCTAGTAGGCGTCCTCGCTATTACCGTAACCAGTAGCTAGAAACACTGAGTGACATGGCCCAGAATCGGTCACAATGGCGCAGATGTATTCACTCATTGTCCTCTCTTAAATCATGAGCTTTAAATTATTCCATTACTATCTTTCTACGCTTCCTGAACCATATTCTATATGTTCACACTTTTTGTTACTATTATTATTTTATTTTATTGAAGTAACTTCTACTAATGGTGGTGGTGTTAATCTTGAGGTGCTATGGTGGCATGGCAACTTGAACCGATGCACACATGTGCCAGGTTCTATGTTGATTATGCATACATACATACTTAATTTCATCCAGTATTATTGAACAATACATAGATTCATTATGATCCATATGATTAAATTGATTTGACTATTCAGCATTCTATCTTCGCACTTCGCCGAGATAAAATACGCTTAGATGAAACAATGCACACTTTTATCAAATCCTACTTTGTCTATTATTACCGTAAAGAGGTAACTGTGTTTGATTTCCTAAATGCTATTGTTCTTTAAAATATTGAGAACAATCACCTTAAGTTAAACGTCAGTTATAAAATGTACTACAAATTCAGATTCAAACGAATTACAGTGTAGAATAGAGGCTCATTGTTCAGATAACTCCATCTTTAACCGGCGAGCATCTGTTTCAATCCCATTCATAACACGTCAGTTTGGGAATCCAGATAGTAGTATCGCTAGACTGTATAGAGCTAAAAACTAACCCAAAGCAGAGCATATAAATCTACACTTCACAAATAAGTATTGATATAAGAAGTAGTAATAACAATAGCAATAAGATGGGTCTATTTAAGAGAACTGGTAATGAGAAGCATTTTAAACACGACAATCTTATTTTTTAATCTGGTTATTGTTTTTAGTGCAATTTATTGGTGGACAATTTGTAACTACATTTATTACAATGTAACTTAGTGACCAAATGGAGGTCCATACAATCAGCTTGGAGTCAAATTTTTTCTGCGTATGTATTCATCCACTGTTGATCATTTGCTTGGCCTTGAGCCTAATTATAATTTTGTAACTTTAATTCATTAAATTCATCTCATTCTTTTTGAATAGTTTTTTCCAATGTTTATTGCTATCATTTATACAACTACTATTTCAATTCTTTTGTACTTTATCTTATTAATTTCATATCGTTGAGATGATGTTGTACAGTAACTTGTGTTAAACAGTGATTGAAGGCTATGGATAACCAATTATTCAAAGTAGAGTGATGTCAACGTTTTATATTAGTCATCAAAATTTAGACAAAATGAGAACATACAAAAGTTAAATGACCACGGAATAAATAAGAAGACTAGACAATCGTTTCACCGTAGTACGGGACTCCCAAGCAATACACAACAACGACTACACGAGTGATCATGCTCAGGACCTTTAGGCCTCACAGAGTGTCTAATCTTTAGACTACTGGATGAAAATAAGAAAAGCAAATCGACTGTAATAAATATAGCCTCTATTTAAATTTTAAGTAGATAGACAAGTGTTTAAATCACAAAGTCATCTAATTCCATAATGAATAAAAATGAGAAAAAAATCATTATTCTTCAGTAATCAATTTCGTTATTCAAACTATAATTATCATTATTATCTACTTACATCAGAATTGTATTCTTCAATCCGTTCATTAGCAGTAATTCTCTCTTGATTATTATTTGAATTCGGTGTTGGCGGCAACTGAAACTCTATTAAAGATGTACTAAATGATTCACATAATTCTGAATTAATATCAGAATTTTTTAACAGACTTGGTGTTTGACTCTCTTCGGCACAATACATTAAAGATGAACAAAATGATGTATCAGGTGGTGTGGACGTGGTATTCGTAGTCGTAGCATATTGATGCATATTAAATAGATCGTGTTCTATATCTGTCAAACCTTTTAAATTTTCATCATTATCTTCATCAATATAGGCATTATTATTTACATCGTTATTAGTACTTTCTTCATTGTCACCCTCTTGTACTTCTCTTTCTTCTTGCGCACTATAGACGTTTGATTGTTGATAACCGTCGTCATTATCTTCTTTGTTAATTTTATTTCTTGCTAAAAAGCAATGAGAATCAGACTGGTTGTCCGGTGCACTACTCGATTCACAAGTATTAGAATACAGATTTGATCTACCGATTGATGTAGATGGTCGAGGGGATGAACTCACTACGCTCTTCCCATTCATATATTTTCTATTTATATATCAATAGAGAAATAGCAATGAATGACGATTGTGGATTTGAAAAAAGGTTCGATATTTATTACATAGAAAGAATGGGTAAATTGTCGGAGACGTTGGATGACTTGGTTCAGAAGTGGTTTGAACGATATATGCTCATTTTCTCTATGTCATCCTTTCAATCCTGAACTTAAAATTACTTTTCATCCTCACAATAGTAAGTTCTATTTTCTCGAATTCAACAATCCATGTTCAGTATTTTTACTACGATTTATATCACTAATACTTTTACTACTGTGATAATCATCTCGATGTTTTAGTGAGGTGTGACAAATTGTAAAAGAGGCAAATATGTACAACGTTGTACACGACTGACATATATATATATATATATATATATATATATATATATAAGCCCTTTCTTCACGCAACAGTCTCTTCATTAAATATTTTTAATTTTCTCCTTCTGTTAGTTTTGGCTTAGTTGCTGTTTTTTTTTAAAAATTGTTGAAATATGGGGAGTAGATTAAAATGATGCGGACGGAGTTGCAAAATATAAAGTATGAAATGAAACTACAGATAATTAGAAAAAGATTTCAGTAAATCTGTACTACTAAAGTGTTATAAATTTGCTCATACATACTAAGAACACATAGTATTGCAATACACACCTCCAATATATTGTTGTGTAGATTTACATAAGATCCACTAGTCATATTAATATGGGTGTTACAGCAGGAGAGTATTTCCACTCTACGAACTGAAACTGAACAACTTAGCAGACACCTAAGAATCGTAACCATTCACAGTTTATCCAAAATAGTCATAAATTCATGTAGACTTTAGGAAGTCATCCAACAATAATAATAAAGAAAGTGCTGAATAACTTGAATTCTGATGAGTTCTCAGTCAGTTATGTACAACGCAGGACCTGGCACATACATGCATCAGACTAGGTTGTCACATCATAACAAATTAGTAAAAGTGATAGTTACATCAGTGATAATAGGAAAAATGAGTGGATATATAGAATATGATATAAGAAAAAAGAACTAGCTCGTGAAAGAGTATAATGAAGTTCCAAGAACACGATTTAAGAGAAGACATAGAATGAATCCACTTGGGTCACCGTAACTGATTCTGAACAATGTCACCCACTCTCCAACAATTAGCTACGACAGGCAAGTGGACTGCAGCCAAGCAATCGAGATCTACCAACATGGTTCAGGCGAAGACTTCAGAATTCTCAGAATAAATTATATGAGATTGTAACAAATTTCACTCTAGCAAACAGGTTGGAATACTATTCAACAATACATACTTCATAAATAATGTTTGATCGTTAGGATCTGGTGCTCATGTACAATTGCTTCCTATCCACACATTGGCAAAGACCAGTTTTTTAAACACTGAATATAATATGCATGAATTCCAATATATCCATCTCTCATTTCTTTAAAAAATTGGGAGTAAAATATTCCAACAATATTTATTACTATATATTATTATATAGTAAACTTTGGGCTTTGTCTAAGTGCTTGAATACATACGGCAATTGTTCCGTTAATCAAATCTAAGACTAGAACGTTTATAACAGAGTCCGCGCAATTAGTGAAACAAGTGACCCAAACAACTGAAATAGGCACCAGAAACATAAAACAATCAAATAAAAAACCAATAAGTTGGGTTATGTCAAGTTTAGGATTTAAAAGCCTGAGGCAATCGCCAACCACTTGAGCCAACATCACAATATAGAGTAGGCAATAGTCTATGATTTATAAATAACAAAAACGTAACCTTATCAACTGATCTAGATTTTTGCCATGAAACCTCACCTAATTCACACGATTAATGGTTAACTAATGCTATCTATATGCGATAATCTTGTCCAATTGCTTTGTGCCCAAATTTCATGAAGCAGTGATCATGTATCAACCATATATATATATATATATATATATATATATATATATATATATATATATATAGGCTTTACTACCAAGTTTACTTAAGATAGGACGTTCTAAGGATACTGTGATTACAGCTGCACTCACATTATTTTCATTCATGTTGTCATAACACATCATCTATTCAACAACGACAACAATAAATAGTTAAGAACAGTAAATAATGACAAAAGTAGCAAAATGATTACTTTGATGAGTTCACACGATAACCTCTAGCAGAATTACAAAGAACATTATTATGTGGTCCTGATTCGTTTAAGCACATTTGAATTAGTCCTCGTGTTTCGATGTCTGATTCATTTCTATTTGTTAAATTGTTTGAAGTAGAATAAGGTTGTGCAACAGAAACCACAATAACACGGTTTGCTTTACCCTTATCTATAGTGTTTTTTATTAGTTTATTAGATTTTTTACGCAAGACTGTATTATTATCATTATAAATATTATCGACATTTGCATCATGAAGCGTATCATGACAGTCATCGTGATTTTCAATAGTTTCTTGACTCTCAGTTGTCGTCGGTGATGAACAGTGTTCTGGATATCTATCTAACCGACTTACTGGACGTGGTAAAATTCGATGGTTTCTCTTAAGTACATTACTTGTAGGTCTGCCTTGTGATGATGATTTAAAAGGAGAATTAGTCGGTAGAGTATCTAGTTGATGAAATTCACGACAAATTGATGATCTGGCCATTGAATTCGACCTAGATTGATATGACTGATAATCATCGGGATATAATGCCGAAGAGAATGAAGGGTGATCTTGAAACAGCTGATTTTCATTCAAGTCTTCTTCAATAAAATAATATTTGGTTTTTGGGAACGATCTTCGACGATGTTTCAATTTTAATTCATTTGTATCATTTACGATCCAACGCGTATGATTATAACTCGGACAATGTGAACGTCGGTTTGCGAATCTGAGAAAGGTGGTGAAGAACAGGAATAGATTAATTAGAGATAATATGTACAGAGGATATATCGTAAACTATTTTGAACAGAATGAAAACTTTTGATTAAGAACAATAATCCTAGTAATCAGTATTGATAAGATAGTCAAGTAGAATTCAAAATTCCAAACAGCCTATTGAAAGTAGAAAGTAGAAAATTTTGACACCATTCGTTATTAATAATGTTAACTGCATACAACACACGCATTTTAAAATATTCAGAGTAAAAGTCAATGAATTTTGTTCTAAAGAGGAAAACACTTAGAATAGGTTCAATAGAAACAATATATTATTTACGAGGATATTAAATACAAAATAAATAGGAATACAGAAACTCATAGATGACTGAAAGACAAAACGTAATGTGAATTCTACAGTGTGTATTAAATAAAACCCCGCCTGTAGCTCTTTTAGAGTTACTGACAGTCCCAAGTCCGGGTAAAGGAGGGTTGGGCATGAGGATAACATCCCAGTTCCGGAAAACACAAGCTTTCCAAAAAAACGATAGCCAGATTAAACAAATTAAACCACTTGAACTTTGCCCTTGGAGTGGAAGGAATGATTATGACGCCTCATGGTGAAAGCTGAATTTCTTCGGAAGTCATGAGGCCGATGCCCCCCCTTCTAACAACAAGAGTAAAATCTTTTATAGGTACATGGAATGTTCGGAGAATGTGGTAAAGCGGAAAGACCAATCAAATAGACGCAAAAATAAAGAGATACAACTTGACAGTGCTCGGAATCAGAAAAACCCATTTGACCCAAGATGCACAGAAAACATTGGCTACGAGTGAGATGACACTATACTCTGGCCACGAAGAGGAAAGCGCCCCTCACACCCAAAGAGTTGCTCTGATGTTGTCCAAAAATGCACTTAATGCACTTGTAGGATGGGAACCACATGGATCCAGGATCATCGAAACATCTTTCAAAACAATGGAGAAGGGGATTACAGTGAATATTATCCAATGCTATGCACCCACCAACGACAGCAACGATGAGGACAAAGATCACTTTTATGATAGACTGCAATCAATTATAGCAAAGTGCAAAGGAAAAGATCTGATAATACTGATAGGCGACCTAAACGCCAAAGTCTGAATGGACAACAACAGATATGAAGAAATCATGGGACGACAGGGACTGGGCGGAAGAAATAACAATGGTGGAAGTATTACAAATCTATGTGCTTTCAACAAAATGCTTATAGGTGGTACAATATTCCCCAACAAATGCATACATAAGGCTACATGGGTCTCACCGGATCATACTACAGAGAATCAAATCGGCCATGTATGCATCAGCAGAAAAATTCCGAAGATCAATCGAAGATGTGAGAACAAAGAAAGGAGCTGACATAGCTTCAGATCACCACCTGATGGTCGCCAAAATGAAACTGAATCTAAAGAAGCAATCAACAACTGGAGTAACAGCATTACAACTGTCAAACACAGCCTTTCTTAGAAATACTGACAAACTCAAGGAATTCAAAATCGCTGTCAACAACAGGTTCCAAGTCTGACAAGATCTACTGATAGAAGAAGAAACTACTATGGAGGACAACTGGAAAAGAATCAAAGAAGTACTAACTTCAACGTGTCAGGAGGTTCTGGGCCGCAAGAAGCACCATTATAAGGAGTGAATCTCCACGGAGAACCTGAGCAATATTCAAGTAAGAGGAACAAGAAGACAGAAATCAACAACAGTCGAACATGAATAGAGAAAATCAAGGCACAAACTGAATATACAGAAGCAAATAAGCAAGTACATAAGAGCATCAGAACCGACAAACGGAAATACGTCGAAGGCCTTGCAATGACAGAGGAAAAAGCAGCAAGAGAAGGAAATATGAAAGTTATGTGACACAACGAAGAAACTGGCAGGCAAATATGGTAAAAAAGAGCGACCAGTCAAAAACAAAGAAGGCAAGCCAATCACCGAGATTCAAGAACGAGGGAATAGATGAGTAGAACACATTGAGGAACTCTTGAATAGGCCAGCTTCACTGAACCAACTGGACATCGAAGTAGCACCTACAGATCTACCGATAGATGTCACTCCACCAACAATGGAACGATGGCCATCAAGCAAATCAAAAGTGGGAAAGCAGCAGGACCTAACAATATACCAGCTGAGGCACTCAAGTCAGATATCGATCTAACAGAAAGGATACTCCACCTTTTATTCAGAAGGGTCTGGGAGGAAGAACATATGCCGGCAGACTGGAAAGAATGACATCTTATCAAGATACCAAAGAAAGGAGATTTAAGCAAATGTGAGAACTACAGAGGAATCACACTACTCTCTGTACCATGGAAAGTCTTCAACAGAGTATTGTTGAACAGAATGAAAGATTAAGTGGATGCTCAACTTCAAGATCAACAGGTTGGTCTCCGTAAGGATCGGTCGTGCACAGATCAAATCACAACACTACGGATCATCGTCACTGAACAATCAATTGAATGGAACTCGTCACTGTACATCAACTTCATTGACTATGTAAAGGCGTTTGACAGTGTAGACAGGAGAACACTATGGAAACTTCTTCGACACTACAGCCTACTAGAAAAACTCATCAACATCATCTGGAATTCTTACGATGGACTACAGTGCAAAATTGTGCATGAAGGACAGATGCATTCCCAGTGAAGACCGGAGTCAGATAAGGCTGCTTACTCTTGTCTTTTCTTTTTCTTCGAGTGGGTGATTGGAACATAAAGACCTCCACATCTAGGAGGATGCACGGAATTCAATGGACAAGTAGGATGCAACTTGATGATTTGGACTTCGCGGATGATCTAGCTCTTTTAGCCTATACACACCAACAAATGTCAGTTAGAACAACCAACGTAGCAGTAACCTCAGCATCTGTAGGCCTGAATATACATAAGGGAAAGAGCGAGATCCTAAAATACAACACAGGGAACACGAACCTAATTGAATTTGCTGGAGAAACTCCGGAAAAAATGGATACTTTCGCGTACCTGCGAAGCATCATCGATGAACAAGGAGAATACGATGCAGATGTAAAGGCAAGGATAGCAAAGCCAGAGCAGTATTCTTACAGTTGAAAAACATATGGGACACGAAACAACTGTCAACCAACCTCAAAGTCAGACTTTTTAATTCCAGCGTCAAAACAGTTCTGTTGTATGGAGCTGAAACGTGGAAAATTACTGCAATCATCATCAGAAGAGTACAAGTATTTATAAACAACTGTCTACGCAAGATATTAAATGTCCGTTGGTCGGAAACCATCAGCAACGGTCTACTATGGGAGAGAACAAACAAACTTCCAGCCGAAGAGAAAATTAGGAAGAGATATAAGAAATGAATAGGACATACAGTGTAGAAATCATCAGACTGCATCACGAGGCAAGCATTAACATGGAGTCCTGTTGGGAAACGGAAAAGAGGAAGGCCAAAGAACACACTGCGTCGAAAATTGGAAGCAGATACTAAAAGGATGAACAACAACTGGAAACAGCTGGAAAGGATTGCTGAGGACAGAGTTCAGTGGAGAAAACTGGTGAGGCCTATGCTCCTCTGTGAGGGGTAATGGGCGTAAGTAAGTGAGTATTAAATATTACAATAACTACACTTCGTCTGGAAGGTTTAATTATTTCTGGTTTATAATTAAACGAAAGGTTCTTACAATTCGATACCTATTTAAAATAATCCCTTTCTTTCATTACTCCGTTGCATAGAAATGATTAGAGAATATTTTTGGGAAGGACTTTCAAGTGACATGTTCAAGATCAGTAGAATGAAAGAATTTTTTTTCCTAAAAAATAATCTAGTTAACCTACATATGAGGATGATCACCTATATCGGTGACAGTTTCGCAGCCTCGTGGACGGTGAAATACACCACCTGTTCCTCGTACATGATACGGATTTACTGGAACAGAAGTATACTGATAATAATGATGATAGTATGGATCACTGACATTTGAATCAAAGCAATAATGAGGATGATGGTGGCGATGATGATGTTGGGAATTATGTGAATCTGTTGAACACAAAAGGGCATGTGTTGTACTTGTATTCGAAGGAATCAATGATTTCATATGGCAACCAGGACTGAATCCAATTAGACTTGAATGCAACGGTCGTATATTGCTGATATATCAGAAAAGTACAAGAAATTCAGGAAAACTGTAAGTAATAAATCAATATGCATTTTTTCAGTTCACAATTAATGATGGGTGTCAAAATATTGTGTATTTGTCCTCAGTCTTACTTATTTTAGTTTGCTTGTGTTTATTTATAATAAATTCAGCCAGTATTAAGGACTAGACAAGTATGACATCAGTCACAAATTACTAGTTGATTACTTCGTATTTTTCAATCTTACATGATGTACAGTCTCGAACTTTGAAGCTGAGTGAAGCGGGTTCTAATTAGATCAACAGTATAAGTTCATCAATCCGTCAGTTCAGCACCAGTTGCAGAAATACACTGATGACCTGGGTTTGAGGTTTCCTGTTGATGGCTTACAATTACTGAACATATGTGTTGAATAAAACAAAATAAAAGGGGTTTCATCATTTTGTAGGAGTTATGTGTTAACTTTTAAACACAATACACAACAATAGTTGATTCTAATAGGTATTCAGTATAAATCATACAGGAACTGAGAGGAAGAATTTAATGAAATCACAAGTAGATTTTACTTCCATGGCATCAATTTATAGATCTAAGGAGTACTAGCTAATTGGTGAAAAGATGCACACAACTTTCTATAAATGAGACACAAATTAAATCTTATTATTTTATCTATTTCTTCCTTTACAGTTTCAGTGGTAAACCTGCGTAGATTCATATACCAAGAGAAAAGTGCAATTTAAATCCAACTTACAGTTTTATAACAACAATATGAATATTAACAATACTGTACAATAATAAGTGATCAAAAAAGGTTTAACATTATTGAACTCAGTTTGTATAAATAACCATCCATATTTTGATGAAGTGTTGACTAAATTCAATCAGCAAACAACAGAAATGTACTATCATTAAATATAGAAATTCATACAACTGTTCTAAGAAAACGCTTAGAAGGAGCACAAGCGTACACCTTGACTTACTGATTAGATTTACAATTATCTGTTTCATTGATACTTGGAACAAGCTGAACAGGATCTGTAACGTGTACTGAATATTTAGACTCATGGAGTAGATTAGGTCTAAGGTACAGAAGGAGAAATATATAATATATAATATAATATTATATATATATATTAGATAAAATCTCTTTATAAACAATATCAACAGGTTCTATTCATAATGTATTCATAAACTTAATAAGCATTAATTAATAGCTTAAGGTTTTAGAGTTGTTTAGAGAATAAAATGGTGGAATTATAACCACATTCCTTTAATTATCCTCTAAGCATATAGGCAAGTTAAATGCAGAATTTCTTATTAAAATGTAGTGAAAGTGATCAGTGTTCATGCATATTATTTATGAATGTCATCGTTTTCCAATAGATTCACGAAAAATAATATTAGAGCGTATACAATTCATGACGCTTCAGATCGCTTCCCTACTTTCTTCTTTACTAAATTATGTATAATTTTTTTTTAAACGACTAGAAATCGTCAGCAATTTCTTAGTATGTACGCTCTTCGAATGGTAAACGAAGTATCAATGCTTTACAACAGTTTAATGTACGACAGCGTCATTTGAAATGATGTGTGAAGCTGTTGAACTAGTCAGTTTTCCATTGAATTGACTAAAATGAGCTATAACATTAACCCGATACATGTTAAGAACTCTACAGAGGTAACGTCAATAGAATTACTCGCGACATAAGGATAGAAGGATGAGAAGCAAAAAATTAAAAAAAAACAGTATCAAGTGTACAGTCAATTATTAACACTCAACGTATATACTGAGCAGTTAGTGACTCCACTGTATACCAGTGAACCTTTCAATACACCTTTCCTTGAAACATGAGTAAATTTTCATGCTTTTCAAAGTTAACTGCCATAGGATATTGAGGCGAAGAGTTCTGAGAATACTTAGTATGCATCGTTGGTCACAGATCGAAAAACTAATTTTATTCGTGCTTGCTAAGGATATATTTAATAAACCGAGAGTTCATAGGGTTGGAGGACATGACCCAAGAAATTTGATATAATGTATCACATCATACTTTTCATTTATAAAATATCTATCCAATCAACGTAATATGTATAATGTTTCCAGTTTCTCAATGAAAACTACAGGTCTCCATTATTGTTTCTGTGTAATTAGTTATGACCACTGTATGATATGGTAAAAATATAAACCAGTGCAAGCCACTACATTTTACGACGACAGTGAACACAAACAAGATGAGAGCAAACAAAAGAAATAATATCAACAAAGATGACCAAAGAAGCGTAAAGAACGTCATCTAAAGAAAGAGCGGTAAAAGAGGTAACTGATAAATGGAGACTAATTTTAGATTATTTAATTCAATATATCTGACTATGCATGGCGACTATTTTATGAACACTAAGTAAGAAGTCACCACATAAGAAAGTAGTTCAAGATAATCGTTAATAAACTGATTTCAGGTGCAAGTTCGTTCACTAATATTATGCCATATTATGCCATTCAACACTGCATATAAGAGGAGGTAGTGATTAGGAAAGCATCAACCCAACACATTTTATAAAAGTTAATAGCTTCATTAACCAACTCTTTATTTTTTTCGAGTACACTATACCCAATCTCGACGTTATACACTGATTGTATATATGGGTGATAGATGTCCACAAGTTAAATCCATTCAGAAAATCAAACAGAGATTGGTTTCCGCAAGCGATAAACATTCATCACATGAAACCAATCCAATATGAATTATGATCCACAGTAAATGCTAGAACATTTAGTTATCTTAATTTATTTGATGTAATAATCAATAGAGTTAGTTTTTTGTGACGTTTTTTGTTTAACTGTCGAGTTTTTTTAAATAAAAATCGCTGTAATTAATTGATACAAAACTGTACTAAAATAAATGATTTTGATCTGCATTTTTGGACCACTCGGCTCATTATTCAAGTGTTCTTTATTTCACTGGATCGGGGTAGACTGATGATAGGATTATTACACCTGGTTACAAGGTCGTACATTATTAGAACAGCTACTAAGTTTTCGTGTCTATTAAATAACGGGATTTATCAGCCAAAACGTGGTCAACCCCAAGACATACAGTGTCCTTACCATATGCAAGAAACGATTCATTCAATTAATACTGGTAATATTCTAATGCCAACTACTTATAAAGGTTATCTTTTAAAGCTGTAAGTTAACACAGAGTGAACTGTGACGCAATATACTCATCTTTTGAATATCACATGGAGATCTAGCATGTACCGGATGTGGAAAGAAATGATAAGGACAAGTAGGGGTTTTATATTTAAGACAAGATCACATAAAAAAACCACCAGTGCAGATGAGATATCAGAATAAGGTAGTTAATGATTACTGACTATTGGTAGCTTGCTTATTACCAAAAAGTGTTATTGTTAATTTGAAATTATTAAAGCAAACGATTGACAATTACTAATACGTTAGAATGAAAGTAAGGCAAAGAAATTATTTGCCACCAAAAAACTACTAATGATTCTTCACATTTATCAATGATTTAAACGAAAAAGTTACACAGAAAATAAATAACGGAGAGTACTTGGTTACACTACACAGAATTTCTGATAAAAATGATAATGTTAAATAAAAAGAAATGAGGGACTTTCTCGAATAGAAATGTGATCGACGGAGAGGAAAAAGGAAGCAGAAAACAACAGCAACAATGATCCACTTTGGTAAACTATCATCAATAACACCAATATTGTATATAGTCAAAAAAATAACTAAAAAAGAACTGTACGCGACATACAGTTTGTGCATACCCAACTGACAGAATTCAAAACAAACATATCATTCAAGTTGACGTTGGAAATAAGAACGAATCCGAACGATATTAATGAAGCGTTTTTAAGAACTATAATGGGTAATTCTGACCGATTCAAGTAAAAGTGAAAATGCATAGCTAAAGAAGCTTTTTATTTGTTGTCAGTTAGTGATGAATCATGAACATTTGAGAATAACTAACGTACTAACAAAGTAGGCAGCTAACAAAGAGAGAGATAAAAATGTTCATAGATTACAATTTACTGTGCCCTTATTTTTAAAAGTAGGCACAAATAGGCAGAAACGCAACCTGCATAGAAAAAAAACATGCTGTGTTATTTTGTAAACATAAAGTTATGTTTAAGAAATTGACTCATGTTAGACAAAATCGCATCATCCATAAAAGAGAAGAAACTAGTGAAAGTATGCAAAAGTGAAAACAACTAACTGGAATAACTGATGTATGCTAATCCAATTAATAGTTTGATACATATAATTAATGCTTTTATTAGTAAACAACACAAGAACAAGTTGTTCATTATTTTAAAAAATATATATATTTACATTGAAAATTGGAAAATAATGAATATCATCTACAAATCAAACAATCCTCACAAAATCACTCCTTTAAGTAAAATAAACAAATCGTTTAATTAAAGATTAGTGAAGAGAAGATTGAGTCGATCTGAAAAATGTGATGTATACACGCTGTATATTTTTCACAATCTGGTCACACATACTTGTCATAGCATTTGTAAATAACATGGGAATCTAATAAAAGTTAAGTTAAATGAAAGGCTGAATAGCTACGTGATAAATGAAGAACAAAAGATGAGATGGCTAAAGATTGTCACACCATCAAAAAGATCCGATAATAATAACAATATTAATGAAATGAAGTGCTTTGTAGAGATTGGTATTAAGTTTTAGTTGATTGAATTCGTCACAGATTGATGTTGCAGGGTACCATTGAAAAGCTGGGGTTAAAATTACCAGGGCACATTCAAAATTACGCTGTTCGATGCAGAGGTTAAGATATGCGATCGAAAAATATATTGTGTCGCCAAACTAATCATGATTGAGAAATCACAGACTATGGTTCCACATAAGCCTCATAATTGTATGAATGATTATATCATATCTCACTGTATTTACCAATTCATATGTATGCGTGGATACATACGCAGGAAGGAGTAACTAAACACTGCAATCAAGAATAGAGGAGCATATGCCAAAGTGGCTCCAAAAACAAATAACACCAAGCAATCAGATAGAGGCAAGGAATAGAAAACCTTGTTCGTCAATTGCGAAACATATTATTGATACAGACCATAAGTTTGACCTCGCAACAGATTTTAAAGCTTTGTATATGGAGTCATCACAAATCTTTTCGCAAATTTGTAGATGACTTAGCCATTGGAAAATTTAAGCCCCTTTGTGTGTGTACGGAAACAGTTTGCTATAACATTGAATCTACCCTAGTAATTATAATCATTATTAATATTAATATTGTTATTATTATCGGATCTTTTTGATGGTGTGACAATCTTTAGCCATCTCATCTTTTGTTCTTCATTTATCACGTTGTAGCTATTCAGCCTTTCAATTAACTTAACTTTTATTAGATTCCCATGTTATATATAAATGCTATGACAAGTATGTGTGACCAGATTGTGAAAAATATACTACAGCGTGTATGCAACACATTTTTTAGATCAACTCAGTCTTCTCATCATATTATCAAAATTTATAAAACGGACTAAGTGTTTTAGAGAGCAGTTGTATGTTTAGGCTAATTGCGTAGGTGTAGCCACAAATAATTACTACTCACATATTTTGCGTCATAATGAAGTTATGATGGCAATTTTCATTTGAATATGGATAGAAAAAACTCATCTGCTGATTAGTAATTCATGTAATTAAGCTTAAACTACATTTTTATGCGCTTACGTACTTGTAATACAACGCGCTTATCCATACCGATAACAGAATAGACAACAGATTAGAACATGGAACCTAGTTGAAATTCAACTAATTTATTCACCATAATTATTATTTTCTCACTAACTACTCATACTTCTTATACTGAAGATTCAACAATTTTACCAAATGACAGATATATACGATTTACACGTTCAAGTATAATTACCTATTCATATAAGCTAAATCCACTTACAGCTAAATTAACTGAAGTAGAATAAACGTATTAAAATGACATTGAATAAAAGATAACTAAAAAATCCATAAATCTTCACTTACTCATTACCAGTAAACGAAGATTGATTGTTATCTAAAAAAGTATCAAAAACCATTTCATTACGATTGCTAAGTGTCTGTTTTGTTCAATACATGATTTCTAAACTCTACTACATTTTATTACAATCAAGAAAGAATTAAACATATAGATTAATTTCAAAACAACATCGTGAAAACTGATACTAGTTCACGAGGAATTTCAAGTTCCTTAAGTTCACAAATTCACCATGTTGATGAATGCCAAGCAGCTCAAAACCTAGATCGATGATATTCTGTCTATTATCTCCGACAACTGCCTGATATCAAAACATTGTCGTCAATATGTAATACAATGCATCACTGTCAGTCTCAAAATCTTGTGTAAATCGGATAATATAAGTACTCAAACCAGTAACACTTTCTTACAACTATATTATATAATGTTAAGTATCAGTCCTTATCACAAAATAAGTGCTTACCTAATGAAGAATTATTATAACCAACTGACTGAACAATATTTGTATTCATCAATGATTGGTGGGGTTCATTTATTATTCTCTGAGATATTTCATTTCTACATTTGATTAAAGCACACATAAGCAAGCAAATATATATATATATATATATGCATTCACAAAAACCAATACAGTGAAATAAGTATAATGGTTTCATCAAGAATATATGTCAGCTATGTTATATAGAGAGATTCAAGAAGAGTAACTAACTTTCTGAACTGTTTTTCAGAAGACTATTCCATTTATTTTGAGTATACGTAAATCGGTTATTTTATTTCTATTATTGTCATGTTCCTAACACCCCAACCTCCCATCAGACTTATGAACTGTTGTCATACCATGTCGTTCACGAACCGTCGTCAATTAATAGTATATCTGTACCCCCCCAAGTCCTTAGTCATTATTGCCACTGTTGTGCATAAATGTTATTCTTCCTATTGGTATGATGCATGGCCAGGTTTTGTATATATATAAAGGAATGTTTGAAATACAATACGATTCTGTCTAGTTGGGCCATCAATCCGTGTTCTTTATTTTTGGATTGAGATTAAGCAGGCATCGAGCAGACGTGCAGTGATCAGCTAGAAACTCTGATTGGTGCTCGTTATTGCGACTTCGTGAGCGCAAGGTTGCATCAACCACTTGATCATACGAATAGGTATAACAAACTAATGAGCTACATAAGAGGATACAAAGAAGCACTGAACATCTTTTTTGTTGCTTCATATACATTAATCACGTTAGACATATTAAAGTTAATGAAATTGAAAATGTAGACTACTTAACGTAAACTCATGTTTTAAGAAATCATGTTCGTTACAATACCTCTGAGTCTCTGTTAAGTTTTTAAAAGGTTTCATACTAACACAAAAAGCAACTATTCAGTCCTTCCTAGCTTCCAGTGTCTTTACTGTTGACAACAATTTGTGCTGCAATCAATTTCAAATTGTACACAATCTATACGCAGCCATCTCATCAAGTATATTGTACAGGAATAAAGTTTATTCCAGGATATTGTGAAGTAAATTCGCAAACATATCATTTAATTTTTCCACAAAGATAAGTTTATAGATCTCTGTATGTTAAGTTTTATGAAGCAATAACTTACAAATAAATTTATGTAGACCAGTCAACTATCTTAATGAAATTAATGATTAAAATATGATATAAAAATCTTGGTGAAACGGTAGTTATTCTAGAACAAAAATTAAAATGATAAGGGAATAAAATAATAATGCAAGGTTAGTGGTTAGATTTTTCCCGACTAACAAATCTGAAACGAAGGGGATATGGATAAAATGCAATAGGAACAGAGAGGCATCGTACAATTATCATCCTAATCATAATAATAATAATAATAACGTAACATATTAAGAAGCAGATCAAAAAGAAATGAGTGTAATGAGATATTTCCACTGGAGAAATTATGCATGAGTAATTCTGTAGATAAAAAAGTAGACTTTAATACCTGTGTTTGAATAAATTTTATGGTACCTAGAAAGTTCTAATACTTTGACAGGTCCTTTACGTTACAATTCAAGGATCCAAACTGACATTGTTATGATTCTTTCGACCATTTACGGCTTATCGTAAACACAGTGTTTAGCAGAGACGTTACTAACAAGTCACATTAAATATGTACAGTTTTACTGAAACGAACGACGTATGGTTACTTCATAAATTACAGAAAAAAGCTACCATCATGTGCAAACACGAATTTTGAACTTTACTATTATTTATATGGTTTTATTACCTAATGTACTATCAAGATGTCAGAACCAACAACCATTTAATACACTGATAACACTTTTGAAAATCCAATTGTAAGGTATACGAAGAAATTAAAGTCAATCGAAAATCTTTTAGTGAATATTATTCTATATATGTAGATATATATAATAAAGTATTTAACGTACCTATAAAAGTTTAGATAATTTTTACATGTTTGTAATAATGAATTACACATTTCAGAAGTCTCAACAGAACAACGATACGTAAATCGTATACCCTAGAAGAATATGAATTTTTCAATTAATAAATTACAGTAGTATAGTTGGTTTCACAATACAGAGTAAATGTATGGAAATTGTAAAATGACAAAACATTATTATTATTATTATTGCTACTATCTTTACGCAATTAATGAAACTCATAATCATAATAGTGCTTCAACGTAGTTTAAAACCACGTCATCTCGCCAAAGCAACTATCATCTTCTAATTAGTGAAATTCTGTAAATTTCAACTAGTCGACTGATCAAATTGTTACAAGTATTCATTAGTCATGTTATTCGAATTCACTTTGTATACATGAATAAGTGAATAAAAGACGCTAATATTCACCATGTATTAATTAGGTTGGTTAGAATTTCTAATTTTATTCTGCGGACAAATTAACAGTTCAAATAACTCAGTCGTCATTTGTACTATTACACTAGTGTTCAACTTAAGTGTAAAATTTACTGTCAGTGGCACAACATCATGGGGTAGCTAATCACAAAAAACATGTATACATCATCAATTCCATCGGGATTCTAGTGTCTAATTAATTAATTATTTATTTTTTAAAAATAACACTATTTTATGAATTTCCAAAGATGTGCACAATATTTCTTAAGCTCATATATACATGCAAATACATCAAACAAGTATTAAATCATCCCTAAAGTTTTAACCCATTGATTAATTTTAAAAAAAGTATTATGTATTAGTGAACAGGAATAACAAGCATTCTGTACAGAATTTATTTATCAAAATGACTTGGGTAATTAATTCTACGAGAAGAAACAACAGAAAATACAGAGCTCCTTATAATGTAGAGGCATTTCAGATCTAGAGCCAACCTCCTCAAGAAAACCAATGTAATTTTAGAACACTAAACAAATTATCTACCCTAGCAGCCAAACGGCAGTGCTTATAATACAACTGAATAATTATTTGTCCGCTTTTTCGTTGAACACAAAGCTACCATACTTTATGATAAGCACGTACTGACTAAATAGGTTTATCTAATCTGGATTTTCCCCATCTCCAAGTGATGAGGCCTATTAACTATGAACAGGTTCAGTTCACTTATGTGCATGACCACAGCGGAGTTGCCTCGAAGCAACCATTGAGTACAAATTATTAAAT
The DNA here is from genome assembly GCA_034768735.1 of Schistosoma mekongi. Classification (NCBI taxonomy): domain Eukaryota; kingdom Metazoa; phylum Platyhelminthes; class Trematoda; order Strigeidida; family Schistosomatidae; genus Schistosoma; species Schistosoma mekongi. The sequence continues at coordinate 13,750,842 of CM068312.1, read as the reverse complement.
TTGATTGATTAAACTTATTGATACGTCGAAATATCCTCGTACTTAGACTCATAGTAACAATAATAACAGTTCCAATGATTGTTCACAAATTACAGTCTAGTAACGATTGCTGTTTTTCGAACTGGTCTACAATTCCCGCTTATAACCCGCCATGCAGACCTGGTTAAAACTGTTTATTTCAAATAAAAATCTAAACTGTTTCAAAATTAGTTACTAGCAAAATTGTTACGAATTAAAGAGAATAAGAAAGCATACAATAGATGATTCATTACCTAAAATGGTAAATTTATATTTATACATGTTAAACACAAACAAACTGTAACTGCTTGCAATTTCAGCTATGAAATCAATTACACAATGAACAAAGTATACTGTATATGTTAATAGAAAACATGTCGCTATTGTGATGTAAGCTTATTCATAAAATAAAGCAAATTACCTCATTTAAAATTTTAATTAAAATTTGTTTATGTTTATGGCCGAAACCAGCAATCTGTTGCCTGAAAATTAGAAAACAAAGTACAATTTTAGAAAATAAAACAAGAAACTATATAAACACCTCCCATAACAGCTAGTCATTCGTAATGTATCGCTTTAAAATAATGTAGACAAGTTTACTGCCGGAAGTATCTGTAGTGTTTACATTCAGAAGATTCAAACAATATACATTTGATCTATGATTTCCATGAAATAACTCAAGGATATCTCGTTGAAAACAGAGAACGGTGAACCGAATTAAAGCATATCTAACTTAATATCAGGAAGGAATGGTAAATTATATCTCACGAGTTTTTAAGCCTATGCATGCATATATATACATGCTACATCAGAGGTGTTGCATTCAGAGTTTATCGACATATCCCTAGGCAATTGTTTTCACACAAAACCAAAATGTTTGCGCTATACATCGTTAATTGTGGTGGTATTTTCATGTAGTGATCGGCGGATCAATAATCCATCACTTCATGATGTCATATAGTGTGCATACACATGCAGTGCTTGAAGAAGGGACCAATTCAGAGGTAATATTTTATTAAATGCAGTAAAACGAATTAAGGAGATTAAAGAATGGGAATGATAATAACAAGCACTATTCATATGCTCGATATAATTGATTGTAATTGTAACTCATTAATCAATATATATCCGATTCTTAGCGGATAAACACGACTAACTACTATGAATGCTGTTGTTAATACTACTAATATTATTACTGTGCAGTCCTTATACAGAAACACTGAAATTAGATTAATATTAATTAGATTGTTAAACTGGATTTTATTTTACGAAAATGTATGTAGGCAAACATGAAAATATTGATGCAATTAAAGATGAATTTAAAGGGTTTAACGTAAGAAGTAGATGATATAAACATAGATACTGGATTCAATTTCATCACTGTTGAAGGAAGCGGATACAAAATAGAAGGACTTCATACATTATCTTTCATCATTAACTTTTTCTAGGAACACTGAAATTATTTTATGCTTAGTAAAATTTTAAATTTTTCCCTAACCTTGTGAACTCTTTTAGCTGCTATTTTTGATTAAAGAAAAATCCATTTTTACAATACTGCATACTATTTTGTATGAGAATAATAAATATTTCTGAAAAATATTCACGTATTTTGTATCAACAGATTGTGAGAATTGACTCAATGTTTCTATAAACATATATGAGGACTAGATATATAAATATTATCCTTATGTGAACTTATACACAAGAATGTCATTGAGGTATTGCATAGAATGAGATGAATTATTTTTATTCTAGTTCTAGTTAACAAGGTTTTTGTCGTGATTAATAACTACAGTTGGCAGGCTTTCAGATGGTGAACTGAGAAGAAAAAAGAAGGTAAACAACACAGAAAACAACTACAATAAGGCTAAAAGCTCACCATACTACATCTTATTAAGTGTAATTAGAACAATGATAACAAATATACTTACAATTGTTATGAGTATTAAATAAAAAACAGGTGTGTATTGAGAATGATTAACATTATCATACATTTACCCTATATCTTGTCGTTTCGCTTATGACAGAGTCTTTAACTGACACTGACACACAGTAACATCGATTGTAATCCCACAAAAAGTCAGTACCCTCAAAATTGAGAGTACACACTAGACCTACATTCATAACTACTTGTTAAATGTCTCCAATTGAGCTACATACAATAAAGTAGGCTTTGATCCTGAGTCAATGAAACCAGTGACCCCCATCGACAGAGTAAAACTGATACAGTAAATACTTAGTAGGTATGATTCCTGTTACGAATAAATGACCATTAATAGCATGTAAACAAAATTGATGATTATGTCTAATTACAGTATAGATGAGGTTAACTATTTAAAGAATAAATCCCATATACAGTTTGTTCGAATCATCATCACCTATGTGATTGGTAAACCATATTGATTGTATTTAATTATATATGTCGTTTAAAGGTTGAATATTATTTATTTACATAGAGATAACCAAAAGAAAACAATAATTGGAATGCATTTGAATCTCCCTATTGATATGTCATGGATTGAAATTAATCAGTCTTTGTTGCCATATGTGCATCCTGAACGGATTGCCTCAATATAGCGATAGCTCACAAGTATTATCTGAGTTGGATTGTGGCTGGCATGCGGAATCCAGGACGTGTTTCATCTTATTTAGGACTCGTCGGCTGGATCCACCTGCAACAGTGCAACTCAAACAAAAACAATGCATTTGAAAGCTGTTTATTAAAACAAATGTCATCCTATCGATTGCCGTTTATGCTATTTTCACCGCAAAATGAGCGTATACAGCTGTATATTATACTTTAAGTGTAGTAGTGTTCATTTGAGGTTATTAAGCTAGAATATAACATAAATTTAGTTGACTAAAAGATGCTAACATAATAGAATTATTCCCCGCTGACAATTTGTGCTGTTTCATTTGTAGCTGTTAATAGAGTATGCGAAGAAAAGACATGAAGAGTATGACGGCTAGTGTTACGACGAAACGAAATAAGGAAAACATCAAACTCTGGAAGCTACTTTGTATCAACAGAAATTATATTTTTATATTGTATGCAGTGAACATTTATTTTACAAGATTTTGACATTAGCTAAATTGTAAACTTGTTAACTGTTATGATAAATTTCCGTACCCAAGTTATTATGGATTAATTCTAAACCTATTGGCCTGCTTCTGCGCGCAAACCACTAAGACTGTTTTTATTGCACTATTGCACGTTTTCTAAGTAGCAGTCTATTGTGCAACTCAGATTATCTCTAAGCAAAATAGATTACTGGCTTTCTACTCGGAGGGGATTTTCGGAGTTATCTCACTTTGAGGGATTTGGTAAAGTATTTGTGTGTCAAACAGCCAGCGTCCGCATTATCACAGCCTGTAGACGTCAATCTTAATAGCTTCGTATCAACGTAAATCTATGTCATCTGTAAAAGGAATGTCAGTATCGTACAAGCAAGGTCAAACCAGTGAGATGATCATAGTGGAATGGTTAAGGCATTCCGATAAAAACGGTCAAACTAGTGCCATGTGGTAGATTTGTCAATCGTCACCTACGGAATTTTGACTGAAGAGTGATAACTTAGTAATTTAGTTACTCGATCTTCGAAAACAATGAAGGACTTGCAATCGTCACGGTCCTTGAAAAAGAGCTATATTCTAAAATATGTAATCTTCATGGATAACACACAATATAGCGTGAACTGAATTAGGACTTTCTCCATTGCCTCGTTAAAAAGCTTATCAGTCCCATCCCTCTCCTATTTACTACTCGTTATATATAACGATAAGTCACCATCTGAAATAATTGTATGAATAATAGTGCCCACTTGGATGTTATTTACAGCATAATAACAATATTAATTAAAAGAGACGTAATTACTAATAAAGATAATCAGTAAATTCAATATCCATTTGGTGGCAACTTTCGAATTGTGTAAACATTTTAAATTTATTGTTCTAAGGAGAGAAATAGGAAATATTTATTCATAAATCAAGAAGTTAACTAACCATGAAAATTGAATGAGATTTTTTCTCGAATCTTCAATAATTACGCCAGTTGGTCCTAGGCAGAGTAGGCACGATGTATTTGATATAATTTCCTAGTAAACACAAGCCATGAAACGACAAACAACAACAAAGGATGGAAATTAAGAAATGATGATTCCGATGTAGATAGCATTTTTGCTAACATTAATAGTAAGTTAGACTGATGTAGCTATGAAATCAAAACTCTTTCATACTTATTACAATTAGACACCATAACTGCTATTGCTGGTTAGAATTTAGTTCACAAGTGAAGGTAGTCACACTGATAACACTACCTCAGATAGTAACGAAAGCTATAAACGGCAAGTAACAATTTTATGATAATAACAGTTAAAAATTTATCTTACTATCGATACGTCACATATAGCCTCTCCTCTTATAACTATCGATAAAACAATCGTATTAGTATACCACTATTCCATTATCTTAATCTAAATCACTGTCCAGCTATACAGAGGAGTAAAACCAATAAACTTGTTCACCAGAAATATCTAGCATGATCTCAAAATATCCATAATTACATCATGAGGGAAAATAATTGATTTGGTAATAGAATACAACACCCAGAGATAGACCACCTAATGGATCATTTAATTAAGTAGATATTCATAATCAGTGTAGACATGGATGATAATTTGCTTTCATAGGCTTTTGGACGAACACTATTTTAGCCAAACGGAACATTAGAGGTACATTTTAAACCAGGAGAATACACTACAATTTATTACGAGTCATGGTAAAACGGAAATGAAGAGTAACAAACGGTAAAAAATTCTGAGAATTAGTGATAAATTATTTTCGTAACAACAATTTTTAATATAAAAGTATGAAGTGGCATGGCTACTTTTTAATTTGTAAGTAGTTAAATCACTTAATAATAACTTTCTAAGGAAAATCTGAAGGAGTAGATACATCGGTTTCTTATCACCAAACAAGTGTTGTTAGATGCTTCATCAATTGACCGTTCATAGATAATCTGCAGTATTTACGCGCATTAAGAAAATGGCTTTCAGGATTCGCTGCGAGCATCTAGCCTTTTGAACATTTAGTTGGTATCAAATGACTTCAATTTAAATCATCCGTCAGAAAGTGATAATATATAAACTAATCAAATACAATTGATATGCAACTGTCCCACGCCAGACATAATTGAACTCTACTGGTCACACCTCACAAAAGTTCCTGAAATACATTCTGAGATCCGTAACTAGTAAGTGCATGATGATGGCTATTATTGTCTAACTAAAATCAGTACATGATGTTGTATCCCAAAATTTATTTAATAAGTATAGGTTTATGTACTTGTTTTAAAGACACATTGATTGAGTGTAGGCTAGTTATGCTACTCTACTATTTAAACCAAAGTGGCTCAAATGAAGTTTGGATGTGGTAACACTAGGCATAAACTGGGTTCTTTGATCACTAAACTATCACAAACTAGTTTTAGAAACAGTTTGTAGAACCTTCTGGTATACTACACTGTTTAGAAGTCTGCATGATCATGTATATTCACACATACGTGGCATCACTGAGACTCGAAATGTGTCCCCGAGCTTAAAAAGTTATTAACTAAACAGACTGACAATAATTGTGAGGATTAATATCACCTACGTCATAGATTGTAAGATACATAAACCTTTATAACTCTCTAATAGTATTCACTTACATAATAACAATATATAAATAATGACAAAATCAATGTACAGGAACGAGTAGTCCGTAATTTCAGATGATGGTTACGTCTTTAAAAGTAACAGAATTCATGTATTGAATTCATTGCAAACAATATGGACTTGGGGAGGAAGTATTATTCAAAGCATGTTACACTTACTTTGACGTGAAATCTTATCTGACCGTATGTCGGAAGGTGCTTAACCTTATCAAGTAGCTGATATTCCACTAAGGCAGGCTGACGACATCTGGAACAAAATATAATAAACTCGAAAAGTTAGACATAATACTTGACAAACAGATTAACATATTTCATAAACAGAATATGTAAAAAAAAAACAGAACAAAATGTAGTTTACAGTAACCAATCGGGCACATCTCCATAATACCTGGTGGAAAATAGAGTATCATTCTAATAAACCGCTTGATCGAAATAAGACAATATTCAGGACACTATCAATTACACACAAATTTTTGGGATAAATTCACAGAAATCGAAGAGTATAATATTTGATAGTGAAGTGAGTTACATCCGATTCGGGACGTAATTGCTTAAAATAAGCTTTATTCAACAACAATAAAAGTAACAACTATTATATAAGTTAGATTGTGACTGGCAAGTGGAATCCAGGACGCGCGTTTCGTCCTATTTGGGACTCATCGGCTGGATGTACCTGCATCCCAATCTTGATGTTCACAGTGGGATTCGAATTCAGTCCGTTTCGTGACAATGACTGAACAGCTTCAGTCTATAACAAATCAACGGGAATATACAAGTTCATCCTAATAAAAGTAACGACGTTCTAGGAATAAAAGTGACTTCAAAGATTTTGGTCTACGTCAGTTGCATAATTTTTACATCAATTTTGATAACAGATACTCAAAAAGCATCATAAGTAATATCTAAACAACTAATGAAATCACTACACTCTTAATGAGTCAATTAATAGAGGCAGAGGTATTTCTGTAAAGATACGAACTAGAAAGAAAATGGTTTTCAGCAATTATCGAATCGGTATTATTTAAAGACAAAATTCATCATTAAACTAGGCTGACTTTTGTTTAAAACACTTAGAAAAATCGTTCGTTTTTTGAGAACCATATCTATCACGAATGAGTATTAATTAAAAACTGGAAAGTACTGAGGATTGTTTATTTTAAAGGAACATAAATACGTGTACTAAGTTTGCACAAAACTACTAACAAACAATGTTTGTTTGCTCATTGCCGAAGCTTAAAATAAATATGCTGAGTAATAACACTCATTTACATGAAGCTTACAAACTATTTACATTTGATGACTTCTTACCTCTTATCAAATTTGTGCTGATCAAAATTCATGAAAAATAATCAAACATACATTTTAGTTAATCAATGTGTCGTTTCTTACTATGATTACATAACAGTGCAAATTCAAACTGAACCCGGAATGAACTGTAATTTATTCACGTCTATAGTTTGTGTATTTGTGGTCACCAATAACTAGTCTAGTCAGTATTTTTCTAGTGGGTTTATGTTCAATTTTTCCCTTCGCATACGAGCTGTCTTGGTGTGAATAAAGTAAGAGGTAACCAATTGTACTAAACAGAAACACCAGTCATAACAACTAAAAACATTCAATGTACGGAACGACATTAAAGAATGGATAAAATGACTTGAAGAATCTAGAATAATACATCTATTTTACATCACAAAATGGTTTTAGCTGAAGATGACCTATTTGAAACCAAGAAGGATAAGACAACTGTTCTTTTTTAATGTTGGGGTCCTCACCGTTGAAAATCCCTTCACCGCAAACCTCAAATATTAATCATATCATATTGTATAAATGGTGAGCTGTGTGAGAATATCAAATTAGGACAAGACGACCATCTAGTTCTTTTTAAACTTTACTAGCCGTTTCTAATTCTGAAAGAAAACGATGTTCACTGACAGCAAGAATTTCAACCATTCCGACGAGAGATGGAACGAATATTTTGTCATGAACAAAGGTAAAAAAAATGTACACATACCGACAATCTTCATGTTTGGCTTTTATTCTTTCCTCTAACTGTTCGCTAAGATTAGGAAGTTTTAATAACTGTTTTATATAATTTGATCCTAAACGATCTGATCCGTAGTCGCCACAATCAGCTAATAAAAGCAAGTAAAACAACGAATTAAATGAAGTGATCGTGCCTGCGTGATGTTTAATCGATCATTAGTATATGTACGTAGCACTTCAATTTTCGAGGTTAAGTGGTGGCTTATTGTTGACAACACTTGAATTTTGACCAAGTTACAGGTTTGAACACTGTTTTCTACTTTGATAGTCGGGTAAGTATTACACTCAGATTCTAAAAATATAGCGACTCAAAGCCCAGTACATAAAAGAATACTTGGTAAACAACTCCAATTTATCATTAAGATAAATTTTTTGAAGATAACTTTAAAATATGTATCTAACAAGTTGCCAATGTAAAGTCAATTGGTTTACCGTATTTTAAACTATCCAGTTCATTAAACATATTGGAACTAATAGGTGTATAGTTATATATGCAGTATATATGCATTTTAAACTGGCATCCATCTTGATGCGAGAGCTATATTCAGACAATGCAAATAAGCTAAGCAAATGATACTAATATGTTCATCAGTAATTTTCAGTAAGAACGAATTTGAATGGAACCTACCCAGGAGTCAGAAATTAATATATTAGTGACCATTCGATGAGCATTGTATTATATAACAGTATCTGATGGCTGTGACACTCGATAAGCATTGGTTTTATCCGGTGTAGAATTATTGATAAACATTTCTGGCACACCACACAGTAGAACAATATAACTACCTAGTTCTGGATTGTTTCTAATGGCTCTTTAATCAACACTAGTTTGTAAAAAGGAGCTAAATGTAGGGAAAATAAGTAAATCATGTGTCGATTCATATTACAACTAGTTCACAGTTTGTTAGTTGCTTGTAATAAAACAGCAGCGATGATAATTTATTAATAAACTAGTTAGTCAAAGCAATATAGAACTGAATACAAGTGTGAATTTATGCAGGTTGCCACATCATATCATCACAGCTAAATGAATATCACAGTAGTTGAAGTATTTGTATCAAAAAGGATTAGACGTAAATAATCAGTTCGTGGAAAAAATGTCATAAATAATTTTGAATTACAAGATATCAGAGAGTAAAATATGTGAATGTATGCCCAACCACCGCCTACCTCGACGAGCAATGCTGTCTGGTGTAGGCTGGAAGAAAGCTTGGAGCGGCCAAGCAAAAACATGGCACCTGTTCATGAAGTCATTGCCAATTGGACTGAGCCATGTTAATATGTACAGACTACATCGTTGAGGTCCACGTGATGATCGTAAAAAATGGTTAGGGATTTTAGGTGACATGGCTCAAAATTGTTCGCAATGGTGTAGGTGAATCCATCCGTTGTCTAACTCCAAATTTTAAGTTTCTGGACTTATCATAATTTGCTTTTTACCGAATCATATTTCCTTAAATCTTATCCTCGATCTCCATTCCTTTCCATTAACATTAAGCCTGTTACTACCTCCCCTACTCTGGGATTTGATCCGACAATTTAATCTCTATCTGCTAATTTGGGCATGGCAACTTGGACTGATTCTACGTTGTTACTGAATGACTGACTGAACGATCTCAAGCAACCCTTGAATATCATATGACAGTCCCATCCATTTGTCACGATAAATCCGTAGACCTAAACCAAGTACCTATACCTATCAACATGTCTCAAACTAACAGTCAGTAACTTTATGGACGGATGACACGAATTAGTGTCCTTAGGCTAGCTTCAACTTATTCCTACCCTAGCCAACATCGCCAGTTGATCATACTTAATGCATGTTCCAACCACTATATTATCTTACCAATCAGTTTTATTATTTCTGCCTATTGTCCCGAGGATAACATCAACACCTAATGGTATATGTATACTGTTCTAACAACACTTCAATTTAGATTCATGCAAGTTAGATATTAGTCATTGACTGAAGTCAAATACATAAAACTCTACTTCACGAATGAGTTAGTGTGGCGAAACATGTAACCAATAGTTAAAATTGAAGAAAAATCACTGCAGAAAGGTAAAAGTAAACATAACTTACACTGTAAAATCAATCCGCACAAAGTTATGAAAAGATTTTCATCAACTTGCATTCGACCACTAATTAAATCATTTCGAACTTGCATAAAAATTTGATATCTACAGAAAATGAGTAGATTACATATTCTATAGAATGTGTTAATCCCGATTATGTAATACTCTTAGTACCGTTATCACGGAATACTTCTTGATTTTTAACTTATGGGAAACATGACATGGGAACAATTTGATTAGACTGAAAGCATCAAGTCCAGGCAGTAACCCAGCCCACGTTAAAACTTAATGAAGAATAATTGTGGTGCAAATATGATGAATTATAATCTGTTTTCACAAAGTTGAATTTGCACAGGATACTAACTGAAGTGAAGCGAGAGTTGGGCAGTGATTTTGGTAGCCAAAAGTTAAATACCTCAATCACTTACACATTACATCATGAAAGATTTAATAATTGTCATATATTTAAAACATGATACTACAATATTTTAACTTAAAGCGTTGTTGTAACTTAACAGCATATCCGTATGCACAAGAAATGAATTGTCTGGCTATTTTACTTAAGCCCAATAAAATTATGAATGTTTAGCTTTACTATCGATAATGGAAAATCATGCACTTCAGTCACCTACCAATGGTAAGTACCACCAAAATCATACTTATCAATTATGTACAGTTATTCAACCCTGAACACCGTGTTGTGATTTGAAGTTATTTAACTGAGTAGTAAAAAAATCACATGTCTTAGTCACGACAGGAGCGAATTCATACTAAGGACCTAAGAAAATATCAGTAATTAGCAACCATGAACAAAATGAAAGAATAGGGAAGGTATAAATAGCAAAGCAGTCGTTATTCCAATAGCGTTTGTGATTGAAATGATAAATGACGCAAAATTTTCTTATAATATATACACCCTACTGATTATGCTAATTATCGTAAGTAACAACCTTTATTAGCAGTATGCCTACCTCTCTGACTACTTTAAATTGAAAATCCGACATATAAAGCTTTACTCTTACAATAGGTGTAGAATTAATTAGTTGATTTGTATATGCAGGTTTACTCTACAAATTATATTGTGGCCTACATCCAATTAGCCAATCACTATCATCTTTATATTTCATGCGGGTAATTTAAACAATATCTTACTCCCTGCTATTATGAATACATATTTGATTGAAAAATTCCAGTCTATATATATATATATATATATATATATATATATATATATATATTGAATGAACAGATTTGGGTCATTTGATTAAATTAATTGCATTTTAAGGTAAAAAACTTGGCACATTCAACAAAGCTGTAGATCACTTTAAGTATTATAATCATCATCGTTATTAACAACGGCAGTAACAGTGAGTAGATGATTTTAAACCAACATTGACAAGTTTCACGTTGTGGTTGTTTGGAGGTTAAGTGAGGTTCAGATTCTTGCATTTGTGACTAGTTCAAGCAGTATAGTTTTTGAAATAGTTCTTCAAATAAAAGTTGGAGGGCGATTAGGAGGCTTCAAATAAGGCATATTCATATCCAAATCCCAACTAGAAATTATGATACAACCTAAAAGTATTAACGCTAAATAAATTTCAAGTCCACCTACTATCGTAAGTAATGATTGGATGTAGATAACTACTTTATTGATTGTTATTCTTTGTTTGCTGAAATATTGTAGTGTTTGATCTTGTTTTGTTTTCACAACATCGACAGATCATCTGAGTTTATAATAATGATGAACTGTCGACGGTCACATAAGTTATTTTTTCACTCATAAGTCATTTTTCATATAAATTAACTTTACAATCATTTAGACAATTCAAGTATGACAAAGTTTACAGAATGCCATAAATTTTTTGTATTTTGTGCTTTCATATCAGTCACATGCAAGCCGACAAGTTTAACTAGCTTAAAATATTAACATTAGGAATGAAGTGTCATTGGAAATCAAGTTTCGCGACTTCTTACTTCATGTGGCGTTTATTACCATATTTCTGTATTAATGACTGGAAGTAACCACTTTGTTTAAACTACCCCTCTATTTTTATACATACCTATTCGAATTTCTTTGTCAAACTTAACTTTTTAGTCGTGTGGTAGAACACTTTCATCAATTTATATTTGTAAATCCAATAATGCTTAATAATAAAGACTGAAGTAAACAAATGCGCGCCCCATGCTACTTTCTATTGCATTTACAAATCTACATGTACGTGCAAAAATAGATGCACAGAGGGACAGAAATGTAGGTATTTACATATTTTAGAAAAGCATATTCTTATAAACCTTTATCTCAGAAGAGGGAGTAAACTTCGCAGTTCGAATGCGCATCACCTATTCAACACGCAATAAAAAGTAGATACAATAAGCTGATTCACAATAATCAGCGAATAGTTCAGCAGAGGCCCTAAAAATTAAGAGGTTAAAACTTGTTTGAAAGAAATCTACAGTCTACCTTCCAACTGCTTTAGTAGCAACAAGAAACGTCTAAATCTTAGGTCTCGTTCTTTAAATAATCATGAATATCACTAACTGATTTCAATTCAACTTCCTTACCTCTCCATATTCTTAATTAACATTATGTAATATTGTTCTAAAAATGCCACTATAATTATTTGCTATAGTATTCTTTAAAAATCTTTAGTCTTCACTACAATTTAACACTTTAACGAATTTATCGATTTTCGACGACAAATCATCCTTAAAAATCCTATGTTGATATCATGAACCCATCGTATACTTGTACGTAGTTGATGAGGAAGTAAGAAATATGAGATTAAAGTATTTTGGCATTTATGCTTTATTTAAATTTGTGGGATAAAACAAATATATTAAACTTTACATGCAACTAATGTTTTAGTGATAACAAATTTTACTAATTTGACATCATGAATTGGTCTGAATTAGACAACCACTGAACATGAGGAAGCAGTGGACAGCTGTTTCACCTTAGTATGAGACCCTTCGGCAGTACGCATTCAGATGGTTCCTTGGTGGGGACATAGATGTGCAAGGCAAAAGAGTCCTATAGTAGAACAAAACAGCTGTCCAGTGCTTCATAATAGTTGTCTAATTCAAACCAACTCGTTATATTAAATAAGCAGTCAACAACCTCTGCAAAACCCAATTACAATAAACTTCATTATGATAACTGAAGTTCATATGAAAAATGTTACAGGTCAGTAATGCTTAAGTATTTCATGATATGAAGAAACGGCTAAGCTATTCACCTTACTTTTCAGTTGCTTAGCCTTCATTAGCGAAGGATATGAAAAATTACAAAGTGAGCAAAACTGTATTTACGTCATCTTCTAGTCTTATCAATTCACATTCTAACAACATTACATAATCATGGATTAGATATCTAAAAACAGACACGTAAAGTTCTTAAGCTGGATAAAGGAATCTTAAAATCTACATTATATAATAGTATTGTGAATTGATTAATAAACAAATTTGTTGTTTATTCAATAACAACTTGATTTGTAATCACAATATGGATTAATCGGCGCACATAACAAGTGTAGTAATACACACAAATAATATGACTAAAATAATTAATGAGACCAACTCATTACTAAATAATCGATTTGGCAAAGGTGGGAAGATGATGTAATATAGCAAACCATTAGTAGTTTTGAAATTGTGATATCGAGATAATGAGCGAAGTTGGAAAAGTTTCAACCCCAAGGTTGAGGCTAAACTCAAGCTAGCAAAATAAGCGCTAGTGATTTTTTCAAAAAGTCAATTAGCATCAATTAATTTCCGTCTTCATCTCAAGCGTTAACTGACTGAAGTCAGCAACGCCAATCACTGGATGCCACCCCTGTAGTCTAAGTGTTCTCTGAAAAGCCCGAATATTTTAGGATAGGTCTCCAGTGGGGATAAGGATGCATACTTCTAGGGAGCCCATGTTAAGACGAAATATCTGTTTAGTGCTCCTAGATTTCCAGTAGCTGCCTAACCTAAGTCGTGATATCGAATTTAGCTGAATCCAGTTGCAGTGTGAATTAAGTAAATTTGTCTCGGATTATTTAGACAAGGAGATCGTAATACATTAGGTCAGCGAGAAGTATAACAAGGCAAAATTAGAAAAGGAAAAAGCATAAAGGAAAGGAATTCGAAGTATTATGTGTGAGTAAGAAACATGACCAGCACACATTTCCCTCAGTTACAAAAGATATTTTTAAAGAAAGCAATCAAATGGTGACACATAACCCAAATTCCCTTTTATTACGAATTATCGCTGGTAATGACTAAGGTGCAGAACCCATAAAACTCTGTTTAAAAAGTCGTGACAAACTTGCCGAAGCTAGTACAGCTCAAATATAGTTTATTCATCTGCCCATTTTATCATCCAGCTCAACCACTGATACAGATATTATGAATGAACAAGACTTAGTGAAATTGTTTCCAGTGGTTCGGTACATTAACAGATGACTCAGGGAGCTTATGTAGATTGTACATGCATTGAATATTTGTTTTTTTTTGAAGTAAGAGTAAGCATGAGAAGTCCTGAGATTAAAAAGAAGTTACTAACATGAACAGCCAAAATAATTTTTCAGATTATTGTAAAGTAATTATGTGTTGCAGGTGTCCGCAACAGTGATTTTAGTGATTGTAGACTTGTAGTGAAAAGTTTCAAGAGTCGCTGTAAAAAACCAAAGTACTATTTAACAGATCGTTTTTCTAATAGAATAACAGTTACGGAACCGTTAAGAAATAAGAGTATAATGATTATTTCGCTATATTACGCTAGTATTATTTAAACTACTAGGTCCTAACTCTGAATATAGTGCAACCATACTCTACTGGACAGGATAATGGCTGTCTCAGTACAGACGACTAATCACTAAAATCCACTCAATTAACTAATTATTTGATTTATAAGTAGTTGGTTTATAACCGTTCTCATTTCTAGCCCTGTATTATTATCTTTTACTGTACTTTTATAAAATAGATAAAGTTTAGAAGGTTCTCACACATTTGCTTGAGTCACAGCTAATGCGATTGGATCTATAACCAAATGATAAACCAACAATATAAAAAACCCGCCTTAGCTACAAACCCAAAAAGAGCACACAGAATAGTTAGAGTAGTATTAATAATTCGTCTATGGTTTTCACACTGGGAACTACTTTCTGAATGGGTGAAAAAAGCCAAAAAATAGTTTGTGATATGTTGGCGTGATACGAAGGATAGATAGGTATCCGTTGGCCAATTGTGGTTTTCTGAGACGAGCTCAAATTATAGTATAATCCAATAGATTGGTGTCCTGCAATACCAAACCTTTTGTTTGCTGATATATAATTTTACAACAATCTAGTAAAGATTATGACGACGACTTTTAGTGATGTTGGTATGATAATATGATAGTATAAAACGACCGTAGCAACTAAACTGAAAATAAGGTGAAAGGTGATCGTATTTTAGGACTCATCAGTAAGCACTAGAGTAGCACACTAGTTATTCTTTTAAACTTATTAAAAATATTATTTATAGAAAAACAATAAACCAAGAGTTTGTACAAAATGTAAAACAAACGTGCCAACCTTGTTTGTTCGTCTGGAATAATCGTTGGATCTGGAGGATAATACTTAATGCCAATATAAGCTTGGTAAATTAACGTAAGTGGTTTGTGCGCATTTTTAATATAAGTTAAGTCAGCTCTTGACGCTGATGAACAAGCATTTAAACCACATGTTCGGAACGAAGAAATAAACTTTTCCGTTAAGCTGCCCATCTGTTGTGATTCAATCGGAATGACATTTCTCGATCGTATGCATTGAGGATCTTGACGATTTTGTGTTTGCTTCACAGATTGCTCTACAATTGGTGGGCTATCTGCAAAGTTCAAAAGTTACAAATGTTTTCTAAATCCGAAGAACTTTCTAAACTGAAATTGTCTCAGGTTAAGAACAAACAATACATTCAAAAGTATCCTGTACATTAATGTCAAATACTTAGTATGCACGGATTTCTATATAATAGATAGCTCGATGAGAAACGAATATCCAATCAAAACATTAAAATTTCTAAATAAGCACAAATCACCAACCAAAGAATTTATGTAAATGGCTGTAAGATACGTTGTGTTTATGCCTAAATCGAAGAGGGAGATAGTTGAATTCGAGCATGTTACCTGATATTTGAAAGCATAGCAACTAAATACTGACTACAGAACTCAGCTTTAAACAAATTAATTTCAGGTTCGAACGGTACACTATCTAAAGATTGAAACCAACTCGGTTAGACCAACACACGGAGGCTACAGGTTACGAAGGTGTAAGAACTCACCGAGTGAAGAACTCCTAGTGAATTATAAAGTCAGTAAATAAACCTGCGACGTATTGGTACAGTTAATATTAACAGTGACAAGTAATAAAACATATTTCAATTCAAACAGTTGAAACAGGTATCATTTTACAAATAAGTAGTATATAAGCGGCAAATATATACCATTATCAAATTATTTTGATCATATGTCACCAATATTACGATGGAGCTATGTAACAAAACTACCGCCTATGCTGGACCAAACAAGATTCTAAAGATAAATTATAAATGGATATCAGGAATCAAGAAATTTATTGTATTTTATGGCGATCATGTATATAACAGACGGGTGATAAAACATCCTGGAACCCAAAAACAATTATCAAAAAATGAATTATTAGCGAGACAAAGCACAATGAGTGTGGTAACTCAGCTTACTCCAGCTTGACACTTGCTGTTTTCACAAGGTTCAGTGGTTGTGCTGGTAATGCTGCTCGGACACCATTGCTCTACTATCGAAGGCAATTGCATCAGTGCACACGGTTAGGAAGCACACAGGCAGAAAAAAAGGCTATATAACTATGATTGCGACAACAATTGTTCTGTCAACTCATAAATCTACGCTAAGTTGTTACAGATAGGTTAGCAGCCTACTGGCCTCGATGGGTCTGGTGAAATTGAAATGTCATCAATAAAGAGTACAGGTCGGAATAAGTTCCATTGGCAACTGGCATCCAAAAGCGCTCTGAATAACAAAATATTTGAACATTAATTGAGAAGCACTTCTTCAACCCAATCAGAAAGGTTTCTCGTAAGAATTAGAAGAAAAAGACAATTAAATGAACATAACCTTAATGGATTAGGATATTTTGTTTGCATTCACATTCAACTATCAAGAATACAAGGAGGGGCTATAGAAGAGTTTAAACCGCGGTTGAAAGCTGAAATGATCCGAGAATTGTACATCCAAAGATTTTGAGATCCATGGTATCCATTAGAGTAAGGATAATGTGTAGCACTTTTTACTATTGGCATCTCATTCGTTTGTCGAATCAATATCTTACGAATGTGGTATGTGTAAACTAGCAAGCCAAAACCCAAAATGTAAAGGACAAGAGTTACCGCTCAATAAAGTTTATAGCAGTCCAAACTACAAGGTAAATCATGTTTTACTAAAAAAACTAAATACTGACTACAGAACTCAGCTTTAAACAAATTAATTTCAGGTTCGAACGGTACACTATCTAAAGATTGAAACCAACTCGGTTAGACCAACACACGGAGGCTACAGGTTACGAAGGTGTAAGAACTCACCGAGTGAAGAACTCCTAGTGAATTATAAAGTCAGTAAATAAACCTGCGACGTATTGGTACAGTTAATATTAACAGTGACAAGTAATAAAACATATTTCAATTCAAACAGTTGAAACAGGTATCATTTTACAAATAAGTAGTATATAAGCGGCAAATATATACCATTATCAAATTATTTTGATCATATGTCACCAATATTACGATGGAGCTATGTAACAAAACTACCGCCTATGCTGGACCAAACAAGATTCTAAAGATAAATTATAAATGGATATCAGGAATCAAGAAATTTATTGTATTTTATGGCGATCATGTATATAACAGACGGGTGATAAAACATCCTGGAACCCAAAAACAATTATCAAAAAATGAATTATTAGCGAGACAAAGCACAATGAGTGTGGTAACTCAGCTTACTCCAGCTTGACACTTGCTGTTTTCACAAGGTTCAGTGGTTGTGCTGGTAATGCTGCTCGGACACCATTGCTCTACTATCGAAGGCAATTGCATCAGTGCACACGGTTAGGAAGCACACAGGCAGAAAAAAAGGCTATATAACTATGATTGCGACAACAATTGTTCTGTCAACTCATAAATCTACGCTAAGTTGTTACAGATAGGTTAGCAGCCTACTGGCCTCGATGGGTCTGGTGAAATTGAAATGTCATCAATAAAGAGTACAGGTCGGAATAAGTTCCATTGGCAACTGGCATCCAAAAGCGCTCTGAATAACAAAATATTTGAACATTAATTGAGAAGCACTTCTTCAACCCAATCAGAAAGGTTTCTCGTAAGAATTAGAAGAAAAAGACAATTAAATGAACATAACCTTAATGGATTAGGATATTTTGTTTGCATTCACATTCAACTATCAAGAATACAAGGAGGGGCTATAGAAGAGTTTAAACCGCGGTTGAAAGCTGAAATGATCCGAGAATTGTACATCCAAAGATTTTGAGATCCATGGTATCCATTAGAGTAAGGATAATGTGTAGCACTTTTTACTATTGGCATCTCATTCGTTTGTCGAATCAATATCTTACGAATGTGGTATGTGTAAACTAGCAAGCCAAAACCCAAAATGTAAAGGACAAGAGTTACCGCTCAATAAAGTTTATAGCAGTCCAAACTACAAGGTAAATCATGTTTTACTAAAAAAACTAAATACTTGATCTCCTAGTAGAGAAAGTTTAATATTAGGTGACTTAAATAAGCTTAAACAATATAAGGATACACTCTTAAGATAACTTGTTTGAGCAACATATCAACGATACAATGCTGTTATCTGAATTAGTGAAACAAGTAAAGAAGCCAACAAAGCACGAGACTGACAATGAATCATGATTGTTAGACCTTAGGCTAAAGCCTCATGAAAAAGACTACAAAAATTGATCACATGTATATTCAGATAAGAACGACCATGAATTTTTATTATTTGCTCTCCGTAATACTGCCAGGAATGATGACAATGCTAACTCCGCCTGGAGCCCCCACAGGGTTTCTGCCGGTCCCCCCCCCCAAATTATTTATTGGGAGTGAAGTAATTGAATGCGTTGATCGCTTCACTTATCTCGGAAGTCTCATTACCCCTGGTGGGTCGGTGTCTGATGAAATCTCAGCGTGGATCCAGAAAGCCCGATTGGCATTTGCCAATCTACGGCACTTGTGGCGCAGACGAGATATCCGTGTCTCAACGAAAGGCCGGGTGTACTGCGCAGCAATCCGCGCCATCTTCACATATGGCTGCGAAACATGGGCCATGAAAACTCGAGATATGCGTCGTCTCCAGATATTTGACCATAGGAATCTTCGGAACATCGCTCGTATACCATGGAATAATCGGACTAGTAATAGTGAGGTTAGACAAAAGGTTCTTGGGAAACACGGTAAATCAGTCGAAGAGGTCATTAACCTTCATCGACTGAGATGGCTAGGACATGTATTGCGCATGCCCGACCACCGTCTACTCCGTCGCGCCATGTTGGCTAGGGCTGAAGTAGGATGGAAGAAGGTTAGGGGCGGCCAAACCAAAACATGGCATCAGTCCATGAAGTCCTTGACTACTGGTCTAAGCCATGTAGGTAGATGTAGACTACCTGGTTGGGGTCCGCGTGATGATCGCAACAAATGGCTGGAGACACTAGGTGATATGGCTCAGAATCGGTCACAGTGGCGCAAGTGTATTCACTCTTTAACCTCATCTAGATCTTAAATTCTATTGTTATTTTCTGGACATCTTCACTTTTCTCTCTTGTATTCCGTCTTTACGTTACCTCAATATTCTCGTAGTGCTATTGTGGTATGGCAACTTGAACCTACAAGCGTTTGTGCCCCGATTCTACGTTGCTGATGATGATGATGACAATGCTAACTCCGCCTGGAGCCCCCACAGGGTTTCTGCCGGTCCCCCCCCCCAAATTATTTATTGGGAGTGAAGTAATTGAATGCGTTGATCGCTTCACTTATCTCGGAAGTCTCATTACCCCTGGTGGGTCGGTGTCTGATGAAATCTCAGCGTGGATCCAGAAAGCCCGATTGGCATTTGCCAATCTACGGCACTTGTGGCGCAGACGAGATATCCGTGTCTCAACGAAAGGCCGGGTGTACTGCGCAGCAATCCGCGCCATCTTCACATATGGCTGCGAAACATGGGCCATGAAAACTCGAGATATGCGTCGTCTCCAGATATTTGACCATAGGAATCTTCGGAACATCGCTCGTATACCATGGAATAATCGGACTAGTAATAGTGAGGTTAGACAAAAGGTTCTTGGGAAACACGGTAAATCAGTCGAAGAGGTCATTAACCTTCATCGACTGAGATGGCTAGGACATGTATTGCGCATGCCCGACCACCGTCTACTCCGTCGCGCCATGTTGGCTAGGGCTGAAGTAGGATGGAAGAAGGTTAGGGGCGGCCAAACCAAAACATGGCATCAGTCCATGAAGTCCTTGACTACTGGTCTAAGCCATGTAGGTAGATGTAGACTACCTGGTTGGGGTCCGCGTGATGATCGCAACAAATGGCTGGAGACACTAGGTGATATGGCTCAGAATCGGTCACAGTGGCGCAAGTGTATTCACTCTTTAACCTCATCTAGATCTTAAATTCTATTGTTATTTTCTGGACATCTTCACTTTTCTCTCTTGTATTCCGTCTTTACGTTACCTCAATATTCTCGTAGTGCTATTGTGGTATGGCAACTTGAACCTACAAGCGTTTGTGCCCCGATTCTACGTTGCTGATGATGATGATGACAATGCTATAAGAAAAAGTTCATCAGAACTATGTGCTGTGCAAACCTATCATATAGCTATGATAAACTTCGTCTTTTTATAATATTATCAAAATTTACCGAATGGACCAATTGCTTTAAACAATTAGACTTACTAGGACGTGGAAACGATTTATGTCAAACCAGTCTCTAGTTATAGAAATAAATGAAAAACAACACGAAACAGATATCTATTTCAACTCGTACTTTAAAGTAGGCACAAGCACCCGTTTGAAAAAACAATTTCCTTACAATGTCGTGTTGAATAGTAAAGATAAAGGATTGGTGATCAAGATATAATACTGATATTTACGAATCGGTAAGGTTATTTTACCTAATGTCTGAAAACACACTCAAAAACATTTGAACATGTGTGTTTGTGTCGAAAATTGTAAGTGAGAAAGCAATATTTTACTTGATTCGTAACTTACCGAGTAATTTCATTTGAAAAAGGATGCTTTTCTGGAGATAAAGCCAATGCTAACTAGACTCATCTAATAAGTTCGTAAAATGTTCCTACCCAGTTCAGCATTCTGTCTTGCACTTTAACTCCAAAATATTGAGGATGAGTTATTTTAAGGTGGGTTACAACATTGTTGAGTATTTTTCCAGCCTTCGTTTTCGCCTGATAAAATTCTGTGTAACTGAAAGTTTTTACTTACAGATATAGAATAAAACTGAAAATTGTCATCTAGCAAAGTGAGTTTTAGTTGAACATCGAAACATTTTGTGTCCACATCACAACTCATTCTAAGAGAAAATTGAACTACTTTCGGGAGGGCTCGGCTTTAGTTACCGCTATAGTGAAGGTTTGTATTCAGTATCCAATAGCTTAATGACAAACTACCTTAAACTAAGTGATATTTTTGAGCTGGCGTCTTAATGTTAAAAGTAAGCTTAACGTCTTTGCTAGTGTTCAGTGTCGAAGTTCTGGATACTCGACTGCGCAGTGCTTCTGGTTTTGGTGGTTGATTTATATACTTGTAAGAGAGTGAGTATGTCGCACAACAGAGAGTTTGAAAGAAAGTGCAGTCGTCACGCTGCTGGACAATCGATTATTTGACGGTTAGGTAAGAGTCGCAGAACTATAATGTATAGGTAGGGAGATGTAGAAATAATCAGATGGAGGGTGAAAAAAATAAAATACTATAAAATATAAAATGTAAGATGAAAATTTGCAGATGAATGATATGAACTAAGATGAGTAGTGGTGTTAGTAGCAGTAGTGGGTTTGTAGTTAAGAGAGTGAAATAAGGGGTGATAAGCTTCCGTCGCAGACGATGAATCGCACTGGTAGTACTGTCCTATCCAAGTAAGTTGTGCTATACAGGGTATTATATGTTACTGTTGTTTCACGTCAGTAGTAAGGAGTTGATTCCACAAGGAAGGCCAGTGATAAAAACAAGAACTAGTGAACATAGAAAAGTTCCCTGCATGATTCATGATAACGCTGTACTCCAGGCTGACTTTATTCTGTTCACTTTGGTACGGAATACCCAATCTTGAAAATAACTCTGCTGCTCTGAACTTAATGGATCAGAGTAGCTTACACGTGGATTATTCAGTAGTATGATGTTTGGTATTGTCTCAAACCCCTTGGTGATGTTGAGGACAGTGTAGCGAATAACTTTTCATTACTTTCGACAGTATTGGAAATAAACCGACAAGTCTATAACAGTCTGGTTTCTGTCCATACGCTTTGAATGTTGGAGGGAGTACGACACCTTTAATTCAAGCAGCAACTGTTCAGAGGCCGGGGAACGTTAAAAGAACTTCATACTGGCGATCATATTGACTCTTGGCTTTGTTACAATGTTCGCTGTCCCCGATGTTCGATGACGATTATGTTTTCGTCATAACTGGTATTTGGAGTCTCAGGCAACCACACATACGGTATCGTCACGGAGTGTTACTTTATGCTTTCATCACGCTACCTTTAAGACATTAAGACGTTTGTCTTGCTATGTGTGGTTAATGTAAGGTACACTACCTTGTGTTGTCGGGCCTGATATGGGGATTTTTCAAGCAGCGAACAATGGACCTATCGGGTTAGGATTTCCCTTTCAGGTGTGGCGGTCTCTTGTTTTTGTTGTTCTAGGCTTGCTTAATATTCGTCATGGGGATGTTTTATGACCACATTCCGTGCTTAATTTGGCGTATCTTTTTCGGTCTGCTTTTGCTGCAGTGGATTTGTGTGTACAAGTCGTACCTTACATTATCCCTGCAGATATGTGGTTAGATCATTCAGATCATGAAGGTTGCAGCCACTAACTAAGGAGAGTAGATTTATGCATATATATCGTGTATAAAAACCTAGACACGCCCGTAGTGGTTATCTTGTGCCCTTCCCCAACTGGAGGGACTGCCATTGTTGTATGTAATGAGCAGGACCTTCACCCAGTACGCGATGTTTTAGTTCGGAGATTAAATGGGCAATGGATGGGGTCTTTATTTGGACAATAGATTGAGTCACTCTAGAGCGTTAACCCAGGCACCAACAGTGAACTTAGTCCACAAGCATATAACAACTCCGCTCATCCACCATTTCCAAATCCACCTTGTAGTGGCACAAATAAGGACGATTCCACCTCTAAAAGTACCATACCCATTTCTCACTACTATCACAACGTAATAGGCAGTAATCAAAAATTTTAGATACAGGACTTAGTGACACCATTAGTGAAACACCTAGTTGGCACAATTTTCAGCCACATGGTATATGTGACCATTTTTTACAAGCGCCTATACAACCCCAACTTGTCAAGATTTCTACCCCATTTTCCAAGTTAACAGGTCCGAATAGATTCAGCAGCTTTAATAATGAACCTAAGCCCAACCCTAACTATAAGCTGCTCGTAATCCAACACCTTACATTTCACTCAAACTGTACTCCTGATTCTATCTATGATTCATATATGAACGACAATATTAACCAGTTTTACCTATATGATCATGCATAAGGTTTGCCTATTGAATGCTAGGTCGATGTGCAACAAAATTACTAACTTAATCATGATATCGTTACTCTACAAACCATCACTCACTCTGATAACTGAGGCACGGATTAATTTGAACATCACTTATATAAATATATCTCAGGATAATTAATATCTGTGCTGTATTAATATATTACGTGAACGTGGTGAAGTTCATATGGTAGATGTCAATTTAAAGCTAAACTCACTATAGCATGATATTCCAGGGACAAATGTAACACAAGACTTTGTGAGAATTGTCCTGAAACCTGCACCTTCATATCAATCTTATTCATTTGCGTGCACCAGCACCCTAACGCCACATTAAGGAATATAGGATTAATGTCATAAATTTTCACATTGACGTCGTCTCTGTACTTCGCTATCCAGCTTATATGTAAAAAGCTCAATATGTTCGATATCTCATGGCTTCCACCTAAAGTGGATTTCCTTATTACATACATACACTAAACAACA
Source organism: Schistosoma mekongi (assembly GCA_034768735.1). Lineage (NCBI taxonomy): Eukaryota > Metazoa > Platyhelminthes > Trematoda > Strigeidida > Schistosomatidae > Schistosoma > Schistosoma mekongi. The sequence continues at coordinate 13,726,669 of CM068312.1, read as the reverse complement.
GTCGAAAGTATACATGGCCAACAAACCTTTACGGACTATCTGGTAGATTACTTGAAGCACACATCACCTCTCAGATTTATTAAATACGATCTAAAATATGCTGCACACTCTCACTAACCACATAATCATTGTCGCACTGATTCTATTTACTAAAATTACGAAACGATACATTATCCGTCATTCCGATAAATCACACACATTATCTCTTTCTTGGATTTATTGATTCAATTTCGGTGAGTTACTGTGCTTAACTCGTATATTTGCTTATTATTTGTTTTCTATTCCACATTTGCCATAAAATAAAAGTATATCCACTCATATTATTATCTAATCGCATCCCTTGTAAAACCTGACTGGTCATAATGTCTACGGAAATCTTCCCAACATCTAGTCTTAAGCGTCCGGCAAAACGCAGAACAAGGCTTCGGTCCTACACCCCCACCGATCCACAACTAAAAAAATCCAGCGTCCCACACGATGTAAGTCAAATAGAACCTAACAAACGTGTTCCCATCGTCATCGTCGAAGACGTGATGAAGTCTTTCTTAACTAGACAAGATGCAGGTCATTGCAAGCATAGTGACGGCTTGAAAGGCCTTTATGATAACCTTAAGATTCTCAGCCCTCTCAAATGCCTCATCAATCCAGATAATACTTAAACATCATATCATTTTAATGTAATGAACAATATCATCGACTATGTAGCCTCCGAAGTATTTGAACGCATTAAACGCTCTAACAATGTTATAATCTTAAATGTCCTATAGAAACTATGAAATGTAACCTTCTTAAAGCTAGCAATATGACTTACGTCCCATGCTCATGTACAAGACTGAATAAAGGCCCCCATGGCCTAAGTACACCGGTACTATTCAGATTCAACACACCAACGGAAGCAAAAGAATTTCTAAATTCATCCAGTATGATTCGACTAGACCCTGTGTTCAAAAACATAAAGTTAGTGCCAGATAGGACTCCCTGTCAACGTATGTCGGGCAAGTCCAGCAATAAAGATCTATTGTTTAAGCGTCACGATAAATCTAACATCGATAGCTTAAAAAGTTTACATGACAAGAAGATTATAAAACCACATCCCTCAAAAGCATCGGTTATACCCATTAAAAGTCGAAATACTGTAAAAGCTATTGAGGAAGATATCAACAATACGCCTAGTACCCACGTTATTGACTTGGATTTACCAGTTCCAAAAAGCAGCACTCTGCGTAATAATGTTGGCAGGAAACTCAAGATGAGCTCAGTAACACCAGTTTTACGCTCATCAGATAAAACTACCAATAGCTGGGATGCTGCAAGAAACATTAAAAATAATAATAGTAGCTACACACTAAACACCCAAGCAGTTGACTTGGATTCATTGGAAACAATAAGCAATGAGTTGGCCCCTACCGTTAGCTACAACACTTATACTAAGCCACAAACCCAGACATCTGACGACGATTTCAGTATCGAACACTTTATTCAGCCTGAAGGGCAAACAATAAATGGTAAGCCACAGGCTTCCCAAATATCATCACAACATCCATGGACAAGTAAAGAAAACGCACCCTCCAGAAAAACCTCTATAGAACAAAATATACATAAATTCGACTATACAACATTGATAAACTGTCCTCGCAGGTGTGAGAGCATTCTTGGGCCTGCCCCACACATACCTGAACTCTGCTCAGCCGGCCAACGAAACCGTATGTGACAGAACCATTTTTTTACAATCACGCCGGTTCTTCAACCGGCAACCTCATCCACACTAGGATTCACTACAAATATTATAAAACTGCTTCCACTGCTTGCAGCTACCCTACTACTCCAGACGCAACTTTGATAGACGAGACAACCCAAGATACACCATCAAAGATCCGCTCGGAGACACAAACATCAGCCACCCCATCAATAAACCGACTGGCCGTATCGATTAAAACATCAGGTACCCAACCCGATGACAGTTCAAAGTCATTCATCTCAATGTGTTCTGTTGCAGGACCTTACACATCACGAAAGGTCACAGTTGCTCGTCATCTCAATTAATGCTAGGTCACTTATAAACAAAATCAATTACCTCAAATCTATTATGATCATTACTAAACCCAGTGTGGTATTGATTACTGAAACTTGGTGTAAACCAACTATATTAGACGACACAATTAATATCGATAATTATACCCTCTTCCGAACTGATAGGCAAAACACTAGTGGAGGTGGCACCATAATCTACACGCGTTCCGATCTGAAGGCCTGTAGGTTCAATAACGAACAACTAGGTGACACAGGGGATTCAACATGGGTAAGTATAGCCATTGGCTATCAAAAGTACCTACTTGTAGGATGTATATACAGACCACCCAACGCAGACAGCATCTATGACAAAAATCTAAGCACTCTGTTCTTCCTGGCCTCACAGCAACCCCACGTATCCAAGCTAATCGGTGGAGACTTTAATTTGCCGAACATCGACTGGATGTCGCCACACACTTCACAACGATTCTCAAAATTGATAGAGATGATAGAATTCAGTGGATGGACACAACAGGTTCAAATCCCAACTAGGGGCAACAATACCCTTGACCTCCTTTTTACTATTAACTTTAACCCAACCTCAGTTAATGTCAGCTCGGAATTTCACAATAGCGACCATAAAGTAGTAATAAGCACGTTTAATTGCCAACCCACAAATAATCTCAACCCGAATGGACCTAAAAAATACAAATATCGAAGGTACACCAATGAAACGTGGAAGCATATCGAGGCACTCATTCGATGCATAAGATGGGACTCTTATCTCACTACTGGAAACATCGACACAGCCATCTCAGTCTTCTACAGCAATCTGATCAGTTGCTTAGACTGCATAGCCCCATACGTAGAACGAGTGTCTGATATTAACAATGCACGCTCACATATCCCGAAATGTCTTAGGAGAAAATTGAGGCACCTGAGGCTTCGATACTATAAGCATCATGACATAACCGCACTATATAATGTATTCAAAATAGTCGAAAATCTCGACAGTGCCCAGCACAAATACTTACTCAATATGGAAACAACAGCACTGAATAGTATCAACCCAATTTCATCAATGATCAAGCTATTTAAATCTCGCCTTGATTCAAAATCTAATAAACCCCCCACACTATTCATCACAAAAGACGGTATTGACGACGACCCAGCTTCCATTAGCGAACAATTTAGTAGCTACTTCTCCTCATGCTGTTCCACAGAACCTGGAGCCACCGCAAACCCCGTATCCATGATGACATCTAAGTGTCTCTCTACAGTTGAATTTACCAGCACAAATATAAAGAGAGCCATAGCCACGCTAAAAAATCTAATGACAATGGGCCTGATGGCATTCCTGCTTCCCTCATGAAATATGGTGGAAAAGATTTACCACTTCTCTGCCTGAAACTTTTTACTTTATCTATGGACAAAGGGCATTATCCAGCCATGTGGAAAACATCGTTCATAACTCCGCGATTCAAAAATGGATCACGCAACGTTATAGAAAATTACAGGCCAATTAATACGACATCCGTGCTGTCCAGAATCATGGAGAAAGTCATTCATAAACAGTTGTCATCATTCTTACTTTCGGAAAATCTGATCAATCCATTCAACATGGGTAAGTATAGCCATTGGCTATCAAAAGTACCTACTTGTAGGATGTATATACAGACCACCCAACGCAGACAGCATCTATGACAAAAATCTAAGCACTCTGTTCTTCCTGGCCTCACAGCAACCCCACGTATCCAAGCTAATCGGTGGAGACTTTAATTTGCCGAACATCGACTGGATGTCGCCACACACTTCACAACGATTCTCAAATTGATAGAGATGATAGAATTCAGTGGATGGACACAACAGGTTCAAATCCCAACTAGGGGCAACAATACCCTTGACCTCCTTTTTACTATTAACTTTAACCCAACCTCAGTTAATGTCAGCTCGGAATTTCACAATAGCGACCATAAAGTAGTAATAAGCACGTTTAATTGCCAACCCACAAATAATCTCAACCCGAATGGACCTAAAAAATACAAATATCGAAGGTACACCAATGAAACGTGGAAGCATATCGAGGCACTCATTCGATGCATAAGATGGGACTCTTATCTCACTACTGGAAACATCGACACAGCCATCTCAGTCTTCTACAGCAATCTGATCAGTTGCTTAGACTGCATAGCCCCATACGTAGAACGAGTGTCTGATATTAACAATGCACGCTCACATATCCCGAAATGTCTTAGGAGAAAATTGAGGCACCTGAGGCTTCGATACTATAAGCATCATGACATAACCGCACTATATAATGTATTCAAAATAGTCGAAAATCTCGACAGTGCCCAGCACAAATACTTACTCAATATGGAAACAACAGCACTGAATAGTATCAACCCAATTTCATCAATGATCAAGCTATTTAAATCTCGCCTTGATTCAAAATCTAATAAACCCCCCACACTATTCATCACAAAAGACGGTATTGACGACGACCCAGCTTCCATTAGCGAACAATTTAGTAGCTACTTCTCCTCATGCTGTTCCACAGAACCTGGAGCCACCGCAAACCCCGTATCCATGATGACATCTAAGTGTCTCTCTACAGTTGAATTTACCAGCACAAATATAAAGAGAGCCATAGCCACGCTAAAAAAATCTAATGACAATGGGCCTGATGGCATTCCTGCTTCCCTCATGAAATATGGTGGAAAAGATTTACCACTTCTCTGCCTGAAACTTTTTACTTTATCTATGGACAAAGGGCATTATCCAGCCATGTGGAAAACATCGTTCATAACTCCGCGATTCAAAAATGGATCACGCAACGTTATAGAAAATTACAGGCCAATTAATACGACATCCGTGCTGTCCAGAATCATGGAGAAAGTCATTCATAAACAGTTGTCATCATTCTTACTTTCGGAAAATCTGATCAATCCATCTCAACATGGGTTCATGGAAAAACGCTCTTGTGCTACATGCCACTTGGAATTTTTTGATTATATAACACTTGGAAGAGACAAAGGTTTCTCAATTATTGTACTTTATTTTGACTTCAGTAAAGCATTTGATTGTGTCCCCCACAACCTTCTCCTCTCAAAACTACACTCCTATGGCATACGAAATCCACTATTAAGTTGGTTTAAATCATTCCTCACAGGGCGCCGCCAAATTGTAAGAATCGGCTCTAGCTACTCAAAGCCAGTAAATGTATCTAGCGGAGTTGTACAAGGAAGCGTAATTGGACCATTGCTCTTTCTTCTCTTCATCAACGATGTGTGCCAGCAATTTGTGCATGGTAAAATCTTCCTCTTTGCAGATGATCTAAAGGTTGCCTATTTATTCCCACCCACTACAAATGAAAACACTATTACTAAAATAATACAAAAGGAAATTGATGACTTATCAGAATGGACCAAAATATGGCATCTCCCCCTAAACGTGCACAAAAGTGGATATATTTCCACTGGTCGCAGATGGAACCTCAGTCTCCACCTATGCGAAGTGCAAATAAAACCTCTAAGCGTCGTTCAAGATTTGGGGCTAAGATATACTGATAGCATTAACTTCTCGGAGCATGTTGCATTTGAAGCTTCCAAAGCGAGAAAGTTAACTGGGTTTATAAGAAAAAATTTTCTCAATTTACACTCAAAAATATTACTATACACAAAGTGTGTTCGTCCAATATTAGACTACGGTTGTCTACTCTACAGCAACTGTAGACGCTTAGATTTGATGAAAATTGAGCGAATTCAACGAACATTTACTAAGAGCTTATTATTTGACTACAGTACACAAACTTATCGCCAACGATGCAATAAACTAAAGCTACAACCCCTTTGGCTCCGACGCTTAAAACTAAACCTTACTCTCATGTACCGCCTTATTAGTGGCGCAACTTACGCGTCGACATCACAGCCCATCCCCTACGCCTCCACACATAACCTACGTAATAAGGAAAATACTATTACTATCCAGCGATGTCGCACTCAGCTACGCCAGAGCTTTATCACAGTGAGATATGCGACTCTATGGAATAAACTTCCCAAGCATATTCGCTGCAGCAAGTCGTTAGCCGCGTTCAAAACATTACTTCAAGAATACCTCTCAGGTGAAGGTCTATGTAACCTCCTCAACTACCCTAAAATAACTGATCATATATATAAACATGGTCCCAACTCCGTATAAACAGTTTTAAAATTCATCAAATATATTCATAATACACCATATGCCTAAGGACTCATAATTAATAATGCATATTTTCATATTGTTCCAATCTACACGCATACACCTTAATTCACTTATGCGAAAGCTGATAATTTGATTACACCGACATTTAATCATATCCATCTTCTATCATCAATTATACACCAATTCACTACTTCGATGACAATTTGACCTTTTAATTATGTTGGGTTCATTAGTTACCTAATAATCCTATTCACATTGAATCCATACTGTAATTATCCATTGATTTTCAACACCATATACTCATTCATGTACACACACACACAAGCACACTTCTTTATTCAGAAATTTCACCCCTTTAATATCACTTGAGTGAAAATTCACAATTTCATCACACTCTTAATTGCACTGTATGACCTCTCCATTAATATAACTCTCTATGTATTTTATATGGTTAATAGTGCATATTTTCGCTCTGTTCCAATGTACTTTATTATTATTACTATTATCTGACTTCTGTCATCACATAGAAACCGATTCTAAATATTGATTACAACTTGACCTTTTAATTATATTGGGTTTATTAGTTGGCTAACAAACCTATTTATGCAAACCTATTTAAGTCCAAGCTATGACTACGCATTGAACTCTTTAGAATTATTCTTTATTTTTTTTCTTTTTCTTCTTTTTTCATTTTCGTTTTTTTTCTTTTTTTTATTCACACGTCCTACATTAGCGTTTATACTCTTAATACTATTTCGCTAATTTGATTTATTGAATTATTATACTCAATTGATGAAGCCTAAAATGGTTTCTTCACAACGCTTATTGTAAATGATTAGTATGTGATTAAAATAAATAAATTATTATTATTACTATAAGTGTTACTACTATTATTATCTGTCATCACTTATAAACTAATTCACTATTTCGATTACAATTTGACCTTTTAATTATGTTGGGTTCATTAGTTGCCTAATAATCCTATTCACATTGAATCCATACTGTAATTATCCATTGATTTTCAGCACCATATACTTATTCATGTACACACACACACACAAGCACATTTCTTTATTCAGAAATTTCACCCTTTAATATCACTTGAGTGAAAATTCACAATTTCATCACACTCTTAATTGCACTGTATGACCTCTCCATTAATATAACTCTCTATGTATTTTATATGGTTAATAGTGCTACTTACTTTCACTGTGTCCCAATCTACTTTATTATTAGTATTATAATTATTATCTGTCTACTTTATTATTATCATTGTTAACAGCATTATTATTATCTGTCTACTTTATTGTTACTATTATTATTATTATTATTATTATTATTATTCACCCTTCCAATATCACCTGAGTGACAATACACAATTTCACCACACTGTTAATTGCACTGTTTGATCTCTCCATTACTATAATTCTCTATATATTTTACATGGTTATTAGTGCATATTTTCGCTCTGTTCCAATGTACTTTATTATTATTACTATTATCTGTCTTCTGTCATCACATAGAAACCGATTCTAAATTTTGATTACAACTTGACCTTTTAATTATATTGAGTTTATTAGTTGGCTAACAAACCTATTTATGCAAAGTCTAAGCTACGGCTACGCATTGAACTCTTTAGAATTATTCTTTATTATTTTTTCTTTTTTCTTTTTCTTCTTTTTTTCATTTTCGGTTTTTTCTTTTTTTATTCACACGTCCTACATTGCATTAGCGTTTATACTCTTAATACTACTTCGCTAATTTGATTTATTGAATTATTATACTCAATTGATGAAGCCCAAATTGGTTTCTTCACAACGCTTATTGTAAATGAGTAGTATGTGATTAAAATAAATAAATAAATAAATAAATAAAGCACCCAAGCTCTACGATCGAATGTCTAGGACTCGGTGGATGGACTTAATGTGTTCGTAATTCCACTAAGTTCCGAAATATCTTCAGCCTAGTTTTCACAAACAGTCTTTCCATGTGCTTATCGGGAAAGAAATTCCATGGTAGCGACCATAGTATTATCACCCTAAGCTCGGACACAAAACTTACAGCATCTGAGTATTAAAGGGCCGTACTTATTCTGCACCTTCACAAAGTTGATCGGATGAGGTTTCAAAATTATGTCGGTAGTCTTAACTGGAGAAGCTACCTTAGTGAAAACAATACCAACAAACTGACTGATATTTACGAACATAAATAATGTCCTAGATAAGAATAAGCCACTTAGACATTTAAAACTTCGAATCCCCAAAGATTTGTTCTTCATTGCTCATATATGAGAACACATTGGAAAACATGCTGCGCAGTTTTGTAATCCAAGAGACTTTTTATTTCTAGTCACAACGGGAGAAATATATGTAAGAACTGTGGTGATATGCATAGAAAGGGCCATTGTATGAGAGTAATAAGCAATCTCAAACAAAAGAAATCTCTTTTAGCTTCTCAAAATATTTAGAAATTAAATTGAGTTGTATAAAAAACGTGGAAGTTTCTTTATTGATGGAAACCAAGTATACGACGACCCTAAGGTGATTACTAAATTGTTTAATGAACACTGTAGTTAGACACTGACTAACGAAACTTTAGTAGATGACTACGAATCCACCATGACGCCATCCTACGAACTCGCAAATGTAACCTTTACTAGACAAATTATTATTAAGGCAATAAGAACACTGAAACACCGAAGTGTTTGATGGTATCCCTACAAGTGTGCTAGAAAACGAAGATAAAAAAAAACCCCATTTATAATTCTTAAATTGTTTACAATATCACTTTCTACTGCATGCGACCCATCAAACTAGAGAGCTATACATATCTGCAAAATAACATACCGGTTGCAAATGTGGAAAACTACTGATCGGTTAACCAAACGTCTGCTATCTTCAAAGTGATATAAAAAGTGATTAAGGCTAAAACACATCAATATCTGCAAAAATAAAGTTTTTTCCCATTAAACAACATAAGTTTTAAAGAATAGGCCATGTAACGCAGGCTAATTAGACTACCTGAACGATAAAACGAATCAACGCAATGAGAAGACGGTTGTATCAACTGTGTTTCTTGACTTAAAAAAGCTTCTGATAAAGTCCCACATCATAAGCATCTCGATACCTAATAAGTTGAGATCAATATCATATACTCACGTGCTGAAACGTTTGTTGCAATTAGTTCTAGACCGTGAACTAACTTTAAAGCCATCACGCTCTAATAGTGACCACTGCAGCATCACAAAATCTAATTATCAAACTTCACTTTACCCAGGATTTCAATAACCTTCAGTGATATTAGAGCTGACGAAAGTAACAAATTAACTCCATCTGCCATAGTCTTTACCGCCATTGAGAGTTATTTTTTCCGATTACTTAAACAATCAGGACAACACTGCTGTCATACTATCGCTCTTCTCTTCTGCTGTTTCTTTTCCGTCTTTCTTTTCAGCGCATATCTGTTGCTTCATACTACGCTAAACGTTGAAAATCTACGTCAACCGTCATAATGTGGTCTCTCGATACGTTGACTTGAACCCGCCCTGCTATTTGTCTCTTGAGTAACAAGGTTGTTCCAAGGTCTTGTTCTCACTGGACATCACATAATATATATATGAAATAGCGTTTATTACTCCATGTGAATCGGCTATGTTGCCAACATACGTAAGGTGAATTTTGCCTTTATTTATGTACTTTTTCTCTCTGTACTAAACGTATTTGTGAAAATAACAGAAACGTATTATCATTAACATAAACATAAGCTGGCGTTAATTTAATAAGCAATTGTGAAATATAATAATAATAAGAAATCTCCATTAAACACTATATATCGAAAGATGAGAGCTTCAGTTACTAAAAATTAAACTCGTGACTAACTTATTTTTCGATACCTGCAGAATATAAAAACTTTTACTTGGACTACCTGGAAATCCTAACCACCTTACATCTAGCAGAGGAGCCCACGTTCATGCTTGCATGTTATTTACTGACAAAATATCCTCTTCGTATTTCGACACCCTTGCTCGTTGGCTTACTTTCTATTTAGGTATAACAGTTTCCTTAGTTCATTATGTCTTTTTTCCTTTTATACGGACAGGCTGTCTACTATCTTTACTTTTATCAAGGATGTTACATCACCCCACTATTAAGAATAATTTATAACATAAAATATAACCGCTGGCTACAACGAACATTCATTACTGGCTACTACTGTGGGTTATTCTTTGCTTTTACTATATCTGATTGTTAAATATCCCTAACTATAAAACTGAGAGCCTTAAATTGCTTTATGCACTAGGCAACACCCAGTTCTGTTGCATTATTGATAATACCCTGATAATATATAATCTATTAAACTTTTCCATTCATTTAATTCCACTGTTCCCTATCTTTGCCCTTACTTCGTTAGTTCATTTAATAAAGTTTTATGTACTACACAGTTACCTAGCATCTATTTACGTAGTTTAACCGTCTTACCTGCGTGCACCTTAGTACTAGTAAAGAAAAGCAGACTCGAATAAGGCGAGCGATAGAGGGCTCAGTGTTAAACTAACTACCTTTTCGTATCACTAACTAATAAAGGGCCTACGACACAAAAGGAGGGAGGGTGGTGTTACTGACCAGCCTACGTGATGGTGAGGGAAGGATAACTTTAATTCACCCATGTTTGTAGGGCAAGATATTTCGTGCGGGTCAGCAGTTTGGTTATAAGTGAAGCACCAAATGAACAATAAATTATTATGCCTGCTTCTACTAGTTGTTCTATGGCTCTTGCGTACACCCAAACGTAGTGGCGCATTTTCTGTCTAGACTACCTAAGATATACATACACAGACCCTCTACAATCATGACAAATATGCTAGTGGCGTCTAAAATATATCAAACAAAGGTAACTAGTGCTCCAAAGTAATTATATTTCCTAATGCTACACTTTTGCTTTAACTCTATATTTTACCTCTGGCCGCATCCCATTTGTTAAAATCTCTCCATCCGCTGCACATCTGCTTTTTTCCATTCAGTTTGTTGTTTATCCGTATGTCATTTTCCCACTCTGTTTTTTCTGTATTCGTAAGTGCATAACTGGGAAGTGAACTGAATAGAAGTTCATATTCTTTGAGGATCCATACAAGAAACTGATTTAATTATCGCAAGCCTCTTCTCGTCAATCAGTATTAACCCCCCTTTTAAACAACTTAACTCTATCAGCCGTTATGTCCCTTTTTCAGAAATGCTGCACACAATGTGTACAATTTAATTTGGAATTCCAAGTTCCGCGACGTTCAGTTACTATACGCAAACGCATATAAACCCTTCCGTTTCTAATTACGATCCACATACCCGGATGTCTCACTACATTTCCACATATTTTAACCCCAGACGTTTATTTATCGCAGCCTAATTCCTTTGCGTAACAACCCAGTCTTGCAATAGTTCGACGTGTTTCTGTTGATTTTTCATGTAAAAACGGATTTTTGATATCAGGAAATAAATTACTACTAATTGCTAGGTTCATGTTTGCCGACTCCTATACCAACCAGAAGTCAACGGGTTTTACTCCAATGGCTAGGTATTTTTAATCCATGGGTTGTTGAGACTCACACAATATGCTATTTGTTAGGCTTTCCGAGTTTCGTTGGACCCTATATTTCTGCCGCTGTGCGAGTGGCATAACATTCCTAGTATTATACTCAGACCAAGTTCGGTACTTGAAGCGTTACACTACTGTTTGGCTCTTAAACTTCTACTCTCAAGTATAGTGTCATTAGCGACTGCGACTTTGAGAAGAATAAGTGAACAGAGGATGTTCCACGAAGCGTAGCACAGCTTCAGAGAGAGGTAGTACTCTATCAAGAATGCACTACTAGCATGGGATTATAAGACGAACTGCTAGGACCAGAATATTTATGCCCACAAAGCATTTTTTGATTTTGCTAAGGCACTTTGCACAAAACCACAAAACACCTTGAGGAAGTTTAAAGCTCAAGCTTCTCTGACCTATCTACAGGATTAAGAATTCTGCCCCAAAGTGAACAGCATACGGTCAGTGTGGCGTGATGCATTGTCTGGAGTCTCAAAGAGAATCATCCTGGGATCCTGGATTTTACTCTTTTTTATTAACGACCCTTTCTAATAAAAAGATCTAGGTCTCGCTTTAATTAATACGCTTGATACCAGTGACAACCACCAGAGGGGCTGCGTCTAAAGCGCAAACCACGACCCACTATTTCCGTAGGTAGTTAGAGATACTCACTTCTGAAAGCTCCCTAGTCACCTACATGGCCAATATCCGACTGTGTCCGGAAGCACACAGCATAGTAGATCCTTCCTCCCTCAAACAAAAAGGTACAGAGGGGATACGAAGGGAGTCACAGGACTCAGCCCAAGGTCGTCGGGAGACCGGCTTGTTATTTCGGCCTATTTGCACTTAGTTATAGAGGAACGAGAGATGACTTAATAACGGTTTTCAAAATGCTAAACAGCTCGCTTGTCTAGGGCGTAACTATCCCAGATCCCTTGTTACCTGCAACTCGGCCATCCACACTGGTTCCCGCATCAAACAGCGAACACTCGGGTCATATCGCACGTCTCACAGAGGGTCTAGAATTCTCTCTCTAATACCGTTACCCCAGCCAACTGACCAAACACCTATAGAAGGGGTTTTGGCGAATAGGTATATACACACGGAATTCCACCCACCTCCCGGAGTAGGTGACCACTTTCGTTAACTCTACATGTCATGTACCTAATAGACGTTTCTGCCTCATGTACCACTGTCACCGGTTCACCTGACACGTCTACCCATCTTTTTACTTTAATTTATATTAATTTCTCACGCATTTATCTTTATTGTTCGCCTCCCTTTTTTCCCTATTCTGTTATTTTATATTATTACTACCAAACCAACCGTTCAGCAACTTGTTAGCTACTGGTTTTCGCCAATTTACCACTCTGAGACATGCATTCATGCATTTTCAAGCGTCATTAGTCTCCCAAGCCACCTTCTACGACCAGAGGGTATTGCTTAGTCGAGTAGCTAGAACTTCAGCTTCATATACTGCAGAAAGCCCGGAACCCTTCCTCAACATCAAGAGGTCAGCCAAAAGAAAGTAATTGATTCACATAAGTTCGTAGGAATGATACTTGACTTACCAACCTCACTAGAGCGAACCAAATCGCCCAGCCAGACTTATCCCTTTGAACAAAGCCAACTACATCGAATCAAAACACTATCATTATGAAGCGATAGGCTAGAAGTCGCAAGGTTTAAATAAGCTCTCAATAACTATATTCAGTAGTTTTCTTCAGTGCTTTTTTCCGCCAAAACACCATGACTTATGGGCAAATAAATTAAGTGGATTATATTAACTCATCAGAAAGATATTAGATATTGGATTGGAACTCGAGTATTCTAAATCTCCGTCCAAAAGTAGCCGCGGTTTTTAATGGGGTTTTTAAGCTGATGTTTTTACTTGTGAAGTGGGTAGTTATGGCATTTTTACTGATTGTAGCCATGTATTTCAGTTCAATTCTGGCAGGTAAATTTGTGACAGCATTTTAAGGTTTTTAGAACCATCTATGAAGTCAAGTTCTATCAGTTCTGTGACTGTATGGCCGACGTCACTATTTCCCGTCGAATTAGGACAAACTGTTACTTGGGTGTTCAGTCCAGTTGGAGGTGCTGATTATGATGTAAATTCGGCCCTTAGTTTCGACATTGGTGGTCAAAGGGCATATCGTGTTCAGAAGGATAAATGCGGTGGTCCTCTGGAGAAGTATTTTTCGTGCATTTATAAACCTAAAAACGAGATCTCGGTCACTTTTACGCCAGAAGAATCTCATTATGGACAGACGCTGCAAGTTTTCTACTATAAGGACATGTACTCCTTGTGGCTTTCAGACACACCTGCGATTTTCTCAGAAACTATTCAGGTATGGTTGTGTTTTGTGTTAAGCTGTTGCTGCTTAATTATTGTCAAATAACTGCTTAGAATTTTGTTGCATATAGGATCTCGATTTTAATTTCAGTTCCCCCTGAAAACTAACTTGTCATTCAAATGAAAATCCTAAGTCTATCACACATGACAGCTGAGCAACTGTCCACTATTTTTCTTCAATGAAGTCTGCTGATAACCATAAACCTAAGGTGAAGTGTCCTATATATCCAACAAGTGGCTGATGTCTCTATTTAATGTTCCTTTTCTGTCCTTTAGAGTGCTTGAGACAAGTTTTGTAAATGTATCGTTTTGCTTCATTTTCACTGGTGCTCTCCTAACCGTAACTACGCCTGTCGTTCTATGACGTACTATATGGTATTTTGACTTCATAATGTCTGTGTCGTGTCTAAGCCTTATGGTGAAGGATAAAATTCCGTAATTTGATGCTTAGGCTAAATTTCATTAATATTTAGTTTTCTAATGACATTTAAGGAATTGTATTTAATGTAAATGCGGTGGAATATTTAGTCCTCCCTGATCTCTTATTGGTTTTCACAGAATTTTACAATCCTTAACTCCTTAACTTATAGTTAGTTGTGTTGGTGACTGGAGATTGTTTGAGTAACGCACCATACACATTGTTTTTATCTTAACTCAAAAATATGCAGAACTCGAGCTCCTGATATTCACGCCGAATATCTAGGTGGGCACTTCATTTCTCATATCAAACCCTGAATAAACCTATTGTAAGAGTATTTTCAATTCAATACGTAATAATAATCCGATGTCCTCATCACACGCAAACAATTTACGGCTACCAAAATTTCTACGAATGACAGTTTTAATGGGCGTATGCATGATTATTGGTCAATGCGTCTAGATTTTACTCTGTTCTTAGGGTTCGTAAGTTCCTACTGTGGATTAATCTAAACTATGCTTTGCCAGTAAATCATAGGTTGTCAAACCTATTGATGTGAGTAAAGGATAAAATAACTGAATGGGTTTTTCAAGACATTCAGTTCTATTGCTTTTATTTCTACCTGGCAGTAATCTAGTAATAAAGTTATGTGGGCGATCTTGTGTGCTTTCCCTCTTCCCTCACTCATAACTGAAAAATGGCGGGGTTATAAATCAATTTTTTCAATCGATCGAAATGATTCTGAAGACCTCATTGCTCTATATAGTAACCGGGATTAGGTCTACTGTTAGCATCTTTCACTTTGTGACGTTGAGTACATTTGGACTCTCTCAGAGACATCGTACCAACAGATCGTTTAGTTTTCAATGTCTATAGTTTTGCTTGGGAAAGTTAGGCGAAAATCAATAGTGACATCCTAGATGTCAAATTACAAGCTTTCTCAACTAAAATTTTGTTGTTTTCCTATGTTCCCTAACTCTTTCTAGTCGTTTCATGCAACGTGTCCCCTTTTGTTAATTTAAAAGGAGCAAAACCAAACATTTGAGCAGATTAAAATGAATTTACTTTATTTTGTTTAGTTCTGTTGGGCTGCTTATAACCTATAGTATCTCAAGATCAAAATTATAAACAGGTTTGAACATACTTACAAAAGGAAACTTGTTGTTGACATTAGGCATCAGCATAATGTAACAGTGAAGTGTTATGTTATGTGGTAGGATAAACCAATCCAATTATATATCCATATGACAAAGAACGTTCTGGAAAATCTATTAGTAACAAAAGATTAGAGGTAAACAACTGCAGAGTGGACAAACGCTAATGACGAAAGAGAATCAGACAAGTGAGTAAAGTCTAATTATTTAGCAATGAAGATTGTTGAAGTCAAGCAAAAATGACGTGATTACACAAAAGAGTTAAGTAAAAAATATTTTGATTATGCACTATGGATGTAGAGAACTACTACTACTACTAAGCATCGGCGAACTACAAAATCCAAGGTGATTAAGAAGCAACCAAGGCCCAGTTTTCTGAAGTCCGTTGTAGCATTTGCCATAATGCGTCTGAAACTTGGATTGTGGGTCTAAAAGGGGACTACTGGAAGCCTTTCTTTACCTTAGTATTAACTTAGTTCTCTACATTAAACTATCGATAAGAAAACGTTTTAAATGAGGACTTACATGTTTTCTGAGCACATTATCTCCGTTCATTTATCATTCACATATCGACCTTCAATTTCAGAGTTTTACGTGAATTATTGGCGAAAACGAAGAATTTCATAATTTTGTTTTAGCAATATTTGATCATAACTTAATTTTATGGTTTTTATTTCAGTTGATTAAGCAACCCACATTTGTCAAAATGTCAATGGAATTAAAGGAAGCATCTCGCTATATTCACAATGTACCAACCAGTCTTCGCTTGGACCCTCCAATATTCCTTACAGGCTCCAATGTTCGAATTGATTGTTCAACCGATGGATCATTGCCTCCAGCTCCAATTAGTTTCAGTATCGAGTGCCCTCCTCCACCAACAGCTGTTGTTGAACACGACCGAGTTACTCAGGCTAAACAAAATTTAGCCTACGAGCTTTTTTATGCAGCTTACGGTTTTCGTTCCCCTCCAACACTAGCAGAGTTGGCACCATATGTAGCAAGAAAAAATGCTGACCAACTTCTACGTCTTGGTCATGTATCATCCAGCAAAGATAACTTAACTTTGACAGCTCGTTTAACTATTAACGAGAAAGCACATGATTGTCATGTGGTCTGCCGTTTGGGTGGAAAAGAAACTCGTCGCATATTGACAGTATATTGTAAGTACAACCATGCATTGTGTAGATCTCTATTACTCTTAGTAGATAATTTCGATTGCGTAGATTTCAAATTTGTGGCTATTCCTAGCCAGTCTAGTATTCTTATTTTTCGTAAGACTATTTTGCATTTTTGGTGTTTCTTTTGATATATTGATAATTATTTGCCCTTTAGTTTATAGATATTTTTGTTCTTATTATTTACTGTTTATACGATTCTCGCCTTAATCATGATTTACTTAAGTCCCTCTTTCAAGAAAATATTGGATAACCTTTACTAGTTTCTTGTTACCAAAATACTCTATGAAATTCATATCTTAAAATGTTAAAGAAATGTATCATCTCTCATAGAAAATTAGCTAGTCAGTTTATTTGGGCCGCCATAAAGTTTGGGACAGTCTTTTTACAGCCCGAGTCGTCATATGTCTCTTCAAGATGGAGAGTGAATTAACAAAATGAAAAAAAACAAAAGAGGTACTCGAATAAACTTTCCTGAAACGAAATGCGAATCAGAAATTTATTTAAAAAGGAACAAATGAGATTGAATATGGGGAATCAGGTAGCTATACTAAATTAAGCAATAGGGAATAACATTTGGGCTACCGCAACTAGTTTCGGACCATGTCACCCAACGTATCGGACTACAGGTTACAACCATTGCCTTAGCTACAACCTTTCTGTATGAATCAAACTGACAACTAATGTCGTCATAACCTAATCTACTAATTTTCTAGAATCATGCTAGGTATAGCTTACTGGAGATACCCTGTGTATACATTCAGAAGTTTCTAGAACGACGTTCAATGAGTAAATGCCCACTGTTTTTTTCATAGTATTAGCTTTACCTATAATTTATATTGTTCTCTTCTTCCTTTGTAGATCCAACTACAATATCCTATTTATTACCACGTCCTCGCGAAGGTTTTATTTATGTTGGATCTGAGATAACATGCTACGCTGACGGACATCCACCTCCTATGTTATCTCTTCGTCTTACACAGCCATTACGCCCACCTAACCCACTTACTGTTGAGGAAATTGATGCTTTACGTCAAGGTGGTCGTCTACCTCCTTTAATTGAAGATGACCCTATAACTAGAGAATTAACGCTTACTAATGCAGGACTAGATATTGCTCCACAGCAGATTATACCTTCTCCTCCTGGAACCGAAAATAAGGAGACTCTGTCTGTTGCATCTTCTGGAACACTTCATCAAGTTCCAGTGGGTCCTGATAACAAGTGGCTAAATGGAAATGGAAAAGAACCTTATGAGCGTGCTCATCGTGTTCCTGGACTTGGTTTATCCACCGTCGAAAGGCATCGTCAGTTGGGTCTCAGACCTGATGAGTATACCATACAAGGCGCTACATTTTATTTAGCACCAAATGCTACTCCAGGTGTTGAACTTCTCCTAAGCTGTACTGCTCGCAATGTTCTTCCAGGAGACACGACGTTCTTGGGATTAAACGGAACAATTACTCGTACTCGGTTTGTAGTAGCTGGTAAGTTAGTGTAATCGAGTTTGCGGTAAAGCTAACTTCGCTTGTGACTATCTTGTAAGACATAATAGTATTGTGTATTTGGATGTTAATTATTTTTTCAGAATTTGGTTTAAAATTGCAATGTCTAAAGTATTATATATGAGTGTATTTCTGTAACAATAATGATAAGTAATCCAAATAATGCTGCTGGTTGATGTGCTAAATCATGAGTAAAATTTATAGTATGAGTGTCTCGTTGTCAAAATCTTTTTAAACAGATTATTTGTGGTCCACTCGAGTTGAAAATCAAGTGTTCATATCACCTACTCCCTATTACTACCTTGAGTGTTCATCATTTTTATACTGGTTAACACAAATTGTTCCGGACTGTTACTCAACTGTAAGATCGTTTCTATTATTGCTTTTTTCTAGTAAGCGTACAAAATAGTTTTACTGTATAAATTGTACCGAACTAACTAAAGCGTTCATATTGAAATTGTTGATTCATTATAACTTTAAGTGTTAGGTGCAATCACGCAATGTGAGATTTATCGCGACAGTGAGCACTGCATAGAAATAAAATGAGAAGTCACAATAGCTTAATAGGAATAGTAAAGAGGAGGTGGACGTTATTACTCTGAAAATTACACTGCTTGTTCATAAAGAACACTTAAGACCGTACTACTGTAACTTCCTCCCTCGTAGGATAGTAATGTGTTAATAAATACTAATGCAATACAGCTACCGTTCGTTCCATGGCATCATGTCATGTTCTAATAGTTCTTTCGTTTTTTTTCACCCGGTTCTGACTTGAGCTAAATTTGTTCGGTCCAAATGATCTAACTATTTATTAGTTGGGTTTAAGATTTGTACGTGTTTTAGTAATGATAACTTATTATCGAGTATTGCATCAACAACTGGCATGTTTTAATTCTGCTGATTAGGTTTCCAGGTATATTTTAAGGTAACCTCGTAGCTTACATTCCCAGGTTTTTAGTGCTGAATTTGTAATTAGTAAACGTAATATAATGTTGAAGTTGATCACCTTCAGATTATAAATGCATTATAGATGCCATGAAGTTTATGATTATTTCACCAAACTGTATGGTGAAGTACAGACCACCTACTTCACGTCTATGTGATAATTAGTGGTTTAAGGTCTTATGTTGTAAAAGTTAAGATTGATTTTACTGGCCACATTCATTCATTTTCTATATATTTTGTTATAGGCTTTCATACTTTTAGCTGATTTTGTGTGTGAAATCGTGTTGACAGCCTCTTTTGTTTATAACCGAGATTATTGAAGAGTATTACCGATGATTTCAGTGATTACATCTCTCAACATATAACCACTAACTTGCCGACTAGAATCACTTACCAACTACGTTGGTTTGAACAGCTAGAGAGCATCACTGACCTTCACACAGAGCCCAGCCGAAAACCGAGTGTGCGGATTGTAGTTTCTTAGCCACGTTAATTCACACGTCAAAGATGTTAACGAAATGACTGTCATTTTCTGATTAATAGTAATTGCTTTAGCGTAATTTCAGTTATATTTTTCTACATCTCATGGAGAAACCGTTGACTATCACATACTTTGGGGAGTTTCAATATATTGCTGTGACTGGGGAAATTTAATATGTGTAGCTCTGTGTACGTCTTTTCTGTATACATGTTCACCTTTGAAAATAATAATCCAATTTTTGGTCTGTTGTATAGAGCTACATTTAATTACTGTACTCTACTAATTTGTCTTATTTACCGCGTGGTGGATACTATTTACAAGATTCCATACAAGTAGTTCATCTTGGAACGTCGTGTAAAGTTGTAACACTTGGCCAAGGAAGAAGCGGTCGGTATGCAGAATGTGTAGGAAGTAAGAAGATAATCAAAAGAAGGCAGCATGGGACCGACCGAGGATGAAGAAAACAACGGTGCAGAGATAGACGATTTAAGATAAGGTTTACACAACTGATCAGGTTCTATAATTTTACAAATTAATCCATTTCTTCAGCTTAAGTGGTTGTTCTTTACAATCGTTCTTGTACAAGCATGCTAGACAGCTACTTTTGTACACTTCTTCATCATTCACTTAATCTCCTAATTCTATTGATGATAATCTCAATCGATTTTTGGACAAAGTATTCTTGTAATGCATACTTTCGTTACTTTTATAATTTGGAAAGATTGTTGTTATATTGCTGAACACTTATGCAGTTTGTAGTTCATTTCATCGACTGACTTTCGACATATACCCATCACAAACAATTATGCACTGGATATCTGTTTTTCCTGAAGTTCCTCGGTTCAGCTCCTATTGGTGTAGTGGTTGTCCGTTGCTGGATGCCCACATTTAGAAAATATAGCTGTCTAGTGCTTCCTAGTTTTCAACCTCAGGCTCCAGCTCGATATTGATTACAGTTATCTATTTGCATCCATTCATTTACTGATTGTAGTCATCATCATCATCAGCAACGTAGAACCGGGCAAAAACGCCTGTAGGTTCAAGTCGCCATACCACAATAGCACTACGAGAATATTGAGGTAACGTATAGACAGAATACAAGAGGGAAGAGTAAAGTAAAGATGTCTAGAAAATAACAATAGAATTCAAGATTTAGATGAGGTTAAAGAGTGAATACACTTGCGCCACTGTGACCGATTCTGAGCCATATCGCCTAGTGTCTCCAGCCATTTGTTGCGATCATCACGCGGACCCCAACCAGGTAGTCTACATCTACCTACATGGCTTAGACCAGTAGTCAAGGACTTCATGGACTGATGCCATGTTTTGGTTTGGCCGCCCCTAACCTTCTTCCATCCTACTTCAGCCCTAGCCAACATGGCGCGACGGAGTAGACGGTGGTCGGGCATGCGCAATACATGTCCTAGCCATCTCAGTCGATGAAGGTTAATGACCTCTTCGACTGATTTACCGTGTTTCCCAAGAACCTTTTGTCTAACCTCACTATTACTAGTCCGGTTATTCCATGGTATACGAGCGATGTTCCGAAGATTCCTATGGTCAAATATCTGGAGACGACGCATATCTTGAGTTTTCATGGTCCATGTTTCACAGCCATATGTGTAGATGGCGCGGATTGCTGCGCAGTACATCCGGCCTTTCGTTGAGACACGGATATCTCGTCTGCGCCACAAGTGCTGTAGATTGGCAAATGCCAATCGGGCTTTCTGGATCCACGCTGAGATTTCATCAGACACCGACCCACCAGGGGTGATGAGACTTCCGAGATAAGTGAAGCGATCAACGCATTCAATTACTTCACTCCCTATAACTAATTTAGGGGAAGAAGCAGGCCAGTCCTGGAGTAACATTTTGCATTTGGGAGGGGAGAAGCGCATCCCAAATATGCCTGCATTGTTACTCAACGTGTTCAAGAGACCTTGAATGCTATGTGCGTCTTCACCAAATATGACTATATCATCTGCATATTCTAAGTCGACAAGAGAGCCTCCTGGAAGGAGATTAATCCCAGAGGACTTAAAAGAAGTGAGAGAGATTTCTAATAGTACATCTATGATCAAATTAAATAAAAATGGGGATAAGGGACAACCCTGACGGACTCCACTTGAGGATGAAGTTTCTCGTGACAAATCGCCATATGCTCTGACTCGACCAGTGGTGACCGAGTAGAGAGCCTTTATAATGTTAATGTACTTTTGAGGTACGCCTTTTAATGACAAACATTGCCACAAGACTTCACGGTCAACAGAGTCGAACGCTGCTTTTAAGTCAAGAAATACAACTATAGTTGGGCGTTGGTACATATGTCTGTGTTCGAGGACCTGGCGCAGGGTGAATATGTGATCAATGCAACCCCGGCCAGGTCTGAAACCAGCCTGGTTTTCTCGAGTCTGTTGTTCCCTAGTGTTAGTTAAACGTCGGATGATTATAGTGGCTAATATCTTAGATACTATATTAGTCAAACTGATTCCTCTGTGGTTATCACAAGAGGATTTCAGTCCCTTTTTGTAGACTGGAACGATCAGCGATCGAGACCAGTCCGATGGGATGGTGTTTAGTTCCCAGACTTTGGCTAATACATCAGTCAACCTGCACGCTAAAACTAGACCACCATCCTTAAAGATGTCGGTAGATAACATATCAGGCCCTGCTGCTTTCCCTCGTTTCAATTTACTTATGACGTTTTTACTTCACTGAGAGTTGGGGGACCTGTGTCAGTTTTCCATTCGGGTAGCTTGGAGATTGTGGGTAAGCTAAGCGTGGCTGGGGGCCAGTTGAACTGTTCCTGAAAGTGTTCTGTCCATCGTTCTAATCTTCTAGATTGAGAGTAGATCATCGACCCATCTTTTTCAGAGATGATTTCACTAACTGCCGATTTTTTGATACCAGTGTCCTTAATAAGTCGGAACAGCTGTCTACTATTGCCTGCCGCTGCTGATGATTCTATCGCTTTTGCTTTTGTTGCCCACCACTGTTCACGATCCATACGCAGACTCTTTGTCAGTCTACGTTTCAATTGTCGTCGTTCTTCATCATACTCCGAGCCTGCTGGAATGAGTTTTCGAGCCTCCATCAGTTCCCTAGAAGTACTAGAGATCCAATGGTCTTTCATTGGATTGGGGTTAGATGCTGATAGCGCTGCTGTGTATACACCTGCTCTAAATCCATTCCAAGCTACTTCGGGGGAAACCTGTTGGTCATGGGCGAGTAAATGCTTAGCCAAACCATTCCTAAATGCAATCTTCGCCTCCTCGCTTTCAAAGTGATATCTAAAGGGTTTGCCTGATGTAACCTTTCTGCGACCAGTAAAACGCATAGAGATACGTGCTCTTACTAGGGCATGGTCAGAGTCTAGGCAAGTGCCCCAGAAAGAGCGGCAGTCCTCTATACAACCTCTCCAACGGTAGCTGATGCCGATGTGATCAATTTGTGTCCATCGCTGTGTAGATGTTGGAGGTCGCCAGGTTAAACATTATCTCGCCTTATGCTTAAAGTTTGTGCTAGCTAAGAATAAACGGTAGTCTGAACATAACTGCAATAGACGATCTCCGTTGTCTGTTCTCTGGGCTGGGATGCCGAGTAACCCACCTAAGTGCTTTTCAGTCTGATTTAGTCTACCTACTTGGGCATTAAAATCTCCTGCAATAATTACTATGTCTGAGTGGTTAGCTTTCTGAAGGAGGCTAGAGAACTTCATGTAGAAGTCGTCTTTCACTTCATCTGTGCTGCAATCAGTGGGGGCATAAGCTGAGACGACAAAAAGGCATCGGCGTGTGTCCCTATCTTTCCGAGTTCGTACTGTGCCATTTAGACGGACAGCACATAGACGACTGTCTGCAGGAATCCACTCGAGAAGATCCTGTTCTGCCCGTAAGCTTAGTGCTGTGCCTACACCAGCAAGGCCACGTGAGCTTGCTGTAGGGTCTCCAGATAAACGAAGAGTGAAGTGTGCAGTTCCATTGCATTGACTAGGTGAGGTCAAACGGATGACCATGCTGGGATCCTGTATGCGTGTTTCGGAGACACAGCATAAATCAATTGCAAGAGATTCTAATGTTTTAGCTAAGGCAGCCTGTTGACCGATTTGACACAGCGTACGCACATTAAAAGCTCCAACATGAAGTTTAGAGCGTGGCTTCAGGAGACCTGGTATGATAATTTGGGAACTCGGGTAACCAGTAAAAGTGGCGCGCATAGAAACTGTAGGAGAAGTGTTACAAGTAGAGACCAGAGAGGGAGAACGTGTTCGATCATGAACAAGGTGAACTCGAGTGCTATTGGCGGTATGAGGGTGGTTATCACTTCCCGGTTGCCCACACCGTGGAAGGGTCATTCTTGAGGAACCTGAAAGAGAAAGAGGATTAGGGTAGGTCGTGATGACCTGAGAGTGAGACCGCAGTGCCCAGGGGACAGCTGTTTGAGGTCGGTCAAGTATATTAATTGTTGCTCCGGTTGTCAGAAGGGGAGGCATCGGCCTCATGGCTTCCGAAGGAGCTCGGCTTTCACCATGAAGCGTCATATTAGTCCTTCCAACTTCCAGGGCAGAGTTAGAATGGTTATAAAGATTTTTATTCGTAAGCTGTTTTTTAGCATGGTAGTTGTTTTACGGGATGGGGTTGCTAACCCCATGCCCAACCCTCCTCCTTTATCCGGGCTTGGGACCGGCAGAAACTCTGTGGGGGCTCCAGGCGGAGTTGATTAATCGGCTGTTTGAAAAACGGTAGTAGCTTTATGGCAGTGTTTTTCTAGCTACATTTGAACTATTTTCTTTCAAATGCTTGATGAGGTTCCTGCTTAAACAATAATAGGAGATCTTTCAAAATAAACTTACCAACTTACAGTTATGTGGCTGCTGGTTGCCAAATTTCATAACACTAGCGAAAAAAACACTAAACAAACACAATCTCTTTGTTCTGTCATCATGTTTCATTAGTACTTTGAAGTAAACTATTATCTACCAATCTCTTTTTGGCATTATTATTATAGCTCCTAACATTATACCTATGTGTTCGTTTTTTTGTTTCTTTAAGTTTTATCGCCAACTAGCTGGGCAGTGGCACTTGGAATATGCTTTTGTGTGCTGTTTATATTATTGATTATATTCGGTGTCATGTTATTACAGAAAAGACATCAAAGTCAATCAATTAGAAGTGAAAGGAGTACAGCGAATGGCTCTAAAAAGTAAGTTGTGATAGGCTATCATATGCGTATAATATAAAAATTATATTTTCAATGATATCTTCGTTGAATGACACAATATATGTTTAAATATATTATTGGGAAATTCTCAGCACAAAATTTTACAGCAGTTGCCCTCTACTATACTATATAATTGCAAAATTATATATATGACTTGCTTATGTACAAAAATAGGCATTATTAAAAGTCATCTTAAACAAATAAGTGGTTAAAAGATACCGATTTCTTAGTCCACCTAATCCCTGATGAAATTAAGGTTAGACTATCAGACTTAACTTTTGCTTGTCTCATAAAGCGGGTGCTGATACTAACTGACCACCAAAACCCGAGGTGGGTGAAAAGGAGCTTAAACCTGAGGCTTGTCAATCGAAATCCGAATGCTTTAATCACTAATTCAGCCGGATTTTTCTCTGAATGGTAATTAAAATGAAACTTATTGGCTGATAGGTGTTATATTTGCTTGTTTCTGAATATGTAACTCAGTAGAGCTGTAGGTAAGTTTCTAGCATTTAAAACAGTATGATATTTTAGTTTAAATAGAGATAGTAATGTTTTTATTTAGGTTTATCGGACTGATGAGTCCAACAAAATACGAAACTGTCATTTTAAATTCCACCGATAACCATTATGCAACATAAAACGATATCGTTGAAGCATTCGTGAATTTATTTGAAATTATATGCGCATTATTTCAGCATAATATTTATATGATAGTTTACCTTAAGTATTTCTAGTCACTATGATACACAGAGAGAAATCAAACTAAAAGTTACTAATCGTTTTTGTTGTCAAAGGACAACAGTCCGAAACCGACTTATCGTCCTGAGGAAAAGCATGTAAATTTCATTTTTCAAGATATTGGGTGAAAATGCGTTATTTTATTACCTCAATATATTCTAATCTGTAGTTCATAATCGTTCTATTTAGCGTTTCTAACCACTATATTTGGTTACTGTGGTATCAACTATACTCATCGAGTAACGCAGAGTAACTGTATTCAGATTCACATACTTTCACTGCCAAATCAAATTAGGATTCGGGTTTGTTTGCACACATTGGTTAACTGTTGATTGTTATTATATCCACCAAGTTGTCACTATTGTACATAGTGTTTAGACAATTGCGTTAAAACAAAACAAAAGGCGTGCATTTGTATTAAGCTTTATTAACATTATAGTTTACAATCTGTTTTTTATACTGGTATAAGTATTGTTCACATTTTATAGATATATAGTTTTTGCTATTTTTTCCACAGGTCTATTGTTGATTCATTCTATAAAAGAATATTAGAAATAAAATAAATCTACATTTTGTTAAGTAATCTTCTTAATTGGACAGTATAATTAATTTAATTTAAGCATATGTAAGTAACAACTGAATTAAAATAGGGCAATACAGACTGATATGATTGTCACAATTCGCTTTGAGTTTCGTTTATATCTGTCTAATAAGTGCCTACAAATGTTTGCCATAGGATATCAGTCAGTTAATCGAAAGTTATCCGTTGTTCTTTTATTGAGTTAGCAGGTGGTAAATTTTTTTTTCATCAACAATTTTAAGTTTTTATTTAAACTATCTACATATCGCAATATTGTTTCCTACTGAAATGAAATTGATGTTTTAAGTTGTTCTTACTGTGAATGTGGAATATGCCATACCTCGTCAATCCATCTCTTAGATTTTTTGTGGTGGACAACAGTGATGTATGATAATTCAGGTCTTAAATCTCTAGTAAGTGAGCTACAAACCCCCCTTTGCTTACAAGAATTTTTAATGATGGTTTGTTTGATTTATGTTTGTGATAATATCACGTACTAAATCGTATCATTATTATTGTAAACCGGCTATTTACTATTCAACTAAGTCGCATTTTGATCAGTTACTCACCATTCTGGTACCTTATTACACTGAAATTATTATGTTCTAGATAAAATAAATCAAAAATCTTTTTCAGGCTTGTCAATAATTTGATCTAGTGAGTATCTGTTTTCTGTTACTCAGTCACATTATATGCTTGCACATCAAATTATCAATCATCATTCCGTTCGTCATAGCAAACAAAGCCGTCATGATAATTGTAAAGTCTCAATGATAAATATTTACTATCTACTCTTTTTCTCGATAATTTGTGCCGTACTGTTGGGTTTCCGGGTAATTCATAACTATCATTGACATGTCATTTTTCATACCTGTTGTATGAAGGACAATGATACTACTCGGCTGCTCTAAGTGAAGTTGATTAATTATAGTTTGAACTCAGCTCATTGATAGCAGTTGCTCACTTGATTTCTTAAGATGTCTCTCCACTGATTCTTATTGAAATCAGGAACTTTATAGAAGTCTGTTCCTTGCCTATCAAATTTTACTCAATAATTTAAGCTATTCCTCAACTGCTAACTGTAACTCAACGAGTACAGATTTGCGTATTCAGCTTTTAGCCTCATTCAGTGTGTAAGGACTAGTAATATTATGTATCTTTTTAGACCGAAGTAGATGGAATGAGACTCGAATCGATGGTTTAGTAATTAAAAGTTGAACGCCTTAACCAATAAGCCACTGCTTCGCTACTAGAGTTGCGTGTCTATGAGTTTCAGTTAAGCGCAACTATGTAAATTACTTATTTCCCAACTTTTTTGTTCTAGATTATCTCTCTCTGTGTGTATATGCACATATAAAACGAGTTCATTTGTACAGGTTGATTGAATATGAATAAATGTAATCTCTCAGGACTCAAATTCGATTAACCAATATGTATTGTTATACGGTCAACGTTTTTTTGATTCCGTTTGATTGTTAGATTTTGAGTGGGAAGAGAACGGGTAACAGTAAAATTTACAATGTATCCATACATATGCATATATTGACCAATTATGCAATTTATTTGACGACAGATCAATATGAGTTGTTATTTCATGACATGTAAACAATTTTACCATTCCCCTTATTCTTTTGTTGTTATCGTTGCTATTGTGTCTCGAGGCATTTTTATTTATTGACTATGTTTTCGTTTTGTGAGGATTTCACGGAAAAGAAATCATAAACTGATGGGAACTTCCAAATATTCGTTGTGTAATTTATGGAAAGAGGGAGATTTATCTTAACTTCATCCTTCACATGCATACAATTCTCGCCATTATTTTCTTGACAGTAATTCTATCACTACAGACATGATATATAATACAGCCATCATATTATGACGAAATTATTCTACTTAATTTCCTGTTGTGTTAACATTACCGTTGTTATATTATGTGTGTGCATTCCATGTTTCTGTTTTAGTAAGATTCTTTTATCCGAAATATTAATATATTCTTACTTCTTGTCCTCTCTTCACTATCACGTTTTACACTACTTACTGTCTCAAATCGTTGCATATTCGTCATTTCTTGTTACAATGGATTAACCAGGAAGTACACTAGACATCTATTTTTGTTTACTAGCCGCTTTTAGCCAGTTTATGATAAAACGATCTTCAGGTTGAACAAATCAACATCTTCACACATTAGGGAATATTTCTAAAATTTGATTTTCCACAAAGCTGTGAAATATATCGCCATTCAAGTTAGTACTAAGGGGTTAGGTAAGTATTATACTATGCGTCATTAATTGGACTAAATTTGTTAATATTATATGTGCGATCGAATTCTTATCTTAGTATACTACGCTTTCAATTCTCGTTCGGGTGTGGTAGATGGTACTAATGGAACTAGTCCAAAACTAGGTTTGTAACACCTATTCAGTGCTCTAGAGCGTTCGATGATTCTGTAACTAATTCCTGTTTGTTTTGTGAATGTTACCTCTGGATGACATTAAACCCAAAAAACTAATCAGAATGTATGGTCTTTATTTATTTTATGGGTTACAGATGCCAGTTACTTAACTGGATTCATTTTCAGCTTTCTACTTTCGCAGACACGGTCATTTTATAAAGTTTATGGAACAAAGCCTTTTTTTGCCTAGAAATCCCTTAAATACAAGTAAGTAGCGAATAAAGGAATATCCTTATTGACACTTGAATACAGTCAAGTTAAATGCTGTCATAACGCACGAGGTCCACAGATAATAGGAAGTTATGGAATACGTGGATTATGTTTATGAGTGAAATCCAGGGTGCATATCTTGTCGTATTCGAGTTTCATCAGCATCCACCTGCACCCTAGCGTTGATATTCACACTAAGGATTGGACCTAACATATATTCCTCCACATATCTTACCTGTTAAAAGTCAATAATTGTCTAAACTCAGTAGAATAATGAATAATTGTTGGGGATGTTAGATCCCCAGAATTCTCTTAGTAACCTGTTATTTTTGTGATTTATTTGTGTAAATTTAAATTTCTTATTTTCGCGCCAGAAATTTCCCTTTTCACCTTCAGTTCGTGTTACCCACTTAGTGAGACGCTAAATCTTATTGGTTCGTTGTTTATTTTAGTACGCTATTTGTAACATTTCAAGGACGCTCTTTTTTTTGTATATATACGCATGAGATGTGTGAATGTTTGTTCGTTGCCGGCTGCCTGTGGAATTAAACGTTTTTCTTGCTGACCTTTGGACTTCTCTCTCTAGTTAGCTGGGCTGGGGCGCTGCAAATAGCTTAGCTTCCAGGTTGCTGTGTTGCTGGTTATACGTTCGTTAGCAGAAACCCAACAAGTGGCGACGGGGCTGGTGTTAAAATGGATTCATCAAAAATAGACTTATTATGGGAGCAGCAGCTAAAGCTGATTCAAATGCCTTGCGG